>JAWJWE010000001.1:16712500-17312500 GCA_037055365.1 Polyplax serrata
GGGATACCTTCAATGCTGAAACCAACTGTGGTGTTGGTCTGTGGTATTTGGGTATTGCCAAAGACCTGTCACCCACCTCGGGCTGTTCGATACTCGGCATTAAACTTCCGAGTACCGAGTTCGATCTTGTCAATTTAGAAATCGATGGAAAGGTAAGAGTTGGCACCTTTTTTCCTGCACCTTTTATTAAAATAAAATTCGGTTCTTGACGTGCGTTGTAAACCTTTCTAGGGAACACCCCTGCTATTCTTGGGACAGCAGGACACCGACAGTAGCGGTCGCCACGTTCGTCCTACCTCGTACCAAGCTCCTCTGGCACAGTGCAGCGTTTTTCCACAGCAAAACAACTTCAATAATCAGTTTGAACCTGTGCCTAACGCCAGGAGCGCTCCCAGGTCGACAGGATCGTACACCTCGTCGTCCACCTGCTCGACTTTATTTCTGCTACTTGCTCTTTGGCTCCAATACTGAGCCACAATTACATTTGTAAAGTTGTGTACATATGTGAATTAATTTTTGCTTTATTTATAGATATAGATAGCCATCCGGTGAGGTCAGCAAATGAAAAATTTTGCTCAAAAAGGGAGAAGTTTCCAGTGAATAATCTAGACAATGTATTTTACATTTTCTGTATTATCGGATATTCTGTTGTATAGATTCTTCTCATGTAATTTTTACGTAAGACTGGAACAGAATCGAATCAACGTTCGCTTATGTTTTGTAAATTTTAATGTATATAATTTATGTAATTGGTCTTTGATGTTGGATCGGGAATGAATCGGTTTCACCTCAAACACTAACTTCCCGAAGTTAAGTGACTTCTTGCTTGCCATCCAGCAATAATTGAACCAGAGTTCTTCAGGTTCTGAACACATCCGAATCATCCTTACCCTAGGGTCTCCTCTTCGCTGGGTTTACAATTGTCCCAGAACTTAACTCCATTTACACATCTTTCATTAGAAGTTTTTGTCCGGTTCTTGATGGACTGAAACATCGCAGGTGTTCGGAAGTCTCTCGTCAACGATTGGTTTTCCGTCTTGGTTTGTTCGCCCGCAATTTCACTTCCTTCTCTTCACTACGATGTGACAGTCCAACCTAAAATTTCCCTTTAGCATCGTTGTTAGTTTAGTTAGACATAATTTAACTTTAACGCTATTGATTATTGTCACTTGTCACATACGATAGTTAGCCTTTAGGTTTCGACATCATTATAAGATATTATTTTGTGTAAATAGAAAAAAAAAAACAATTCTTCAACATTAGAAATGTTTTTACACAAAACCCAAATCGAAGAGTACCATAGACAATTAAATAATTCTATTGATATTAATAAAATGAATTATCATTAAGTGATACATAGTTATTAAGCATTATTAAATTTTGTTGATTAATTATTTAATTCAATGATTTGTTTTTAACAAAATTTTTTTATCAATACATGTATTCATATTGGTGGATTTATTATTATTACTGTAGTGTACATTTCCATCGGTTTAGGTTTATTGTCACCACCACTACAACTGTTACCCGTCACAACTAAAAAAGTTACTTCTCCGTGAAACATTCGTTGTGTGGTCATCTGAAATTTAAAATTTTAGAAATTTGTTTTCCAATGTATTAACATTCAAAACATTTCTAGGGCACGAAGCCATCTATTAGTTCGACAAGTTAACTTATTTCTTTAATATTCGACTAACCATCAAGTCCGACATCGAGTGATGAAATTTCCAATTCCTGGTTTTAGCTTTGATTGCAGTTTAACTCTGTAGATGGCGGAGGTGGCCTGAATGTTGTTGGAAAACTCTATTTATACCATATATAGTAAAAACGTATATTGTTATTAACTATTAAATTCTGTTTGTTTTATTTTTTTCGTTTAATTCAACACTTGAGTGTGGTGTTCGAATGTTAGGTATCTTCACGTAGGCCAACGATGACAGGAAACGAACGTAGGAACGATGATAGGAAGTGAAAAATAACAAGTTACCGTGCTTATGTATATAATATCTTAATATATTACATGGACCTTGAGTGTGATTTATGATCGCATTGAGCCACGTTTAGGGAAAACTCAAATACAAGAGAACAATTTAAAACGTTTAAAATTTCGGAGTTGAAACCTTCTATTATACTTTCGTCGATGTCAGAGTCAACAAACCTACTTATAAATTATAAATGCTCAAACTAAATATATAAAAATGTAAAAATTCCAAATCATGCTGGAAAAACAAGTTCGCAGCTCGAGTTCATTTACATAAAATCGTAAAAGGCAAGTTCTCATTTTTATGTAATTATGTTCAAATATAATTTATTATTTTTTTTGATTCCGCTTTTCTTGGTATTGAACTATTTATTTTATTATCAATATTATTTTATTATTCAGGAGTTGGATTGCTTTTTCAAGAATGAAATAATTAATATGATAATAATATCGTTCCGTGTGTCAATTCGAAATGAAATAAAAATAAAATTTATTTTCTAATTTTGTGACTTATAAAATTCATATTTATATTACACAAGACGATTTTAGAGATGTATATTTTTAAAATTTTATAATGAATGAAATTTATACATTTTCTAATTGTATGCGTGGTGCAGTGTTTCCGTTTGCTGGAATCCGGACCTACATAATAAATAAATAAAAAGAATGAAACATATACAGGTAAAATAAAAGTTTATTAAGATGTAACAAATTTAATAATTAAATAGGAGAATTAGTAGTAATAGTTGCAGAGAATCGTAAGCTCTGTTTTAGTTACATCTCGTATAGTTACAGTTGACTTCTCACCGAAGCAATCGCAAAAACTATCTATTTCTAAAAAAGAAATAAACTTAAATCAATAAAAAAATATATATTTTATTATACAATTGTTTAGAGAGTGAACTTAAAGGAAGAAGTAAAAAATTAGAAATGAATATTTAAAAGAGAAATAAATTCAAATTAAAACATTCATTCGTACAAATGGTCAATTAGACGAAGAAGAACGAGCAGAAGACATAACAAACACCACAGGAACAACAACAACAACACCAGAGAAAGCAACAGCAGCAGCAGGAGCGGCAACAAACCAAATTCTTAGGCGGGATAAATATCAACCCAAGGCCGTAATTTCTAATTTATTTCCTCGAAATTAGTTCTATCCTAGAGAAGAAATCTAGGTTGGATGAAATTTGAGCGGAACCCGTACACGACCGGCAACTTCTTAGGGTTCCCATTTAGCAGGGGAAACAACTTTAGTTGATGTAGCCGGCTGTCGGGATCACGGCGACGTAATTAATTCTTTTTAGAGTTTCCACGAAAGCTTTCTTTCTTCCGAAAGTCATTTCCAGGGGTTGCTCCTGGTAGTTTCCTCCCGAACTACTAATAGGTTTTACAGGATTTGGATAAAATTTTTATTTCGACTTGGAGGACTACTACGCAACGTCCAATCCGGCGACACTTTTCTGATTACATCGAGTTAAGAAATTCGACCAATCGACGGGGAAAAAATTTCTCGACATTTCAAACAATCCAAAATGGTCGTTCCATTAGAAGCAAAAATTACCGGTAGCAAAGCCGAAAAAAAAACGGGCAAATCTACAGATGCAGAAAAGGGATTCTTTTTTTTTCTTGTTTTGCGTAACTTCATCGCCGGTGGTTCACCTGCAACTCCAGGTGTTCTCATTTAATAAAAAAAAAACCGTTACGTAACCCGTCGAATGGGTTCACTGGGTGAGTCGATAGCTTCGCCTGGCGGACAGTTGTGAACCGGAGGATGATCTAACGAACGGAAGTTTGAGTAGTTAAAGACCGTAAATTGCTAAAAACTCAAATTAACGTAAAAATATATTGAAAATGTGAGGCATCAATTGAAGTTACCAAAAACATTTTTAAAAAGTTAATTGTAATTTATGTAATAATTTTTTTTATGAAAAACAAATATAAGTAAATTAATTTTTAAATAAAAAACTTGTTTTAAGGTGAATGCATCTGTAAATTAAGTAAAAATTTCCAACTAGCCATAAGATTTGTGTTAGGATTACAATATTCGAGTATAAATAATGGCGTTATTAAATTTAAAGAAGAAACTAGTTAATTGTAACAACAGAGGAGATGTATCGTACAAGTCGAGAACTTTTTCCATTAATTAAAATTCTTTATTTTTCAAAGGGTAAACAATCTTCCGCAAAATGTATTTTCTATGTATACATAATTTAAATAATTCATGCAACATAGTATTTATGTGTTGCATATGCGTACGGTAAGGGTCGGTCGTGTGACTTACAGACCATTAATTTACAGTACCCAAAAACATTTCCATAAGTAGCACAACAAGAAATAGTAGCGGAGCAAAAATAAAAACTAATAATGTAAACATATGCACATCAAATTGTAGTTCTAATTTTTTTCTTTTGGAACGGTGTTATACATCTATGCAAACTACACTCAAACTGTTGACGGTGAAGCAATCAAACCGCAGGAACCAGCATTTTAGTCCCATCAAATGTGAAGTTAGTCCCGTTGTCCACTAGAATGACTTAAACTACAACTAGTCAGCAAAACTCGTTAGCCGACAGCGTCGTGCTCATAATTTTCTTTTAGGCACTTCTTTTTCCATCATCTGGCTCTTTTAGACGTTTTGGCCGACGCGGATGTTAGTTTAATTGTCTACGGTTTGCATGCATGCAGGATACCATCGATATTTTACATGAATAGTAGCTTAAATGTAAATAATTTCTGGGTCTGATTTCCGGTAAATTAATTAACCCGAACGGACGGGCAAATTGCTGGAAATTTCGATTTAATCTTAGAGTCTTGCGTGCACACGAGTAATGCACCACGGGAACGAAATTTAAAGTTTGGCCACTACAACGGGAACTATGAGACTGTAGTTCCACCTCTCATGCCTTTGTGTTCTTTAAGAATTACGAAGGCCAGTTGCTTAGGTGAAATTTTTCTGACTAGGGTAAAGTCTCCTACAAATTACGTGAGAACAATTAATCTTTCGCCACCTTTGGAACTCTTTAATTTTTAATAATTTCAAACTTATTGTTTTGTTTTTGATCTTATTTTAATAATTGTACAAGTAGAAGGTACATTAAAACATTATTAAATTGTTTTTTGACTTACGGCTCGGATGGTTCAAATAATCTCGTGGAGGCCAATTAATACTTTTAACCTTGGAACAAGAGCCTTATTAGAACTGTTGGATACTTACTAATGAGATTAAAACTGATTGTACTGCTTGTTCTCACGCAAATGAGAATTAAACTCGGAAAGTTCCACCCAACAAAGTAAAAAGTTGACTCTTTTGTTCGTTGAACGTTTCATTTTAAAATGGAGTAAACTGTAGCCTTCCGACATGAATGAAGTACAATTCTTGTTGTTGGGACTAAGTTCTCTGTCACCTGAGTAGTGACCCAAGCCCAGGGAAACCTCCCGGTCTGCGGTGATTTCCCCGGCATACCTGCTCGTTACTCTACCTACAACTACAACCACAATGATTAATCTTTTTATGGGCACCCGTAAGCCCAGGAGAAAGTTCATTTTTCGGCAGGGGAGGAAATATTTCATTAGATTGTTTTTTTTTTGCCGGGGCATATCAAGCCGGGAGAAGCTTTTTCCTTCCAATGAAATAATAAAAAAATTTTCCCGTTGATTTGCAGCGGTGGGACGTGGCAGCAGAGGAGTGTGGCCCTGAAGAAGTCGAAAGGAAGAAAGAGACGCAGGGAGTTTGTGTGCGAATATTCGTGCGTGTGTGCGTGCGTATGTGCGTATATATATATATGAGCGTGTAGGCCAGGAGATGCAGTAGAATGAGAGAAAAGTAGAAAAAAACCAATAATGTTGATTAATTGTGTTTTCTTTCCAGGAAAATATCCATTTATCTCATAAATGAATCCCCAGATACGGGTTAAACCGGACGTTAGCAAAAGTAATTTTCCTGTAATTCACGATTTGGTTGATCGAATTTGAAGCAAATCGTTTTCTTCCCGGCGTTCAAATGACAGCGGAATCACCGGTTGAGATAAAGAAGAAAAAAGTAGATAAGAATAGTAGAGAGCAGACAGATGAGTGGAAATCTGGGAAGAAAACCGTCCCTAACCGCAGTAACGTCAAAAAGTAACAATGGTTCTTTGTCACCACAACTTCCTAAACTACCGCAGCGAATTAATTATTATAATAATTATTAATTATAATTAATTATAATCTGATCAAACAATCTCCCACAATAAAAAAATTTTTACCTTATATGCAATTTAAACATAACTTTTTTTAACGGTTTCAATGCTACACAGTAGTGTTTTTGTAAGCGTTCTTACTGTAGTACATAGAGAAGATTGACACTGAAACGACTTAGTAATTGGCCACTTCTTATGTCTAATTCAGTCCTTCTCATTTCGTCCATGGCAACGTATGTTGTATGTTTCAACGTCTATGGTTGTCGTCTCTTCCTTCGCCAGGTCGTAAAAAATCGTGATTAAATATTTTCATGTTTTCTTTTTTATTAAAGCCCCAAAAAAAAAATAAAAAGGTTGGCTCGGAATGGCTGAGCAATATATTTTCGGGAAGGAAGATTTCGCTATTAAATTCGTCCACCGAGGCGACGCATTTATTGGGTTATGCGTCGTGTGTCAGTGTGTGTGTTCCCCTTGGTAGAGAGCGAATTTCATTAAAACAAACAAACTGCACAGTTTTTTCTGTTGAATGTACCAAATTCATCACATAGCACCTCAGGTTGCTTCTGATGTTCCCCACTCTGCAATTTAAGATAACTTAAAAAAACTATTAATAACTTCGCGCAGCAACTTTCTCACACATTCCTCACCGAAGGAGTTTCTGCCTGGTCCTGGTGCCTCAAGACTTGGGTTCTGCCTACGGTGCCCATTCCCTCTACTTCTTAAAGAGTTCAGCGTGAACTCTCATCATCTACTAATTTCTGAATTGTAGTTTCGTTAAACTAAACACAGCTCTTTTGTTTCCTTGTCTTTCGCAATGTGTACAATAAGGGAAAAGTTTTTTACCTTGTGTTTGTCACCGTCTACATTCTACTCAGGATGATCTCTTTCTCTTCAGGAGGATTTCGGCGCCATTTTCCTCAGCTACCGTTCCTCTCCCAACATTTGCTTAAATAAACAATTTACAAATCAAATCGAATCAATTTCAAGTCAATATTTGCCATTCAGAAAAAAGCCTTTCGTTTTGTCTGTCTGTCTCATATTGTCGCACACCAACTCTCTCTCTCCATTTTTACCCCAGAAAAACCTCCAATTTCATGTTGCAAAAAAAGAGACAGACTTCTATCCGATTTAGATACACTTCTATTCGTTTTTACAGAGGACAGGGTTTTCATAAAAAAAAAAAAACACATACAAACACCAAACAAGGGTTGCTACCAGCCAAGGCAAAGAACAAAAGGAGGATTACCAGGACTATCACAGCTGCTACTTTAATTACCGCAAAACTTACCTGTGTTCCGTGTGCTCTCACCGACCGACAAGAAACGCGCTGTTTTAAAACAATTTAAATGAACATAAGTACATATTACACGGGTCTTTATTAATATTTATTTATTAATTAATTATTTTCCTTCATTTACATGGGCGTTCGTAAAACGATGGAAACATCGACAACGTGAAATCGATTTTTTTTTATTCGAACAGAAAAACACCTAGGGGTTGCATCGACAACATCACTACAACCACGCTGTTGGTGCCTGACCTGATGGGAATGTTTTCAACGACCCTCGTACACGCATAAACTCCGAAAAAAAAACCTTCACGAGTCATTAACCTCTTTGGATGTAATAACCTTATACATGAAAGGAACTAATAAGGGATGTGACCTGAGAACAAGGCGAATCGAAGCAAAAGTTGATTCGTAGCAAAAGTGCACCGATACCTGTGAGAGAGGAATCCACTTAATTAGGCGATTCTTGTGAAGTTGGAACTTTTGCAGCGGTTCAACCGAACGAACCAGATTTTTTTGTTACTTACAAATTGAATTCTTTCCAGACGGAATTAAAAACTCACCCCACTTTTTGTTACTCACCCTATGGTGTTTTTTTTTCGTTAGGAGGTTGTCGTACGATGTTTTTTTGCTCCGCACACAGACCACAGTCGAGCACACACACACACACACACACACCTCTGAGGATTTTTTCTTAACCTACAGTTAGTTTATTTGTAATTACATATCTACCCAACCGCCTTTCATTACGTGCAGTAGTCTTACAAAGGTTTTTGCAAACGTTCAAACATAATTCGCCATTTTAAAGATACTAACTGTAATAAAAATTGTGCATGGTTTTCTATTTCGTAGGTTTTCATACTGAAAATTGTGGACCAATTGTAATATAAATTAATTACATGCGTTGCATTTGAGTGCACAAGAAATGTTAACTTAAAAAAACACTTTAAACTCTGTGTACGCGAAAGTACATGAACTTAAGAGTCACTTCAGAACGCGCCGCAATGGATGGGCTCCATCCCATAAAATTATAAACATAAAAAATAAGATGTATGTATTTTTATACACCTGAGCCTTACTCATTAGCATATTTAAATAAATTAATAAGAGTCTATGGATAAAACCCGGGTGCGTACAATTTAAAAGGTTGCAGGGTAGCTAATTAGCGACCCAATGTTAGGTGTCGTCTCGTGTTTTTTTTTTCTTTTCCAAGTCGAGAGCCGGAAAGCCGAGTTCATCCCTGCAGAAAGAACTTGGGTTCTGTCCTGGCTACCCCCGGGGTGGTGTTTAATAATGAATGCGGTTAAGTGGTTCTGGAGGCAGAAAAGAAGAAGAGAAGCACGGGCGAGGGTTCCCGCTAATACAAATTGATTTTCTAATGCCTTGTCCGAGCCTTTTCCGTATTCCACGACTTAGTCATACATAATAAGGCATCTCGGAGAGTGAAAAGGTGGTCAGAAAGGAAGAAAAAAGGTTCGTGGAAACTTTTCTTCTTCTTGTTAAGAAAGCGAGCCAAGAAACGCTTGATTGAGCCCACATTAATCTGAAAAATTATTTTTTTTCCTCCGTCTTCCCGTTCGTTTCATACGTTCCAACTTGCGTTCGCTTTTTCTAATAAAAATTTTCTAAAAGCTTCGTGCCATTTCATCGGTCTCGAAAAAGCTTGCTTCGGTGAATTTCTAAAACGGAAAGGCAAGGAAGGCAAGAGGAAAGGAATAGAAGGAGAAAAAAAAAGATTAACCCATTGAGAAGAGGTTTGTGCTGCGTCTACTCCGAAGGTTTTCTCCCGAGAAAGGCTGATTGGAGGGGAAAGCCTGTCTAAGAGAAATGATTGATTTTTCCTATGAAGCAACCTTAAATTCAATTTCAAATTTTGCGGGCGGAGATATGGGAAGAAGAAGAAGAAGAAGTAGAAGAGGAAGCCTAAGCCGGAGAGGCAGGAGAGAGATAGACAAGACGAAGGTTAAATTTCTCGGGTAGTTAATAAATTTGATTGCTTTTAGGATCCGAAATACCCTAAAATACCCGGGACGGGTACCTCGAACCGTTCCAAATTTAAATTCTGCCGTGCACTCGGCCCTTCTTCCGACTCGTGACGATTTCAGCGGTTCGACTGCTTACTTTACATTCGACTTCTGGCGGAAATACTCACAAGTATGTGCACCGAACACAACAGCAGAATTTCCTGACGTCGAAATCGTGAAGCATTGTGATTTATGGGAGGTCCCTGCCAGGGTTTTCAAGTACCACCGATATTATTTACATTAAAGGTTGACGCTAAAACGCATTGTATGTTTACATAAAAACGAAACGAAATCTATCAGGAGACGATGGAAGAGTAAACGTGTGAATTTAAATAACCGCCACCGTTGAGACTATCTTAAAATTTTACTATTTTGCTACTGAAAAAGGAATCATCTATGTGTGATGCATTCGCCCTGTAAATTATGTATCTTAGACTCAATTCTCAATAAAATTCATGAGAAGGAAATAACAAGAAAGTTGCTCGGACACTACAAAAGAGTGCTGTCATTTCTTATTAGATATATTACATTGTAACGTCATACGTAACTACTCTTAATAAGTTACGGAATTAATCGAACGAAATTATTCTCGTAATGTCTGCACCTATGTATTTAAGTTAATAATAAATTTGTGGTAGTGTTATTGTATTTAACAGATCTGACAGATGCTGAATTTTTTACCTTAGATTTTAATTTGATATATAATTTTGTTTTTATTGTGAGTTATTACTTGTAGTTTATTGGCTAAGTACGGTTATTAATTTACGTTTTTCGTAGACTCTTAGAAACAACCTAGGACCTACGTCTATTGAAGTATAAATTGAACAAAAAATAAATAAATAAATAATAGCCGCTGCTAATAATATTGTTGTAGTGGTAAAGTTCGTGAAATGTAATAATAATTATTTGTAGTAGTATTACGACAAATTTCATTCAGTGCTGGTACGAATTTATTGGACGAAGAGCCAACATCACTTTTTGTTAAAGTTAACCTCGTCCAACAGCAGAATAGTTTTCTTAAAACTAGTAATGTTCACCAGAAGAAATGTTCGTTTGTGTCTCCATACCATCACCTCAGTTGCATAATGAAAGAAATCGATTTTGAGTACGCGGCTGGAACTAAACTCCATGGCAGAACATCGCAGAGGGTTTTTTTTTGTTGTTTAAGTGCGTGTGTGCGTTCATTGCCGAGACAGTGAAGGGGTGGATTTTGAAGGGTCGCAACGAAGAATAAAAAATTCAACCCCCTGAGGATATTCCTTTCACGCCTTCGGTCTTATCGCAAATTCTTTCCATCATTTTCTTCATTTTTTTTCCTACATTCTAACTTCTAAAATTTAGATTTCACCTTTTTTACAGCCTTTCCTACTGATCGTGACCTATCTCTTGACTCTATTGAAACAAAATTTTGGTCCGCCATGTTTTCTCACCCGAGTTCCTCCCGCAGAGTAGTACCACGAAGGTCACCGCCAAATTCTAATAGAAATTCAAGTCATCAGCTTGAGGTGTAATTAAAATTCATATTTGGTGTTTTATCCTTTGAGTGAGGTAGATGAAGTTCCAAAGTATTCATCTACAACCCTATTGTTCCTGCAAACCTTCCGCAACCTACAAAACAAAATAAATTTCACAATATACATAACTACAGCGTTTTTGTTTTATTCGCAGTTGTCGATGTTTTTATAATTTTCATCCCATCGTACGATTTAGTCATTCATCAATATCAACAGATTTTATGGCGTGTCTAGGTCTACCTACTGTTCTATCGTGACCAATTAAACCATATTTTCGTGTAATAAGCTGCGTCACGTCGTGTGCTCTCTGAGCAGGCCGGTTTATCTATTTATTAATATTCTATACTAAACGTCTGTCTTCTGCGGATTGAATGACAATATTAATTATACAATATTTATTACACAATTCAAATAATGGTGTTACTTATTTTTTTACTCATTAAGCGTGCATTTAAGTTTTCACATGCTAAGTGCATTTCTTTAGGGTTTCAGATGTACTAGGAGTGAATTGTTTATGAAGGAGCTATTGTCCTAGGCTACACGTCTCTACTAGCTTTTCAATCATTGTGTATAATAATTTTTCGGATGTCTTAAAATCCCTGACGTGAACACTCCCTTCGAGAACAGTCATTCGTCTACGGAGAAAGTAATTTAAATCATAATTTATTATTGTAATTATTGTACAGAAAATTAATAACATGTCTCGAGACTATTAATTCGATTCGGAGACGGAGTTTCGATATGAATGCACTTTAATTTCATGGTTGCTTGGGTTTCGATTTCTTTGGATTTCTTCAACCATGTTCCGGGGGGGGGAAGGGAAGAGAGAGAGAGAGAGAGAGAGAGAACCCGAAGATTCTAACCTCTTTTTTGTTATGAAAAGAAAAACCGTCGAAAGTAAAACGGGTTCGTAAAAATACTGAAGAAATCAAAACCGGCGTCGTTTTGCTGTTGGAAATGTGTGGAAATTGTGAAGTCTGAGAAGGAGACGAATTCCAACAAATGAGTAAATGAAAAACTTCTCCGGGACAAATTTTTCATTACTCAAAGAAATAAGTTTTCATTCCACTTTCTTATATATATACAATTTACAAAAAAACAGCTGCTGCTGCTGTGGCTGCTGGAATAGGGATTTATTCGTTTTTTTTAATTAACTCAACCGGGATTCTGCGGCAGAATAAAGCCACCGTCATAAAAACGCGGAGTTTTTAAAGCGAGACTTAAGTAGTTTGTGGGGCCTTGACGAGAGCAATATTTTTAATGTAACTAACAGTAGCAAATGACAAGTCAGAACTTGTCTGAAATTTAAGCCAAGAGCATAATGAAAAGACGTACTACATTATTAAATACATAAATAATATCATTAACCAGGTCCTGATAACAATTGACTAGGGTAGGGAACATCAGAAAAGCAAGCTCCTCATGCCCGTAATAAATTAAACAGTCGTCGGAATGTATGTTATGTACATTACATGAATAACTGAATGACGTCAGAGGTACTCAGAAACCAACATCGAGGTACCCCCGGGTATGAGGTTCGGCAGGTTTTGGGACAGCAGCAATTGACAGAAGCTTGTTACGTGTTGGATGACTACTCTTCAAGCATGGTAACCGCGATCCGACTACTCGGGTGTTTCTGGCCGAAATACAAACAAAAACCGAAGCAAAGTTCTCGCGACGTCTGGGTCATAAAACGAGAATTTTTTAACACTGGCGAAAACCGGGATGAAAAACAACCCCCGAGAGCAGCTGTGCACAAAAAAAGTAAGGAAAAAAACTACCCCCGTAGCTCATCGAGCAAGGGGTGCATTTTTTGTCCAAGGGGGTTGAAAAAAAAACTAGTGGGGCAAACTCTCTTGTATTTTTTATACACGGAGAACACCTTTGAAGGATCTCTCCGTTATTAATAAAACCATTATTACCTTATGGAATTGATTATTGATTTAAAAAAAAATTTTTTTTTTGAATGCAAAGCATGGGGACGAGGCCGGCGGAGGAAGAGAACGTTGGTTTTTTTTCGCCAGGGGGATGAAACTCCGATGGAAAAGGTCAGTTTTTTGCATCTGCGCACTAAGTGAAGTCTACGTTTTCGGCGGTCCGGACCGCTCTCCTCCTGCAGGATTACAACTAACTTGTGTAAACGGATATAGGATTACCGATATTGAGAATGGACAGGTTCGTACAAATCAGATTGACCCCTGCGAGTGGTCATTGTCGAAATAAGTGAATGATGGTGGTGGCGGCGGTGAGAATGCCGGCTCGAGGGTGATTTCGTTACTCTTTGTGAGGTCTAGCAGGTCACTTCTCTTTCCTCCTTTTGTCATGTTTTTACACCCAAACTGTTTTGTCCGAGTCTCGGGTTGTCGCCGATTTTTGTTGTTTGGTTTTGGTTCACCGAACCACAATCGAACTTGACTCCACTTAACGTATAGCACCGTTCAAGTGTAACTGGAGCAGTCGCACGTACTGCCTTCGTTGGAGTTCACTGGAGCTTTCCTAGTCCGAGTATTAATCTGTTTGATTGAACGAGTTGAAAGTTTTGTCTTAAAACATCGAACGTCTGACGTAATTCAGGTCAAATCAATAACAGTTATTAACAAATAACAGAAACTAAATTAGGTTGAAATGAGCACACACCGAACTGTTCTACCTTTCCTTGCCCTTCGACATCTGTCAACTTTTTACCTAATTTCACTCGCGTTTCTATTTTTTTTTTATATTTCCGAGACCTACATATCTTGGGTTCGTTTCACTAAAAATTAACCCGAAAATAACTAACTTTTAACTAAACTTGAAGTTTACTACAAAATACTTTATAGAAATTTTATTAATTCAATCAGACGGACAGTGACTGTATAGTTTTATTGTAATAGTTTTACTATTTTGTAGTTGTATTTTCTACAGGAATGCCCGTAAAAAAATTTGAAATTATTTAATTTTTTTTATTTATAATTATTGCCCAAATTTATTAGCAACTAAATTTGTTAATAATACGGGGGAATGAAAGGTTGTAGTTCTAAAGTTTCTCTTTATAAAAATTTTTGATTAGCACGGAATAATTAATAGCATCCGTGTTCGACCACTACACGAAAAGTGTAATTTCGAGTAGCATCGACGGCCATCTTATTAAGCAGAGTTTCACCCCGGAGAATCCGTTTCTTTCACTTAAAGCCGTGGACGGCGGCATTAAGCTTTTTTCCAAGATGGCGGCTCCCGAAAGTTCATTTCCCCGAAGGTCTGAAAGCGATAAAAAGCTCAAGTTTTCTTTTAATGAATTAAATCCGTGATTAACTATAATTTTATCTTTTAATTTATCATAATCCTGAAGGTTTCCCAACCTTCTCGGGGGCCCCCTGAGGGCCTTTTTTGACTTTCTTTGGCAGCCGCCACCTTTCCACCTCCTCAACACTTAAAAATTTCCCATCCGCATCTTTGACTTTTGCATTTTTCCTCTCGGTTCTGGTCCTCCTCTTGAGTCTTGAGACTTTTCCTTTTATCCTTTTCTTCGCATCCCATTCGTCTTCTTTAATTATTTTCTCCTTCATTTCTCTCTCTCTCTCTCTCTCTCTCCTCTCGTTCTCTCACACTCCAGCGTCTTTTTAATCTCGTTTCCGGCTTTCAATAAATTATACTCTACAAAATCTCTTTCTTCTCCTATATTCTTCTCTCATTCTTTTCCTTTTTTTAACTGAAAGCTCTGATTAGTTTTCTTACGAGTTTTCGTGATGTAATTACCCCCATTTTTCCGGTTCTTTGTTCTACCTATCTTCTCTTACTCGGCACCGCCATCTTATTCCTTCCATCCGTCCGTCCATCCGTTCTTCCGTCCGCTCGCCTTTCTCCTGACTTTTGCGAAGAAAAATTTACATCCTATTATTTATTATAAAGAAAAGTATTAAGAAAATTAAATTACTTTTATAAAATCTGATTTTCGGACGGTTGGAAGAGACCTTTTGTATCGCAAACAATTTCAAGTATGAAGTTTGAATGATTGGTTTCCTATTTTAATGTCTATTATTTCTATTTCGAGCCTGTTGTTCTCCATTCAGAAGTTTTCACGTTGCAATTGCCAAATTTAAGTTGTACATTTTATTTTTTTGGTATAAAATATTTTTTCCATGAAGAATTTTTTTATGGGAAACATGTGAGAAATTTGATTAATGTGTAGTAGTAAAATATGAACAAATGTTATATTGTAGGTGTTTAACAGACCAGTGGTTCAGTTGAAACTTACTAGATATGTAAAGTGTATCTGTTAATGTACATAAAATTTTGTCTTTTTACGTACGGTTCTGTAGGTAAGTGTAAGTTCACCAGCGAGCTTGCCATGGTTGCTTTTGCGTTTGGTTGAACTATTTCAGTTGTAGTGGATAACGAGGAACTATTTTGGTTGCCGTTCGGGGGATTCTTCTGCCACGTTCTGCGGCTGATTCCTCGTTCGCCGGAAAGTAAATTTATTGGTGAAAAAAAATTTGAAATACTCAAGTTAAAGCTGACTTGATGGAAAATGAAAAAAAATTACTTTTTCTCCGCCATCTTTCTCCCAAAAGAAGTCACCGAAAAGAAACTATTATGCAAAAACTTCAACGAATTCGTCATTTTTTGATAAAATTTAAAAGATACGAAGGCCAATTTTTCTTCTTTTTCTTTTCGCATTATTGAAAATCGGTTTTGAATGAATTCGAAAGGAAAATTTCCATGGCGGCAGATTAGAAGGAGACAATATTTGCTTTCGTTTCGAGATTTTTCTTTCCTTCAACCTGTGCCCTGTCAACCCTTAAATCGCAGCGAAGCTCTTCGTCCAACATTTAAATAATTCAATACCATTAAAATCGACACTCAATTGGAATAAACTATGTCTTCGGAGGTAACTAATAAACTGGTTTAGTGCGAATTTTAAAGTATAAACAGGAGCTAAGAGGAAGTTTGATTTATACTATATAAAAAGGTAACGGTTGTATTCAACAAAGAAATGCACCATAAATTTTAATGAATTATATCGAATAATCAATACGTGATTATAATAATATAAACAAAACTTAATTAAAAATAGTTTAATTCTTTACCGATGTTTGTGAGAGTCAAATTCTGCATGATTGTGAGTAGTAGTTTTACTACAGAGTTACAAGTTCTAAATGTGACAAGACTTTAATTATCGAGCAAAAAATGTTGATTTTATTAAGGGCAGTGTGGTTGTAATGTCTAATCACGAGTGAAAAAAATGATCCCTTAAAATCGTGTTTTAAGCCAAATTGTAGCAAAAATAATTTTAATACATTTACTGAACTTATTTCACAAAAATTTCCAAAAAAAAAAAAAAAACGGGACGAAACTCGTGGTGTTGATGGAAATATTTGATTTTGGGGTGAATATTGTGAAGAATAAGACGAGAAGCAAATATTTCTTTTAGCAAAATTAAAAGGGCAACGGGAAAAAGGAAAGAAGAAGAAGAAGAAGAAGACGAAAAAAACAGCCGGTGAAAGTTGAAATAGTTTTTTAAAAAATCAGACGCTCGAAACTTTTGTCGTCCGCCATTGTCGCCGAGCTTTTGCGCCCCTCAAGCGAGTCCTCGGCTTCTGTACGGTGCCGCCCTCTTTGCTCTCGCGAGTTTTCCATCATCCGAGGCCCGAAGGAAAAAGTTTTCCCTCAGATTTTTCCACATTGGAAATATTGCGCTTGGAATTTCGTGGCTTTCTCGGGTTCTCCGTACCTGGACACCTGTCTGAGAGCTTCTTCTGGGAGGGGCCCGTCGTTTCTGGAAAAAAAATAAAATAAATCGAGCTTTTAATTTACATTCTTCGTATTAAAGTCTTCGCTTTCTCGGAAAATTCACTTAAAAGCTTTCATATCTAATTGACTTCCTTATTTATTATTTATTTTCCACAATTTAATAGAAACTTGATGCTACCAATTTTTTTCTCTTCCTCCGACGTAAACCACCCGTCACCCGCACGGGGGAGGGTTTGAACAATTTCGATCCGAGCAGAGCAAAATTATTTGCTCTATTCATTTAATAAAAATAGTACAGCAATTTCGATTTGGCACACGCACAGACACTCACAACAGCCAACTGAAAGCTTCCTGCCTTAACCGGCAAAAAAAAAAAAGGATTTCATGCTAATATGAAATGAGATACGTCTTATGGTTCGTTAGATTTTTAATTTTCGTAACAAAGGAAAATGGAAAGCTTCTGTTTCTTCTCCGCCGTTGATGTTCCATCAAATATATTGAAAATTTGCAGTGATATTCTTGTCAATATTCAGTGTTGTTTTACAACCGCGTTTATTGACGTTCACCCGTGTATTTTCTTTCATTTTCCATTTTGTCTGAGGTTCAAAATTCCACGTTTTCTTTCATTTCTATTGTTTTCTGTTCCACTCCGGTCCAAACCTGGACTTTGTCGTGATTCTGTGGTTGTTACCTCCCACTGTCCTCTATCGTTTTATGCTTCTTTATTTTGGGATACTTGTTGGCCAGATGTGTGTGTGTGTGGGTGTGTGTAAAGAAATGATTGCAACTGTTTTCAAAACGCAAAAAATTCTATGTATATACTTTATTAAATTTTCTCAATTAAGGTAATAAATGTGTTAATTAATTTGTGGGTAACTGGCGAAGGAACTCCTTCTGGTCTGGTGAAAGACTGAAAGGCTCGCGCCACACCTTCCTCCCCATCTTTCCATTTAAAATTTAAAGTGTAAATTGAATTGCGTGTTAATGCTGTTGCATTAGAAGTAAAGAAGGAAATTCAGTGAAAGTTGTCACCGCCAGAAGTTAACGCTGGGAAGGAAGAGAAAGTTTTCATTTGTCTCAATGAGAGAATTTCTCTCTTTTTCTTCCTTTCTTTCTCTCTCTCTCTCTTTGTTTTTTTCAATGGTAATTAACCTAACCAGGAAGGAAGTGGTTTTTTCCAGAGTTAATTAGTTTGTTTGTAGAGGCAATTAGCCGTGAACCGAAGGGGGCAGACGTTTGAAGGCGACAGAAAGGAGAAAAAGGCACTTGAATTTTCGCCGCAGAAAAAGGAAACTTTTCTTTCATTCCGTAACTTTCTTCGCTGTTTTTATTGCCTCCCCGCCGTCCTTTCTTTGCCATCGTCAAAAGAAAGAGAAAAACTTTCGCTTTTATATTTCTACTCTCCCGTGGTAATTGCCAGTGAATTCGCAGTGGAACTTCCTCATGATCTTAAAAAAAAAATTGTAATTCATCCCCCTTTATTAATCCTCCGGCATTGTGCCTTCCACTCGGGCTCTTGTCTTTATCCTTCAGGACTCTCAGGAAAATGTCCCAAAATTCAACTTTTAATTTTTGACCTTCGAGCGAGCAGTCCTTTCCATGGCAAGTCCGATCTCCTGTGGTTCCCTGGGGAACATAATTTTTGCGTTAATAAGCTACACTATTCCTGGACTTTTTTGCATAATAATTAACTCATCGAGAAGTCAAATGAAATTAAGTACATTTTATAAGGATGTATTGGTGTGTTTGCGTCACTTACATGAAGGACTGAACTGCGAACTTGTTTTAGTATTCAATATCAATAACCGTTCCTTAGAAATATGTCCAGTTATTCTACTTCTAGTAGCAATAAATACAAGTTCTAACCGTGCATTAGAACCGTGTCAGAAATACTGGGTGTCACTTTTTATCTTAGTGTATACATTGATTAATTAGTCTAAACCAGAGTTATTGTACGCCTCAACGGTAGCTACCGCACATCAGTACGAACACAAAGTTAAAATCACGAACTTGGATGTCTAATAAATCGGCAAATATTAAAAAACAAACAGACTTTCACATGTTCGACGCAGATAACTCACGGTTAGTTGTTTTCTATGAGGAAAAGGGGAGATAAAAATAAAATCCAGCGAGTACCAATGGGGGAACTCTAAGAACCGTACCACTTACTTAAGTTTCTAGTTCAGAACCA
The DNA here is from genome assembly GCA_037055365.1 of Polyplax serrata. NCBI lineage: Eukaryota > Metazoa > Arthropoda > Insecta > Psocodea > Polyplacidae > Polyplax > Polyplax serrata. The sequence goes on from JAWJWE010000001.1 coordinate 16,731,410, forward strand.
GTGCAGAATATAAAATTTAATTTTGTACTTTAATGCTACGCTTGTTTTTTTTTCCAAAAGACAAAGTGTTGACTTGTAAGTAAGGAAAATACACAGAATAATGAAGTGAACGGGGAACTGAATGAAAATCCGAACGAAAGCCGCGACGCCCACATTCTTGTTACAATCTACATACATCTACATACATGCAGGCACACTACAAGCGTATACAATCGGAATCTTTGTAATTGCCTTCATCCCTGTAAAAGAAATGAAAAAAGTTAAACGAGTTTTATGTCTGTTTTAATTTCTTTTATATTCTTCGACTCATTAAATCCTGTTTTACACAGACTGAATTCTTTCAGACGTCTCCACTCGGTTTCTCCCTGTTACCCTGAGCTACCCTGAACCACCCTGAACCTTTCCATACTTCTCTCAGCCCTCATGTCTCCTAATTATCTTACTTTCTTCCCCGAGACTTTCTCCATTGGGTTGCCTTCCACTTAAAGAGGCAAAGACGAGATTTCGCCGCCCTCCAGTTCTTCTTCTTCTTCTTCTGCTGCTGTTGCTGCTACTGCTGCCGCCGTCGCCGCCATCCCTTTTCTATTTTTTTTTCTTCTCCTTAATGATTTTAATTGCCATTAAAAGTAAATTTTTCTACGTATTCGTCTTCTTCCGTTTTCCTTTAAAACTTCACGTCAAACTGATTAATTAAATTTTTATATTGAATCCATTAATTATACGATCAAACGTAATTGCGGAACACTTCAAACTGGATTAGTCGAAGGAAATGATTTTTTTTTAACTGGTAGGAGAAGGGGAGAAAGCTTCTGTCGGTGACAGAGTTCTGTAGCTGTGATGTATAGGAACTACGTAATAGTGAAAAAACTGTCGTAGAATCGCTTGCAGCATACATACTTTTAAATATTTTTATTCAGACGTACTTGTGTGTAACGTCACTCTGGCAGATTGTTTTCGGCTGCAAACTTGCAAGAATTAAATTTTTCATCAATGAAATTAAATAAATAAATGTGCGAGGTTTGTGATTTGGAATTTGAGATGTTTAATTTTCGAATCGAAAAAAGAAGGAGGTGCGCCCTGTCCCTGTCGTCACAGACCTGAAAGATCCTTCTTCTGATCAATGACTGATCTATTTGAAAGGTTCACCGACTGATTTATAGCCAGTGGACCGAGTCGGAGGATTTCCGTACGAATCGGAGTCGGGTGGAAAGGCTCGAAAAGGTTCAAAAGGAATTGTAGTCTAAATTTTCTGAGTTTAGCACGGAGCATAAAACAAATACTACCTGCGGATTAAATTGTATATACAATTTTTACGTGGAATGATTAAAGTACCATATTTTCATATCAAAACTGGTGAAATTCATACACATGCTATATAATAAAATGTCTAACGGTACACATGTACATTGTACAGGAATTTGTTTTGCTGTATTTCTTCTCTAGAATTTATTTTATTAGAAGGAGTCGATGCAAAAGTAGACTTTAGCTAAACTTTAGCAGCTTTACGACTGTGGCTGACAAGAGTTCCGTTCGTTCAGAGTACCCGTCATGATTTTGCATTAAATGCTGCCCAATTTCTGCTAATAAAAAAATTGAAATGGCGTCGATTCAGTCGATTGAGTAGCCGGCGAAAATTCATCGGACGGGCTTTGGCCGGCGAGGACGCCAACTCGAGTCTTGTTTTCCATTTTGTTTCCACGAGTTTGTCGTTTCTGGGGTTTCCAAGACAGGGGATGAAACCGGGGGTGCGCATGGACCTGTTACGCCACCCCCATCCATGTATTTTCTCCTTCCAGAAGTTTCCCCTAGGAGTTCCTCGCACTCCGCCACCGTCACTGCCTCCGTAATCCTCCCATCTCATTCCCCCAGCCTTTTCCTCCATGTGACGCCATATTCCTGATATTAAGATTCTAACTATTTATTTTTAATTTCCCCCGGTTTTCTTCTGCTTCTTTTTTTTGCTACCGTTCAAGTCCTCTTCTTCCTTTCTCTCTTTCTATCTATACACATACATATATATATATATATATTTTTCCTTAAGAAAACGCCAGCTCTGTTTCTTCGTTTTATTTCTCTCTTAAACTTCAAATTAATTTTTTCCCTTTATGCTCTTCCGTCTCTTTCTTCATTTTAAATTTTTGTTTGCTTAATTCTCTTCGCTTCGTCTGTGCTTTCGTCTCGCCCCGCGACTCATTCCATTCTTACAAATCCGTATTTAAATTTCTTTTACGAAAAAAAATGAAGTCTCTCCCTGTGCACCGCCGATTCCCACGGGGGAATTCGTCGTCTGAACTCATCAGACCAAATGACGAGACTTAAAACTCTGGAAATCAACTGAGTTTCCGGTGATGTCAGACGACATTTCCTACCCCCCAGCCATTTCTAACTATTTCTATTAGTTTGGTTAATTAAACAATAATTAATTAAAAGTCAGGTGTCTTCGTGAGCGCGTTAAGTACACAAAATATAATACAATCGATTCGTGTGTTTTATTGAGGAACTCCAACTCAACTGTGACGAAAAATCCTTCATATTATTAAGGACAAAAATCGCAGGCCAATTACCACATTTTTAGTATTTTACATTTCATTAAATTGTAGCATTTATTGAATGTTTGAAAATACTAACCAAAAAAAATTGTTATTACCCATAATTAAACTAAACGTATTTGTAAGAGCAAATCAAATGTACAACATAAATTTCTGGTACAACATTTTTGCATTATTTTGCTATTTATTAAGTGAATTAGCCACACAGTCACATTGGAGTGTAGTTTTCACGAGGTAAACACAAATACTTTCAAATATATAATTAAACACACAGAAATCCCCTAATTGAAATAAAATAGAACTATTTTTGTTCTTCTTCTTCCTCCTTATTGACGTGGCAAAGTATTCTAAGTGAAAATGCGTACCTTCAACAACCACAACATCGCACAGTTAGAAAACGTACGAAAAGGTACTTCGTGTGCCACTCACCACCCAACATTATTTCTAAAGTCATTAAGAATTAATAACGTTATTTTTTCTACTGAAAATGAGAAAAATAGAATATTAATTTGAATAATAGCGTTTAATTATAACCGTCGAGGAAAGAAGAGAGAGAGTGAGAGAGAAGGTGGGAGAGAGAGAATAGTAACAAATAATATCGTTCCTTGCGGACATTTATCATGGAAAGCAATGAGGTTTTCATTCCCTTTGCCACTAGATCCTTTAAATTGATGGTTTCCCTCCATCTTTCACCTGTTTAAACGAAAGAGGAGTCAAAAAGAGGAGTCGGTGCTACGTCGAGGAGTAGCACGAACCGGCTACCACTTCGACAGCGGCCGTCTGTGGCATGAGTACAAAATGGAAGACGACAGGAAAGCTACGGAGAGAGAGAGAGAGAGAGAGAGAGACCCGTCTGGCATTATTAAAACAAAACCAGTAAAACGATTATAGTCACGGAAATGGAATTTCATCGAAAAACATCGATTCTCATTTGCTTTTCTCGTTACCATTTTTTTTTTCGTTCGTCCCGAGCAAAGTCACAATTTCCGGTTTAATGCGAATACGTCACGAGTCCCGCCATCTTTTTCCTTTGCGTATTTCCTCGCACGCGTTTCGTTTTCGGGCTACGTCCGTGACAATTACGTTCGTCACATTTCGCCCGGTAATGTTAATTTCATTTTTCCAACGAGTTCCCGTGAGAGACCGGATGTGCGGACACGTCGAGTCCGACCGGAAATACAAAGGAAATTCGATTTTTTGCATTCGAAATAAAATTTTAACACAATTAACAGGTGAAGGGAATAATTCTACGTGTCCTCTCTCTCTCTCTCTCTCTCTGTATGCATTGTACATGCCGGTTTGGGTTTTTGTTTAAGCGAATTAGCTCGAGTCAATGTACATTACGAGAGGGCAGTGACCATTAACAGGTGGATAATCAATTTTGACAGGGCAGGTGACCATTTTAATTTGCATTTATTCGTTGACCAGTCACAACTCCTAGTTAAATTTAGCCGGAGTTAAAAGTCCGGGAGCTAATTGTCGTGTAAACGAACGGGAATCGCAATCAGAGAGGAAATATTTTCCACCGCGTTAATTTCCCAATGAATAATTCATAGTTTTAAATAATTTAAATTTAAATATCGCGTTAATTTCCGTAATACGTAGATAAGCAACAAATGCTGTGGAGGTAGCCACTGCGAGTGGCGTTCTCTTTCCCTTGCCTTGGGGAGGGTCAACGAAGAGCTCAGCAACAAAGTTTTTCTTTTTTTTTTCTTCTTTTTATTTATACCGTTTCTCCGGTGCTTTGAACAAGTGGAGAGAACAGGTGAGAGAAACAAAAAGGAACGAGAGATGTAACAAAAGTAATTCTTACTCAAGTCATGAAATTCTTAGGTCAAGAACTTTGAACCGAAGGAGCAAAAGCTTTTCCGGGACGTAGAGAAAGTTTTTTCTCCTTTTTAATTTTTAGGTACGGGCCGGGTTCACGGGAGCAGGCGAAAGGAGACGGATGATAAGAAGAAGAGAAGGTACGAAAGAAGTAGAAGAAGTTATTGAATAATTGAGTAGACCTCGCCATTAAGTAAATGCTCGTCATTATCGACTTTTTCTCTTAATGGCTATGTAAACATGGCCGACTCTCTTTTCAATAATTGATTCCTCGAAGAAAATGTAAAAAACTATTTCTCCACCTCCTCCTATCGTCTTCTTCTTTTCTATTTTATATTCTTTTCCTATTTGGCATTCCACTTTGAGGTTCATTTGCACACCGAATGGTAAACATGAGACGAACTATCGGAAGTAGTTGCGGGTGGCCCTGTCCGGGAAAGGAGTAAACTTTTTTCTTCTTCTTTTTTTTTATAATATTTTATTCTCCGTCCAATACTTTCTTTTTCTGACATAAAATTAAAAGCTTCCTTTGAGAGGAAAGCTCTTTTCCTCTACTCTCGTCCCCGTGAGTTTCCTTTCCAAAAGCTCGAAAGGCTGCGCTTTAATTTTATTGACTTTTTCCTGGCAACAATTTTCACTCGGGTGCAACTGACTTTGGAATTTTTAACTTTGAAACGACAAATTATTATGGAATATTTTTATTGAGTTTCATAAAACTCAAACCATAAATTCGTAACGAAATCCGCGTGGGAAGCAGGAGAGAGGCCGAGAGGGAAGAGGGGGGAGATGGTACCTGGAAAGGTTCGAGAGAATTCGAACTTGTCAGAACCGGCACACATTTTCAACACCTGCACTTTCCGTACCTGAAATTAAACTTTTCCTGGCAGGTTGTCAGTGATATCTCACCTTGAGACAAAAGCTGTGCTCGGTCCTTTTCCTTTTCAGGAGTTGGTACATCAGTTCGGGTCAACCTTTTAATCCTCCGAGTCAGAAGGAGGCGCAAAGAAAACCTTTTCGAGGTTCGATAAATTTACTAGTTTTCCAAACCTGAAAGGAATAAAAATTTTTTTTTACTTCTGACTTTTGATTAATCAGAGAAAGAGAGTAGGAATGGAGTAGGAATAGTTTGAGGTTGAACGGAGGAAATGAGAGAACACTGTAAAGGAAAAGAAATAAAGAGAGAGAGAGAGAGTGACTGGACAAAAAGCTCATTTAGAAAAAGAAACCGTTCAAACTTTTGTTCTAGCAGCCCTGACTATTAGTCCTGGAAGCCATTCTTACGGTAATCTGCCTCGACATCTCATTTTTTCCTGAATGTTGGGGCAGAATCGGCCCCACCTGGCACCACCGCCACCAGAACCACTCGACGTTCACCACTTCTCATCTATTTTCTACTTAACTGCAGGACGGGGATGGGACAGTTAACCAACTTTTATGGACTTTGTTTCTCTTCTTTTTTGATTTCATTTTTTCTGTGTGCGTTCCGGGTGGGAAAACAAAGAAAAAAAGGCAAAATAAAGGTCACGCAGTGAGGAAAAAAGCCAGACGAAGTGTAATTGGTGGGACCGGAGGAAACGGGGCCCTCCCGAAATCCCTTTAAGGTACAAAAGGTCTCTCTCTCTCTCTCTCTCTCTCTCTCTCTCTTTGACTGGTAGAGTCGTACTGTTGTAGTATCGAGTATCACGCTCGTTCGAACATGCTTTTTACCGGAATCCATCTGATAGTAGTCGTAAATGTCTCTGGTCTATTCCTTGTTGTGTTTAGGAAAAATATTTTCGTACGCATTCATCGTGACAGTTGAAAATAAAAAACTGTGCTTTAACACTCAGAACGACGGCAATTCTATTCTTGACGTACGAACTCTTAAAAAGGGACTAATGTTCTACCTTCTCACTGAATTTATTATTTATTTTTGAAGTATTCTTCTTCTTTGAATAGTTTTATTGGAATTATGTAAGTACGGGGAAGGCGTAAATACGTTGTACACCTGTTCCCCTGTGTCATGTCTAACCTCAATCAATTAATATGTCGTAGTCTCGCGTTAAATAAACATCATGACCGGAAATTACTGCTGAATACTATTTTCTGCTTTGTATGTGATGTTTACGTGAAGTGTCGGGAATTCGCGCAGTGAGGTTGACGTTCAAATCACAGCCGTGGGAGCAAATTTGTCAGGGCAAGAGGCCCACGCCAGAACGAAGTTGATTTTGTGTGTGTGTGTGTGTGCTTCTTCCCCGTTTCCTATGCAATTCTAATTTTGGTTTTTTTGTAAACAAAGAGAGAAAAATGAAATGTATCGAACCGGCCGAATGACTAGTCGCCGAACGGATACGAAAAAAAAACCTTATTTCCACTTTCTTCCACCCTCGGCAAAAAGGGCCCCGAAAATCCCAGCCCAAAATTTCTCGTTCCGAGTCTTAAGACCGCAGCCAAAGGATGAGATGTTTTCTTAATTTAAAACACGCACTTTTAGAAGATGGTGAAAACGTCGGGGTTTCCATTCGACTCCGGGAGTCATTTTAGTTTGAACGTGGAAGCAGTTAAAACTGCCCCTTTCGAAAGCTCACGGAGGCAGCGTTAAGTAGACGCGGCCGTTCCACCGATTCAGCCCGGGCACTTGCGCTCATCTAAAAATTCCACGTGGAAAATCTAATCTTGTTTTATCTTTTTCTTTCATCCTTTAGCAGTCTGCTTTATAAATTTTTACCATGTCTTTGATATTCTCATTGTTTAAATGAAAATACATTTCGTACATAAACAAAATTTATGAGCGAGACACGCAGGCAAAAACGCATGAAACCAATTAAGAAAAAAATTAAATTAACTTGTTCTATTTATTTTCTGTTCTTTTTCTTCTTCCTACTCTGTTGAATCATGTCTGCATAGATGATTGACCCATTCTACAATTCGCGTAACGCAACAGTATGATAAAAATTACTTAGTTACGAAAATTCTAATCGAACTATCAGTATTCGTGTATAAAGCAAGTAATCAGTTGGAACTTATACTTAGTTTGTTGTATAGAAGTATATATACAATAATGTGTACGTTATTATTCGTTAATAAATATTTTATTCGTGAGAATATTAATTTTTTAATAAATTCAGTGTCAGAGTTTAGGCTTTTTGGAGGACAAATTCTTTTTTTCACCTCCTCCTACCCGCCGGCGAGGTAACTTTCATTTTTTTTAACTTGTCCAAAAGAAGATTTTGAATCGTTTTCTGTTGGGTGAGACTGCCCCATCGAGTCAAAGTACTTTGTATTTAAATTTCTCACATAGCACAGGCCGTCGGTGGTCTAATCGGCCGGTAAAAACCTCCTTTAAATTGAAAATCTAAAGCTTTCAAAAAATTCAAATAATCAGGCTCGGACTTGACCGTCGACAAAGCTCGGTGGCGGTTTTCTAATTTCGAAATTCGCGGAGGGTGAAAAAGGGTTACTTTCGAAAAGTTTTGTAAAGCATCGCTCGCTCTCCCCGTATCCTCTTCTCTGTTGTCTATCCATCAATCTATCCATCTGAGTGTGCATTCCTTCTGTTTCACTCTCTCTCTCTCTCTTTTACTGACACGCACTCTGTTTTTTGATCAAAGCCTCCTTCATCTTCCTTCAACCCCCTTAAAAATGCCTTTTTTATGTCGGACATCGAAATGACCGGCTCGAGTACTTTAACCCTTCGTCAATTATTTGACTTTAGGTTCACTCTCGGGGAGTGAATCTTTTTCCTCTTGGCAAAAATCTCGTTTACTCATTCATTTTGAACGCGTCCTTCTTCCATTTTCCACTGGAGATGAGAAAGAAAGCTCAAAGGAGTTAAAAAAGTCTTCAATTTAATTAAATATTTCATTCTGGAATTGCCACGACGAAAAATTCGCTCTTTCGTCCGTCCTTCTTCCGTCGTTCGTCGCCTTTCTTTTCTTCTGCCACGGCTATTAAACTTTAATTGCGAGCCAGCAAAATTTTTTTCCTCTCTTCTTCCATCCCTTTTCCGGAAATTAATTTATAAATTATTTCCGGTTTTAATTCCTTCAAGCTTAACGAAAAGTTTTTTGTGTTCGTAGAGTTTTTCATGGCTGACGGAAAGCTCAAAGACTTGACCTTTCTGCTTCATTTCATCCCCTTTGTTGTCGACGCCGCCACGTCTTTGGTTTAATGCCATTGATATGTTTGCTAGGGACAAGCACACTGTAGCAAAAGGCTCCCGAGTCTCTTCTCTTCTCTCTCGCCACCTGGTCATGTGGTGGTACCACCTAGAGAACACCTCAAAAGCGGCAGTCCCGCCTGAGGGATGTTCCCTTAGGTTCCCGAACGATTACCCGGCATCGGTCAGTAGCAGGTGGGACGGAGTGACACTGTCCGACAGCAAAAATAACAAACATGTCACGGACGAGTCTTCGCCACGGTGTAATTTCGTGGTTGTCGGTTACCAACCGTGTCATTTGACTTTTTCCTTCAACTCCACCACCGGGGCTGGGATGAACTCAGAGAAGAACCAAAGAACGGAAATCGAGCAACTTTCTAAGGAAAAGACTTTAGCGAGTGAAACGGGGCAGGTGCTCGAAGGCTGGCGAAGAGGTAGAAACAACAGTAAACTCGTGTATTCCAACGGAATAATTTTTCCAAAATGTCAGAGCTAAGACTGATTCATGAGTCTTCTCCTATGATAAATAGCTGATATATTTGCCTTTTTTCACGCTCTTAGGTGTGATTCCACTAGCAATTTTCCACCCCCTTATCTCATCCTCTCCTACTCTCATATACATTTTCTTCGCGTTGCCTCCTTCATTCGTGAGGATTTCCATATTTCCCAATTTATATTTGCAAGACCAACCACTGCGGTCATCGAGCTGTCTCTCTCTCTCTCGTCCCACGACCTTTTTTTTGTTGTCACCTTGTTCTCTCTTCATACGTCCACTTTACTTTCGACACTTTTCACTTCCAAAAAAAAAAAAAACGAATTCCTTCGCTCGTGTGCAATTAAAGCGTACCTGTACGAGAACACTCACAAAATTTATGAAAATCCTACAGAATTTTCAGTTTAGAGGTCTGAAGTTGTTAAACGAACTTCAACAACCCAATTGGTCGTTCCATCCATCACATCATTTAATGCATCTAAAGAAACAAAGTACCTTAGGACCATCAGGTTTAGGTACGTGCGACACAACCGAATTAAATATATTTATGTTACCATTCGTAGTACTGCGTGGTATTACTCCAAAACTATGCTAAGGAACTTGTTTATAGCAGTTGTTACAACTACATGTGACCAATCTATTGTTACTTATTATTTGTTTTAGTTTTGTCGGGGTAACAAGTGACTGGTGCTCCTCGGGATTACCCGAATTAAAACGTCAAGCGCTCACTCTTTTGTCTTGTCCTCTTCAAATTCACAGAAGGGACGAAAAGAAAGGAACAGGTGGATTCACGGCGAGGACTCAGATAATTTATGCAAAGGTGGGCAAAGACAAGTTTCTTCGTGGGGAATTAAATGTACGAGCCTCCACCTATGGAATTAGTTCGGTGTCGTTTACAAGGAGGCAGAACGAATTGCTTGAATTAAAGGGTTGAACGAGCACGAGTTACAAGACAAAAACCGTTTTTGTTTGTTGACAGTGTCGGTAATCTTTTTCAACCGCATTGTTTCTATCCCAGTCGACTCCTATACATAATAAACTATTAAATTTACAACAAAGAAACTCATAAAAAACGTTTACCGCATATAAACATTGTTATTGCCGAATCATTCACGTTGATTTCTTTATTTAAATTTTTATGTGACACGTGTTCTGACACTATATATATATATATATATATTTAGTGATAATTATGTGATTTTTGAGAAGATTTTAAATTGTTTTCTTGGTTTAACTGGTACCCGAGGTGTTTTAAGTACGCAATTAAATAACAGTAAATAAATACTTTCTCAACATACTTTTCTTAAGTACATCTTAAATTCTTAAAGTATTTATTTATTTATTGAGGTACAATAATTTCATCATTAAACAAAAATTATTATAATATTTAGTATATAGTAGGGTATCGCTGTTGCTTATTCTTAAGGGATTGGTTAGAGAGACAAAATGTATGGCACAAATGTGGCGCTACGTAAAATGAGTAATAGTATAATTAAAAATAATAGTACATTATGTACTGTTGTTACTGTCTACGTGTCCGATGCTTGTAATATTCAATAAACACCTTCTACATACATGTTCTATTATACAGCATTATTATATTAGTATACAATACAGTTGTATTGTAACGAGAGGAACTCGATCGCACTCTCCACATTCGGAGACAACTTCTTTTTACTTCCACACTTGATTCCGTACAATGCAGGCTTACCCGTTTTATATTAAACGTTTTATTTACGCGACCAGTCCTGTTTTCCTTGAACGTACGTCCAACAACACGGATTCCGTTCGCTTTCTTTATTAAATCCGTTTCATTTTAACCTAGCAGAGTCTACAAAACGAGTCATCCTTTGACTCCGGCGACTGACCCAGAGGTTTCGCGGGGGTGTCACACTGAAAAGAAAAAGGAACCGGGCGATTCAATGCTACCGGGAAGCGAACCCGAGTCTCTATTATTGTTTCTGGGGAAAAAGAAAATTTCATTCTGATTTGTCAATATATGAGTGACGTGAATAACAGAAAAACACGTGGGGAAAGGGAACGTTAGGAGTGACAAACGACGAGAAAATGGCGATGAAAAAAAGGTTGGTAAAAGGAAAACAGAGTAATAGCTGGGCCCGATTTTCGGCTTAGAAAATAAACATAGTAATTCAAAAAGATATTACGGTAACTGTCATTCTGTTCATATTTTGAAATTTATTAGGGATTTACCAAGGAATTGGCGGTCGGAGTTGCACATGGTCGGGGGTTGGGGTTGGGGGTGCGGGTGGCCGAGACCGGAGGGTGCGCCTGACCTAATCTTTCCACCTAAAACCAACTTCTTCTTACTTTCAAAAAAAAAAGAAAAGGTCCTTTTTTGCCTGCGGATGGTTACTACTACTATTTTTTGTAAGACGGTGGGAAAAAGGTGAGGGTGGGGAGAGAGAGAGAGAGAGAGGGTGGAAAAACTTATTTATTAATGTCTGTAAGCAAACAAAAATATAATTTTTCTATTAATATATAATACAAGTGTTGGACACTTTAGCGACCCGTGTTATTTACCGTAATTTATGGTCAACTGATGTTTCAAGATTGTAATATAATGTTGTAGTGTGAATGGGTTTTTTTTAATGTCTACACAAAATCAACCCTTGCTCATTACATTTGGTGAAGATTAACAAGTTAATATTAAAAACCAATTTTCAGACCCCTACCTTTTAATATTAAATACTGTAAGAATATATTTATAATTTACTTGTACCGAGATAATAAGTTTTTTTATTATTTTATTTATTTAAAATAATTATTACAATATGGTGAATAGAGATTCTAACTGGCCATAGGCCTTGTGTCAGAACAATTGTGATAATAATAAGTTAAACTTAAGTTACAAAACTCTCTACCTTTTGTTTTAATTTTTGGTCAAATACATTTTTTATTTTTACATTTAAAATTAAAGAACACGATTCTTGTACCAAGAGGTCAGTCTGAAATACTCAAATTAAAATGAACAGTTTTTTTAAATTTATTTACAATAATTGTTATAATATATTTTTTTAATATTTTAAATAAATAGTTTAATGTACAATTTCATATACATAAATACAAATACATCATCTATCTGATTGTTGTATTATTAATGTCGGTAATGTCAATTGCTCTTCGGTGTATATTTCTAAACAGGGTTAATAAGTTATGAGAAAAATATGGAATTTTTGCAAAGTAAACATGAGGAACTATTAAGAAATAATATAAAAATATAAAAGTATAAATATAAATATGTATATTTATATTTAATATTTTAATAACTTAAAAAATAAGATTGTACACTGAATTAGATACCTCTTTGGTAGGGATTTGTAGCAGGGATTTGCTGCATTATGTCTACTAATATTACGTTTATATATATCAAATTATATATTCATAACTTATATATTAATCATTTTATATTTAATATTCAACCCTCATCGTCCAGTTCCTCCAAATACCTGGCGTCGGCTCACCTCTGGTCTTGGTCAGGTGTCTTCGGCCTGGGCTCCTTACAAATTTTTCTCCTTCTTCGATTCTTCCTCGTCTCCTCGTCTACTTGTACTTCTTTTTCAAAGGCCGTCTCTCTTCTTCTCTTTTTTTTCTTCTTCACTCATAAACGCATGTCTTTCGTCTTTCCGAATTTCCCTATCACGTAAAAAATCGTTTTGTACCATTTTGTATTCTGCTTCTGTCGCCTTTTATCACACGAACCATAATTTTTCCCTGGACATCTCCGTTTTTTTTTCCTCCTCTCAATGGGTATGAGAAAGAGATGGAAATTTTACGATGACTTTGGTCGCCTCTTCCGCCTTCTGTCGTCCTTCCAGCCTGCCGTTCCAGCTATTTAAATTTCCTGTCAGATAAAGTTTCTCAGATAGCCCAGTATTCATTGCATTAATATCCCACTTTTTTTCGGGGACCTTCGACACTTTGCCGTTTTCAAAAATTTTATAAATTTTTTTTTGTTTGCATTTTCAGTTTGGGAACATCGTAATGCGTTTCTGTAATATGAATCTAATCGATACAAGTGAAATTGTTCCAACTTTAAAGTTTTACTTTAACTCTCTCTCTCTCTCTGATGAGTTGATGACTGGAACGTGTACTTAACGCTTTTCTAACATCTCTGTAATACCAAGATCTCCGTCCACAGAATAGGGTATTATATATTTCTTATATACGAACATTGTACGTGTACAGTATAATTTGTATTTTCCGTCTGGGCTTTGAAGATTTCTGGTTTTAATTAAATAATTTGAATGTTGGGTTGTAAACAAGTTGTTATTAGCCCTAAAGTTGTCCATAAGTGAATTTCTTATGGTACAACAACCACTTCAGACTGATTGTGTCTGTTTGATTTTCTGGCCTTTTTCTATTCTCCAGAGTAGTTTTCCATGCGTTCCGTCAGTGAGTTCTCAGTCGTTTTGGCTCACTACTACTACTACAACAACTGTTTATGTAGTTTATTAGTAGTTATCATGCATCGTGACTTTCTGTGCACACTTTGTTAGTTTCACAATTTCCCGTGTCGTAACTTCAACCGAAACCATTTAGTACGTCGAGTTTTGAACGTGAGTTGACATCTCACGAGGTGTCGGTCTCTGGTGGTTAAAATTTGAAAACTCCTTTTCCTGCTGTTGGAAAGATGAAATCTCGCGGTCCATGCGAGTTGGGAGTCTGAACAGAAAGTTTCGACGGACCTGCGCCGTCGGGCCCTTTTTTACCCCTCTCGGGGCCTTTTTTTCCACCCTCGAAAGGACACGCCTTTTCCCTTTCTTAATTTGTATGAAAATCATTGAGGTGATAATTAAACTAGGAACCGGTGTTTCGACTATGGCCGCGGATTTTTTCCCCTTTTTCTCCAGAATTTATATTAATATAACGTAAAATGATATTGTTTTAGTATAATATAAAAGTTCTCCGGCAATTTTATTTACGGTCTTTTCCAATCCACGCCGTTCCTTATTAATATTTTTTTGTCTTTTGCTCTCCTTCGTTCCTATCCTTTCTCTTCTTTTTCCCCGTGCCACGTTTCTCCTTGAGTGAAATTTTCTCCTTAATTTCAAAACAATATCGCCATCTGAAGTTGTCCAGAAGGATTCGATAATTTCCATCAGGGCTGGAGCTGAGCTTTTTTTTTCTCCATTCACGGCCCACGGTCTTTTGCATAAAAATCGTCCAGATAAATTTTTTCTTTGTAAAGGCCGGAGTTCCAACGAAAAGACGTCACGTGATGGAAAAACAAGTGCGAAAGCGAATAAGTTCGACACGGAGAAGAACAAGCAGGACAAAGACAAGTTGAGGGTAGGAAAACAATGAGCAAACATTGAAGAAAACCCCGGTGAAAAGGTAAACAAATGGACACGAGAGGAGTGAAAAGTTTGGGAGTGTGCGGTTTCCAAAATTCTCCTCTCTCTTCATTTGCTACCATAAAATTGGTCCATTTCCAGCCTCCGTGACTTGCTCTCCATTCTTTTCCTCACCAAGGCATTTTCACTTCGGTTTCAAAGGCAAGAAATTAATCACCGGAGTGGGAGCTGGGAGCAATGATCCGTCCTTGCGAAGACCAAGACGGTTTTAACGGTCAATCGAAAAACGGGAGACCGTAACGTGGGACGACAAAGAAATTTCCATTCCCTTAGAAAGTCAGCTGGAAAACTCCAGCCGGAGCAATGACAAAATCAGGTCTCGTTGTAATATTTAAAACTTTAGAGTATTTCAAACGAAACGAATAAAATGAATCCTTTTTCATCGGAAGGCAGGTTTTTTGGTTTTTCATCATGACAGTGCACACACAACAAGCATGACGAAGCGTACAAGTGGGGAAGTAAAGAATATACACCACAGCGTTTAAGTAGTGCAACTCTACACCGAATTGCATTTTGCTACCTGTTGTAGCAAACCAAAATTAATGCCAGTAGTGCACTAATTACATATATAATTCATTTATACTATATACATATGTAATATATTTCATTTGTATTTGTAATTTTTAGTTCATCGCTGTGCATCTTGCAAGTGTAAAATGGCGAAAATCCAACGGCCGATTCTCTTCGTCGAAACTTTCATTTACACCGGCAGGAAATGGTTTAAAAAACATTTAAATGAAACGGACGGAACCTCCGGCAGAGTCAATGATAATAAGTTGTGGAAAATGAAGGCATTACTCATTCGAGGCGTGTCCGTTTCAAAATGGCGACCGTCATAGAATATTAAAACATCCAACTAATAATTCGAATCGAGTCTTGGTAAAATTCATCGGGTCTTCCGCTGCTGCTGCTGCCGCCGCCGCCGTTTCGGTCTCCGTCTGCTGCTGCCACTGCCGCTGTTCCTGTCGGCTCCTCTGTCTTTTCTTCGCATTTAAATGTTTTTGCATTTTTCCCTTTTCTTTTTCTATTTGGGTGAGGGGGGGCCCCGGAGAGGGGTGGATAGGAAGTCGGGGGAGGTGGAACCGCTTGTTTCGTTCGATTCCACACTCGGAGCATTCGCAGCACGTAAAGCTACGAAGAAAAAATTATTGCCAACAAAAGAAAAATAAAATTTTTATCCTATCAGTTCCAATAATGTCGCACGAAAAGGAAAAAATATCCGTTAATGGATCGGATAGAATTTCATTTTTCTTACTTTTTCTCTTCTTCTCTCTTGCTGGCTTGCTCGCTTGCTTCTCGTTCGCCCTCGCTCTGCCACCCCCGCTACCTCCCTCCCTCCCTCCCTCCCTCCCTTCTCTTCTCTGATTGGAATTGTGAAATATAGAAATTGCTAAGCATGCACCCTCGACCCTTATAGTTAAAACGAGAGAGGGATGAAGAACATAAAAAACGATGTTGGGGTAAGGTTTGATATCGATTACTTTTTACTATCCACATTATTCAAACTTTTTTTTCTTCTTCCCAACTTTCTTTTCTAGCTCTCTCGCCGTCTTCTTTTACTATTTCGCCTTCTCCCTCCTGTACATTCCTGTTTCTGCGTCTCCTAATGGCCCTTGTCCTCCTTTAGTTTTATCTCTCCCATTTTTTTTTTGTTCTTAATGTTTGGTCGTTAATGTTTACCCAATGCAAAAATTCATCTTTGCTCCTTTCGTATTTTTCTTCTTCGAATTAATCCTTTGTTTTCACTGAGTTTGGTTTCAATGCGAAATGTTTGTAGTAGAAAATATAGTTTTGTATTTTGGTAGAGTACCATTAATAGAAAATTGAACGAATTGAATTGGGTGAATTAGCATGGATACGAAACATTAAAATACAAAAAATCGCATTTTTTGTAGTAATAACTTATTATTGATTTATAATACATGGCATTACTAAGTACTGGTACTTGTAATATCTAAATTTAAGGAGTTCTCTAAATACTGCAAAACTGTTAAATAATTTGGAGGATGGAGCTATTTGCTGTGACTGTCGGTCGGTGTGACACCTATATTAAATATACCAATAAAAAATAATTAAAAGTATCACGGCAAAGAGCCATGAAGTCGTTTAACATACACAGTCGTGTTGGTCGCATACGAATATTATAATGAAATATCCGAGAAGGTGGTCTAACGACTTGCGTTCTTTCTTACTTAAAATGCGAAATACATTTTACCATTTGTGTACGAATTTGACATTTGAATTTTATTTTAAACTTTTTTTTTCTGCTTCATGCTAATGTCCGCGGCTGACATTCAACTACTAATGAGTTTCTGATTCGCAAGGAAATCGCAGATGCCGAGGGTAACATATCAACCGTATTATACGAAAATCGTCGTGGCAGTAGGCGATAACTCGAATCGTTTCGCATTCTCTTCAATGTTAAAAACTTAAAGAAGCGGAGCTCCCAACGAGAAATAAAATGATTAACGTGACCGCACAGGAGGAGAATCTCCGTCTCTTAATGGAAAATGTGACTATTGTACTTTCGTCATCCGACAGTCTGACTGATAAAAGCAAATTTAATGAGAAAATTAATTTAAATAAATCATTTTATGTAAAATGTGGGCCGTGGAATTTGAGGAATTCGCAAGAGGAGAAATCCATCCCCTTGCCGGTCGACGATTTACGACGTGGAACCAGACAAAAAGAAAGAAGAAAAGAACGAGAGAGGCAAACAACGACGAACAACGTTAAAAGCCACGAAGAGAAGCAGCGGAAAACAGAAAATGAGAGGAGATGGGGAGAAGAAGAAAAAGCTCAAGCAAAGCTGCAATTATTTAAATCTTTTGAAAGATGTCCGTTTTGTTGTTAATCCGCTGACCGTTTTAATCTCTTTTAATCTAATATTTGTACGAGGATGGACGACCGGACGGACGCTGACGAAGTGAAACTCATTTGTTATGTTACCGAATGGAAAAGTGATGTCGGAGGCAGCGTTTACAAGAGGGATCTTATGAGCAAGGAACGAATACTCCAGTCAAAGCAGAAAGATACATTCTATACTTAGGTATACGTCGGCTACGTCACGACTCACAATTTAAAAAATATATCAATAAAACCTTTTTAACAGACTTATTTATTAATTGAAATAAATAAACTAAAAATTACTACACATTCGGTAATAATAGGCGTACAATTATTAATAAACAGTTATGCGTTTACTAGTCTCTGACGGTTTCCAGGGTACTGTTGTATTAGTTGGTTATGGATCTTGAAGTTTAGGGTTGGGTGACGTTATTAAAACGAGAAAGAAAAATTATTATTAAGCAGGAATGCTAAAAAGTCAGTTGGAAACATTCGTGAGTTAGTGTAGGATGCCTGGTTTTGACTCTTTTCAATTGCTTTTGTTAGGTTACGTTAGGATAAAAATAAAGTGTTACTAAGTACATTGAAGTTAAGTAAATTGTTTGTAGTTGGATGCAACCGTATATTATTTATATTATTATATTTTAGATATAAATATAAAATAGCCGACATAAGTAGGCTTATACACGTGGTTAGGTGTATATCAGTAGAATTTTAGCTAATATATGGTTACAAATTATAAAACCGAACAAGAATATTAAGCATAAAGTCGCCCTCGGTCTTACACATACACGTGCACTCATTTCATATATTTAAATTCGTAAACTTTTATTGATGTTGGCAAAATATGAAAAGGAAATTTTCACAAATCTGACATTTTGCTTCGGAAAGGACCTAATTAGATTTGACTAAAGAACACTTTATCCCCATTTTTGTCTTTTTGCTTGCTCTTCACCTGCTCTTCACCTGACTTCCGTTCCTCTCGGCTTGCCTTCTCCTCACTGAAAAATAAAAAAACAGGCTTGCTAGCTTTCTTTACCTGAGGGAGAGACGCCGCGGAACAAACAAAACCTCCGATTGAATAAGGCAAAACGATGATGGCGATGACGATAATGATGAATATTTTTTACGCTTTCGATCAATGAATCTTCCGGATTCTGCTAAGCCCTGGAAAGCGAATTTTTTTTTCCGTTATTCCGGAAATGCCTCCGGGATTCATCAGAAACCTCCTCGCATCACTTTTCAGGAAATTTGAATTCGGCGAGGGAAAGAAATTCGTTTACTTCATCCCCCTCCCCTGTGCCGGTGAACTCCTACTCCTCCTCGTCGTTCCCACCCGGCATTGCTTCCGATCTGCTGCCACGGCGAGGCAAATTAAAACGGTGCCGCGGCGGCAGCGAAAGGAGAACCGCGGAACTGCGGGAAAGAAGAATGTGGGCCTTTCGAAAAAGGCCACCGAGTGAGGAGAAAAAGAAATGAAAAGAAAAGGAAAGGAAAGGTGGCAGCTGGAGGGTTTTGAGGATGACCCATGGCGAAAAAAATAATTAAACAGTGGAAATAGAAAAGGAAAAAGTGTCAGGAGCGAGACAATGGCAGGAAATTTGATCTCGGGGCTTTCATTTATCAACTTTTTTTCCCATGTAGTTTTTTCTCTCTTCCTTCGTTTTTTATGGAACCCGAAGAAAATTCTCTATGATTAATGTTTCTGAAGGGAAGCGGATAGAAAGAAAAACCCATGTAGAGAGAGAGAAAGACAAGAGAGAAGAAATGAAGGTGGCAGGGATGCTGGACAACTGGAAACCGTGCATGTGTGTACATGTGTGTACATATATATATATATATATGTGTGTGTGTGTGAATCTGTCTGTGTGTCTGTGTCGGCCATATCTTCCTAATAACTTTTTTCTCAGCCCCTGTTTCACACTTCCCACTAAAAAATATGTAATTTAATTTTTTCCCCTGAAGTCGTGAATTGAATTTTTCTCTTCGTCTTCCATGCTCGGCAATTCTGCTGACGTTCAATTTTCATTATTTAAAAAGAGACAAAAATATAGAGAATACATAAACGTACGCAATGTCATAAACAAGTCCGCAACTAACGTAAAGCACATTCGATTTCTCCGCACAATGTGTAATAAGTGTAAGCGAATGGAACGATATTGAAAACCTTTTTAAGATTTTAAAATTTTAATTGGAAAAGTCGGAAATACAAGGTCGTGAAAGTACAATAAAGGATGTATGAAAAAATATACGGGATGCTTCGTGAGGAACTGAAAACCGGCTGGTTTTATGTAGAAAGAAACCATGTAAAATGTCCTATATAGTTTCTTATTAATTGACCTTCATGGTGTCCTTTTAATCCTTTTGATACTGACACGTACAATACATAATTATTTTACATTGACGGGTTATAATTAATTGCAATCAATCGATCAATCCATCAAAAAATAGATCAAGACATTCGAAACAGTCGATTGAAGCACAAATAAATAATTAGTAATAAATAATTCTAATAATATGTAAAATGAATGTTACGCCAGAATGTATCTCAAGTGATGTACAATACACAGCTGGTACTGAAAGTATCAAAATAAAAGTTTATATTATAATAGGAGATGTATATATGTATATTATGTATGATTAATTAACTCTTTACAAAAAAATTGCATACTATTAGTAGTAATAAATGTGTATTAAATATAATAAAAATGAAGTAAAAGGTAATAGATTCTCATATGTATCATACTTTAAGTAATGAAGTTATTATGTATAAAAAATACATATTGATAACAAATGCGAAGCTGAGGGGGCTCTCTCTAATAAGTACATAATAACAAAATACACAGTCATATGTTAATTAGAAGAAAAACGGTAGAGTTCAAAGAAATCAACTGAACAGAAAAAGAATGATTAAAATGAAGCACAAAGGAAATGGCTCAACATATTGATGTCCGTCCCGGGTTTGAGAAACAAATAACCGTTTAGAAAAGGTCCGGGGATTTGAGGAAAAGGCTGTCCGGACAAAAAAGGGCAATTAAATGGTAGCGTCGATGAAGGAATTCCACCGAAGATGAGGAAAGCAGATAGTAGTAGAAGAATGGAAAGGATGAGATTCAAAGGACAAAAAAGGACGCCACGAAGTGAGCAAAATCGACACTCGTCCATCTCAGGGAAAACATTGAGCAAATAATTACGGGGTGACGTTCGAGTTGTGAAAGGTTCGTTGACCAAGTCGAACCTTTCCAAGCCTTCGGGCTTATCTCGTTAGAACGTCATATTTGAATATCTCCCTGGAATCCCATTAATCAATGGTCAAGTGGATAAACTGGACGTTTCATCTGCCCTTCTCCGGTGTTTCTGCTTCAGCCTCACACCACAACCTTTTTACCAAGTTAAATAGACTCGGTCGAAGGATGAGGCTGCCGTCGGAGCGTCCGTTCCCGATGAGGTCGAACTCCTTTGGCCTTCCTTTCGACTCGTGTCCTCTGACATCCTCTTCGGACAATACAAAAAAAAAGAAGTACAATAAAAGGAACCAGATAAAGAGAAACATTTTTTAGGTTTAATTGTTTGGAAATTTTGGTTTTTGATTCGTCTAATCTTTTTTTATTACTTCGACTAGAACTCGCACCGAACACGAGGCCCGGAAAAAAAGTAATGGAGGAAGATATAAACTCATTTTAACATATTTTTTTTTGTTCCTTTGGAATTCTGTTTTCATCTGGGGAAGGATTCCAACCCTCCGTTGGGCAGGGTGAAATTCACACTGTGTTTGTTATATTATCATTACTCCCTTTAATTAAATCATCATATTTACTGTACTGGCTACCACCTACCTGTGTTAATTGACTATTGCACCGATGTATGCATATCTGATGTAAAAAAATAGATATATTATAACAAACACCTGTTTAAGTCGGATTGAGCACTAAATTTACTACTGGCTAATTTGTTTATTTATATTATTTTATTGTTAACGTAGTATCAGAATTCCTCGTAAATCCGATGACTGAAATGCCAGGTGATTGAATTTCCCTTCCAAGCAGAGCCGCTACCTTCTTGGTCCTCCCCGATCGAATTAGCACAAAATCCATCTGTTTTCCTGCCACCCTTCATTGCTCAGAGCCCATCGTTAAATCCGACCTCGTCAACATATTTAATATTGAAATCGATGCATAAAAAAAGAATTTCCCATTCGACCGAGTACTGCGGAGGTTCCTTTCGACTTCCCTGGGAAAAAGAAACAGGTGAATTTTAAATTCTCATCCGCTGACGCGTTTTGTCTTTCCGTCCGACTCCAAATTCGTTCGTCTTGACGGCAGCAAACGTTTTCCTCCACTTCTGGTAATTAGTTTTTTGTAGGGTCTCGCAATAATTTCACTATTTCATTTCTGCTGGCACACACCTCACGTGTTCGCATAAATAGCAACTGAATACGTAATGAATTCCTCAGAGTTGTGTTGCTTAGAGCAGACAAGTTTTGATGTTTAGTGTTTAATATTTACTAATCTCTTGGGGGTTTCAGGGCGCGTTTCGGGGCTAAAAATTTATGCATCGCCCTCATAGCCGGGATCCTTCTCTCCCTCGGCCCCGGGGCCTTCGACTCCGTGCAATTTAATTGCAAAAATAAAAAATATTCTCGCGCTCTTCTCTCCTTCCTCGGTTCCTTTCAGACGAGAAAACCGTGGAATTAGATAGGCTCGTTGAAGTGTGCAGACGACAAATGTTTCCAGTGAAACTGGAAGACAAAGGGAGAAGGAGACGGTGTTTGTAAGGCGAGAGGAAGAGTTTGGGTGACAGACTTCTCAGACTTAAAATTGTTTCAAAACAGTTAGAGAGCTGGAAAACGCCTGGAACGCTGCTGTTCTTTGCTGACGTGAGAGAACGTTTCAATTCAATTCAACTTAATCGTTTAATTTCGGTTCGTTTTTTAAAAAACTGTGTACGTGTTTTTATGTTTACGGTTACGTCTCGACCGGCTCACTCACCCTGAAATTAAAACCCGTCAAAATATCATTTCCAACTTAATTTAATTAAATAAATTCCTACTGTTTAATAATTTGTGGTGGGTGGCCACCACCAAACAAATACGCACTGATTCATTTATAAGACACCAACAAACAGTAATGTTATTTAACAAAAAATAAATAAAAATAAAAATGATATAACTAAGGAACTATTACGTACACTTAAATTAACTTAATTTTTTTATTTAAATTACTGAATTTTTATACTACCCTTACTCTGTTGAAACAACAAGCATCAGTTCTAGTAAGAATACAGTTCTATTAATAGGTTATTTGATATGATACCATTAGTCCACCGTGCAATTATTTTACAAATCCTATTTTTTCCTATATTTCCGTATATGTCGGTATTCATCTACAAATTTTTTCGTATTATCGATCATTACTTAATAATGTAATAGTAATTAACACAGATATATGTGATAAAACATACTTGTAAAAAATGTTACACCAATTAAAAACCATCACGAGCAGTCCTCACTGGACTCAATTGTACTAGAAAAATAGACCAGAACTAACGCCTGCAAATTTTGTGTTGGCAATTTGTCGGGCGCTTCGAAATGAAACTTTTTTTTGAAGGATGAATACCAGGGTGAGGGCTTTTTTGGGCCTTACCAGGTGCTTTCAGGTGCGTCGTGTTACGTCAACTTTCCTGCCGGAACTTTCTCTTGCTCTCCCGCAGAAAATGAATATTTCTGCCTGTGTATTTCGTCGCCGAATGCCATTAATAGTACAGAACACCTGGTAAGCTGGTAATTTTGCACTTTTTTTTTCGTGGTACGTGAACGACGAGTATAATTTCCACTTATTACTTTTCTTCTTCTTCTTCTTTCTTATTACCGGGACAAAGAAGTCAGGTGTGAGACCTTAATTTAAAAGAGGATAGAGTAGGAAAAGGCCCGAAGAGAGTCTCTTAAAAACAGTCGCCCACCCGAAACTTTTACTTTTCTCATTTTCTACCCTTCCAATTTTGTCTTTCTCTAGGTGCCACTTAAGCCGTGAGAAAAGTACTAACTTCGGGAAGACTAGCAATTACAGAGAAGAGACCAGCGGTGGAAGAAAGGTTGTTTAATAAATTTAAAAGTTTCGGTCAGGAAGAAAGAAGGTTTCATTTTCATCGTCGGGAACGGCAAAAGTAAAAGGAGAGGGAAGGAGAATTTCCAGGGCGAGAAGAGAAGAGACCCTGAAGAGACACGAAGGAGAAGGCCCAGGGCGGGCCAAAGTCTAATCGTGCGAAGCTAAAAAATATTAGAAAGGAAGTGAAGAAAAAATTCTATGAAAGGTTATTATCGTGGTAATTAATCTAAAATGAGTTCTAAAGGAAAGAAATTAAATTGAAAATCGATGAAGTTTCAACGTCACAGTCAATTTCCCGGCTTTTCCCGCGCGTTTTCGAGGGCCCCGATGAAATTCTGTCGGATTTGGTCCCATCACAACGGCCCTCCACGTCATTCTGCCCCGATTTGTTCGTCCTTTTTGCTGCGTTAGCACCCAACAGAGGAGAATGTCTTCTCTCTCTATCTCTCGACAACATCCATACTTCTTTCATTACAAAAGACGATGCAAAGTTAACTTTCTACCTGTAACCGGAAATGATTGCTCATTGCGCGACCAACGACTTCCGGTCCTGCCAAAACTGGAAAACTAAAAGGAAGAAAGAGTTGATTTGACACTCGAGCTTTTATTGTTTAAGTAAACACCCAAAAGTTCGGGAAAAGCAAGAATTTAGAATTTTCTCTCCTTATTCCGGCCCTGTCCTCCACACACGCGGCATCAACCCTTTGCGTCTGGCTCCCCTTTGGACCCCCGTCAGCTCGGGGTTTTCACCAATGTTTCGCTTTCCAACTGGAACGAAAACCTTTTCGACCCTCTCGGCTTTGCCTTCCTTGCGTTTAGCTAACGGAAAGGTTCGCTGGTGGAACTGTCGGCTTGACGCGCAGTTTCGTCTTCCCAGGCCTCCGCTTTTAACGAACTTTCTAATGAACGTTAAAGTTTTCGTTTAGAACAAAATATCTCCGTCAGCGGGGAGGCTTTTTTTCTCCTGCAGGTTTCCGTCCTTTGACTTTGGCAATGCTCTAAGTGAGGAGGACTTCGGACTCTTTGTCCTCGTGAAGGCTCAGAGAAGAATTATCCTTAAAATGAATAACGAAGTTTGGAAAGGAGGACGCTTACTCGGGAGAGAACACACAACTCGAACTTAATTTTTTAAGTTTGAATGAATTACTTGAAAGGAATCATTCTTCAAGCAATGCATCCTGCCAAGTCGACAGTGCTAAGTAAATAGGAATCACGAACTAGGTACAAGAAAAACGGAACTCACAGAACTAAATAAATGTTTTGATTTTATTTATATATAAGAAATCACATAGTGCCGCGCTGTAAGTTCACTTGTCATAAATCCACAACCCCTCGGTCTACGAGTTACTGTCGTTAACTACATTTTACATACATAATTTATTACTATTGTATGTAAGCACATACACGTGTATTTACTTTTGCTCTTCCTCGTGTCAGATGTAACGTTTAAATAACTTGAACGGTCGGTTGCTTTGTTTGGAAGGTTTCTTTCCGTTCGTTGTTGTTAGGCCTGTCAACACGTCTTAGCGGGAACTTGCATTTCCACGTTTGATATTTGTCTCCTCCGTCTTCCATTTCATCCAATCTCTTTTTTATTAATTTAATGTGTCGGAAATTGTAAACCGGTCGGGCAATTGTCCTTTCAACGCCCAAAATTCCTACATCAAAATTTTATTTTTCCGAGCGTCGTTACCTTTCTCACACTCGAACGTGGTCCTCTACCCTTTCCATCTAAGAGAAAGACTAGGAAAGTAGACGAAAAGAAGACGCTCAGAGCTGGATAAAAACTGTTTGCATTGGAAACTATTCCAGATAGCGAAATGGGGAAAAAAATTCTGGTGAATGATGAAAGGCACAATGGAACCTTCGTACAAAACGTAACTTTTTTATATTCTTTTCACATTTACAGTTTTTCTCTCGCTCTCTCCCAAGGCTCCTCCCGTGTTCGAAGAATAAAAAAAAATATGAAAACAAATCAAAATGAAAAGAATATTTCATTGTCATTCGAAGTATATTAATAATAGAGAAGTAGGGACAGTTTCCTGTTTTCAAGATGGACAGGTACAAGGAACGTCTATGAATGGTTTTTATTACTTTTTTGTCTAGTTGTTACCAGGAGAGGTCCTTCTCTCTCACATCGCAATGTTTTGTTTGAAATTGTAAGCCGAGAATTGGCGGAAGAACAGTTATTACAGTATGAAATGAACATATATATATAAACGAAT
This sequence comes from Polyplax serrata, assembly GCA_037055365.1. NCBI lineage: Eukaryota > Metazoa > Arthropoda > Insecta > Psocodea > Polyplacidae > Polyplax > Polyplax serrata. Next base: position 16,756,968 of record JAWJWE010000001.1, read on the forward strand.
AATAATATTAATTCGTACGGACGTCTCCGGTTTATACTATTTTATCCCCGAAACATAGCTTCTATTTTTCTTCTATGTTAATACAAAAAGTTGGCTGGGGATGTTTGCATGCAAATTAAAATTAAACAGGTAGCGATTGTTTTGGTAGCTCGCTCACTTCACAAGAACAAGAAATGTCAAATATTTAACCTTAGCAAATTAGAAAGTGAGTGTTTTCCCAGGGCAAAGCAAAGGCACCAAGAAGAAATATTTTTTAGTGTCTTGTTTATTCATTCTAAGAACAATTTCTATAGAGCCCTGTGATTTTTTTTCAAATAAATACACCACCCAGGAGCTAGAAAGGTGGAGTTTAAATTTGCCTGCTATGGTAGTCATGTAGTCAATTTATTTAGTTGGGATGTGGAAGAGTTTGATACATGTGCCGCTGCCACTTCTCCAACAATATAGGAAATTAAATGTTAGGTAAACCGCTGTTAATTAGAAGATTTTATTTTGCTGGTCACCCACAGAGTAACGGGGACCTCCAATTTGTAAATTTTCCATTAACCCAAGGTTTTCAGGATATCTCGGACGCTTTCATTCTTTTTTTTTTGGTTTCCAGCAAAATTGTAAGATATTGAGTGGAGGACAATTTTTAGGTCGTTTGGTCTGTGCCTTTGGGAAAACTAGGTGGGAAAGGTCAGACCATTCAAAAGGACCGTGAAAAAGATTCTCAGTTGTAAAAATAAATTTGTTGAAATGTTCCTTTGTTCCGGATTTATATCCTTTCTTTCTTTTCCTTTCGAAGTTCCCCACTCCTTTAAATTATCGAGTTTCCTCTGTGTCAAATTTATATGGGAACTGTACTCGGTCGTACATCTTTTCTATTGTAATTAAAAAAAAGGTATTTGAAAAAATGTGCTGTCGACAGTTACACGGCGGCCGGTTTGTCCCATCAGCAAGGGTGTTAATAATGTACAATTGTACTATTAACCATTATTTAATTTTAGGTATTAAATATACAGAAAAGCTAAAATAAATAAGCCTACTTGTTACGAATAATTAAAAACTAGTCAACATTTAATTAATTATTTATTTTTATAATTTTTAATTATTAGTAAATTTATAAAACATTCTTTATTTTATATATTAATATTATACCGTACTATATTTTTGTTTGTTTATATTAAGTCATGTATGGAGGGCTAACTACAGATTCTAACCTCACAGAACAAACAGAATGAAAGGAATGATCCCAATGAAATAAAATGTTCTGGTAATATAAAACGGTCTCACAAAATATAAAATACTACTTATAGATTTGATTCTGATTGTGTGCATATATTCGAAAAACATTAAAGAAGAAACGAAAGACTATAAGATTAAACAAATAAATAGATACCGAGATTAGATGATCAGAATTGGATTAAACGCCCCGTTTAAACGCATGTTTCGTTATCGAAACTACAATTAAAATTTATTGTAGTTTTATCCGGGCGGAGAAAGGTTTCGAAACTAAAAACGTGAGACGTCGGCTCCCGAAGATGTTCGAACCAGGCGGAAGAATTTTAAGTTGAACGAGAAAACTTTTTTAATTAACAAGTTTCCATTGCCTGTGAAGTTTTTTACAGAGTCAAGATTTAAAAAAGTTCAATTAAATTTCAATTGAAAATCAGGAAAAAAAACGAAGTTCTTGCGTATTCGGCCTTTGCAGACGAACGACCGAAGTGCGACGTGAATAGACCCAATCATAACTACAATTTTTTGACACTACCACTCGATCTGCGAGGTTAAAACTAACTACCCCTAACGACCAACAGCCTGGCTCTAACTACCAAAATTAAAAATTATAAATTGTACATAAATTCCGGTAGAAAAACACAACCGTAAGCAGAACGTAAAATGAAATATAATTTTTTAAGGAAGGATAACTCCCTGTGAAATGTGAGTCAACTCACTCATGCATGTACTGACTCCCATGAAAGTTAAGTAGCAATAATGTTTAATAAAGGAGTTAAAAACATCATTCCTTTTAATATTTACTTTACAGGTTTTAAAATTCCGGTTCATTAAGTTTTACTTTGATTGCTTAAATGGGGAGTCGTAACTTGATGTTTGCTTTTTTTTTGCGTCGTAACTGATTGTTCCCAGCGTTTATTAAGTTAACCATCGTTTGTATATATACGAATTATCATTGTGTGCTAATATAAAATAGAAACCCGTTCACTAAAGTAATTTTTTATTACAATTCCGTTACAGTTAGGTTCTTCCTGTTGCACGCAAAGTTCGGAGTCCTTCCCAGAGGGAATATTTTCCTTTAGTTTTCTCATAAAAATTAGCACCTGTACAGAAAGTGAAAAATACTAGTCATAATAAAAACAATACATGGATCATGTCAAACACAGGCTCGCCATTTAAGGGACCGGCTCCGGTGAGCTTTTCTTTTTTAATTTTAGGGTCGGGCGTAGCGATGGGCAAAGTCTCTGTGTAACCGGAAATAGTCAGAGACGTTTCTCTCCCGGGTTTTTCCTTTGGCGTAATCAAATTACTTCCTTTCTTCATCTTCAAGTTCAAGTAATAGAGAGAAGTGAAAGGAGAGAGAAAGGAAGGAACGGAGCGACAGACCGAAGAACAAAACCTATCTCCTTTCTCCCGACTAAACGAAATTAAAATTTTCCTCTGAGCCGGGACGAATGATAATTTTCCATTGAGGAGTTTTCCTTTTTGTCAGATTAGCCTAATCCGTAATCAAATTTTCAAATTACTTGCTACTTTTATTTTATTTTATTTTATTTTATCCGTAAACAAATAAATTTTATTAGCATTCAAAGCCAGAGAGAAGGAAAAAGTACAAGCCGCTAATGGCGATTAAGCTGATGAGGCCTTTTCGTCTGTGAAATTTGAAATTCCTGCGTGCCTGCGAGGAAAAGCAAAAAAAAAAAAAAAAAAAACTCAGGCCCCTTAATTAAATAAACAGTTTTATTCGCAGTTTTCCCGCGGCTGTTAAAAAATAACAAACGGAAATTCCTTTTTTCTCAGCAAAATTTGCGTGAATCTCAGAAAGAGACCTCCCGACTTTTCGTCAAAGGAAAAAAAAAGGAACCAGGTAAAAGACTGATGAGACTAACCGACATGAAAACACTCCAGAAATATTATTCTCACGATATACTTTTTTTTTAAAATATTACATATATGTCATTTTATGTACCGGAAATTATTTCTACTAACTCCAGAAAGGACTTTTCGGTTAGCAATTGCTCCAAAGCAAATAACATTTTGAGTTTTCTGTCACCTTGTGTTTGTGTTTTTTTTCTATTATTTGTAGACCTATTTTCTTCTTGTGCTTTTTTTCGAGTCAACGATTTTTATGAATTTTGTTTACGAACCTAACCTAACCTAACCTCAGGTCAATGAAAATAACCAAAGTGACCTATTACAGAGGTTCAAATGCCTTGCACGTTCTGCTTCAATTTTGGATATATATATATATATTTATTATTAAAAAATCTAATCTAACCTATCCTGTTGTTCTCTATTCTGACTCTCGCTCTAAACCTTAAGTGGTTTCAACATCACTTTCAGTATTATAATTGTATAAAAGCCACATATTATGACAATGAATATGGGAAAGAACAAAATATCTATTTCATGTTTTTTAATCTTAAAATTATATGTTTTTTAAATTTATAAAATTAATAGGAGCCTAATAGTGATTTGGATATAACTGGAATGTAATCAACAACAAACACATTTCTGAATTATCGAAAATCGTCACCAAAGTCTTCAAGTAATAGTTACCACTAGAGTTATACGGTGAATATTTGTATAATATAATTTATAATTTATTACACTTCATTGCTGAATAAAAGTTAAATGGACTTTTCACTTCCTTCTCCAGTCGTGGAATTAATTTTTTTTCCCATCTGAGCTCCGGTCGAGTTAAAAGGTTTTGGAATTCAATGGCCGGAATCCGTTTAACGAGGGCAAAGGGATGAAAAAGGGTTTGCTCCGAGTTCTGGAATTCATTCCAGTCAAAGTAATTAACGGTAGCAATAATTACCCCGTAGAAAACCACTCCCATTTCCGTTCGTGAAAACACGCCCAATTCACTTTAATTAACCAATCCTGACTGGAGTAAGTTGTTGATTATAATTAATCCTTTACTTCTCATTGGCTCTTTCTGCCATTATTTCTCTCTCTTTCTCTGGCACTTTCTCCCATTTACAACCCTCAAACCGTTTTCTCTCTCTCTCTCTTTCTCTCGCTGTCTCCCATTTTGGAAAAAATGAGTTTTCCCGGGAAATTCATTAAAAGTAGTCCGGCAAAAAGAATTCATTAAAACTTCCCTGGAAAAAATTTTTTTATGGCTTTTCTCGGGGTTTTGATTTAGAGGACTCTTTGGAGAAGTTTTTTTCTCGACTTCCCTATTTTCTTTCGAAAAGACAGATGATGGAATGAGGCTAGAGGGAAGAAGAGAGGGAAAATGAAAGCAAAACCTGATTTCAGAGGGCCATTTTGGAAAATCACCCGAGGAATGGAAATTGCCTTTGTCACCTGGCCAAAAGACCAAATATGGAACTACGTTGGAATTATTTCGGTTTTCTCTGTCTTACTCTATAAAAATTATTGATAATGCGTTCGTTTTTTAGGGGTCTGTAGTTGTAGCGTAGTGTGAATAACCATGCCTTTTGCTTTTCTTTCTATTTGAAAATGTTGAGTTTTCGTGCACGGCCTAAAGCCTTGATTTTATTTAGCATTCTAGTAATTTAAATGAAGGAAAAATATTCAGGTTTTTCTTACGCCACCTAAACTTACGTTGAAAACCCTTATTAAATATTTGCAAGGAATTTTCACACTTTGCTGCTGAATTTTTGACTAATACCGTACGAACCGAATGAAACTGTCACTTATTTTACTTTCCGACAAGTTGTGTTCTGCGGAAGATGACGATTTTGAAATTTGACTTCATTCAAAGCCAATGTTTCCTTTCGCCGAATAAAAAAATGTTTTCCTAGGCATTCACAATAAAATTGGTTCCACCACCTGTTTTTGCTAATAGAAATTAGAATATAAATCAACGCTGTCAATATAAATCAGGGATTGAGGACCGCAACTGAAGTGCCAGAGGAACGAACCGAACGTTCAAGGCTTGTTGGGTAGCAGAATTATTAACCGCCGGAAATTATTTACTGTCACGTACGTTCATGCAAGTGATTAATAATTAATGGAAGCAAAAGTGAGAAAATTTATTATTCAATGGAGTCGGTCTTTTCCAGGTAAATAAAAACCGCACGGCGAGAGAAGCACGAAACTTTTCCAATTTTCCCAACTCGCAGAAAGTCCTTTCCTTTTTATCAATTAGCAAAAGCTTTTTCCTACACTCCTTTTAATCCACATTAACCTTTGTCATTTCCACGCGGAGATAGAGCCGTACCTAAATTTAATATTAAGCCCAGGGCTGACAAAGGAACCTGTTGGTGGCCGGGTGTGCGGTAGGGAGGGGGCGCGGGAGGGCTCAGCAAAAGCAAAAGAAATGAACATAAAAAGGAAAAAGGGCTTTGAGGCAATTTTTCCTTCACTTTATTTCCCAACTTCACGTTTCTCATTTCCACCTTGAGCACCTGCTTTTATTCCATTCTTTCGCAGCAATTTAATTTATTAAAACAGTACCTGAAATTATAAATTTGGAGGGCAGACACGAGCGCAGGGTGTTTGCACAATGACAAACAGCCAAGTGTGAAAGTGTGGAAACCGTGAAACCTCCTGTAGAAGACACGATCTGACTTTTTCTGTCGATACTTTCACTAATTACCTTCAATGACGTATGTAATGTAATAATTATAAATATATATTATAAGTATATAATAGTAAACATATATATTTATAAAGACACGTAAAGGATGGGGAAGTTCGGAGGAGACTGAATAACTGGCCACAAAAGAAATTTAACAATGAAACAGAATCATGTTGTTTATTATTATGCAAGGCAACTATTTTGTGTCTCACAGCAAAGTTCTCTTACATAAATATTCACATTTACAAATAACTACAATACATAAATAAACTCTACTGAAATAATTTGATTATTATATTTCTGCATATATTCGTATAAATAATTTTGCTGTAGCTTTTTATGATTCCCACTTAGAACTTGAGTCTCTTCAACTACAAATAATTTAAATTTTTTCTTAAATAATTTAAAATTATTTGAGAAACGGATACCAGACAATTGTCCACCCTCTAAGAGCAAAATACCTGAATTCTCCTAGTACTTCTTGTATCCACCTGAACGGTGCCAGTACCAATCGCACCACTTGTGAGGCATTCCGTCGTGTGACCCATGACCCACGGGGGCACGGGGTTTTGTGTTATGCAAATGAGTGCCATCGAGGGTCCGAGACGACGAACAGAAGCGAGAGTAGTCGTCAGAGGAACGCGGACAAAAACAAGGAGTCCATAGGAGAAAACTAAAAGACCTCGTAAAAAACAAGCATGTCGTTCCTAATGCTTTTAGCTTTTTTTTGCTCTTTTTCCCTTCCGTCATAAAATGTAGGAATTATCTAATACATTGTTACACAAAGTAAAAAGCACTAAGCACTAAATTGTAGCGGGAAAACTGTGAAGCCGGGAAGAAGGACAGGAGAATGTAGAGAAATAGAAAAGAAGGTGGAGAAAGAAGGAGTAAATCTATTTGATTTTCACTTAGAACCTCTTATTTTTGGCTCTTAATGTTCCTAGGAGAATTTGACAAACAGTGACGTAATGGGTGATGATCGTTCAAACTTCCTTTTTAACTTGTTTTTCTTATACTCCGTCTCCTACTCCTCCTTCTTCTTCTTCTTCCACGAAAAGTGAGAAAACAAAAATTGTGTTATGGTAGACGGGAGATGAAGAAAAAAAAACCTGTTAATTAAATAAATGGAATTAACACGTTTGAGCTAATTCCTACATCAACTTTTATTAATTAGGTGAGACTCGTTAGGAGGATTTCCTCACTTCTCTTGACTCGAGACACTCACGGAGTTTGCTTTACAAATTAAATTTAAATTGATACTCAAAATAAATTTAAATCAGTCACATAAAGCAACTAACAAGCCACCCCTGTCATTAGGTGGATGACTGGACTACCTGGAAGTGAACTCTTGTTCGTGACGTAAGTTTCTTTGGGTCCTCTTGGGTCCTTCCTGGACCCTTTCTGCCTCAATCTTGGACACATTCCTAGCATGAATTAAGTGGTTTGTGGACCCATCATTACATGGCTATTTGTTTCTGTAAACGTTTAATAATATTCTGTAACATAGTTTTAATTATCAGTATTATTAATTAAGTAGTTCAGTTCAACTGAGGGACGGAAGGAAGATTTTAAATTTCGGAAGTTGAAACTTTTAAAACCTCAGGTGTACGAAAAAAAGATTACTTACACACACAAAATGCTGGAGGTAAGTAGGGTGTGAGGAAACGGACAAGACATTTCTTATTTTATCTGTGTGTTGCACACTAAATGTCACCGACAAATTCCTAAACAATGGGAAATTTAACCCGCCTCAAATGGCAGCCATTTAAAAGTTAAATGTCGAGTGTTACGGAGAGTTCATTAAAATTTTGGTTTTACATGTCACCCACATGGGTAAAGTTAAAGTAATTGAGTTACCAAAAAATGTATTAAATTGTACATCAAATCTCCGCAATGACAAAAATTAAAAACTTTATTTAAAAAATATCAATGAAAATAAATTTAAAATGAGAGTAATTGATTTATTAAATAATTTCAATTAATTTTGACAAAGTAGAACTTTTAATAAATTTACTACCGAGCAGATGTTACTTTGTATAACAGAAATACTTCCAGACAATCTGCCACATTGCACTGTACCACAAACTGTACGAACTACCAAAAGCAAATCAAAGGCAATCATCAATAATCAATTAATTATTTCTAAACAAAAATTTCATTTTCTTCTGCCTTGACATTTGATTTTGGCCTCCATCTTCTCTCTGTCCGACATCGAATTTCTTCCTCTCTCACATACATGTACACAAATGTATACATTTTGTTTATTCAGTCGCATATTATAAATCCATTTTAACACTGAGATAAATCTTATTTTTACGACGCCGTAATTTTCAAATCCAAACTTCTCTCTTCGGAGTTTAATTTGTCTTTCGATTTTGAGTAGGAAAAAAAATGGCCGGGCAGACGATGTGGGACATTTGAAAATTGGAAATTTCAAAAGGCGACACAACCGGAGAGTTTTACAATTTGTTTTATTGTATAGAGAAACGATATGAAGTTCCCACGAGCTTCCACGAAGGAAAGAAAAAAAAATTGCATTCTGCAGGAAAGGATTTTTTTGATTTTAAAAATACGTCGTTCCTCTACATGACAAGTTTCTGGGCTGTTGGTTCATCAACTATTTTTAAAAAACCTCGAAAATAAAAATAAAAATAAATAAAACAATGGTTTTTCTCGTTTCCTTAAACGTTAAATAGTTTTCATATTTCCACGTGAACATAATTTTATTTTTGAATGCAAATGCCTCTTTCGCTTCCTTTACTATGTTAATTTTGTCTGCGGGCAAAATCAGATCTCTACCTGTGCTACTTCTAGGTACTCTAATTGAATTTCAAATACCTGAAACTAAGCAGATGCAACCTATGGGAAAATTAAGTCGGTTTTTTTAAGTTCGTAACGGAGAAAATAATTTAGTGCTACCGAAAGTTCTTTGTTTTGGTACCCACATGTGTCACCTTTAACCATTTGTGTTTTTCTGTTTGCATTCCTCTAATTTCAGAGTTTTTTTTTGTTTTAATTTAATCGTCCTAGTAATAAAAATTCTTCTTTCTAGAGACGACTCGAGAAAACTGCTCCTTCAGAAGAATAAAAATTAGTTGCATTTGAGGTAGCAATTATTATCCCTGCAACAGCTCTAGAAATTTTCTTCGTTGGTACTGCCCTAGAATGCCCGTTAAACGCCTCTAGTGGTATCGTTTCTTTGACTATTCGACTATTATCTAGTGTACACCTAACATTCCTGGCGTTTGCTTTAAGTTTCTTCTCTTTCTCGCTTCCGTGCTGTAGACTCTGTGTGTGTGTGTGTGCCTGACAATTTTGTTGTCCTTGTACAGGAGAAGAGGTTCAATCATTTCAGTCTTTACGAGTAGAAAGTGAATCGTTATTTTTATTCATAAAAAGAAAGAAGAAAAGAAGAGAACCTAACGGTGGCGGAGGCAACGGGGCTGATAAAAAGAAAAGAAGTTACCCGGAGAATAAAGGAAAGTGGCTTGCAAGGATTTTCTCCCCGAGTCTCCGTCTCCCTAGTCAAAGAGGTTGAAATTAAAAGCATAAAGAAGTAAGAAATTGGTGGAGGATGCTGCGGAAGGGGCGAAAACGAGAGTATTCTTCTGTCGTGGCAGAAAGAAAGAACGGCAGAAGGAGAAAGGAGAAAATGAGAAAAAGGTGTATGGGCAAAAGTGAATGGGAGAAGGATATAAAAGGAAATGTGGAAAACAAAATCCTGTAGGAGAAATACCGAGAGAGAGAGAGAGAGAGAGAGAGAGGAAGACGAAGAAGAAGGAAAGATGTAGGAGGTTGGCACAGGGGGTTGAAACAACCCTTAAGAGCGGCGCAGGCCTGGAATTGTTAATTTAAAAAGAGAGAGAAAATTGGTTTTTCCCAATGATAATTCCTCGTTCTCTGTCTTTATTCATTGTCTTCTCTGCATTGCTGGAATTTCAAATTGAACTTCCCTTGCAGCCTTCTCCGCCGTCGTTCTACCCTTTCTGCTGCCACGACTTCATCCCTTATTTTTCATCCCTCTTTGCCCTTCCGGTTTTTTTCACCCTGCGGGGTCTCTCTCTCTCTCTCTCTCTCTTTCTCTCCTGCGCGTACATACACACACACATTCATACACACACACACACACACACACACACACACAACACGCACTCTTGCACATCCCCAGACGAACCCATTTCCATCTTTGAATGTTTTGTTTCCTTTTTATGACTTTTTTTTAAAAGGATAGTGAAGAAGAAGAGCCACTTTTTCTGAAAGCCGAATTTAAAACTTATTACTATGTTTATTAACGTAATGAAGTCAAACATTTTCTCTTCCTTTCGACACCTCCACTTGACGTTTCCTGACCAGAAGAAATTCTTTGTGTTTAACGAAACGGCTGTACTTGGATGCTTACGTGTAGTTTCTTTATGACGAATCGATGCCTTTCGAGGTTTGCGTTATTAAAACGTTTCTGTCGAGTCATTTGAAAAGCAAACTACAATTTATTTAATTATAAATAAATTTTTAAAAACTTTAATAAACCCCCGCGATGACACATCAACGAGAGTTTAAGTTTGCGTACCGCAGATGCACATCTTTCTAGGATCTTAAAATACAACCATAAAGAAAAACATTCCGTGTAATATATATAATACAAAATATGTGCACCACTACAACGTATGCTACTCGGAAAACCGTAACTTTTTATTATCGAACAACGTACATACTAACTTATTAAACCTTGAGGATGGAAAACAAAAAGGTGTGTATTTTAAAATGAAGTAGATAAAATAATGTTTATTTTTACCTAAAACTACAGTTACGCACAGTTTCCTACATGGTCAATAGCATCGGAGCTACAATTTTTATCAAGTTAATATAATAATTTTACATAATAAAACAGCTTAATAATTTGAAGGAGTTGCCAGAGACTTTTACACACACAATATTGTTATTAACTCAATGACCAACTGTTATTACTATTATAATTTTTATTTAATGTGCAGAATATAATATTTTTAATGGAGGACACATAAAAATCTGAAAAATATCACTGAGACGATTCTTTAATAACTGTACATAGACAATAACAGCTACATAGATTTGTATGTGTAACTATGGAGTGCACGAGAGGAGGATGACCACTTCCGCATAGAAAATAGGGATTTTCACACTACAATACCAGAGAAACCTTCATTTCGTGGCACGGGAAAAGCGTCAAAGGAAATTTCTCCCATTGAAAAAAAAAACACACACACAAAGGAAACACGTCGTTCGGTGCTGCGCTCTGGTTTCCGTTAAAACAACCAAACATTCGCATGGGAAAAATAAAATGAACATTTCCAGGGGAAAACTCGACGTTTTCGAAGAATCAAAAGTTTCCAGTTAGCATTCGAGGAAACCGTTCAACTTCTATTCAACCACTCGACATGTCTAGTATTTTTCTAGCCGTCCCGTTTCGTGTTTTTCAAATCTCTAAACGCAGTTTTCGGACGAATTTTATGATTTTATAATTACGGAACTCGTGCTTTGGTCCACCGGGGCTCCGTTGAAGCTTTTCAACATCTCGGAAAGACACCACGATAATATGTTAGAGGTATCTGTTCACTCGAGAAACCAGATCTCCAGTCCGATTTTCAGCTCCAGATTTTATTTAAAAAAAAAATGTTAGCGAGAGCAAGAAAGCGACGGTTTAAAATTAATGAATTTTTAAAAGAGTCAATTTAAACGATAAAAAGAAGGAAAAACCGGAGATTCCGCTAATGCCGTATAATTAATTAAACACTTAATGAAGATAAATCTGTTGGAAAGCATCCCCTTATTAAGGGTTGTTAACTCGTGTACAACTCGGCAATTTAACTTTTCTCTTGCAGCTATTTTTTTCTTCTCGTATTTTGCTTCGTTAGACATAATCACCAATCGTTAGACTCAACTGGAAGTTAACTTTAGGTACCTCCTGGGAGACTTTTGAGTGTTGAAGGAGAACTTGAGACAAGAGGCTTCCTTTCGTTAAGGGTAGAAGAGTTCAGGGTGGAAGTCTGAAGTCTGTAAACCTATACGACGAATATTGCTACAGAGAGAGAGAGTAAACAGATGAGCACTCTGGCTGCAGTCTGCCACGAAGATCTTCAGATTTGTTTTTTTTCACCTTTGACAACCTATTTATTGTTAATTGTTAATTAATTTTATCAATTAATAAACTCGTGTAAATCGTTCAGAAAATCTGTGTGTTTTGACCAAAGCCACCCATGCGCCCGTGTCAAATTTTATCTCAAGTCTTTATTTATACTTTATTTATATTTTATTATTTTTATTACTTTGTCATCCTCAAGTTATTAAAAAAGTATACTTCTTAGTTAAATACTCCTTTACATTGCATTTGTGCTCCTTTAGTTGAACGTCAGCACACTCAATAGAAATGTTTCTGACGCTCTATGAACATGCTTACCGAAGAATGAAAACTCAATGTAATGTTAAATGTAGTAAAATTAATATAACACTTTGTAGTTGTTTTTACCTGACATTTCTTGAATACTTTCCTTTGAACAAATGCCATTAATGTACTGGCAACAATAAGTTGGTTATTTAACAAAATGACATTATATAAATAATTCACAAGAACTTAACGTTTCGACTAATTGTTATTAAACTTTGGAATACAGCAGAATACTTATTTACTATTCTAAAATAAAATAGAAATGTATACAGAAAAATCCAATCAAACAGTAAATTGAAGTACAATATTACACAGCACTTACATATATTTATGTACAAAATTTAAAAAACAATATTGCACAAACAGGAATGACAAGTCATTAAACATAGCACTCGACTGATTGACTCCGTGTTTAGGTACCTTACCGAAAAATATACTAAAAAATTATGAGCCTGTAATGAGAGCTGTTAAATGACAGAAAGGAATACAAATAATTATTACATATTATAAGACACATAGACAGGCACGTAATGTAAATACAAGTTTCTGAATACAGTTTGACGAATCCACAACAGCGACTCTTCAATTAAATAGAAGACGGTTAAGTTCTCCGATTCGCAGTGTAGGGAAATCTATTTAAAATAGTGTGAAATAGATAAAATTAGAAAAGTTGGTTAATTTATTGTCTCGTTCAAGCATTCGGCGTGTTCAACCGATACATAGGAAATGTCCCCGGTCTCCGTGCCCAAAGTGAAATTGTTAAATTTGTTAAACATATTGTGAACATAATTTTAAGGTTCGATAGAAATCAGACGACATGTGCGCAATTACATATTCATTAGAGAGGACACAAAAACCGGACATTTTTCATTCGGAAACGGATGGAAAAAAATTAGGGCAATAATTTTTTTTTTAAGAGAAAGAAACGAATCGAATTTGTCACGCTAACGGAGTGTAGTGTGAAATTATCATTCACGTCTGAGTGGTGAGGAATAAAAACTCGAGCCTTTCACTACAATTAAGCAAGAGAAGAGACTTTTTTTTTTTACGAATTTGACTTCGCAGTTTAGGGTTTTATGTATAGGTTTTTTTCCCTTAAAGTCGACTCCCACTCAGAGCAACGAATGAATTGGAGTTCACTCGCAACAGGTGAGGTCAGGTGCATTCCCGAGGTAAATGTTTCCGTTGTAGTTGATGTATCAACATCATCAGACTCAAATTTTCATAAAAACAAAATGGCGTCGCGGAGTTTTCAACTTCTTAACGTAAGGTCGGAGTCATTAAAGGTCTCTCTCTCTCTCTCTCTCCGGGTGGGAATTCACTTAAATTTCCAGTTTTCTCTAATGTGCCGTCTTCCGTTTCCGCCTCGCCTGAAGGCTAGCAAATATTTGCAAATAATTAAAATCCGTAAATGTATTTTGCTACGGCACAGATTGCACACAAAGTGACGGAGTAGAAAAATTCTCCGGGTTTTTTTTTTCGTCTCCCTTTTGTTGTCTTAAGAAATTTGAACATTGTTTTTACTGTGGAAGACGCAAATGGAATCGGAGGGAGTTCTCTCTCTCTCTCGAGTCTTTTAAGTTCTCCGAATGAACTTTCTTCCTTTCTTTCTGAAGTGAAAGGTTATTAAGTTGTTTTGCCGATGTCGTTAAAAGCCACGGGGATTAGCAAAAACCAGAGAAAGCGTACATCTCAGGTGGGTGTTTGGTGAACTTATTAAAAATTTACATTAAAATTTTACGTTACACGGTTCGACAACTTTGTGCTAAACAAAACAAAAACCAATTGAAAATATGTGCATTGTTACGTTCAACAAACAATTTACATAACTTAACTTTCCAAAGATATTAGTTGAGGGCATATAAAAGAATGTTGAAATTTTTATGATGCTTTCTAATGTTAATACGACAGCTGTTAACGTTGTGCATAACAGAAAAAGAGAGTGTACAAGCGTAGCTTAGCCTGGATTACCGAATTTGATAGTGATCTCCCTCATTTAAACTATTGTCACCCAACTGCACGCCTCACCCTACAGTTTGAGCAAGATGATCCTATGTGAAAATATTTTATCAATAAGTAAACAGTTAATTTTACTGGACTATTATAAAAATATGGTAGAATAACATAGTTCGTACAGGACGGTCACAAGTATAAAAATTTAGAGGGCAACGAAAGTGAATTACTATACTGTAGCTGACTGGGACATGGACCAGTGGAAAAGTGTCAAGTCAAAAGCAGCCATGGCAGATACGGTTAAAACATGAGTACCCGTACCTGTAATTAAGTACTTGTAAAATTTATAAAATACATGCAACTATTATAATCGCATTTGAGTCGTTGCACTGACACTCCACCTCCAGCTGATTCATCCGACTCGAGAAATTTGAGTTGTGACTGATTTACATCTCCGTTCGACGGGGTAGTTGCCTGCTGACAGAGTAGAGGGACACATCTGAAAATCAGATACGAGTTAAAATGGCGGGAATTAGCTTAACCCCCGGGAGGAATCGAGTTATTTTACTTGGATAAGCAAGAAACTCGTCCTTAATTAATCACAAAGAAGTGGAAAAGCAACTCTTTCCGACTGGGTTGACGACGACGACGAGGACGACGACGACGACGACGACGACACGGATGATGATGATGATGATGATGATGGAAGAATATGGAAGGAAATTGGGCGTCGTGGCACTAGACAGGGAGGGTAACGGCACACAAGTTATGAATATTTTGTTCCGCCAGAATTAGCAAATTAACATTGTCACCTTGATTAGCATTATTATTCTTGATTGGCATTCATTGTGGCGCGGGAACTCACTTTTCTATTTTCTAGGACAAGTTATCACGTTAATCACGTGAAAATATCAACTCGTCTCCTCGTCGTCCCCGTCTTTTCTGCCTCCACCTTTCGCACAGATGGAAATTTCATCTAAGCAGACGACGCCATCAGCAGCATCTTGAAAAAAAATTCCGTTTCTACTCGTAAATCGCGGGTTTGCATTACGACAGAACCTCTGCCACCTGCTACCGGAGAACCTTTGAATATTTTATGTTCGTTACAGTCGGTTTTTACCTGTCCCTCGCCACCTACCGCCGCCCACCTCGCCCCGCTCCCACTCCTTCTCCTCCTTCTCCTTTTTCACTCGTGTAATGTTATTAAAATTTAATTTATGTTTATTACAAGTTAATATACCGTAGCCTCTTTCTTTCCCTCATTCAACATTTACGTTTCGCTACATAAACTTCACCTCCCTCGATTTCAGAAGTTTCGGGGCCTCCTCGGTGGCTAATGAAAATTTTTCTCTATCGAAACCGCTTCCACTTTATGGTACAAGTCTTTTTAGTTAAACGATTTTAAACTCGAGTTTATGTTCGCAGTCAATTTTCTTACGTTTCCTACCTTTTAATGCCCTCCATTTTATTCCTAACGTTTAACTTAATTTATGTTTGTTTTATATATCTTATATTTTTTTATAGTAACTCATCCTATGAACGCGTGACAATTTTATTATTGATTGTACGGTATTGTGCATTATTAACGTGTTATTTTTTTGTTACCTGTCGGATTGTGCTAAGGCCGGATCCCCGGCTGAGGTTTTGGCAACTGCCTGCAGAGTGACTGATGTCCCCGTGGACGTCTGTACCAGTTTGTCACCTCGTGCCGTCCTGTTACATCCCCACTAACCGCTCGTGATTTTTCATCTTTTTCAAGTAGAAGGAGTGACCGCAAGTAGATTTAATTCCAATTCCCACAGCAATTCGTATGCTAATAACTTAATATTACTTCAATCTCCCTCGTCAGACAGTAAGGTAGGTAAGTCAACTTAATTCAAATGAGTAATCTTCAGGCCGATCACTGAGAGAGTAAAAAACTGTTCTGTATATATTATTTATACATTGTATACTTTATATTCATAAGTAGGGTTACAAAAACGAGTGTTCAATTTCATCGATCTGACCAGACGTCTCGAACACGAGTTTTCATCCATCGCAAGTATTAAATATATGTAAATATTATTGTTTGCTCAGTAAAGTGCTTCTGCCTTTCTATGTTTTCCTCCAGGATTATTAATGATCTCATACTGATCATACGGATGTTCTATTATTCCATAATAATAATTTCCGAGAGGCTACGTAACGGTCCAGGAGTTGGAGTTGGTAGTTAGGTGTAGGAGCATGTGACAAGACAAATTAGTCGGACAATTAAAGAGTAAAAGTGATCAGGTGCGAAGTAGTAATCTGCTGGCAGATACCAAAACGGACAACAGTATAAAATTACCGATCTGGAGAACGAGTGTCTGGTCAGTCAAAGGAGTCAAATCAAATGTCACGTAGTAAGTGAGAGTGTCGGTGGCTGGTCTGAGGCTCACAAGGCACAGGTACAGGTAGATGCTCAACGAGACGAAACGGTGGCTTCTCCTACCTGGTCGTCCCGGTGACTAAAACAAGTCAATAAATTAACGAGTCATGGAAGCGGGTAAATAATAAGCAGAGAAACAATTAATTAACAATTAATTAACATAAAACGTCATGAATTATTCTGTTCTCTGCTTGTTAATTTCAACGCTTTCTGACATTTTATCTAATCTAGTTTATCCATCTACAGTTTAAACTGTCTCTCGTGTTCGCTCCTGTCTTCAACTCTTCAACGCGGCCTTTTCCTGTCTGCCAGATGTCCATGCGACGTTTCCTGTCACTTACACTTTGTAATTAGGTTTGTTGTCAGGCACGAAAACGAGGAAACCATAAATGATTTAATGAGAGGGTCGGCTCCATTGTTTTCTTTTTCTTCTATTCCCGGTTATTAGTTCCTATTTGGGGTGTCACTGGGGTGAGTGGCGTTTCGTTTTCACCTGTGACCGTTTCGAGTTGTTTTCTTACATTTTTGGAACTCCAAAGGTGGTGTGCTCTCCAGGTACATCGCACAAGCGCAACGTATACTTGCTTTTATTTGTATTTTGTAATAAATGTGTCTCTTTAATCAACCCGAACTCTCAATAACCCTTGAACAGATTTATGTATTCTTTCTTTCAAACCAAGTTACTCTACAACTCGTACCTCTACAAAAGCTATTGTCTTTCACGGTGGAAGCTACACAGACCGCGTGTTCTAGGTGTCTTTCTTTCACAACAAATTATCAGTGTTCCAGCGCACTGACGCTTTATTCATGTTAAAAGTATTACTGTTAAAATTAAATAAGGTACAGTAAAACTAAGTAAAAAGAGTTAAAAGTAGAAGTATAGCAGAAGTACAAAATATTAGTTTCTTATTATACAAAAGAACTAATTAAGGAGGTTTTATAAAGGCTTAAATCTCGAAAACAAACTTTATTAAAATTGTACGGTAGTATTACCCGAAATTAATAAGTACCCAGTAAGTAATTTAAGTAAATCGATCAACATCAGGAGTTAATAAAACAACAAGCGACGAATTCTCCTGGTCGTCTATGATTTCATAGATGTTCACAGCCGAAAGAGATTCTCTCTCTCTTGTGAGAAGAACCTTTCGTAAAGGGTTGTAAAAGGCATTCGTATTTCGGCGTTTGAGGCCAAGGGTGAGCTCTCACACGACAGGAACACAGTTGCTCTGCTCCCATTTCCTCTATTAGCGTTTTGCTCATTTCATCTAATCGATTAGTCTTCTATTTCATAATTTGGCGCCTCCACACCCCGGCAGAACTCGCCCTGTCACATAATTCCACATTAAATGCAGTGTTTTAAACACGGCGTCCGTTCCATTTTGATGGAGATTTCTTTCTGTCCTGCTAAATGTTGTATATAAAATTTCCGGTTTTCTCCCTACTTCCGTTTACCACGTTATCATCCTTCTCATCCGTTATTTCTTTTTTTGTTTAAATACGAATCCCCTGTTTTTTTTTTTTACATTTACTAAATGACTATAAATTTTTTTTTTCGTCACACAAGCGAGTTACCAGGCCTCTCCGACTCTTTCAGAGGACCTTGCGATTTATGTTGTTCATCGTCACGACCAAAATTCTATTTCGGACAAAAAATACAATTCAATAAGACACTTGTTTATTATTACCCTCGGTTACAGTTTTTTAATTTAGCATCGTTTTAATGCCCCTTATTCACTGAACGAGTTTTTGTCTGTTTTTAACTTGTTTTATATTTCACACGAATTTCCTGGTGTCTGTTTTGTCGTAGTAAACTAAAATTCATGGCGGTATGAAAAAGTGAAGATCAGTAAAATTTAGATTTTGAATATTATTAACACAATAATAAGTATTAATATATGTAAAAATTTAGCGTTTACTTCTTACATACAACATTATAAAAAGTTGTGGAGGACTTGCGAACTTTGTTATTCGAATTAATATAAATTTACAGACGTTACAATAAAATAATTTGTTATTAGAATATTCGTGTGTTACACTTCTACACACTAGTAAACAACACAATAGGGCACACATGTTCAAGTGCTACGTGAACTCACGCCTTGGTGAGTTTTACTGTTAGACAGACGAACCAGACGGGTTAAAGCTCTCACGTAGTGCCGTTAACGGGGGAAATGTACAAGTCCAACTGCTACAGCTTCTATGTATCCGAAATCATGGGTTTTAATAATGTATGCAATAGAACTGGGAGTACACGACTCGTTAAAGTAAAAATTTCTTTATCCACAAACCAATCGAGTTCCGTTGAAGAAATCGACGAATGGCAGTAATTTAGGTAATAAAAATTAATGGTTAGAACAAAATGGTTAAGAAATTCAGTGCCATAGATGGAAAAAAAAATTATTTAGAATAATCAATTACTAATTACCCGGGAGAGGCCATTGTTTTCCATCGATGTCTGCTGTGTTAGAATTCACCTACGTGATCTACGGTTTTATGCCTGTGTACATAGACGAGAAATAAAAAAAAACCCAACCTTAATGGACGATTCTACGCTCCACATAATTATTTCAACAATAGGAAGCAAACAAATGGAAAACGGTAATTGGAGAGAAAACCTGAAATTTCGGAAAGAGTTCTCACGATGGGTAATGTCTTAATTTTCGGTGTAATACCTGAACCTGACGTTGATTAAATCCGCAAAAGTCGACGCGCGAATCCTTCAGGTTCTCTTCCCAGACTCAGTAATTTGAATTTTTCATTCGTTTTGAGGTTCCATCACTCACAGTTCCAACACTTCACAATAGAAAAGTCTGTTTTGTGATGGGAGGTGAACGTCTGCGAACTGTGAAATTGTTGTAGCAACTTCTCATCGCCGTGCTCCCATCAGATACTTTTTAGGTTCCCCTAGGAACTATTTATTTATTTTTATTTAAATATTTATTTTTCAACTGAAATAGCAAATTTTCAGACTGTACTTTATTTATAGGTGCTCAGTTCTTCCACAAACACAAAAATTGACGGATAAACTACATAACAGATATAAACAATATTGGTAAGCTGACTTAGGGTCACAATCTTAAGATTTCCTTGTTTAATATTAATTTCTACTTACACTAGTTACAAACTACTTAGACTGGACCTTTCAAACTTCCTGGTATTGCCCTGAACTGGACCTCCAACACTAAGGAGCTACACGACTTGAGTGACTCCTCTGTTCGTAATTGTGCGGTTATTTTTGGTTCAGTTGTATGTCGCCATTTGGCGTACTTTGCATGAACTAAATGCAGAATTACACGATCTGGTCAAAGTCACAGGCTCAAGTGGATGTTTTTCTTTACTTTCTTTTTTATGCATTTAATATAATGTACAGAATGGTAATATAATAAATAAATAACTTAATATAATTGATTTATACAGTCGTACATGTACAAGTTGGGTACGATATTCTTGTGAACTGTGGAAGTTCGACCGAGTGGTGTAGTCATCCGGACACATTTCTCACATGTTAGCAATGGCGCTGAACCAGATGTCCGGTCCCTCATGGTTTCCACTTGGCTACCGTCCGTCTTTTCAAAGTCATACAGAAATGCCCGTTGTTATTTGCAATTTACATCTATGGGGAGAAAATCTCCGAACGTGGATACGTCACGTAATTAATTTGGGCTACATTTGACTTTTGAAGAGTCGGTGGACAATTAACAAAAACGCCGAGTTGCTAACTTTGCGATCGTCTCCGTCTTTTCATCTCTAATTTACGGTCTCATCCGATGGTCGTCGATGGCATTCGCAAATGTCTCACATCTCGTCTCGGTTCTTCCGCGGAATGCAGACCGTCTGCCACGACAACCACGATTTTCCATTAGTTCTGCAATTAATTCGTTTTAGTATTCGTCTCACAATTAAAGTTAACGTGGGAATGCACAACTCGTGGAATATGAATGCTCCCGCGAACGTGTTTATCATCGTAATTAGCGCAAATTAAGATTTCTGCCACAGAGTCACGCCCCGAATAAAATAATATCAATTATCCCGTGAATTCACCTTGTCTACTCCTTCATTTTCTCTCACCTGACGTTTACTTTCCTCCTCCTCCTCCTCGTCCTCGTCCTCCTCCTTGTTCACCTGAACTTTGTTGTACCTGTAAGAAGAACCGCGGGTGTGAGTCGCAAAGAACAACGAAATTTTAAACAGAAAGCGAGAGACGTCACCTTACGGGAGAATGAAGCTTGACTACGGCTAGAAAAATGAATGTTTCATTGCTCTCGAATGAAATATAATTTTAATAAGTAACTTATAGTTTTTACTATTATTATGCAGTTTAAATTGCAACAATCCTAATTATTTGGTGTCGATAATGCAATGAATTGGTGCTATTTGTACTTTAGGTGTTATTTAATTTAATAATGCACATAAATAAAATAAATCCCTAAAATAAACTTTGTAGATTCGGGCATAAGAGCAGACATTATTTTCTAGGATTGAAATATTTTCAAGATATGTTTAATGGATTGTTTTACGGCAGTATCTTTTTCTAGTTTTTTTTTTCTCTGGCAGATGTCTGGGAAATGTGAACACAACTCGGCCAACAACCGAGCTCCTTACCGAAGAATCTATTAAACTTTTTAAATAATTATATTTTGTGTGAAGACTGTAAAAAGGTTTTTATGTAATAATAAATTCAACAAGTCAGTCATTCACCGCTTTCCCATCCTTTTGCCGTCTGAAAGTCCTGACGAGGGCAGAGGTGACGGCGAAAGGGTTGACTTTCCAACGGACGCCGTGGAAATCTGGCCAAACTCCTGTTGATGGTGTGACGTGCGGACGTTCGTTTAAGAGATTTTACTTAATTAAAATCCGTTGATATCCGCTGATGAAGGCTATTAGAGAAGTCACAAATCATCAAGGGGATGAAGCGAATCCTTCCGGGAGAACGACTCGTTCGACTGTAGACCACGCAAAATGGCCCTTTCTAATTGCAAGCGAAAATTTTGGACTTTCCTAATTGCTTCATTTATTCTCTGACCCTTTTGACTGACTGAGACAACACCGAAGGGACAGAAGAGAACAAGTCCGGCGAGAGAAATGTGACTGATGTTCGAGTGAAATATCTCAAGCGAAATGTTTCTCTAATGATGGAAGCTTTTCTTCTGCAGATGAATATTTAAACAGATTTTAGGAGCAAATATTATTTTTAAAAATAAAACAAGAGCCACACCACCTGCGCTTATATATTGTATATATATGCAATTTTACGTGATACTTCAAAACAATGTTCTCTAACCGAGTTCTGCATGCTTTCCCGTTACAAAATAATTCCCAACACCAATTAACCCTTTATTGAACTAACACAATCACTACACCACTGCGTTACTTACAATAACATAATCAAATTAACTTTTATTAATGTACAATTTGGTCAGCGTTACACTGCCCTACGAACAGGTGGTACCTGTAATTCTCGTCAACCTTCAATTTAACGACATCAGAATTCGTTTTCGTGTGTTCTGTAGCAAAAGTGTAATTAACCTTAGAGTTGGCTGTACGTGGCGTTTACCTTTGGAGAATGAAGTTTAGCTCAAATCCAAACGTTCGTTTTCCATTTTAATTTCTCCCATACCACTAATTAGTCTGAATATTCATGTACTTGTCCTCGGATAATTCCGCGTCATTCATCTCCAGCGGTCGCTTTCTTCCAGATTCCTCCCGTGACTTCTCCTTTCTTTTCCTGGCACGTGGTAATTTTCCGTTGAAATAAAACGCTTTGTTTTCTAATCAAGTCCCAGATTGATGTTCGCCCCATCAACGAGGAAGGGGAGAAAAGAGTTCGTCAAGTGGAGCAAAGGAATCGAACAAAGGAACAGGAAACGGAGAAAGAGAGAGAGAGAGAGAGACAGGCAGTAGATAAAAACAGAAAGGAGATGATAGCTCAGTCTAACACTAATTATAAACTTTCTCATTCCATCGTCTCTGAAGTGGATGCCCCGAAATTTGGAGAGTTTACATTATTAGTTTACGTGATTTCATTACAGTAAGGATACAGAGGATGCTGGACGAGACGGAAACTTAAAGGGAGACCTTAAAACGCCTAAAGTTTCAATTTAGCACACCCAACAGGAATGATCTGCTCAACTGCGCATTTCAACGTTTAGTGGGAACTAAAAAGAATCACACCCAACCCCCCAAACTTCCAAAATGTTGTAATATATTAAGCTCTGTGGTCGCAGTTGTTTTCTCTTAAAGGGATGCAGGTGTTGTGTCACAGGTAAAAACACTGGAAATTGCCTGGTTTTAAGTAAAAGTGAAGAATGGCCGTGTCAGAAAGTTTTATTACACGGGAGAGAAGATTGACTCCGAACCGTTCCGCGCTCCTCCGAGAAGGAAAATATTTTTTTACTAAATAGAAAATTTAGAAAAAGTTGCTAACATAAGAATAGAACGACCGACCGACATAATTCCTACCCGAAATCGGCTGGTCGTGGGATTCTCTCCTACCGTCCTGCCCTACTCTTGGTGAACTTTTTCTTCCTCGCACCAGCACTGAAACGACTAATTAGGTGTCCGGTTTAATGAAGAAATTAAGTCAGACTATAAAACCGTAGAGAAACTCTATTCTATTCCTTCCCGACTTAATTGACTTAAAGAAAGTCACTTAAAACGATCGAATTACAATTAGATTGATGTAACAACCTTTCGCGAAAGAGAGACATCGGGGGAAGATGGAGCGAAGTAGGGAAAGGAAGGAAAGTTAAGAAAAAATTTTCTAAAATTTATGAATTATAAATCATGGAGTTGGTAAAACTTTCTGTTATCTCCAGTTCATAACCCACGGTGAAGTAGTTTGACGAGAAAGAGGTAAAGTCCATAGAGAGAGAGAGAGAGAGAGAGAGAGAAGACGGGTAACTTCCTGATTTGATGATTATGCTTTTGGAAAATTCGGAAATGGGAAAGTCGCAGTCGCAGAAATTATTTTAATGAAAAGGACGTGACGTGGAAATATCCAAGAGACGCCGGAAACGGAAGGGATATCGAAAGCTCTTCGTCCTGTTCCCCCGAATTCAACTACTTTGAATACAAATTCTGCTTCTTTAATAACTAAATCTCACGCCAGTGTTTTCGTCCTCTCAGTTTTTATTTTCATCTCTGCGACTTATTCATTCTCTCCTTTTGACC
Source organism: Polyplax serrata (assembly GCA_037055365.1). Taxonomy (NCBI): domain Eukaryota; kingdom Metazoa; phylum Arthropoda; class Insecta; order Psocodea; family Polyplacidae; genus Polyplax; species Polyplax serrata. The sequence goes on from JAWJWE010000001.1 coordinate 16,780,692, forward strand.
GTTTAAATAATACATCTGTCTCGTGTGTCGCCAGTGGGTTCACCTAGAAAATGCAAAAGCCCCCGAAAACGTCAAGGCCTTTCACAACCCTACATACATCATTTCCTCCTGATGAGTGCAAGTAAATTTAATATCTTAATAAGATTCCAGCTTAGGTGTGAGTAGTAGAGCTCACCACAACACTAGAAAAAGCAGAATATACGAATGACCAGTCAGTTTGTAAATCAGCAATAAAACAATTTAAAAAGTAATAATAAAACGTGTTCGTCGTGTGACATACGGCTGGACGTGTTCATTCCAGGCTCGCACTTCTCTTAATTTAGTCTGAAGAACTGTTCCAGTGTCGGTGCCCGACGGTTAAATTTTGATTTCTTGGCTCAAAAGTCCAAAGTTTACGGTGAGAACAACAGCCGCAGCAAGTTCGGTTGAAAAATTCCCCCGAACCCAAAAAGGCTGGAGAAATTTTATAATATTCAAAACTGTTAATAAAATTTACATGGATAATGCAAGCGGAGGCGGGAGCCTTAAGGGAAGTAGATTGTGGAGAGTGTAATTAATAGCGTGTAATAAGAGTTGATTAGCACTCGGGGGATGATTTTCACAGGGGTTTTATTGGAAATTAACAGTTCAAAGGGTTGTTTAATTGCCCTACACAGCTGCTCTCGGCTTGCCTAACTCGTAGCCCCTTTAATTCATTTATTTTCTCATTTAAACCGATTTTAATATTTTTTAAGAGAAAGTCTCGTGAAATTGAATGAAAAACTACAACAGGAGACGAGCCGCAAGTGAAATTAAGCCGGTGGGGAAGGAAATCTGGGAGGGGGCAGTAAAGTTTCCTTTGGGTTTTTCATGGAAATTATTTTTGGGAAGGACGGTTTCTGAGTGAGAAAATTGCTTGTTAAATTAAAATCTTGAGCTCGAAGCATAAGAATCTCATCAGTCGAACCGTAAAAGTTACAGAGTGACCGAACATCTGTCTCTGTAGGGAGACACATGGAGCTTTCGAGCTTTAATTCATCCACAATCTAATTATGCATAATACCGCAAAGCTTTTAAAGCTGTCATTAATTTTTTTTTTCTTCCTTTAAAGCTTCAACGACTCGACTTCAATTTAACTTCATTTTGCATTTTTATCTCGGTCATTTACATGAAATTAAATTGTAATTTGTCAAAGCCGCGAATACATTGCGGAGAGGAAAACGAGGGACCCGTAAGTAAGTTTTTTGGAAAATTAGGGTCAGTCCTGTGGGAAAGCGTCGATTCGACCTCCACCCCCCCAAAAAAAAGACAACGGCGAAATTAAATTTTTGGAAATATTTGCGACGAACACTTTTGCTGTAATTCAAACGATGTGAACCCTGTTTCCTCTCTTCAAAGGAAGTACAGTTTGGCCACGAAGAATATGACTCAAGGCATGAACACTCGGCTGTTGTTCTCAACGGTCATACCAATAAGAATTTAAATTATTAATAAGTTACTAAAAAACCGTTTACAGTTAAATAAATTAAACTTGTCATTTATTGTCATGAACCTCTTGGCAACCCTTCTTGGAAAAAACAAAAAGTTACCAAAGCGAGCGATCACCGATCAAGTGAAATACTCCATGTGATCTTCACATGCACAAAACTGAGCAAAAGTTAAAGAAGGAAAGACAACTCGATTGAAAACTCTTCAGTTCGGTTTACAAACTATACTAAAACTAAAAATAAATATTTTAAGTGCGGTTATAAAATAAATAAAATAAATGCTTCGGTTCTTCAAGTCGAAATTCACTAAGAAGCTCAAATTATTCTTTGGTCAATGACCTTTTTTATTGTAAAATTTACAATTTTAAACTTACGTTTCAATACATCAATATAAATACTGCATTTGTTTTGAACTTGGCGATGTTTGAAATTTTCCAAAAAGGTTTCTCAAAATTAAAATTTTCTCCTACCCGGTCCGAAGGATTAAGAAAACTAATTGCAACATCGAGTTCCTTTGGTTTTAAACAATTTTTCATAATCCTCTCGTAATCTTTGGATAATCCTTCGTCCGAATGCCGCGGAGAAAATAATTTTCTATTTTAAAATGAAGTAAGAACTCATTAGCGCTTGCCAGACAACAACTTAAGTCGGGAAGGTTCCTGAAAATCTTGTGTAATTAAAACTACATAGGCTGGGGTAGAAAGAAACCTGTGTAGAGTTATTGCCTGGGTTACCAGGGTTTACCAAAATTAAAATATGTCCGTATTATACGTGTAGTTGTTTAACATTTACCACCTATTTCTTTCGACACCCTTTTTAAAATGATTAACCGAAGATTTCAGTAAAAGTCCTCAAAAACGGTGGCAGCTCTCTTTTTCATCTTTTTACCAATAGCAAAACGTCCCAGAGCACTTTTCTGGAAGTTCAAAAATGTCTGCCCGTTCGACAGCGATAATTAATCCCCTTATACCTTGCTTTACAGAAATAACATAAAAATATTACATATTTTTTCGTAAAACAAAATAAATAAATAAAATAAAGTCTAGGCAAAAATTAAAAACAAAAAAATTCGGCGCCACTTGGAGAACGGCAGGTTCCCAAAGTTCCCGCTAGATGGCAGTCAAATTCCTCCCGTTGAACTCACTTAAATGGCGAATATGAAAAAAATCTTTTGAAAATGTTTGCAAAGTCATTTTAATACTCACGAGTTAACAGAATCGACCCAGGTAAAAAGAATTAATGTTTGAGATTTGGCACTCAGGTAACAAAGCATTCGGACACTTTAAATTATTGAACGAGACGAAAATTAATGACGTCATTCTAAACTCTCAAGTTGTTCTCTCTGGTTAATTCTCCAGTTACAAAACTTACAATTCCACAGCTACGAATGAGGGAAATTCGACATTCGGCGGAATTTCCGATTGCACAAAGCAGTCATTTTCTAAAGGTGTCCCCCCCCGAGTGGAGCGATACTCGTCGTTTAATAATCTCAGGTGCGGCAATTTTTTTCTTTTTTTTACGTAACGTCACAAAATCCGTCACATCAAATTTGCGAGAGGAACGCGATTTCGTCAGCCCTGAAAATTCGACTTCCAGCGAGTGAATTCAATGGAAGAAACAATGGAATTAGACGCAGACAAGGAGGTTCTCGTGTTATGCGGGGGTGGACGCCAAAGAGAGAGAGAACATCGATGATCTGATCTGATGGAAGGATGATGCATCGAACCGAATGCCAAGGTGGCGATGATAATCTAAACAAGGTCTGGCAATTAACTGTATACAATTAATCAATTTAAGATAAAACCATCTGAGGGCTCGGCCGACCCCCAGTCTTGGGCCCATATTTAGGCAGTTAGCATGAAAAAAAGGCTAAAAGCCATTTTAATAAATTAATAAATCAAACGGTTAAACGCCGCGGAAATTTATGTATGTAAAGTGCTCGTGTCAGCGGCCATAAAATTATATACATCGCTTTTGCTCGATATAAATTATAATGTTATTGTCTGATCCATTGGTGACTGGCACGATAGAAAGGATTTCTTCTTCTTCTTCTTCCACTTGCTCGTCAACCATCAGGGCAAGGATTGACCTTTAAGTTTCTGATCTGTCAACATTTGCAGACGGACGGAACAGTCGGTCAGACAAGCAAGTGTGTTTTGTTTACACCCAACGGTTTAGTTTCGTTGTCTTCTGCCACGTTAAAAATTCCTGTCTTAAGGTTTCCAGGGTCACCCGATCGAACCTGGTCGAAATTGCCACATGGCGACCCAAACATTTACGTTACGATCCCTGGATTAACACGGTGCCCAACCTGAGGTTATCTTCGAGATCAGATCTGATCTTTCTCTTTCTCTCTCTCTCTTTCTCGTTCTCTCATTGGCTCTGGCGTTTCCTTTTCTTCTTTCAAATGCCTGTAGTCCGATTGCTTGTCACCCGCGTCAGACTCCTTCCTTTTTTCCCTTTGTGTTTCCATCTTTCCATCCTTTGATTAATTTTCATTTTTCATTATCTCTAGTTCGGCCGATTAATTCCTTTCGTTGTAATCCGACAATCAGGTTTGGATCTCGACGCACCTAGCCGATTTCCCTTTTTGTTGCCATTTCTCGACAATGCCATCTTGATTTTAATTAATTGGACGCCGTGTAAAGCAATTGCTAATCGCATTAAATCTCCGATGGTCAACTCCTTCGTGAAATAATTGAGGATGCCACAGGAGAGTACCATATTGTGCAGTCAAGTATTTTGTCTCTTTATACATACATTCTTGTATTGTACGAATTCTTCAGACACCACGTTCGAACTTCCATTGTGTCATTTGCAGGGTCGCACCTTATTCCCCTAGAACATCGCTAAAGAAATATCCTCATTACTTAAGAACTTGAGAACGATAAAATCAATAAGTCATAATATAATTTCCTATGTTTTTTGTCAGATTTATTTATTTATTGAAAAACTTTCAATCCCAATATTTTAAGTATTTTACACATAATTTAGTCGGAGAGAGAATGCGTTCAACTGCATTGTGTTGTGCCAACTGTTATTGTCCTTCCTCTCACTTAATGCTTTGCTGCGACTTTGCCAAAGGATTTCCAGGTATTGGTAAAAATCTATGAAAACTCTTGAGTAAAACACAGACGGTTGAGAGAGAAAGACAAATGTCGTTTTGTGGGACCTCAGCGTGCCTCCAGGTATTGTCTCGAAGATTTAAGAGAGAAGAAACGTCGCCTACGTACCTGGCCGATTTGATTCTTCCAACTCATCTATTTCGTACCTGATTACATGACAATAATTTATTACACATTAATTTAATCCACTTTGTATTCATATTAGCCTCGATAATTTTCACTTTTTTTTTAAAAAACCTCGTTCGTACAGGTACGCTACCTCCCGAAAACCTGACGATGATTCACCGTCCATCGGCCGAATTTTACCAAATGGAATGAGATGGCCGAGAGTGTACTTTTATAGCTCAGGGTGTGATTGTGAATTTATCAGAGTTGCCATCTCGCCTGGAGTTGTAATTAATTGTTTTTCATATTCGACACGTCTGTCTCGCGTTACAAAAAAGTTGAGAGGTGTGACATACCGAAAATTCCAACTTACAACACTCACGTGCGCCTCGACAGGGAAGAACGTCCCGCGGGAACTTTGACGCCGAGACCAGGAACTACCAGTACCTCTAACCCGTCCAGTGTTTAATCCCAATCTTCGAGTTATGAAAACTTAATTCATCACACGAATCAACATCAACGATGTCGTCACCGGTATGGAGTCTTTTAATAAATGTTAAACCATAAATATAAAGTTTCTCGTAGTTATTTCTAAGTATACTTTTTGTCTTAAATGTCACCATGAGTACAACTCCACAGTCGTTCACATTGTTGTTGTATTCCATGTCAACAATGTCATTCACTGTCATAAGACAGATTGCTCAATCGTACATCACTACAATAAGTAGAATACATTAAACCTGTCATTATTTATTTCAGGTGTGACGTGTCTGCCCCGGGAACTATCCAACAAATCAAAATTTTTACAAATAAATATTCCATCAATTAAAACATTTGTCAATGTGTTTTTTTTTATTTTGAAGGTTCCCCGACTTGTTGGAAGTTCTTCAACTTTAATAAATCGCAACGTCTGACCGAAAGAGATCATTCCTTTGCGTCGCCTTACCTGAGCATGTTTGTCCTACTTTTGCTGGCCTCAGGTACAACACGTCATCCCTTTTATTTTGGGGTCAAGCAGTCCTTGTGTTAACTTTATATAAAACACTATTGTTAACAATTTAATTGGCTTGACTGTTTAATAAATAAAAATGGAATTTATAACGAACATGCAATAACTAGAGACTAATAAAAATGTATCAGATTGTTCGTTAGCCGGTGAAATCTTTCCAACGCAGTGACTTATTTATAATGCCAAAGTTCAAAACCCACACTCACCTGGCCGACTGCACACCTCCCAGGTGTTAATTAAGACAAACAAGTAAAACGTTTCGGTATTTTCCTTATTAACTAAGAAAAATCAGCGAGCCACCCACACGAGACCAGCCAGCTACTCCCTTGGTACTTTACACATGTGTTTTACATACATAAATATTATTAATCTCGGTCAATTGCCATTAAATTCTGGTAAAAAAAGACACACACACAGACCTAGGGGCAGGGGTTGAAGTAATTTTAATGACGACGAGGATAACTATGTTGATGTTGATGGCGAGATAAAGGGGATGAAGAAATGGGAGGAATTTTAAAACTCGAAGACGAAGACGAAGAAACCTGAAAGGATTCGCCGTACCACGGAACGAACGGCCGAACCTAATAGGTTTGGTAAACATGGCAACCGATCTGGCAGAAAAGAACAAGTGTGACTCGAATGTTATTTTAAGAATTCCAATCATGGCTGGCCGATACCTATCTTCTAAAACTCAGGTCCTGACCTTGTCATTTTTCATTAATGATTCCTACTTGGGAACTTTGTTGCATTTCCAGGTTTGTATCTACCTACCTACCTCTCTCTCTCTCTCTCTCTCTCTCTCTCTCTCCATTATTGCCTCTCGGTTCTTAATCAACGGGTCGTTTCACGTCACAATTACAGTAATTAAATCATAACGCAAATTGGTTTTATAACTTTATCTGAGAACTCCCCAAATGCTCAATGCCAACTTGTTACTTTTCTTAGTTCACTTGTGTACACACCCTAAATATTGTCTCGGTGACTCGACCGAAAGTTGGTTTTCTTCCGTAACAGGACCTTCGATACTTATTAATAACTTAATATTTATTTAAGGTAATTACGTACTGGGCAATGCAGTCATTATGTACTGAGACTATTGGGTGTACTCCTAGCAACTATACTCTGTACAGACACCGGTTCAGGAAAGGAGTACTACACGTGTGGTACACTCATTTACAAACATGGGGGGTGATGTTCGCATGACGAAAATATATTGACACCTATAAATATACTTAAAACTTTACGAAAGTGGTAAAGCTTTAGTGGGGGTCGGGTACTCGCCAGGTACCAGTTCCTTTCATTCACATTCTTCAACAAAACTTCCATTTCATCGACCCCTTGACACGCACCACCGTTAAGGTTAATGAAAATTCCAGGTATCCGATTCAAAGCGAGAACTGAAAAATTAAAACCAAAAAGTCGCCACCTAAGAAACAAATGTAATTTTCGTGAACGAGGGGAATGTACTTGAGAGAGAAAGAGAGAGAGAGAGAGAGAGAGAAAATAGTTCTCATTCGCTCGAGCAACTGTAGTCTACAAAAGCAAAACTCTTCGACACACACACACACAAGTAAAAGTAGATGGAATCAATAACTGACCGCAAAACGCCTAACTCAGGTAACTGAAAACTCGATTTTCTGAATGGATTGTTAGAATTACTCGTTTGTGTAATTAGAAAACGTCGGGAGAAAGAGAGGAAACGAATTAAATACGACGGGGTGGCCCCCCCGACGTGAAACTATACCAAAACTATACTAAAAGTAGTAAGAGGTGACCGCCGACTCTCTGAGAAATATTTCTAATTACAAAATGAAAATTTAACAAAACCCGAAGAAAAAGACTCTCGAGGAAAACAAAGGAACGTTTGGAGGAAACAAGTCACCGCACCATCAGAGAGAAACTATTACATAAGTCCAGGGATGTAAGAAACTATTACTCCAGGAGTGAGTCATGCACTTTACAAATATCACAATGTAATGCCTCCCGTGGTGGTAAGTCGTGAAACGAGCCAAGGACAAGTCAGAGATAATTAGAAAAACATATATGCAATTTCAATGGTAAACAAACTATTCGATAGTTCTGACACACATCCTGGACTTATCGGGCCGGTGTAAATCAAGACACCGACACATAATTACATACTTTTTTGTATTTTCCAACTGATAATTCAGGGCCGGGAGTCGAGTGTGCGACGATCGAAGGGCAACAAACTCGTAATTCCTATACAAATGAATTCGCATTCGGATAATCCACAGGTGACCTTGTAGTTTAATAGTTTGACTTTAATAGAGCGATGAATTCGGACGACTAATGGAACGATGGAAACTGTAACAGACTCGTAATTACGAGTACGAGTAAACGGGTACTAGTTTTTCACGGTACCGGGGGATTTTTCAAATTTGTTTTGTCAGCGAGTACTCCGCAACTGGTCGTTACCGCGTCTGCAACTGCACCCCGAGTACAACAGTCTGCTCTCGTCGATTAATAAGTCACTTAATAATTTATTTGTAATTATTATTTATTAGTAAATAGCGCATTTAAAAAATTTTTCTAACGTTAACGAGTAACCGGCGATTATAGTTCGTTGCTTTGGTGATTACAACTGTAATCCAATTAAAACTGTAACTGGTGTTGTGTATGTGACTGGTAACGTAAGTATTCGTATCGGGGAACCCGACGGTTAATAACACACTCGATAACTTTTAATTATTATTTAATTATTCTGGGAACTAACTGTTAATTGCAGTCTTAATTAATATTTTAAAATGTAGGGAATGTTGCCTACAACTGGTAGGAGTAAGTATTCGCACATTTTGTAGTTAATAAGAGGTGTATATTAATTGTAATAGCTTGTTATTGCTGATCACAACAACTCGTGTACTTGTGTATTCCTTCAGAAGGTCGTATTATTACCAGTGTACTGAGTCTTCTTAATAAGAGAACAATATCTTTAATATCTTTAGTGAATCGTAAGTTCCCTACGTGATTGTATTTATTAATTCAATTACAACGTATAGTATCGTAGGCAAAACCGGTAAAAACTCAAGATTTAAGAAAGTGAAGGGAAATAGAGTGGGAAATCAGTCATGCGAAATCCGCAAGATGCACACAGAGGGATAATTAAACATTTTGGTTTAACCAAATTCGTAGCTGGTAAATTTAACCGGTGGTGATCACATTGGTAGAGAAGAATAATAAGAAATGAGAACGTGAAGCGGCGATGGATGAAGGGAAAGAGAGAGAGAGAGAGAGAGAGAGGATAGACAGGTGAAGAGAAACAGAGAATTACAAAAGAGTACAGGTACCAGGTAACGAGAGAGACAGAGAGAGAGAGAGAGACGCATAGTGAGGCAAATGACTCCTCGACAGGTACCCAAATGATGTGAACCGTATCGTTTTTCGATCAATATTTTTCAATCAATATCTCTCCTAATGCAATTATCTATAATTACGCCATAACTATAATTGGAAGTTATGGTCTTTATGGAAACATTAAAAAAAATTAAAATTAACATTTTTCATTCGTGTGAGAGTAGAAGGGTACCAACCGGCAGGCAGGTACCAACGAACCAACGAGTACCACTCCACCGTGAAGGCGACGGATTAAACCGCTCTTTTCCGGTATTTTTCGAGAGCTTTCTCTTTACCTGTCGGGTATCTTCAACCCCCCACAGGGAAAAGACAGAGTACCCATAGAAGAAGGACTTTGCTTTCGACCTGTAAAGAATTATTGAAAAAATAGTTTTAGTAGGACCCAGACTTTGATTTCACCGAGTACTTACGCTTATGTTTCTTCCACCCGACTCACTTGTGTATTCTCACTTTTTGTCGTACTCCTAAAGTACCGTGGAAGTTTCATAGAAAAATGTATTGTACATAAAACAAAATAAAATAAAATAGTGGCAGCCTACGACTATTTAAATCTAATGAAGCACCTTGGTTGTAACATACTAATACTATACTCTCCAATATAAAATAATTAATAATAATAGTAATAATAAAGTAACGACACATAAATACATAACATAACAAGAGGGGAAGTTAGTTCTTATGTATTTCTCGGAGAAACCCGAATTATATACAACTTCGTAATGCGTACTAGATGACTGTGTTTGGTAACAATTCATATTAAACAATAAAATAATAAATAAACAATAAATTAGACAAATAGATCAGCCACAGGGAGAAAGTTCGCCTTGGGTCGTGGTCGTGTCGGTATGAGACGAATGTCAGGGTTTCTCTCGACTTTTCACAACACTTCTACATACATACATTCACACATACACACACACACACACACGCAACGATAGTTCGTACACACAAAACTATCACGTTAACTACATTTGCACTTCCAACCTTTGCCAACCGCAATGTTGTCTACCTCTAATTTGACGAGAGGTCTTATGTTCGCGTGTCGTGGGAAGGCAAAGGACCAGGCACCAGGCACCAGGTACCAGGTACCGTACCTCACAGGTTTTTTTTTTGTTGAGTGAAAATGAGAATTTAAATAAAAAGCAAAGTGAAAAACGAAAGTCTCTTTCGACGTTATCAGTCAATGATAATGGCGTCTCCGAATTAACGCAGCATCTTTCGCACTCTTTTTCTTTTTTTTACTTTTTTATTGGAATCTTTCCGTAAGAGAGAGATAAATAACGTTATGTGACGGTTTACATTATGTAGCAAGTCAACGTTTTTATCGAATCACTTTTATTTCCCATTTTGCCGGTGACGGGCTTTTATTATTTAATAGGAACGAAGCCTGTTTTTTAATATTAATTTTATTTAAACGTGTCGCATGTTATTAATTTAACGCTTATGTATGGCATTGTGGAAGGGAATTACGTTGCGCGTCAAAAACCGGCGAGAAACGCGTTTTAATACAATGAGATGAGGTTCACTCGGTGAATAAACTCGTAGAATGCGGACTGTGTAGGAAACGACGACTGGAAAAGGTGAGGAAGTCAACTTAGAAACAATCACATGGTTTTTTTTTTAAATTATTTTCTTCGGTTGGCGTGAGCACATAATAAAACTGTTGTGTTTCGAACAGAAGCACTCTTATACAACGTCTCATACATAACAGTTGTTCCCTAGCGAAACTCGTACAGGTTTACAAAGAAAAGTGTCCTACAATAAATTACTATATAGAATTTTTGTGTAGTAAATGTGTCCCACATGATAATCACTTCCGTGCCACAGAGTAAATTTGTTTCTTACTGAAAATAAATCGGTTAATTAGTAGGCAATTTACGGGGCAAAACAATGATATTGGAATTGTGTAATAAATACAGAATAATAAGGAAAGAATTATGCGTTTTAGGACTTAATAGGTTAATAATTCGTTAAGAAATAATTTAAATATCATTGAATTGTTGACACGGAAAATACTTCTATAAATTTTATTTTAATTCTTAACCCCGTGTAAGCAACGTATCTCCTTGCATCGGATTAAAAAATAATAATTATATTGACAGTTACTATGTATTAATTAATAATTAGAAATTCACGAGAAATTTTAATAATTAAAATTTCAATAATTAAAATTCTTATGGTATTGCACGCACAATAAACAGCACAACAAATAACCAGTATTTAATAGAAATAAGAAGAAACTATTTGGATCTCAGAGAAATTAAGAGTAATAATTTAATAAAATAATAATAATTAAAAAAAAATAAACTCTTTATTGACGTCTATGGTCAATGTCTACGGCACAGCCTCGTTTTCTTCTTTAAATTTCCCTTTACCTTTTTATTCCGTTTTTAAATTGAAATTTCTTTCAAATTCTTGTTTTTTTTTACCACTCTTCTGCGGTTTCCTCACTAATGATTCTTCTCCGTACCTGATTTGGTTTCCTTCCCCCCATCCGCCTCCTCCTCCTCCGCCGTGTCCCCTTCACGAAAGAAATTAAACCTGCGGATTGATTTTCATTCGGTCCAGTTATTATTCGATTCTCTTTCAAATCGAAGACAAAAATAATTTTCAGGATTAATCAGTTGTGAACAGGAGGACGGTTCCTCACATCACATGAGCTGGTCTCATTCTGTTTAACCTGTTTACCCGTAGAGGCACAGGCGGAGGCCCAGGTACCCAGGTAGTGTCGGTTTCCCTTCGATCCGGTTCGAGCAGATTCAATTACATAACGCGGCTCCCTAAAAAATAATTTGATTAGTTTGTTACTGGTAGTTTACCATTTTGGCTCCGGTTACCACGTACAACGGCCCAGGCATCCCAGGTAACGATAATAACGATGGCGATAATGCAATAATAACGGAGTGGCACGTTGCGCAAAATAGAAATAGACAAATGGAATTTTTCTGGCGTTGAAGTGAACGGATCGTTCGGTGTCTTTTGACACGAGTCCTGACGATCACCTGAAACCTGCGAGATGTTGCGAACCCAAAAGCTGACTTAATAATGACAGTTAATAAGAACCATCTCGGTCCTTCAATTTGTGTTCGGCCTGATATGAACTCCTTCCCACAAGGACAGGTGTTCACGCGGACTACCTTTTAACAGAAAATTTCCCCGGGACTCTGTGGGTAGGACAAGAACACGTCCATCTCACACTCAACAAAAAAAGAAAAAACTAGCCGCCTGAACGTTCACACTACGTCGTCTGGTAAATTATGTCTGGGTAATTAGTCAAGATTAAACATTTTAAATCTCCCACCACGAATTTACATTTCCGTGCATGCACCGAGCTGCGTCGTACACATTAACAATCCTAACAGTTCTTATCCCTCGAATGCAAAACAAGAACGATGTACCAAACAACGGCAATCAGGCAGGTAACAGTACGTTCTCTCGCAGGTCAGCAAATGCGAATTACAGCAATCGACCGACACAAAAATAACTCAATGGCACAAGTAAATTAAAATCCGGTGGTACTGTTTCTTAATTTCCGCGAGTAAACAGACTAATGAGATAATAATGTCAATTACCGCAACAATTCAATCACAATAATCAAGGTTAGTAATATCGATAACTCCGTGAAATTTCTATGTTCTCCGTCGACATAACGCTGATTGAAAAACAAAAAAAAAATTTAAAGTGGTTTAGTAAAAGTAGGATACGACGAAGAAACCGACGAGACACGTTCAACGGAACGGGGTGGTGAGTCCTTCGCTAATGACAAGTCAACGTACGAACGGGAGACATTGCGGAATGAAAACCTTAAAAGGCTAACAACAACCTCGACAACAATTACGGGAAGATCGGTACAAAGAGGGCCTTCATTACAGGTAACTATGCATACATCCGAGACTGGGAATCGTGTGAGCCTTAAGCCTGCCTCGTGGGAGTGAGATAAACAGATACAGACTGGCGAATAATAGATAATGATAGATAAAGGTAGTAATTAAAGGTATTCGTGATTCTTAAACGCTTGATTGATGCTAAATGATAGATTGCGTTTGATTGTACACTTAGGGCCCCGAAAGAATGATGGGCCCCTTGGTGATAACGAGATCGAAGGCGGAGACCCACCATTTGAGCCATTTTTACATTTTTTCTTATAATTTTCCCCTGCAACTTGTGCATCATTTCCCCGTACGCACGCGTTTTAAACCTCTTACTATTCATTTGATTTGTAGTCTGTATTTTTACGCTTCTAGTGGCGTAACTTTTTTTTCCTTGTATAACAATGTAAAAAATATTATAGGAAATAGAATATACAGAGAAGACTGACACACAAAGCATGACAGCGTAATGAACGTGTGAATTCATTCAAAATTATGAATTTCAGTTAACGAGCTGAAGTGTCAATGAGAAGTAACACACATAAAATATGTACTCATGTTTATAGTGTAATATTTGTATTTATTACGAAAGAACTACATGTTTTTGCCACTATTTTCTTATTCGTACGTTCACTTCTAAATATTTCCTGTTTGAATGTTTTCTGTATCTTCCATCGTGAACGTATACACACAACTTCTAATTTAGTTACTAATTTCATGTTCACGGTGTATATATATTTTTCTTCACATCGGCGTAAACGTCTTGTTTGGTTTGGTGTGCTACGGTGCATCTCTCAACCCTCCTGCACTTCAAACTAATTTTTCGTTTTTTAAATTCTTGTAAACGGAGTGTCACCTGTTCGCCATTCATCCCCAGACATCTTTCAAACTTTTAATTAATCCCCGAGTCTTATTAGCTCGACTCTTCGACACTTGCCACAAACTTCTCTGAGAAAAAGAAAATCAGTCAGTCGGTTCGGTCGAATCATCATCAATAACCGGATTGTTTATGGGATTTGTTTTAATTTTACCAAAGTTTCGTCGGATCCTGAGCCAAATTACCATTTCCACGGAATAAGTCGGAGAAGTTGGAGAAATTTTAAAAATACGACCAGGAAAGCGAGAGAATAATAGATGCGTCGGATGTGGCGGGTCTAGCGGGTACGCCAGACAATCCCGTAACCCGCGGAATTAAGTCATTATTTTTTGATTCACGTAGCGAATGAAAGAAATAACACATTCTACAGAGTTTTACTTAATAAATAACAGAATTCATTCGGGTTTATGCAAATTACACATGAGAATTAGTCAGTATGCACGGGGCGTAGTCAACCAACGCGTACAAAGTAAACAGTTCTCTTATTATCATATTAACTCCGTGTCATGTGCGTTCAAGTGTTACATCTTGTTACCCTGTGATGTGTGTGAACTCATTTGACACGTAACTTTGTATGCAACTACACACACGCACACTACACCAACTTGTTGTGTTTCTGAGATTGACGAAAAATAACAATATTAATAATAATGTACTAATTCATTACGACTACACTTACGTGTACAGCAACATCGGTTTATATGAGTCAATTTCTTATTATTATTTTTGTTTTTTTAATGTAATCGATAGTAGCCAATACAACATGTATAGACAATTTTGAAATTTAGTAGAGTTTTACTTTCAATAAGTCAGTTTTACTTAAGTAGTGTTGTCCTAGGACGGAGTGGAGTTGTGGAGTATATGTGTCAATAAAAAAAAAACTTTATAACTTTATCTGTTGAACAATTACAACGAAAGTATATTTCTTCAACGGAGTTTTTGGTATTTTTTGTATTGCTGTACGATGAATGAATTTAAAGAAAAAAATGTATTCGTATTTATCATAATTTTTACAACAGAATACGTGAAAGTTTCAATTGGGTGAAATCCTCGTCTCAGAACTAATTTTTCGTAATGCACAAGTGTACTTCTTTACAATTCTTTTTATTGAACTTTATATTGTATAAATTATATATATTATATAAATATTATTTATTTTCTGAGAGTTAGAAGCATTTCACCTGTACTGCAAACAGAACGTCTATATATAGTTAATTACAGAAGAAGTGTGAGTGAATAAATAGAGTAAAGTAGTGCAAAGAATATGGTACTTACTATTTAATGTTGGTAGTACCACTACTTACCCTTACTTTGAAATAAGTTAACTCAGAACTTGTTAAATTACATTTAATTATATTAAATTATATTAATCTCCTTGGGTGTTGACTTATGTGTTTATTGTATCTGAGAAGTTTTAATGTCAAAACTCTCATTACTAGAATTTTATATTTTTAAATTCTAAAAAGTTGTGGTGTACATGTACGAGAGTATACAATAATTAACACTTCTCTTTTTCTCGACAAATTTATTGATTTGCCATAGGCACGCCTAACGGTTTGTAGAAAATAATAGTACGAGGAACCGAGTGGATTTGATTGTGATCTCTCGCTGATCTGAAGGTGTTGTACTCTCGAGTAATGCAAATAATTATTTAAACGATTCTTTCTCCACGAAATTACACGGCTATTAGTCTGAAGGAATGTTTCGTAGCGTTGTATTCTCTTGAGGATATCAATCGCGTACGGGTTAAAGCAAAATTAACCAACTCCTAACTTTATTTTCACTTTAGTCAGTATAACTTTAGTTAAAAAAGATAGAATTTATGTGGTTGTTTCTGTCTTCTGTGGAGTCTGCGTTGTCGCGCGGGTGATGTCTTTCGTTTCTTGTCCTTCCAAAGCACCACACCAAAAGTGTACTGAAGCGTGAAAAAAGGTCAAACTCATTACACCTGCAAATGATGTTGAAGTATCACCGACGGGTACAATTTTTTTCACGTATTTTGCTTGTTAGTTTGCCCGTTCTATCGCGGTTTTCCCATTCCCCAAAACAACGTGACATCTATTAATAGATAATTAAACGTTGCTTTGGCACGTAACTGTGCAATCGACTTATCGTCTTTCGTCCTATGGAAATAAATTCGAGAGGTTGGTGAGAGAGAGAGAGAGAGAGAGTGAGGAAGGGATTTAAGCGAAGAATGGTATACCCAACGACGAGCGGGTACTAACCGTGCGCAAATGTGCTACACCCGTAATGAATATTCGCGTGTAGTCAACCGTGATTTGTGCAGCTTCGCTCCGATGTCCTCGAGCTCTTTTCTAATATTAAATTAAGAAAGATGTACATGTCAGATTTCAAATATGGCCGGAGTGTTGAATATTTAAAATTGTGACTCCGATTAATTAATCCCCGTTCGATCTCTCTCTCTCTCTCTCTCTCTGCTCGATCACGGCTTTGGAAAATTCGCTTATAACGATGACGCACATCTAGCGGAGGCGTCCGGACTAATATAGTACATTGTGTTATACTCTTCTTCTTCTTCTGGAGTACCTTTTTTTTTACTTCGTTTTGTCTTTCTAACTTTCTCTTGTTCCTGCTTCTGTCTCTGTTTCCTAGGTCTTTTAATCTATTTTTCAAATTAGAAAAGAAAGTGGAATTGTGTGGAAAGAGTCGGAGAGTCAGTGTGGCGCCGCAACGTCACTCGTCGTCCAGTCACATTCTTACTAATTAATTTTGATTAAAAGAAAATTTACGTGATGTTTAATCGATTTCTCACAGTCTCTCGAAGAGGTCCCTGATCTTTTCGAAAAATTTATTGATTTTCCCAGACGATGACTTTTTCTGGAAAGCGATGAACCACGGACACGAGCGATCGAGACCAGGAGGGATCTTCAGGGATCTCGTGAAGCAGCTCCAAAGCCAAAGGCAAGAGATCCAACCGAGAGATACTCTTGTACGTCACACCTGTCCGTGCTTTAACACTGATATTCCTTGTCTGGATTCAGCACACCAGCAGGTGCACGCGGTCCTTTGGAAACTTTGGCTCCAACCCTTGTCTCTTCAGTTTGACTTAACAACACAAAAATCACCCCGAAAACGAAACCTGATCGAGTGATACTCGCTGCCGTGTCACGCTACCCGACGAATACTCAACCATTAATAAACAAATCGCCGTGATGAGTTATTTTCCAGGTTCGAGAGGAGTCAGACAGGAAGAATCTCAGGGATCGAAAATGAATTGCACTCGGAGCGTAAAACAAAGTGCTCGAGTGAATTATATATATGCAAAATCCAATGGAAGAGAAGGCCACCTGCATCTTCTCAACCGTGAAAAACCTGTAATGGCGTCGCCACGTTTCTGAAATTTTAATCCGATTATATCACCTCAAGTGCTGACGATGTGAGGAGTAAAACCACGTATCAAAGCCGAATGTAAAATATGATCGCCATAATTTAATAAATTCAATAAATCAGAAGGAAAAAGAAGCAATTTTTAATGTGTCTAAAACTTTTACTAACGCGAATTAAGTCACTTCTAAACCTGTTAGTTCCCTTAAAACCATAAACGTAAAACCTGCCCTCTTTTCGCCGGGTACCAACGTCTCTCCGGAGGATCCCTGACGACCGGACGACTAATATTATTTCATTTTTTTACTTCCTGATGAACTTATTATTGAAATGAAAGACAAGGTAATCATGTAGGTAGTTTTTTCCAAGTCCTGAACTTAAAATTTATTTATGTACGGAGTAGTTACACGTGTTATATTTAGAACCGAACATACAATCAATAGGATGGTATTTGGTCTACTTGAAGTAGAAACTGTGGCACACACCGGAGGTTTTTATGTAAATAAAATTTTTATTTTACTCCTTAAGACATTTTCCGTTCTCCTTATACTCTCAGGTTGTTCTTCACGTGACCAAACCACCTCCTTGTTAGTGCAAAATTTCCATGAAATACTCACATTTACCTCCGTTTTTTTTTTTCATAAATATAATTTCCCCGGAGAAGTGCTGCACGGGAGATGTGAAACGTGGCACTAACGAAACAAAAAAAAACACTCACACGAGTGTGAAGGTGATGGATGTTAAACCGAAAAGTGTACTTTTCTAAAAAGGAAAATATATCATTACGCTGGGAATTATGTATTACGTCGAATACTGAATTTTCGTACAGCACAAAATAAATTATGCATTGTTACTCGTCGTGAGTCGTCGGAAAACACTAAATCATTTATTTAAAAAAAAAAGTGTATCAATGTAAGTAGACGCAGGTGCTTGCAATTAAATCAAACGGTTTGATTGACTGACATCTCAACAATAAATAAACGTTCAATCAGTGATAAGTATTCGTATATTTGATGGGTTGAAATAAGAACCTGGTGTAGCCTGGGTACCTACTCAATCTGAGTTATTGTTTGCCCAACATAACAAACAGTGATATTTCACCAACGGTTAAGTAGAATACAGAGGCAGCAACAACTTCCGATTGTTCTATTATATATATGTGTACTCCTAAGTTGTGCATGGATTGTTCAACATCTTGTGACTCCCACCCACGGGCATCGTTGTTTACTTCCAAGCACCGTAGAAACTCTCCCAACTCCGGCAAATGCAAAAGGAATTTTTTGGCTACGAGCTATGTTTTTATGTTGCTGAAATGTAAGTTACGCCGGTCATTACCGACAGACCATAGTCACCACTAGGATGTATAATAGTGTAGGATTTCCATCGAAGGTGTTGCAAATAACACGCTTCTAAACAATGCGGAAAATTATCTTTATGAGTGATAAAAGAGAGAGAGAGAGAGAGAGAGATTTGTCTAGTTGACTCTCTTCCTTCGCCAATGGCAGACTCCGAGTTGGTCTGGCAGAAGAAGAATAAGAAGAAGAACACTCGAAGAACCGGAGGAGTCCAGTTGTGATCCTCGAAGGTCGAATTAGAATACATCGAGTGAGATCAATGTTTAATATCAACCCGAAATTGATCTCAAGATCACTAATTATTATTCTTAGAAGATCTCTAATTGGACTCTAATTATTTCATCACAACGCCGGCGTATTCCGTTCTACTTCCCTGGGAATTTTCTGAAAGGCACGATCCTACTAAAAAAAAGGTTCGATCAGCACAGATCCACGGGGATCACAAACGGGAGAAACGGGGGGCATGAGAGAGAGAGAGAGAGGAGGCAACGTTTAACTTTGACAACTTGATTGAGCGATCAGCTCAACCTTTTCAATCCGTGAAATTATTTTTCGGTTGATTATTGGCACGAAAACTTTTGTAAATGCCCGTTTTTTTTAATAATTCGAACCAAATTATATCAGACGGCCGTAATTTGAAGGATCGGACCCTTGTGGGGGGGGGGTACCAATCGACCAAAATGGGTCAACCTTTTTGTGTGAATTAAATAGAAAATTCCATAATATGAACTGATGGACAGGGGAAATAGCTGGGAGGATACAAAACGTAAACAGAGGGATAAATATTTACAATGAAATGATTACGTTCAACCCCCGAGACAATTTCTGAATTTCACTTTGTTCTAAATACATACATAATAAGCAAATTCCTTTTTTCAAATGCTATATATATGTAAAGTAGAGATTATTACATCAAGGCTATGCAGCCAGGGAGAGGAAACTCAAGTTAACTTTTCAGGGTTTATTTTTCTAGATCAAATATAAGTTTATGATAATGTGTAGTAAGTCGTAAGGATAATGTTAAATTACAACCTCAGTAGAATTTTATATTTACAATGGAATTACGGGTCGTTGGAAAGTGGTTTATTTTATTTAGAAGATGCGAAACCTCAAGTGTTTAATAACTTAATTTTGTAGAGTTCTGTTGTAACCACCTTTTCGCGTTCACACACAGTAGTTATTTGTTTTTATGCGTGAACATACATTAATTGTAAACAAGTTATACTTAAAGTAAGGCAGGTGATGTTCTGCAAAAGGATGTGTGCAGTGTGCGTCACAATTTTTTAAATTCCAACCCGTTGGATTGATTTTCGATCCATCAAAGTAATTCGAACCTGAACAAAAAAATGATGTAAAAGTAACCGAAAATCGATGTTAGTGGGTGTACGTGGCATCAAGGAACGCCTTAGAAAGAGAGTTATGTGGTGTCCCGGGCCAGGAGGAATAAAACTGAGGAAGAGTTGGGTAACCACCCACCATGTGACGTTCATCTTCTTTTTCTTCGGGTGGTACCCGCCGAGGATCGTCCGAGCCTCTGTCGTTCGAACGGGACCGGTACACATAGGTGGAACACCTGGTGGAAGAGTTCCTGGTTCACGTCGGCGAAGGAACTCGCGAAACCTTCGAGGAAGGCACGTTGGAATCCAAACACGCCCAGGTGAGTCGAAAAAATCAAATCTCCAGGCGATCTCCTGTTTTAATCAGGGCCAATTGCAAAATTGCGGCGGTGCTAATCAAACGTCTTAATCATTAATTAGTTATCGATCGGGGCCAATTAAAGTACCTGTAAATTACAAATTACAGTGCGCCGGAAAAGCGAATGCCCTCAAAAAAAAAAAAAAACTTTTGTTCTCCTCTAACCGACCCCATAATTTTCCCCGGCTCATAAAATAGAAACTAGAAAAATAGAACTTGGAAGTGAAATAGTTTTTCCTCTTACTCCTACTTCGTTGACTAATTTTCTTCTGGTTCGTCCTGAGATTTCGACTTCTGTCGACATCCGTGGCAACCTACAAATATGATGTTAAACTCTGACAGTTAAAAGTTTTTTTTTTCAATTTGTGAAAATAGTTAAGAGAGACAGCAGACTAAGAAATTCAGACGTAATGGAAGACGAAGAAGACCAATCCAGGAGAGAGAGAGAGAGAGAGAGAGAGAGAGAGAGAGGAGAGCGCAAGGAGGACGAAGAACTGGATGACAACGCCAGCAAGTTTTTTAATTTTGCCAAATGATGATGACCTCGTCTACTGAAAGTAATAACGCCCAAAAAAACAAAAAGCAATCAACCTTAATAAAAGGCAGTAAGGAGCCGAGGTTAGTCGGGGCCCTGCGCACTAGGTCTGAGGGCCCCGAAAACATTTCGGCGTTTTCCTCTGAGTCAATCCCGACATTAACATTCATTTTATTATCCGAAGAACCGATTCCTCCGGGTTTCCGCTAGATTTTCGAGTTTTCCAAGGGAAGGAGGTGGCAAGCGGCAAGGTTTCGAGGATGTGAAAGGGCCCCGAAAGTGATGGGAATGGTTTACGAGGCTCAAACTTTTCCCAACTTTTTCTACGCTTAAAGCTGTTCCCGAGAAGTTTAATCGGGAAAACTTTTTCTTTCTGGTATTTTCTTCTAGTTGTTGAATCTCTTGCTCTCCGTCTGTCTCCCTCTTCGCCGAAGAATTCCTTTAATTCGTCTTAGTGTAATAAGCAAAGCTCGTTTAGTAAATCGAACAAACAAGAGCGAATTAGGAGAAAAAAAAAAGAAGACAAAAGTCTCTTTCGTTCTGGTCAGCTGACTGTCTCTGAACTTTCAGGTTCGGAGTTTTCCCCTCGCGTCATGCCCTCAAGTTAACTTTCTTTTTTCTTCGTCTTCGACTCCTTCGCCAGGTCGTTTCCCGTCATCTTCAACGAAAAAAATCAGTCAAAAACTGAGACCTTTCAAGTGTTTGAAATCTGGTCGGTACGCGAGAAAAACCATTTTCTTTCTAATGAGTGAAAAATCTGAACATCTCTCGTGAGAATCTTTCATTTCCCACTTGATGGGAATTTGTCGGGAAATTTGCAAGAAATTCAGACAGAGTTGAGTCGACCGCACCAAAACAAATGTCCATTTCCATTGAACAATGGGCTCGTGGGTCGGGTTGAGCGGGGAAGTAGCGAGGGTTACCTCACCGTACCTTCAAACTTCACTTCGGCAATTTGTCTTGTTGGAAAAATCGAGGCACGACGCACGAAGGAATTATTACAACGGAAGAAATATAACCAGACGTCATAAATGGTAATTAAAATAATTTAAATTCAAATCGCGAGCAAACACTAATGCGATAAGACAGTTTTATAAGATTGTTTCGCAGGAATGAGAATAAGGCGGTGGATGGATGGATGGATGAGGGGGGGATGGTGGTGGTGGTGGTCGGCTGTGGCGGAGAGGGTGGGAGGTTTAAAAGGAAAATCGCGGGTTGTAAGGAGAGGCAGCGTCGTGGCGCGAAACGAATTTTGAATTTTCCCCGGGGTGGACTACCCCGGGTGAGAAACGGCCGTCGGATTTCGGGGCGTGGAAATGGCAGACATCGTTCGGTACGGTCAGTTGAGAAGCAACAAGTCGAAATAATTGGCATCGTAGCTTTTTCGGTTCGACCTAAACGACATGGGCAGCTAAGTCGTGTACGCGGGAGGATTCGTGAAAGAACTCGTTAATTAATCTGGCAGTCGTCCATCTTGTTAACGCCATCATCGGGACACACAGTGCTGCCAACGTGACCGGAGAAAAATTCCTTTGTGAATGTTAATGAGGTGAATTATTGTGACAAATTAGGCTTGGAAACGGGACTCTAGGAACGATTATTTATCAGAAATCATTCGATTTCGGTTGCGTCCTCCCAAAATTTTCTCCGTACCTGTCTTTTACCTCCTCCTGCCTTTCCCCCCCTCCCCTCCCCGCCTGCGCCGCTCCCGTTGACGTATTCTGCTCAGACAAAAGACGACAAGACAACAATCCAAAGTCCTTCTTCTTGACTTCTTTAACAATTAATTTTTGCATTCGACCATGACATGTCACAGAGTTGTGGGTTGAGTTGCGGATGGAATCTCAAACGGATACCAATTCACTTTGTTGGCGATTATGACGGAATAATATATTTGTATTGTTTGTTTTTAGGCGTCTTGCGAAGATTCGTAACAAAAAGATACGGTTAACGTCGTTGTGTAACTGCGGCGTCCTCTTGGTGCATTTCTAAATGGCACTTCCTTGGAGTTGGGCACCGAGAACTTCCATCATTCGTGTGCTCCGTCAGAGCTAACACTCGAAAATTGTGTCTTTTTGTAGAAACAATACGTGGACTAACTTGAAAATTGTTGGACTTTTACTCGAGTGGACATTTAACATTCCTCTTCGGGTTTATTCGAACTCTGTCGCATGGAAAGTTATGCCCTTCACCACCGTTCACCACAATTAACCCGAGCCGAAGAGACAATGGCGTTGAATTTTAATGAATAATAAAACAAAAATTGTTTTTTTTTGTTTCTTTGCTTCAACGGAAGTAACGGACACAAGAAAATTAATCTATCGGAATGCCACAGGATGAGATTCCAGTCATTGCCCGAACGTGAGACTTTGGTCAAAATCACCCGGACACCCATGGACACGGCCAAAACACCTCACACGAAATAATCAACATCCCTTTGGGTGTCTGACTCGACGTTCGACATGACGACTCACATCATCCGTGAACCCAAACAAAGTAGAAAGAGATCTCCCCGAAGGGAGAAATATCTCTTGAAACGAGCAACGATAATTAAGAGCGATCGATGAAAACTAAGGGAACAAATTCGGACGAGTCGTGGGCGACAAGAAAAACAAAACCTGGGGCGTATGGAGACCCAGGAGTTGGGTTGGGTTCGTTGGTTTAAAAGGTGGAGAGGAATATTTGTGGTGTGTGTACGGGAAAAAGAAGAAAAAGGAAAACAATGAAAATGTTTATATGTAGAAAGCACTGCACAGATCGCACCACGGTGTAATATCACTGTGTTAAAAACATATATAGTAAATTATACTTAAGTGAACTGCCAAGTGAGCAAAAGAGAGAGAGAGAGAGAGAGAAGGACCTTCCAGTGCAGCATGAGGCAATGGTACTACTCCAATTAAAATGATTAATTTCCTCAAATTGATCATTAGATTGATTATTCAGTTAAGCGGCACGCCTAGGTTCAGGTACATTGTTCGCCTCCGCCTCTTCGTCTTCTTTCTCCTCAGACACCGGGCAGAGGTTTTGTCTAGTACCTCTTTCCGAAGCCTTTTTCTCCTCTCCCCGGTTCAATTGTTTGCCTCGTTATTAATTGCAGGTTTTGTTGTTATTGTTAACGTGTCGGTTAAGTACCAAACAAGTGATCCGTACAGTGAAAGAAAGACCTTCGTACAGTCGAAGGTCAGTGATTAATTTTCCAGGACCAGATGAACCATGAGACACCGTCGGTGGTGCAAGTCGAGTCCTCGCACTCTAATTTGACTACTGCCAATCTATTAAAGTGATTAGAGGTAATTGATCGGCAGGTAGAGAGAAATATTCTCGGCCATTTTGTTCCATTGGGTCTTATTAAACGAGCCGTAAAAGACGGGATTTGGCCAGTGAACCGGTTACGAGATACAAATACAAATTACATTTATCAATTGGCATAACCGAGACGAATGACAGTTATGAAAAGGACAGGCGTTGACATTCGCGTTGGCAAATTTAATTTTAAAAAAAATTTCGGTTGCTTAAAGGCAAATTTTTCTGGCAAGACATTCCTTTAATTTATCATTCAACATTAATTAATTATCGCCTATGTGTTTTGACGAATTGTTACGTATTCACAAGGAGGGTATCCTGCACACCTGAGACCTGTACCTGGTCGTAACTCTAATTGGCGTAGTAAAAAGTACGTAGTAAAACTTTCAACGGGTCACTACAATTAATCACAAGTACATTTTCTTAAATGGGTAGAATGTGAGACATTCCAACATTGGAAATTTAAAAATTAATAAATAAATTCCTTGGAAATGATTGTTTGACAATTTTAATTGTTCAGCTAGATATATTAAAATAATCCGTCGTTGTTGCAAAATAGAAATAAGACAACGCAATGGAAAATTTTTCAGACTACAGTTACAGATTGTTTATTTTGTGTTCTGTTACTTTTCTATTACTATTTCTCCGGCTGTAAATCTTAACCATTTCTTTTGGGTGAACCGAAGTGGTTAAAATAAATAAAATTATGTTCACTACGTCATTCCGTGTGAAATGTGTGTACAAACACGTTTCATTAGTATATTATTATTTATTTCAACACTAACTTTCGTCTATCAGTAGTACCATTTTCCCATTTTAATTCTATCTCTTAATAACATAACTATTATTCCTTCTATTTGAATTACAAGTACTACAATTTCATACACGTTGTAAGTACAACATCCAAAGCTAAGTATGTACCGGGTAAGTACCGTTTCATTCCATCCTGGTACCTTCTACGATCCAGCTCTCCCACTGTATTCTTAAATGCATAACTCTGCAGGTGAGGGAAAACACAGAGTACTGAAATTTTTTTAAAATTACATCGCAGTACATCTAAAATCAGGTATGAGGAGTGACGTATGGAAATAACTCCATTCAAACACCGAATACAACAAGTCGCAATGTAAAGTAAGGACAGGGTTTTTGTACGGTCGTTCACAATGAGATCACACAAGATAAACTAATTAGACACTAAATCATCGAGTAGTTTTTCTAGCGGGTATCGAACGCTACAATTTTATTACTCCAAGAGAGTAATTACAAGCTACAATGTTACTGAGCAGAGGTGAGTACCGATGGAGCAACAACCTCGGTGCTCTTCTCCTCGACCGGTCGCGGCAATCAGATCGATCTCGAAATTTGTGATCGAAGAGAAAAAGCGATCGGTTCGATGACAAGCCTCATCTCTGGCCTTTTCCAAATCGATAAAAGCATCCGACGAGAATAGGAGAAGACCCACAGAAAGTCACACGCAAACCGTTGCCACCCCATAATAAGATGGCGGAGAAAGAAGATCTTCCTAATGAAGATTAACCAAGGAAATGGTAGAATGAGAGACAAATGGAGAGAAAGAAGAAGTTGATTAGCGACGAAGAAGGGATCGATGGAAAAACATTTTTCATCCGAAACCATGACATTCAAAATAATGAACAAAGTTGATTAATACAAACAAACAGAATTACCCTTTTAAGGCTTCATTTGAGGGGGGAGAAATGTCGCCATTTCGTGACTCCACTCGACATCAGACCGTCTCAAATGAAATATTTGTTCAAATAACATTTGTATTTTAATACCTGAAAATTGAACATTTTCCCTGTACACTTAGTTTACGATGTGTGCAAGGCTTAAGAGAAAAATTCCTGAAAACTCCCCTGCACACAACAGCACACGACGACGACAGAGATGTTATTTATTATACATAACTCTTGTTTTGTCTGCACAACCGCTGACAACTTTAGAAGGTCTTTATTTATTGAAAAAGGTGCATCGCTTTCTTCACATCTTCAATAAAAATTTATTTAAATAACATTACATAAATTAAAATTTTACGTTCTACCCTTAGAGTGCGTAAGTCAGCAGCCGTTCCATTCGAATTTTTGCCGCTTGCCCGTAGCAAACCTTCCCGAGTGAACAAATCCCCCGAAAGTACACGTGGAAAGTGCAGTTTGAGCGCAGCAGAAAGCAACGTGGACTTCTCGTCTAAATAAAAATATTAATAGAGTCGGTTTACATTTTTCTGCGATAAATTTTGAAAGGCGCGTTTGCCCACAACAAAAAACAACTCGTCCGGTTCTCGCTATTTATTACTTCGGTACTAGTTTAATAATTAACGAGACTTAAATTGCTCAGAGCGAGAAACTACAAAAATAATAATAAAAGTTAATTGTTGATAAAAGGTTGGGGCTCCGCCGTTGTTAAGCCGTCACGGGCCTCATGCGGCCCCGAGGGGCCCCACGAACTGACAACCCGCCCCCGGGGGCCTCACCGTGTTCTAACAGTTCCACACGGGGCCCGCATTCTCTTTCGATAGACAAATTTATTTATTATGTATTTGTCTTAGAGACGGTTCACTTTAATAGTTTCGTGTCAGGCGTACCTTGGTGTCACACCTGTGCGAGTGTCGGATCGTTTCCTCGATAGAATCGAACGCCTCCTGGAACACCAAAAGGAATAAAAAAAAAACTATTTTTAATTTACAGATTATTAAAACTGTTATTGATGTTGATGTTAACGTTGTTACGTTATTTTATTGACGCGCTGCGTCGTAACATAATCAGGCACTTCTCAGGGGTGCGTTATTTTTCTGTTATGGGTTTTAACATGTCCCAACATGATTCCAGAACAGAAACAGTGTAACGTAATGTTTAAACACGAAAATATGTTGTGCTTCAATAAAATTTAGTGAGAATGTAAACATTAAAATAAAATAATATTTTAACACCGAGGTAGGAAAATACTCGTACCACTGTTCTTGCTAAAAGTTAAGGGCATTTCGAAGAAAATAAAAATTTTCGGGAATAACGTGGAACTAGAATGTACAAAAGAATAATAATACAAATTCCTGACTAACAAATTTCTCGGTAAAATGTTTGAATAAAAATGAAGTAGCACAACATTTAAAATTTGACTAGCCATCATTAAACATTTGTATATACACAAACTACGCAGAATACAACGCACAAAAACAAACGTGTGTTTCTGTAAGTATTTACCCTACGTGGATAAAATTTGTAATGAAATGATACAAAGACTTGGAAAAGCCTAATCACGTGAAACATCTTAAATAGTTAGAACTAACATCTTATAAACGGCTATACGTTCTCTGGTACACGAATTAATTTAAGTTTAGATGATTTAGTACAATACGGAATTATATATAAAATTAAGAGTTGGGCTTGAGGTACTGGAATTACTCAGTAAGTAACTTCACTCGAACACGGGTGATGGTGCACGGGTAGCGTATAAAGATTTGTAATAATAAAACAGTGCAGTAAACGGCGAAAGAGACTTGCTGCTGTTCTAAATGTAAATTAAAAACATTTTAAGTGAGTTCGACACCTTCGTCCATTTTTTAAAAATAAAAAAGATCACATCTAAACTCACACCTCGTACCGGTCGTTAAAAAGAACCTGACAGAGAATTTACATCATTCGTAAATTGTATACAAATTGAGTTGAGTGACTGTCTTTGTTTTGCAATAAAAAGCAAATAAAAGGTACTGATTTATGGCCTTTGAGAGAGATCTAATGATAATTTGACGATATCAGATGATAGAGAGAGAGAGAGAGAGAGAGTGAGCGATCTCCTCCTTCGGTGTACTCCCTCATCTGCCAAATTTGGAAAGCCTCAAGGTAAGATCCACACAATGGATTGTCATTATCTTTGTGCAATTAATATTTTCATTCTCTTCTTAATTGTAATGCAAATGAAATTACTAAAAAGGCAAAACGCAGAGAAGTACGAGTGGGGCGTTTGATGAAAACAAAGTGGCGGCGGCGGCGGCAGCAGCTGGTGCCTTGTTATGTAACTTTGAAAAAAAAAAGGCTACAAACCCTCCGGTATTTTACTCTCCTTCAAGAGAAGTTACATCCCCCATTATTTACTAATTATAATTGCTATCCGTAAATTGTAAAACGGGCTGTCACGTTGTAGTGTGTGTCGTAGTGTAAAACTACACAACATTAAATGCTGGTGTTGTGGTCAGTTTAAAATCGTGCCAGTGTCACACGCTGCACAACATTGTGCAAGCTCACAAAAACCGTAGCTTCTTGGCCTACCTGAGCCTTCCGTTCAGGTGCGTCTCACCTGGGAAAGGCACAAATGGCACAAGAAGATTGATGGTTCCGGGCGAAGCATCAATGGCTACGCGAGCGTACTTCTCTTCAATGGCCCATCTATTTGTTTCCTTCTACCCGTTGTCCGTTTTGTGTATACATAATATTACTTTTCTTCGTTCGGTAATTAATTGTTGCACCACAAAATTATGTCAGGTGTTAATAAATTTCTCCCGTGTCGCTTTTTTAAATGGATAGTTAACACGGGGGTCAAACGAGTTATTAATTACAACCTTTCTACGGGGCAAGTTGAAATGCGAAATTGTAATTCTCATTCAATCCGTCACTATTAACGTTCTCATTTGAACGTCTAACAATAAATAATATATGTATCTATTAACCAGTGCTAATGGCGTCACTTCTTCTTCTGCGGTTCTCCGTCACGGTTTTGTTTCAATGAGCAAAATTCTGTCTGTTTCATCCGCGCCTGCGATGTTTCATCTCTTCCAGGATGAAAATAAAAGGTCTTCTTGCCGGAATGAAAGGGCGAATGATTGACAGTGTTAATTTTAGGGTTTACCACGACCCACCAAAAACCATTTGAACTTGACCAAAGTCAACATGAGTTAACTCACGTGAGGTGAAATTCATCGACCGTCGAACATGTTATGTAGTGTACGTTTTATTTCATCATGAAGTACCTATTGTGTACCTACAAACACCCTGTTACTTGTTGACATAGTACCAGTTGTTAAAATAATATGTAATGTATACGTAAACGCATATCTGTGTACGTAATTTAAATAGTAATTCATCCGTAACGTTACAGTTAATTGCATGAGTAATTTATAATCAGTTCCGACTTCACTACGAACTGATGGGAGTAAATAGCATCACACTCACTACAATAAGTATTGCAATGTTCAAAGGGAACCTAAAAAACAAGTCTGGTGATGCTTCTTCATTAAATACATTAATAACAATTAAATAAAGTAAAATATCACACGGTGCCCTAAAAAGTACTTTTAAGGCACTAAGTCCTAACACCTACTCATACGTATTAGGTGTTTAGATACCTTGGGTACTACTTTTTACTGCTTTTTCAATAAATATCAAGACAAAAGGAAAAACTATTGCACAATCTAACTGTTCAACGTGAGTTTACGCAAAATTCTATTCTCATTATATCCGTGTATTCACTCATTTGGTGCGTCTACTCCACTTATGTACGTCATTAAATTCAATACGAAACATTCGTACAACTACAATACATACACCCAAATACACCCAAACAGTGGAATTTTAGTACTCGTCTTGAGTACTTTGCGAGTACGTAATAGGTTCCCATAGTGTTCCATCTCTTTGATCCCTCATTCTCACCCATTTCAACATGTTGGGCAATTAACACTCATCCCCAAAACCAGCAAGAAAGCGCGCAGACATAATTAAACATTCAAGTGAGAATATTTGAAATGCCACAAATGTTGGACAAACTGCCTTCTTCCAAACTACTCCGTCACAACTCCGAACCCGTGCTGTTATTACACGTCAAATAGACGAGAATAGAGAAAGAAAGAAAAATCATAGTTTCAATTCTAGGCAGGTGATCGTTTAGGGAGTATTTAATAAGTTCGCCGACGTTGATTTTATTACCCAATTTTCATAAGAAACAACAATGGACGGGACGGGTCGGGAACCTGTGCGGAAAGGAAAAATGGCGTCGAAATTGACGGTCGCTTGTTGCTTTTTACACTTTTCTCCAGAGTAGAAAAGTATCAAATTACAAACAGAGAAACAAAAAAAAAACACGGAGAATAATTGAAGAAATGACGGGGTAATGACGGTGCCGTGGTTATATATAATTTTGAAATCGTAAAAAGCCAGAACTGAACTGCAACGCTCCGCACTTCTTACGGTTACATTTATTTTCTTCTGCCGAACCCTCTGCCAGCTCCAGCTATTTGGCGGACATTTTGTTTTATGCCTCCTGCAGTTGGCAAAAACGAGAATAATAACCGAAAACCTTTACTATTGAACGATCTTACATTCAAGCTCTGTGATCGAGTGTTCCCCACAGATCACCACACGTTAACGTTCTCATTTGACGAGAACAAAATACACCACACTACAATTAACGGACGACCTCCAAGTTGTCCAAGTTTTGTCCAGTGCTGCGACTCGTAAACATCAACAAGAGCAGTGCATTACAAAAATAAACAGTTTTATGCTTTTTTTATATTTACATTAATTAATATAATGGTGTAGTTCCAAGTGGATATTTTTTTTCTCTTCAGGATGGTACACTACAACTACAAAGGGTGCAGCAAGTGGACAACACGGTTGGTGAAACTTACGGGCCATCTGCCTAATCAGCCGACTGTCTACTTCTGTTTCTGAGAGCAGACCGCAATCGTAGGGAGTAAAATAACTACAAAATTTTGAGAGGAGATGAGTAGGAAAAATAATAAGTTTGTTTACGAAAACTTTTCCGTTGAAAAACAATATAAAATACGTCCGAAAATAATCGAAAAGAAGGAGGACGAGTGAGCGATCGTTTTATGAGGATGAATGACCGATCTATGGAATGACTAATTTCAATAATCGTGATTCTTCGATTGGCAGTAAAAATAAATAAATAAATAAATGCAGAAACCGCCGAACGAGGAGGAAGAAGGAGAAGAAGAGGCGCTCGAGAATGGGCGAACAGCCACGTAAAGCACCAAAGAAGAACTCGATGAACATGAGTGTGATGGAATGCAAAAAGGCAATAAAAAGAGTTAAAAAAGTGGTAAATGGCGTCATCGTTTAAGCAATTACCTGTTAAAATATGTAATTTACCTGAAGTTGAGCGGAGCGGCGTGCCGCATTCGACAAATTTTCAGGTTCAGGTTTCGAATGACTGACTGACTGACTGACTGACTGGTGGGACTCGATGGAAGCGAGAAGTTTATTGCTCTTGTTCTATCACTCT
Organism: Polyplax serrata; assembly: GCA_037055365.1. Taxonomy (NCBI): domain Eukaryota; kingdom Metazoa; phylum Arthropoda; class Insecta; order Psocodea; family Polyplacidae; genus Polyplax; species Polyplax serrata. The sequence goes on from JAWJWE010000001.1 coordinate 16,811,996, forward strand.
CGGTAAGAATTCAGATTTTTTTCTCCTTTTGTTCGAGAGCCAGAGTTCGAGGGAGTTAAGTACCCGGGTACTGCTAATTGCACTGCGTCCGAACCTGATTTTTGTTTACTCTCGGGTTTCTCAGGTTCGCTCCGACTACCGACCGTTCATCCGGTTCGATCCTTCGCCGAACTTAATGGAACCATCGAAAAGTCCCAGTGATAACTCACGAAGAGTAATAAACTTGGTTTACGGCCAGATACCGAAATAAATTTAGAAGTTAAAATTAGTTGTGACCCGAATTATAACATATTAAAAATGTTGAAAAATTTATTTTTCCGTTTCGTATCGCAATTATTGATTATCGATTCTCTGTCTACGTCCAACTTGTCTTTCACGTTGGAGAAACGTCACGTTTGCAGGCATCGTTGCGAACGTCGTATTGAAAACGTAGAACATAACCGGCGTGGTACTTCGTTGGTGCGATGCACTGCTATGTAAGAGAGTAATTGAAGTAATTAAATTCACGGATCTAACAGGTACTGACTCGACTTTTTTACTTCGATCAGGGAGAGGGGGGAAATGTTCAATTAATTACTCCTACCCGACCTGCAATTTTAAGTACCCGTTGTAAATTTCCGCCGAGCCTGAACGGTTTCTTTTAATGACTTTGTATGTTTTTACCTTCTCGAGGCAGCGAAGCACCACGGTAGAGTTGCTCGCTCACGAGGTGTTGAAAAGACAACAAACTATAATAATAAATATCAAGGGAATATAAACGTCTTAATGCCCCGGAGAGAAGAGTATTTGTTAGGCTCGAGGAGCTCAACTCAACCAAAATCGAATTGCCCAAAGGCTCAAATTCAGCAGTCTTCATTGTAGTGGCCTTAAGTAGTGGCTGTAAAAATATTCAACCATTTTGTAGTCTGGGTTTAATGTGTTAATAATAATTTTACGGGATGGAATAAAAAAAAAACACGTACCTGTTTACTTATGGTAACTTAACTTTATAACTTGATTCCAACTTCAGGTATCAGGTCAGGGGATTCGCAGGAACTTACATTACACACAACTTATGTGTGAACTCTATGTACAACTAAAAGTTCGAATTGACGCCTGAAGAATACCGAAAAATATGTGTACAATATACATGAACCTCTGTGTGAAACTGAGACGGTCGGATCCGTACCTGAACCTCAAAAAAAAACTACAACATCCGAAGACAAACCTGTGAAGTGACCGAACAGACGAACTAACAGACAGATGAAGATATGAGAGACGATTGTTCCGATGAACAGAAATTTATTTCTCGAATTCCAACATTCTACATACTGACACGAGATGTATAAAAAAAAGAAACGATCCATCGATAATCGACTTTTTAATCGCACGGGCTGATTATTAATCTTCGTCCATTATAATATTTAATAAAATTATCGATGCTATTAAAAATACGCGACTCACGGCGTTGAGGTGGAACTCGAAAGGTCAAATCCATCATCATCATCATCATCATCATTATTATTATCATTGTATTATTAATTATTATTACACAGGTTCGTTTAGGTGCGGCTTGCTACATTTTCGTCTGCTTTTGTTTCTTACAAACGTCTACAAAATAATTTCGTACCACTTGAGCAGTGTCACTACGCGCTGAGTAGTCTACAACTCGACATCGACTTCTACTTTGTTGGGTTTTACTTCCTCAAGCACATGTACAGGTATCTAATGGTCACATTGTGCTTAGTATGTCACAAAATAATCTATGGAATAATACATTATTACCTAATGGAAACTCAGGTTGCACTACAATGTGTGTATTACCTAAATCGTATACTTAAACATTCTGCATTATGTAGTTAATGTAGTTAATAATCATTCTCTTACTGGTAGGTAGTAGTACCACAGGTACCGGTACCTCAAATACTTGGAACGTAATGAGGAGGACACTTATCAAGTAGGAGACTTTTTATTCAACTCAAATACTTCATCTGAATGGAAACCTTTGACAACCTTTGACACTTCAGAGCAGGCACCGGGTCAAGAAACTTCTCCTAAAAAAACGAGTAGAAAAATTTCAATTCACGGGAACCGTGCAATTAGAGCAATTAAAACATAATGAAACGTCCTGGCGTCTGCCAGGTAAAATCATGATATTACGTGCAATCAACTTTTTTTTGGCGGAGGGGGAAGGTGGCCAGGGAACTTAAATTCGGCCATACTTAATAAGCACAAAGCACACAGGAACGTATTAATAACAAGGTGGTAGAATGCAATTACATCAGACGAATATTTGACCGGTCCAAAATAAAAAAAAATCCAAGCAGATGTTAATTTCTGGCAAAAGTCGAGTTTCGTACTTGAGTTTGGTGCAAACGCCCATGCCAAATTAGAGGTGTCAGAGAGGGAACGATCGCTCGGGCCGAGAGGCTCAGGTGATCGTCTCAACCTCAGGTCCGAGAGATCGTTTTAATTGTTTGATTGAAACCCGATCACGATAATGCTAATGACTTGAGATTATTCACGATCCGCGCATGATACTAATTGAATAATGAGATAAGCAACATTTTAATGGTACGCCACGACCAGTTGAAACAGAACTGGATCCAGAGAGACCCAACATCGTCCAGGAACCGATCGAGATCACCTGCGATCCCCAGAGACTGGTGCTTATTTCTTTGGTCTTAGAACACTGGATCAAACGCTGGTCGTTTCACAGAATAATCAAGTGAGTAATTATTTTACTTCGTGTTCTGAAAGTCTCTCTTTCTTTTTCTCTCTCTCTCTCTGTGCTACAACACCAGTCTGCGTCTAACGTGATGATGGATAAACTTCATCCGGCAATCAAGAGGTTGATCCGAAGAACAAAAAAAAAACCAGGTTCGGGCTTGCCACCAATAAATCAAAACACTACCAATATATTACAATCAGGCACGAGTGTAAAAATTGTTTTTCTAGCCTTTGGTGGAGTCAGACTGGTATGGGCCTTGGACCTGGGCCCTGGGCTCTGGGCCCTTCCTCCCATTCTCCAAATCCGAGAGAAACTCCAAATATTTGCTGCTTAACTATGTTTCTTAAAAAATAATTATCTTTTATTATTACTTTTATGTTTTGCGATTATTTCAACATTTTTATTACCATCATCCTAAATGTGTGTGTGTGTGTCTTGTCCGTGGCACGAATCCGTTCATTAACTTGGTAATTTCCGGGTTTTATTACTTACTTAACGGGTAATAAACCTCCCCGTCGTCGGAACTCGTTTCATTGTTATCATGTGTTAAATGTCATGCATAAATTTATTTTATTATTTTATGACCGGCGATCCGATTATTTTGCATATTCGATTTAAATTTCATTTATTACTGTTAACTAATAATTGATAATACGTAGAAAGTCGATGGAATCAGGGCAGAATCGCTCTGACTGCTGCGGCCAGCTTGGTTCGATCGTCACAGATCGCACCGATCGTTGAAAAAACAACTCACCCGGTGCAGACACACAGACAAAATTATATACAGTAAAGATACAGGTATAAAGAAGGCCACATAAAAAATGTTACTCCGTTTCGTATATTACTTGTGTGAGAGAGAGAGAATAATCGTTTTTATTGATCGAGACACACGTGATCTGCACAAGTTCCAATTATAATTCACAGATCATGAGCGATCTCCTGTTCGGCAGTAATTTGCTACCACCGTGGTGGGTTGCCGGTTGCCTTCTGCCCCGGGCACAGACAAATTCAGAACTCCCAATGTGACGTAAATTTATTGTGTTTTTTTTCCTGTATACTTTTTTTGTAGGTTTCAGGTTCCGGTGATAATGAAAAAAAAAGTCAGGCTCCATGCCCTTCCTCCCTTCTTTCATTGGACTCAATTGAAAAGTTAGGCAGTCTGTGTGTACACACTGGGTACAACATGGCACTCATCAATCATTCTTTCGACGGTTCGATCCCTTTCGTCAATTTCATTGTGGATTACGTTCATTTTGTACACTTTCGTGCAACAATGTAAGTACTTCGCGTGTAATTTATACACGCACTTAGTTTCGCGTAGCAGAATGTACGTTTTGTCAATTTCAATACATAAATCATTTCCCTCGTACCTGTCGAGTCTTCTCTTGTAATTTCGAAACGATATTGGAAAATATATTATTTGATAATGGGTAATGGCCTGTCCGGTTTGTATCTTGACACCGAGAACTCGCAACCAGGGATGCGGAAAGCACTTCAAACTGGTACTGTGAAGTGAAAAAACAAATCCCCGACGCCACTGAAGGAAATCCAATAAACAATACTGATAGATAACATTCGAACGATGGCCACACTGGTTAGAGAAAAGGTTTCATAAAAAAAAGTGTATTAATGAACGGGATGTTCGTTAGAGAATCTATAGAGAGAGAGAGAGAGAATGAAAGAGAATCTTTTATGCCGAAACCTTTGTTGCCTACTCAATGATAGTAATTACAAAAATCTCGAGAGCCCCAAACAGAAGAGAGAGAGAGAGAGAGAGAGAGAGAGAGGAAGAATTATCCGAATTGAACAGTTGCAATTACTCTCCGGTACTAATTAATTCTTAGCCAAGAGAGAGAGAGAGAGAGAGAGAGTGGGAGAGATGAACCATAGGGAGAGTTCAGAAGGCAGCGAAATGTGAATTGATAAGGACCATAGTATGTAAATTGTGCGAGGGCAACAAACAAAAAGTGTCAATCAACTGCTCTTGGAACCGCCACTATTCCAGACAATTATTTACCAGCAACAGGAGCGGGTAGGGGGAGGGTTTCTACTCATCAAGCTATAACTCAAAACAATGGATAATCGACAGCTGCAAACCTTTTCCGTTCCTTTTATTATTTCAGCTCTCGATGAAACAGAAGGAGGACCGAACTTACCGATGGTTGGATGGACACCGTCGCGCACACAAAAATTACACCGTCTAAAATCTCTCATTTTAACGATTTAACACGACTGGAAGGAAGGAAGGACCTCACCGGTAGAAAACCTTTCGCTGTAATCCGGTCGTTTGTAATGCTTACGATTATCCGAGATTATAACGGATCCATTTGCCCGTTTATTTTTGTGCGGATTACAATGTAAGGCTGTGAGGAGACGGTCTCAAGTCAAATATCAAAAACAAGACCAATACTAAAATGTAGTGTGCAAAGACTAGTTAACCAAAAAGCTCGTGTGTAACACGAGAGTCAATATAATGCGTTAATCAATAGAATAATATACAATACACTGGTAACCACGGAAAGAGCAGCACCTGAGCCCTCTTGCAGGTATTACAGAACAATTCGTCAGAAGTATTTACCGTATAAATATGTAGTATTCGTTGCATAAATGAAAAGATAAAACTAAAGAAGAATTCAGGCGTTGGAAACTACCGAAGATCGCACTCGTGTGACATTGTTATTTTTGTTGCAAGATGGCCGCACCATCGGGGAGACGTCGTCCTACCAACACGAGTGGAATGTAAAGCACGTTAATTTCTTCCTGTGTGAAAATTAATTATGTAACGTTAATTGAAACGACTCGGCTGTGTACACAGAAACGAACCAGTTCTTGGTACTTGAAAGAGAAAGAATTCGAAAGTATAAAAATCTAATTCGAACGATTGAATTCTGAAGAACAATGGGAAAAGTGGACGGACGACGGCGGCAGATGTGTAGGACGCTCATCCACTTCTGTTGTACTAAAAAAAAAATAATATAATGAAATAAGCGACGCCATCGAGTTCAGCTCTTGCACAAAACAAATGGTAATTAGCATTTAAAAATGCAACCTCCGGCCCGAAACCTTTTCATCCCCTTAATGCGATTTATAATCCGTTGGACCGTTTTCATCAACCCCTGAGGACACCGTCTGACGACCGTTCGCCGACACCTTCGACTTTGGTGATGATTTCGGCAGTCGTGCCAAGGCCCACGGCCATTTAAATCGGATCTGCCGAAAGGCCCCGAAAGGAAAGATGGCCGACGAGTTGGTACCACACCTCGGCTACTTGGCTCACCCGGACCCAGTTTATGTGACATTTAGTATTCATGATATTCAAATGGTGTGCCTAATAAGACGAGTTAGGGTGTTTTTATCATTGGTCAACACATATGTACATATATTTTGCGAATTTAACCTTCTTCTTAGAAGAGAACGTCCTTGAAATTGAGGAACTTCACTGTCCTCAATGCTGATACATTTACTTAACTACAAATTGACTACACTCATCTATTAATTGCTCTTCATCTCATATATTTATTCAGGTATGTACTCTGCTACGGTATAAGGTGTTAATGTGACTCCTCCGTGGTGCATAACCGAATTATTAATAATTAATTATTGTAACCTTAACTATTCCATCATGTAGCACATTGTGGGTTTTACATTTTCCATTACAATATTTGTTACTTGAATTATTCTCAGTTCATTATTCTAGTTGTGATAAACTGGGTGCAAGACGCTTTTCATAACTCTGCTGCAGCTTGTGAGTTGCCCTGAGCCTTCACTTAACAATTTACTTTTTTCTTACTCGTACAAAATTAAATTCCAAGTCATGATTTAATAAGTCAAATAATTAATTTTCTAAATCAAAATTTTTCTTAGAATATAAAAACCATAATTTGCAATCTATTTTTTATTTTTATTATTTCAATCCATAAAAAAATTCGTTCAACAAATCAAAGCAAAGTTAAAGTGTGAAAGTAAAACATCGAAGTTAAGCACCGTTTTCTGAGTTTTTAGGTGTAGTGAAACCCTTTAAGTTTAAAGTTTATTAAGTGAAAATGAATGCCCCGAAAATCAGTTCCTTCTACCGCGAAGGACAAAACTATTAATAATTTTATTTAATATTGTTGTGACTGTTAAGTAGTTGGAACACAAATCAACCGAAAAATTTGTGTAACGTTCTTCGATAATCATTTCTTTTATTTTTTATGAGCAGACGAACTGCAGTCCGACCGGGTCAAGTCCTACCCCAACAAGCTACCCGTCCAATTGTCGAAGTAGTTTTACCAAAGCGACCACAACAGGAAGTAAACATCCGGTCGAACTAGTCCAACCTTAAAAGAAGAAAGATTTGTTTTTTTTTCCTGTCCAAGTCACCCCCGGTCGGTCGCTGACCTTAAAACCCAACCAGGTAACCTTTTTTTCGGGTACCCATTCAGCCCATTTCCGGTCACATTCGCCCCGCGTCCTGTGAAACAACTTGACGAAGCCGTTCCGTGTTCATCCGAGCTGTTGTCTATTAGATCAGTAACTATTAGACTCATTAAGACGGGAAAGAAAATAGAAAATGTCAGCCGTTACGCTTCTCTCATTGTTGACAACCGCGGTGATTTGATGGATGTTGTGGGACAAACAGAAAATCCTTTCACCCATCGCTCAACTCAACCCTTCACTACGATATCTTTTTTTTATTACAACTATTTTGTATAGAATATGACACTTTTCTATTTCGTCAACTACGAACGGTTACTGTGGCACCTACACTTGATTGATGTCGTGTTCGGTGACCGCCTTCGGACGACGTTGATGACCGCCATTGTCCGCTCTTAAATAACAGACTAATTTTCACTAAATAACAATATTTTTTTAAACATGATCGATCAAGAATATTATTAATAACAACATAATAAACTAAAACAAATAATAATATTGTAACGTAAACAGATACTAAATATAAGGATAAAGAACTATTATTTTGCGTATGCTAACATAAATTTTCAATAATACTTTCTACAATACGTAATGTTTTTTTAATAATATATTATAAGAAAATAACAAGTACAAAACGTATAAAATAATCAGTTGTCTATTCTAGATGTATTGGTATAACGAAATAGAAATTTTATTATGTAGAGTGTCAGTACTCGGAATAAAATTTCGGATATCCTCTCTTCTCTCTCACTCTCTCTTGATTGTAATTTCAATTTCAATTTCCTTATATAATTCCTCCTCTCTCTCGTGGTCATTGAAAAGAAAAAACCAATTCGAGTACCGCCAGTGGCCTTATTTTCGGGAAGACCGAAGAATCATCTAGGAAATCTATGATTCTCTAGGATAATTACCGGGGTACCCCGGTCTAATTGCTCGACCCATTAAAATTTGGGACTCGGTTTTCATTTGATTTTTGACAAAGGCTTGTTACTCACAAACCCACGTGTTCTTCTATTTCAATAAAAATTATTAAATAATTATTAAAATAAATATTGAAAATTTTCAGTCTGTAATACATAGATTTTCGTAGTATAATGAGAGGTTTAATGGTTTTCTTAGGAGTAACCGAATAGTTTCATATTTCTTTAGTTTTATGTACGTACAATCCAGTAGAACGTAGCTGGCAATAACACGTGATTCATATATTCTAGTAAAATGTTAATATATATAGTTAATAACTTTACATACATAGTATTCGTAGGAGAAGTACAGTTCCCGTAGAAGTAAGAATGGACGTCTTACGTGTGGTCTAATCCATGTAACATCGATGACAATTTGCAACCCCGTCGAATTAACTATTAAGTGTGATACTTCCCTTTTGTAGTGTGCAACTGAGTCAGGAGGGCTTGACATCTCGACGCAGCCCACGCACTACTTTTGTAGTATTTAACCGATATTTGAGTGCTTTCGTAATATTTCCTCCGATACAATAAAAGTGTCATTACAAAATGTTTGATTAATCCCACGGATTGACTCATTCGATATAAAATTATTTCTTCGAAAAATGAGCTCGTTCCGAATTATTATTTTTTTACGGGTACTCACAGGACCGGATATTCGTTACATAATTTAAACGTCGTTATGTATTATTTATAAGCAGTGGGAATTTTCCTTTTTTTTCATAACACGAATCCGCAGTAATAATAATAATAATAACAACAATTATGATTTTCGCAGACTTAATCAGCGTCATCTGAAAGTTACTAATTCTGTTTTTAATCACCTCCACCCATGCAATCGCATCGACTCAGATCGTGATGAAGAAATACTTAACTTTTATGTTACTTGTTACTTAATTTTATGTAGTTCTGCCTTCGTTTCTAACCCCGAAGTGTGTCTAACACCGCACCAACCGTTTGTAATGAACGGGTGCTTTTTGTGTGTGTGACCCCCGAGAAACGGTACCCCCAATAAGTCACGTCACACATACACACACACACAAAAGAAAAATAACCCACAAAAAATAAGGAAATGTTAATTGGAATTTTTCCTATGCAATTCATAGGCCGTTAATTGCAAATATATATATAGTTTGAAGGAGGCACGGCCGAGTGGAACGCGTTTATTTTCAAAACGTGTAATTCTATCTGCAGAAACACAAAGGAGCACAATCAAACGTGAAGATCAAACCAAAGTTGTTGTTCTTTTGGGTAACAAATTATTTCTACAGGACTTCCCTCTTAATTCTAGTCGAGTACCAGATTTATGTTTTAACGTAACTCGAAGAATGTGGTGATGGTTTGCGAATTAATATCTCTATGAAATTCTTGCATTATTCATTCACTTCTATCTGGGGTAGGTTAGGGGAAAAGCCCAGCAACAGTACTACACTGAGAACACTTGTCTTTATGTACGCATAATACAATTCTATCACGGTACATAACTATGTATACTTGCCTGGAACGAAGGGATGCGGCAAACACTTCTAAAACTATAAATGGAATCGACGCAGAATTTTTATTTATTAAAACGCTACAAATACCTTATTTTGAAATAAATATATAGCCCAACTCATTACAACGTATATGTAAGTACATAAATAGAAGTATTGTGTGGAATATGTAACACTGAAAATACTTTAAAAAAAGCAAGCAATAATAAACAAAAAAGAGAGTTTTTGTCCGGCTGCTATAAAACAGTAAATTTGTTTTGATAAATAACATAAAAATTCCAATGTATAAAAAAATATTATGTTGTTATTGTACCATTTATTTCGTCGAGTTCTTCTTACGACTTGACACTTTGTGGAAATCTTTCCTTGAATTGTACACCTGAACTGCTTCGGTGACCGCACGAAGTTTCATTGCTTCTTCTCTCCAAATGCACAGCTGAAGTATTAGTTTGAAGTTTAGTGTTCAGTTCGTGCACGATTCCCGTGTTATTTCTGTACACATCGTACTCGTCTAGGATTGCATCGTCTCATAGGCAAGTCAACGACCCAACCCGCTGTTTTCGGCTATGCAAATTTTTCATTTGCTCTCGTGCACCTCCCACGAGCGCAAAACTCCAAATATTGTAAAATCTGAGTGGCAACTCCGCCCCAACACACCCATCTCGTAGTCTAATTATTTCTCGTTAAGGGAGTGTAACTTGCCCGCGTAATAAATATCAATATAAAGGATATTAAAGAAGTTAAGAAGAGGAAATTAAAGAGCCTTAAATGAGGGAAAGGGTTGTCGATCGGTCGAAAAGGAGACGACGGAGAAAGAAGATCGTTTTACCATGCAGATTACGACAATTAATGACGGGGTAAACGGTGTTAAACTAAGGGTTGAACGGGTTGAAAGGGTTGAACACCCAGCTTTTAACACCAGCTCCCACTTGAGACCTTTCCTTTGGCTTTGTCTTATTAAAATAAGCTTTTTCTCGCTTTCACCCTCGCTTTCATCCCTCCCGGGTTCTTGTCTTTATTGCGGCAATTTCCTCCACTAATTAAGATATTTCTACGTAAATTCATTTGATTCATTCCTTAACTATTTCTCTATTTCCTAGCCTTCTTTGCGAGGTTCCCTTTGAGTTTGAATCTGAATCGATTCGTTTATGTACTTCCCATAAATGTTTCTCATTTGACATGTTGACTTCTTCGGGGAAACGTTTCATTTCAGATAGGAACATCGTCACTGACTGAGGTTCTGAGTCACTGAAACTAACCTGCCTAATTTACACTGTTGTGTACTTTATATAATACGTCCTAGAAATACGTCAAGTGCTCTATAAAATTTTAGTTCAGGTTCTGAACTACAACCCTTTCAATTTGTTTTGTGTGTTCAACAAGTTGCTTTTTCAACTAGTTAAATTACCGAACTTAGAAATTACTTAACGTGGAAATAAACTGTTGCCTTCCTTCTATTGTAGAGAGTAGTACGTTTTCATATGTTGTAGTATATATTTGATGTATCATTACATCGTGTAAGAGAGCGAAAAAAGAAGTAGAAAGAGACAAAAAAGGCAATTAATAAGAAATGTGGTACAAAATTAACTAATTTATGTATCGACCAAAAGTATAACCTAACCTTTAGTAATTGAGCTTATATAATTGTAGCTTATTGAAGCTTATTAATTGTCTAAATAAATTAATTAAAAACTAGAAAACAAAGTAACACAAACCCAAAACACAGGAGAAGTAACCATACAGAACTTTATAAAACTTTCAGTTTTATTTTGTGTAGCAAAACATATTATAAAACTTAAATGCAAATAATACATAAATAAAATTTTATGCATAAATAAAGTACAATTAAGTATAAATAGACGACTTCTCGTTCATCAATGAGAAGAAACAATTTTATAAAAAGAATTTAAATGAAGATGTTAACAAGTTTTAGTTGTGGAGTACAACACAAGAGGAAAACAAGGTGTAAATATTTAGAAAGGAATTACAAGTTAAGAAAAAAGTTAGTGTCTCGGTGTAAGAGTCTCGCGTCTGAAACACACGATCATTCCCTTTCTTTCAATTACACCTATTTACCCGATGAAACCTGATATCATCACTAGACGGCCGTTTCCTAAATTGTTTTCTCCTATTTTGTCTATTTCAATCTCTTCCTGACTTTCTTATTTACCTCTGCCCGCTCCACGAGCACCTCTCGAGAGTTTCGAGAGAATGACATTAACTTGACCTGAACTCAAACCCAAAACTCTTCGTTTCCGCGTGCAATTTCTTCGTAAATGCCAATAGATAAATAGATGCACGGTTCTAGCGCCTAGAAAAAAAGAGCCGTGTGATAGAAAACATATATCGAAACCCTTTTCACGTAAAACGTTGATTCCTTTACGCTGATTATTTAAAATAACTATTTAAAATAACTTATGGAATAAAAAAATGTTACAGTGGCGGAACAATGACGCTCTTTGCCTCGTAATTTACATAACTGGTACGTAATAATTGTAAGTTAATAATGTACGGTTCATCTGTGGTGCCATTGTTCATCTGGTCGCCCTCATCCGGTCACACAACTGATTGAATTATAACTAAAGTCGTGGCTTTCATTGAACCAATTTATTCATTTAATGTAGCACAGCCGATAATTAAAAACTATAAGTTCTTTGTTTAGATTTAAAATGTGTGAACTATTTTTTAATTGGACAAGTATGGCTCGTCACTTACCGTTTTGTCAATACAAATTTTGCGACACCCGCATGCCAACATAATTCAACAAAGTTGTCAGGGAGCTCGACTAATTTACACCAAATAAAATAAACTACACTGTAGTTAAAAGTAAGTTTATGCTTTTTCTAAGGAGAAGGTTTCGGACAAATCAGGAAATTAACTTCCGAACACTTGAGTGTTGGTTAGAAACTTGTTTTAATTTTTATTGCTGTCAACTTGTTTTAATATCTTGAAAATCATCCCTGGCAACGAGTTCTCACCCCCGTTAACCATATCTAGAAAATAGAGCATGCGTGACATATAATAGTTCATGTATAATATAATAGTTATATAGATAATATATATATAATAGTTCACCTAGCCACAGATTATTTGTTGCTATCTCCCGTCTTTAGGCCAACGAATTAAATTTATTTTATTGTAAAATAAATTTTTATGTAAATAAAAATCGGTGTAGTAAAGAACAAATTATAGTATATTTAAAATGATTAATTGAATAATAAGTAAGTGTGTAAGTGAATTAATTATTATTTTAGATTTAAAGTTTATTTAATAAGTCGTTATACGTTGGACGTCTCAAACTACAAATCCAACTACAACCTTCTGTATAGTCGACCTCCGTGAAAACACCAAAACTAAGGCATCAACTATTAACTCAAATGTTCACATACGATTTATTATATACAGGAAAATAATAGAAAACGTCGGAGGAGTGGTGTTGGTGATGGCGTAGGTTGTGCAGTCGGGGTGGCCCATCAACTTCGTCGTGATTATGACTTAATTTTACCAACAATTCACTAAATTCTGAAGAGAAAAGGGACCAGAATGCGTGTGCGTGTGCGTGTGTGCGTACGTACGCGCTCGTCCAACGCCTTCGCATACACAAAAGGCAAATGAAAGTTGTTTCATCGTTCTGATTTTTTCAAAAACAGAAAAAAAAACTGAAGAAAAAAATTAAAATTCCAGTAATTACTCCAAAACCTAAAATTACAACAACAAAAATCGATTTTAGTCGAGTGTGCCTGGAGCCGTAAACGATTATTTTCTTCTGCTCTTTTGTCTTTCTCTCTTAGGAAAGACATACAGAAAAGGAGAGAGAGAGAGAGAGAGAGAGAGAGAGAGAGAGAGAGAGAGTAGACTCAATTTGGACTCTTCGATTCCACGGGTACCCATTTACCACTCGCTATAATCGAAACATAGGCACCCGAGAAAGAGAGAGAGAGAGAGAGAAAGGTTGAAAAACGCGCGCGGATCCAAATCAATCTTTGCAATAAGCTCATAAGTCAAACATGATAATCGATCGGAAATCTCCAGTTAGTAATTTAATCCATGGAGGAACGTGTAAATAATTCTGAAGGAGTTTAATTCTGGTCATTTTTTATGAGCTTTTGGGCCTTAGGTACCTGGCTCCCCGTACCTGCCTACCTGCCTACCTTCCTGCCCGTTCTCGCCGGCGTACCTTCTTCTTCTTCTTCTTCTTGACGGCGTCCTCCGTCCCCGTCCGTGCCTTCCCTTTCCACATTGCTTTCTCGCGTTTTTTTTGGGATTATGATTACCGGTAATTGTTCGTGATCGCTGGGAAATTGTACATGGAAATATTTTTCTCTCTTCGGTTCGATCCGATATTATTATTATTTATTAATTGAAGTGTTTGCGTACTGTTAAGTTTGGTTTTCGGGTACGTCCGTTTCTCCATAAAAAAAAAAATTCTTTCGTTTACTTCCAGGTTTTACTTCAGGTCCACTCGAGTGATTGCCTGCTTTGAAGGGACCCTCAGACGATCACCGAATAAAGAAAAAGTTAAGATTTTTAAAATTAAACTAATTGAATCCGGGTTGAATACGTCAAGTACTTGAATAGTTTCAGGAGTTTTGTCACATATTCGTTTCGGTCACCGTTATTCTTGTCAACAAAATTGTTAATTTTAATTCACTCCCAACTATTCTACGTGTGCTAAGATATCTTGACCCCAAATCGGCTTTTGAACCTTAGTACGACACTAAGAGCACAATGCAGACACAGAAGAGTGGTAGTACACCTTACAAATTAAATAATACATTAGAGTAACACCCGACTAGGTGGAAACGGTGCTCAACCCGAGGTCTATGTAGAAATTCTGATAGTAAAACTGTAAATACAAACACAATACTAGCGTTGTGCTCATTATCACTTCTTTCAAAATGACAAACAAAACATACTAAAATGTACAAAATATTTGTACTTAATTGGAACAGAACAGAACAAAAACAAAGGAACAGTACAAAATTCATTAATCTACATAAAAATTTTAATGTGAGCAAAACCAACCTCTCGATTTATTAAAACTGCACTCGTATGAGTAGTGGGATAATATTCGATCCTTGGAGCAATAGAAGAGAAATAAACTTTTGAGTATTTTAATTAAACAGGAGCCTCGCTTTGGGCCTTTAATTGTCACCAAAAATCAGGCATGTTAATTTCGTTTGGTTAGTAACTTTGCATTCATTCCGAGATTTTACAGTTTCTTCTTAGCAGTCAATAAACAATTCTATTTTAATGTATTTATTCATGAGTCTGCCGGAATGGTAAGAACTGCCAGTTACCAACAAATTAGTTGGCAATACGTAAACTCAGGTCAACGCCTTGAGGGGAACAAATCCCCAGAAACAAACTCGTGAAGTTCCAACAACTGTTGTTCTCGTCTCTCTGTCCTCCTAGCCGAGAAAAAGACCATTTCTATTAGGTCTTAATTAATAAACAAAACGGGACATTTATGACATTAAAGGTTCGACTCTGGCAGGAGGTAAGTGAGAGAAGAAGGTCGTTGATTCAAATAGATGAGCTTGCAGACTAGAAGAGAGATATAGTTTTAGTGAGAGGGAAAGAGAGAGAGAGAGGGTGGGGGAAGTGGTGGATGAAGAGATTGGTTTTTAATTAACCACAAAGAGTCCGTTCTTATTGAATGAAGAAGAAGAAGAAGGCCGCATAATGAAACGAGTCATCGTCAACATTAATAATAGTCAATTACATCAATACATACGGAGATAAATAAATTCATCCAGGCGGTGCACGGCTTCAAGAAATTAACGACCGAAAAACCCAACCAATGTAAATAAATTATTAATTTAGTTATTTTATTAAAGCGTAATTTACACATCTTTCGGACACTTCGGAAAAGGTCAAGGAGCCACACAAGAGACGTATTAATTTTTATGTATGGATTCTCTCACACGATCTACAGTCTTTTCCCTGCTTACGTTGACCCTGACAACAAAGGTGAAATTGCAACTTCGTCGAGAACAAGCCTTTCTACAAACAGAAGAGAATAATTACGGGAAACTCATGTTTTTAAAAGGAAAATAGAACCTCTTGGTTTTTAAAAAATCCATGGAAGAGAAAATGATATTTCGTATGTATGTGGGTAACAATGTGCGACCCTACGCAGAACTCAATTTGAAGTTGTTGTTATTTGGTTACTCAGCGTGAACCTAATTACATACCATTTATTAATTGTGCGATATACAACTACAACTTCTTACAGGCGTCATCAGACAGATATATATAAGAAGTATGTAAAAACTGACACTTTCCGTAAAATCGGAACTCATGACCTGCGGAAAGAAAACCCATGTAAATCAGTATAGAACCCAATTAGAAGTTTTGATGAGTAAATAGTGAGAACTACAATGAGAACTATGATAGTTCTACAGTTTAGAATTGATTATCCTTGTCAGTTGGTACTTAAAAGAAGTGCAAACACCGGCCTTGGTTACCGTCCTATTGTATCGAACCCTGTCCTTAACATTCTACCACTGCCGGGTACCTGAAAACCATCGAAAACCATTCGATCCTGAACACGTCACTGAATAAACATAAACATCACTCGAGGGGCCAAAATCCCGTTTTTGATTTCTCAAAAATAAATTCGCTTTGATCTTTCACCGATTCCTCTCCATCATCCGCGTATTATTATTCTTTCCTCGTTCGTCGCCATGTTTTTCGATCCTCGGAGTCATTAATATATTAATATTAGTATATTAAGAAACCTGAGTGAGACATTTTACGATGTGAACTCGTTAATTCGTGTCCGTAAACCGACTCGAACGCGAAACATTTGACACAAATCTGGGGGCGATCGAGTTCGTCATCATCACCGCGATCATCAGATCGCCACCACGTCACAGGCCTGAACCCGGGCAAAATTATGTTATAATGGTGTTGTATAAATTTAACAATCGAAAACAACATTCGATGGATCATCCCTGGGGGCGGCTGGAGGAGTATCTCCTGCAGAAGATCCCTCGAGTACTTTCGAGCACCTTCGAGATCTCTGCAGTTTTGCCGGCGCACGGTGCCTAGACCTCCGTCACACGTCCTCTCCGCTCGATCAAAGTGGACAGGATCGATATTGAACACCACGCGATCGGATATTGTGCAAAACGAACAGTCTCGTCGGAGGACAGTCACCTGGTTGATTGAGTTACGGAGAGAACCAAATTAGACTTTCATGGCACGTTAAATTTGGTAACACCGTAATTGATTGTCAGCATTTTACCAATTAATGATTAATAATTTTTGATCGTTTAAGATGAATTACATCGAATACCTGATTTCATTTGATTTCGATACCTGAAATTACACGTGTTAGGTCGATTTATACGACACAAATTGCTTCCACGACCAGGTAACCGAGTTGCTCTCATACGTTTTCCTCCAATTTCACATACTCGTTTTTTTTTTTTTACGATCTCCGCAGACGTTGACGCGAGTGACACTTACCTGCCCCGTCACTCCTCGGAAACCTTTTTATTACGTAATTATTTAAGCATCCGTTAAATTTTGATGTCCAGCTAAGTGGTCGAGTGTGTTTTAAAGACTGTTACTAACGAATCGAGCGTATTCAATCGCTCGCGCATGTTTTTGGTAAAAGTTTTCCTCGCATCCAAGTCGAATCGGGCGAGTCCGAAAGCGTCCGATTGATTAAAAAAACAAAAAAAAATTGAGAATAAGAAGTAATGATCTGGGAACGGTCCAGGAGGGAAAGTGAGAGAACATAAAGCGTGGACGGCGTGGATTTCAACAAGACCGGTGAAATGAGAAATACACAAATGGTAATTTAGAAATGGGAAATAATCTCTTTGGCAGGCGTCTAAACTACTAAACACTACCAAAGTAACCGACCGCTCCGATACCGCCATTATAAAATGAAACATTTGAAACTAAACATTTTCCCATAAAGTAGACCGTTAAATTTTATTGTACACCCAGTGCAATTTAATTTTACATTGCCCATCGTAAAATCATTCGTGGAATACTCAAAAACACTGTAGACAGTACAAAATGGCACGGCTTGCTCGGTAAATAGACGTTCTCCTCTGTCTAACTCTGGAAGAAGTCCCAAAGAGTCCCAAACAAATTCTGTGAAACCCGTCGGGGGAGAGCCGAAGGGAAATTCTGAGGGAAGTGTCGCAGTTGCGAAGGTACGACGAGCACCTTAAGAAACCCTCACAGGTAACCTCTCCCCAGAACCATCTACCTGGGCACTTGGACGTAGACATTTGGACCCCTACGCACATCAGAGATAAGTTTTAATTTAAAATTCGTCGCACAGAAAACTCGAAATTATGTGAGGGAAATTTAAAAATCTTAATTGTTTCAGCTTCTTTGTGTCCTCTTCGGTGGTGCGCTTGTGTCCGCTCACCTCAGCGTCTCGGGTTACCGGAGGACACCTCAAACCGAATCAAACTAATTTTGTTTACCCGACAAAAAAATTTACACCCCCACGTTGTATTATTTATTCAGGTTAGCATTTCAGTCATCCCCTCCCTTTATCTACCACTTATAAATCTAGTTTATCGAGGTGATAAACGCTGTCAATCTTTTAATCCTAACTACAACGGTGTTCTTCGACCGGGTGAGAGACGGTTTCCCCGGTGATGTTGACGTGAAGGCACCAGCGAGTTTCTACCACAAAAGAAAACAAATGGACGTCACCAGAAAGAGTTTCGTTTTTTTTTTTCCTGGAAGACGAAACGACCGCGTTCTTTCACGTGTTATTCGCGTATACACAAAAGTCAAGAAAAACCACACGGTTTCTTCTTCAACTCATCAAACGTCACAGAGAGTGAAACGTCTGATTTAAATTCTAAAAACGAAGTAATTCCATTTGAGTGTATATAATGATTTCTTACTGTTTTCGAGCGAAATAAGGCACAGGCACAGGCACAGGCACAGGCACACACAATACAGGCATTTCGATTTGCTTTTTAAATGCTCCCCCGAATTTTAATAAATAATTTTATTGCTCTCTCTCTCTCTCTCTCTCTCTCTCCTCTCTGCGTACGAAACTGTCGTCTTAAAGGAGATTCCGCCTATAACGATATTCAAGCCACGGTCGAATTATGATCGTTACGTCCGGTCCGAAAATTACAATCGCCACATTTGTAGGAATTTAAATGTTTTTTTATATTTTCTTCTAGCAGCTGCCACGTTACCTGGTTCGAGTTCATTTTTGCTTTTGTCTTGTCCTCCGCCGAACAATTTTCGACTTTGTCATGTCCTACCGGAGCAAACCGTTTCACTCGGTGAGACACGCTCGATCGGTGCCGTCACACGAGTACCTACGAATATTCCCGTCCGTGTCATTAACTACCTTAACGGGTATCACGTATATTAATAATGTTTCTATTTTTTTACTCGCTTCGTTCTCCCCTGTCGACTCTTTTTTCGGGAGGACAGAACGGAGAGCGAAACGGGACATACGGGCAGAACGGGTACGGGTGCTCGGGTACCAGGACGCGAAGGTGGATGTGAGACAGTGGGAGGAGAACAACAAGATCCTTTAAATTATGACATCGTACATTTAATAAAATGTTCACATATAATTATAAAACGTACGACGATAAGAAAAGAAGAAGAAGAAAAAGAAAAAACGCATCTGTGGCTTGAATTAATTTGATGAAGATAACTTGAGTGAATGTTAATTGTACCCGGGCACCGTACCTGGACCGTAAATTCCAGGTACGATGACATCGGTCATGCCATTTATACGTGCGTTATTTCTTTATTATTTTTCTTTCCGTATCTTTCGGAATTTTTAATGAGTGCCGCTTTGATATTAAAATTCGTAAATACAAAAACGAAATTATATTATATAAATTTATATATTTATATGTGTATATATATGGGAGTGTGTGAGCGGTCATGTCTCCTCTTTCGCGTACCTTCTCGGCCTCTTTTCCTTCCTTCTTCTGCCACTTCCTCTCTCGTATCTTCTTCAATTTTTTTGTTCTCTTCATAACGAACCTCGGTGAAACTGTAATTTTTATTGCTCTTTGTCTTTTACCCCATTCATTCATACGTACACTTTTTGTTGTTGTTGTTGTTGTTGTTCTCCATGAACAGGTAGTTCTTTCGGTTGGTAATCGTGGGTTATTACACTTGTGTCTTTCCACTGGGATGCCATTTCGGCGGTTTTTGTCTTTTAATGTCCTTCATATCTTATCCTCGGGGTTAACGGCGTGGATCACATTTAATTATTATCACTGTGGGAAATAAGATAATTTGAGATGAGGAAATTGTTTTTGGGGTTTTTCTTGGTTTCTTTTTTTCGGGGCCGATCTGTCTGGAGGCGATCTCACCTTCATCTTTTACTTCATCTTTCTTACTTCTGCGTTACCCGTCGATCAGATCTTTTGACCTTATTAAATTTACAATACCAAATTTTTGTGATTTTTAAGATGACTGCAAGTAAAGACCGGGTCGTACGCCAGGCTCTTCTCTAACTGACACACGAAACATGTGATCGACAATTTGGGATGTTGTTCAACAGGACTTTAGTGAGTCCGGGAGTACGTGTAAAATACTTTGGTGTGCACCTCTTAATTAAACAGGTTCGACTCCATCTGACTGACTTAGATGACTTCCACTCCCGTAGGAAGGATCAGTTGTCTTGTAAACCGCCGCACCCATGTAAACCCAAAACGGTGACCCTGTCTGACCTCGAACGAAATTGGTACAGTCGCTGACAGCAAAATATTCCACCTGAAACGACACAACGACTCACCTCAATGTGAAATCGAATCGAATTAAACGGTAGGCGAAGGAATAAATTCGAAAAACTTTTATTGCACCACTAAAACAAATGATAAAAAGGTCAGGCGCAGCGACAAGTAGAGAAAGGGAAAACCTGAAAATGGGAGAACGGACTTGACGATTAAAACAAAAAGTAGAAATAAAATGGAAAATTACAAAATTCTGATGAAATACTATTAGGTAATGGATACTACACTAAGGTACACTATTGGGAAACGCAAAACTATTATTTTCAAAAGAAACAATTTACAAGAAGTAAATGTAAATAGCGGTTAGTGCAAGTAACAACAATCACTTACTCCACTTATTATTTACATAAAATTTAATTTAATCTGCTAGGTATTTATACTTTGACTTCATAATTCCTCCTACTCGAGAACTGGTGCCATACCTAGGGATAGTTGAGCAAGTGTGAAGTTCAGTGTAAATAACTACCACACGAATTGATGAACGCGATATACAAAAAATTATGTTAGTGAGAGAGTACTACCTTTAATAGACCTAAATTAATTTGTACGGCTAGGGTTTACAGAATTCATCCAGACTATTCGATGGCTGTCCTCCGATTCATTCTTACAGAATTTTACATTACGAAACATCCACTTTCCTGTCCTGAAGAGCCGGAGAAAGAAGATGGTAAACGACGCACGTGATGACATTCGTTCGTCTCTTCTTTCGCCATTGTTAAAATGACCGCCGTTGATTAATTAATTAAAAGTCGTTAAGGAAGATCAAATGGCAGTGTCAATTACGGGGCGTTAATGAGAAACTGTTATTCGACGTGGCACCAGCTGGTGGCTAACGGAAGATTAGCATGGAAGACGACAGGAGAGAAGTCCGACAGCGGCGGGCGACGACGATCCTCTCCCGAAACGGCAAATTCCAACAGGATTAAACAAACAAACTTAAATTGGATTTTTATTAATGAAATTTCTTTTCCCGGAAAATGACTAGGCAACGAAAATAGAAAAGCTAATTCTATTAAGAAAATAATAAATAAAGAAATTATTAATAAGTAAGTTACGTTTTATGAAAAAAATGTCGGCTACAATTTCCTATACAACTCCCTTAAAGTTTCCGATAAATTTTGACGGTGCTTGATTAGTGCTGCTACTCCTACCAGAAGTTCTCACACCGTCAGAAAGTGAAGACAAAGTGTGGCAATGGCACAACATTCCAAGTCTTGCAGGATTTTACTTCTTAATGGAACATGATACTTTTCTAACTCTTTGAAATGACATCTTAAGACACGTAAGTAGTTTCAGTCACTTCATAACTAACCGTCTGAGATTACTACATGGGATTTTAACCACTTCACTGCTACTCTTGTGCACTCCTTTCTTTGTTTTTCGACAATACATAAATAGAACAATAGCAAACACAATTCTGTCTAAACTCTGAGATTATTCAGAACTGTAATAGAGAACCTATTACACAGACACACCTACAGAATCGTAGCATTTATGTCATTAATTAAATATATCGCTACAAAACTCACTTTCAATTTATTTTATTTAGTTTTTGGTGTTTCCCCTAATAAAGGAATAAAACAGCATAAGTCTTTTAGGGAAATGATACTAACATATAAGTCGCCACCCCCACTACAACTGATGCAAAGGAACACCATCCATTTTGTCTTAATTACAGCATTTCTTTTGTTGGTCGCAAGTCAACAAGATTTACAATGTTCAAAAGTAATAATCTACTAGTCATCTATTAATTGCACAACTGGCGACAGGAGTTTCAATACCTTTTCTCCCGAAGTGAGTGATTAACCTGTATCAGACGTATTGATAGCATTGAAGTCGCACCACCTGTAGGTAAAACAAATTTTTAAATGTCTATTTTTCTAATTTCTCTACGATAGAAAGTCCACAGAATCCGAAGGGATAGGAAAACTGAAAATTGAAATTTCTATATAAGAGAGCGTCTAATTTATTTTTCTTTGATAAGACGTAATTCATTTTAGGGAGGCCGGAAATCTAAGAAGACATCTGACACGGCGAGATCAACGCCAGAGATCTGGCAGATCTTTGATCGTGAGCGTCCTTCAAGGAGCCGTTGATTAGGAATCTATGACGTCGTCTCTCCAGGGACCTTTCCCATACTCCTCGGCTCTCTCCCAGCCAGCCAGCAAAGAGACGATCTTCTGCTGTCGTGGAGTTAATTACCCGAAAAATGGAGCGAGAGCGTCGAGTGGACCCTGGAAAAATTCCCGTCTTTCGGATTTCGGTACCCGAATACCCGCGGGTAACCAGCTAAAATTGATGTTATTGTAATAATTGTACCGTTAAACATGGTTAATGTGAAGCAGTTTTGTTGCTATCTGCAGAGTCTCAAGTTCGAAGACCTCGTTTAATGTTGGTACCTGAGAAAAACTCCCATGCCCTTTCCTACGGCCCATAACCCTGGTACCTTTATTAGTCACCTGTGACCTTAAACGCGACAACAGTTGAACTCCAAACCAACGACGACAACAAAAAACAGGTGTGATAAACTAAATTTTTTGCCCAATCTTCAAATGACCGAACAAAGAGACCGTTTGATGCTCCTCATATTCAGGCCGAACAGTCGTGGGTTTTACTATTATTATATTACATATAGTTCTGCGAATTGTTTTTTTTTTAATTATTGACCTTCATGTGCTCCCCGACTTTAATAAATAACTCACGAATTTAAATAGTTTTATACAAATCCGCAACACCAGTCTTCCCCACATTTCCCAACTTATGTGACGTTTTTCCATATGCAATTGAATAGTCAGAACTCAAAGTCTGATCGTCATTGATGACAACCTGTAATGAAAACAAACGGTGAAAGTTGGATCTCGCAACACGCAATATTTTTTTTTTATATCGAATCGAATACTGAAATATAAAACAGTTAAAGGGAAATAGTAACAAATTCATAAACATGAAGCGTAGTGATGGAAATCGATAAATTGGTATGTAGACACTGGCGGTCAGACAGAGTCAATGGCGGAAAACAAACTAACAAACGCAAAACATTTAGGGGATTCTTTCCAAGAGAACTATATACTATCATGCGAGTACTGTACAGATGTACATAAATGTATGTAAATATAGGATGGTGCCGTTACTACGGATCAGGTGAGAAAAAACATAAGTTCAATTAGCAATCGTTTGACTGTTAACTAACAAAAACTGTGTAGGTTGAGTCCACTGTGAAGGAATAAGTTCATATTAACTCAACAGATGAATAAGTTAGTACATGTTACATTAGATTATTAAATTATACCTTAAAAGTATCGAAAAGAGCATTAAAAAGGACTGCACAGGAAGAAGAATGACGGGAATGGAAAATTAAGGAAACACCAGCGATGGTGGAAATAAACAACGTGATAGAAATAGACCGAAGGGGGACATTTGACAGGTCTAATAGACAATTATAAGAAAGTAAAGTGTTTAAGATAATAAAATATATATGTAAATATACCACTAGCAAGAAACGGCGTATACATTAGGAACAACAATACTACTAAGAAGTAGTTCCTAACCAACTACAAGTCGTTTGCCGTCACTTGTGTCACATACACCGCCGTATACAACAAATTCCAACTACGAGGATTTCATTTCATCCAATTGATTGTATCTTTTTTTTTAAAAAAGTTATTCTTTTTCATCGGTCACGTATATCGAATTCGGTACTCGCTCTTACTTCTCCTGCCACCTTATCGTTTGCTCTCGTTCATTTGAAGCCATCAAACTGCCCTTTTGCAGGCCAAAGTGAAAGCCCGCCGAAAGGGTCAAACAATCCGAGACCGACGGACCTCCGAACTTGTGCAACTTCACTTTCTTTCCTTTTTCTTTACATAATTTCCCCAAAAAACTAGTTAACACTACCCTTATCAAATTTAAATTCGATCACCGACACATCTCCTTTCGCCGAGACACACGGGTACTCAAGTTTAAATGACAGTCGAAGTACTCGCGTGCAAATTGTCTCGTGAAAAATATACATTTCCCATAGAAAAGGAACATCGGTCAGAAGAGAACTCACTCTTCGACGAGTTCACAAATTGTAAAAAACACAACTTTTCTATTAATTTTCAACACCTGTCTCAGCGTACTTGCTCAAAATGAGTGTTGCAGCAGCGAAAACATAAATTTTCACTAATTTAAATACAGACTGTGGCATTGTTTTCAGCCACTTGGGCAGTACAGTAAGTTCCTGTCGTGTTCCCATTTCTACTTCGAAGGTTTTGTTAATGTTGTTGGATGTGGCACAGGTCGAACATCCGTGGATGGACAGAACCGTTGACTGACCCTGGTAGATTTTCCCAAAATACAACTGCACTTGCGAAAGGAAAAGGTGCCTAAATGAAGAAAAACGTGACGGAAAATACAAGTTTCTCACGCGAGGTAAGATGAAGGACATTAAAAGTTGATACGACCGTAAACAGGTTCGCACCTGACATGTCCTTGAATTTTCCTTCACATCCCTTCACCTTCAGGTTAGACTTCATTTAAGGTAACTCAGTTCGCACACGCGTGAATAATTTCCGAAGGCACGTACGTCAAGAAAACGAAGCGAATTTCCCAAGGTACTCGCCGTATTTTGGAGAGAAGGCGACAGGTACAGGTACGGTCAGGGTGAGTGCAGGTGATCGTCCGTGCAAGTGCAAGAAGAAGAAATTGGAGGGCGGTCGTGTCGCGGGGGATTCACCGGTTTTTGGGGGAGCTGCGGCGCGGCCGGTAGGAGACCGGGGGAGAAAAATTCGAGTGGAGAAAACGGCAGAAAGGCGGAATCACACGAAAGCAGACGACGTGAGACCCCGACGCTTTCTGACGCCAGCGTTGCCAAAATGGCTTCGTAAACACGGCGGACAGTGGAGAAAAACAAAAATTTTTTTTCTTTTCGCCGCGATCGACTCGGCCGGAAACTTTCGTTTTCGATTTGTGTCTTTTCGTCTTCTTGTCGGAATTTCAATCGTTCGAGTTCGACGACAGGAAAATCGTCGCGAGTTCGTGAATTTCTGTCGAAACAGTTCGGTTGTCAAACGGCCACTCTCGAAGTGCATGGAAGACAAACGGATTTTCTTTCGAAGGGATCGAACGTCGACCGACAACAGGTGAGGACACGTCGAGTCGGACGAGGTTTCTCGCCGGATTTGTACTTTTGGTCTTCTTCATTACTTCCCTTGAGTTTTTTTGCTCTTTTATTATCGAAAACCTTCACGTTGGCCGTTGACCGAGTCTTTGGCCGTGGTTGGCTGTCTGATTTCCACATGAATTTAACCCCCCGAGAATGTTCTTCTGCTTCACCTGTCGACACATTCGACTATCCGCTTATGTTCACATGTACGAATTGTTTACTTATAAAAAGTTTGATTAGGCGTAAAATTTCGATTGTTTACATATGCCCGGATGACTTCCATGTCCATCCTACAAATTTTCTGATTTGCAGTGAATCATAAAATTACTGCAGAGGAATCAGAGAGTCATTTGGATGTAATCAAAAATTTTCAAAACAATTTTTTGCCCCAAAATATTCTTCAAAAGTACTCAGGGTGATTTAGTGGTACAATTGGAAGGGTAGAGGATTAGAAGAATGAAATATGCCACGTTACTAAAATATTCCAAGGCCACTTATCACTACTTAAATTATATTATTTACATTTCGTCAGGATTTCAAGAGTAAAAAAATTGAAAAACAAGAGCAGCAAGTACTGAGATGTCTTATCCGAGAATCAACAAATACGGAAATCAATTTTTGTACCGGTTGACTTCTTAATTTTTTCCCCCGACATAATTTCTTAAATGAAATGTAAGCCTCTTGTAAGGTGAACAACTTCGGTCAACAATAAAGACCGTTGCTTACTGCAAATGGCAAGTTAAGAAATTCTCACGTAGGCCGAATAAAATAAGGATGTCTTTTGACCGTTTAATAATTTGTTATTTTTTTAATTTAGAACTGTAAATTGAAATGAGATTCTTAAATTTATATGCCGATTGTTCTCTTGTAACTTCTTTTGTTTGTAGTAACTTCAAAGCCCGCCAACGAATTTAAATAGTCCTTAGGTTAGTAGTACTAATCGTACAATTACAAAAAATTAATTAAATTAGTACAAAAATAGTAGTATTTATAGATTTTTCAAAGACTGACAAATTGTTTACATGTTTCTCTGCTACAATTTGCTATTTGATTTACTCACTCATTGCTGAATGCCTTCTAAACTATGGAATTTAATCCATGGAATCTTCAACAGGTTGTAATTTTCGGTAGTACCCAAATCAACTAGGAATAAGAAATTGAGGAACTTGTGATAGCCAAAGACAGACCGCCGAAGAAGCCCAAAAACTCCAAGCCGACGTTTTTGTCGTGTTTGATTCGAATTTTTTGTTGTCTTTCCTTCTTTCTCTTGTCGGTCACTCAAGCAAATTGTGGTTACCTGTACACCTGCACCAAACACTCCTCAGTCTACAACTGGACGATACTGGAAATTCGACCTGACCTAACCTAACGTCATTCCCGTTGAAATTTAAAACAGAATTCAGTGACGCAGTCGAGAGACGGATGAGTCAGCTTCTGCCGCCCTCATCAACCCTCAGGGGTTGACTCACCCTTATAGGGTTAAGCCAATCTGAGATGTGAACATTAACATTAACAAAAATATCAACCCCTTGTTTTCGCGTGTAAGGAGTTCCTCATTGTCTTTTTGCTTTTCTGAATTTCTGAAATTGTTGTGGGAAACACAACTATATAT
Organism: Polyplax serrata; assembly: GCA_037055365.1. Classification (NCBI taxonomy): domain Eukaryota; kingdom Metazoa; phylum Arthropoda; class Insecta; order Psocodea; family Polyplacidae; genus Polyplax; species Polyplax serrata. Next base: position 16,839,092 of record JAWJWE010000001.1, read on the forward strand.
ATATACATTTTTGCTGTTCATTAATCACGTGGACGGATTTTAGATTGAATTTATATGAATTATCGACAGTAAACTGGTCTGCGTGGACCATCCTCAACGTCGCCATTGTTGTTTGACCCTTGGGATTGGTAAACCCATTGGTAACAAAATTATTAAATTTTAATGGCTTAAGAATTGACATTTGGGTGTTAACTCTGAGTATTAGCTTCAGTTTCTGACCCAATCCCACGACGACATAAGTTGGTTTCTGCAACCCCACAGTCTCTACTTCTCGTGTCACCTGTTAAGCTAGGTAGGTGGTCAGGAGAATGAAGTAAAACGTACCTAACTGGTCAGCTAATCGAACACCATTGAAAGATCAATACTCTTTATTGGTAGAAGGCAGTAGCTTGTCATACATAAAATTGTGGTTTCGTAGCAAAATAGTAGTGTGGTTGAAAATACAGGATGCATGTAGAGTAGAACTCCACTATTAATTACTAGTTGTTTTAGTAAATAAACAAATCCTTGAGGGTATTTTTATTAGCATTTTTGAAATCCACCAACCAAGACTTTTGGTTGCTTCCTCTGACTAACCACAACAGAAATGTCACTTGTATGTTTTCTAAAATAACTCTTAATCGTACTACTCATACGCAGAATTTTAGTATATGAAATTGCAATTAATATTGAATTATCGCGTTAAGATTTTGAAGGTGAATAATTTCAGAATAAGAATAAAAAACCGGTAACAAGTTTACCTTAGCAGTACACTGAATTATTAATAGGTGCTATATTAAATGTACATAGGAAGTATTTTCTGTATATTGTTCGGGTATTTGTCGACGTAATTTCTATTTCTCTTTAAATGAAACGGGCAATCCTAACATATTATTTAAGCGTCGTAAAGTATAGTTTTGTAATTCTCCCTTGAAATGTACTTTTGTAATTTCTGTTCAATACGAATGTTATTGAAATTGTTTTAATCTTGATTATAAATTCCGGCTTTGGGTCTAAAGTATTTGTCAAAACTATTCTGCACGCCGGTGTCACGTTTCATTTCGACGAAATTCTCTCGGAGGTGAAGAAAATAAATAAAGTATCAAATGAAAAATTAAAAATTCTCAGATGAGGAGAGGGCAGGGCTCCCATTAAATGTCTAAAAATAAGGCCATTTTATCTGCGTTAATGAGATGGGTCCCCCACCCACGCGAGAGCTTCACGTGAAGTCGAAAATGTCAAAAGCTCCTGTGTACCTCTTCTTGTCCTTCTTCGTCACCTATTCCCATTTCATAACACGCAATCCAGCGTGTTAATAGTAATAAAAATAAATAAGTAAATAAATAAATAAAGAATCTAGTAAAAATAAATAAGAAGGGAGAGAAATTCCGATTCAGAAATCATTGTTGGCATTAGAGCTTTTGTGCTTTTGCCAAAGAAGCTTTTGAACTCGCTCTCTCTCTCTCTCTCTCTCTCTCTCTCCGTGTATGTGTGTGTGTGTGTGTGTGTGTATCTCCCTTGTTCGTTCTTCTTACCGCCTCCTTCACCTGTCTTCTTTCCTGTCTTCCTTTCTTTCTACCACTTCTTTTCCCACCCACCTGGATTTTCTCTCATTTCCTTTTCTCCCGTTTCAATCCATTCCCACTACCACTTTTCTAATTACTTGAGAAAATTACTTTTGTAATTACTACCTGGAGTAGTTCGTATCGAGAAAATTTTTCTTTTTTTTTTTTTTTGTTTTATCTTTTCTTTGCCCTCTGGAATTTCATGCAACGATGGATTGGCAGCCCTTGCGAGAAGAAAGAAAGAAAAGGACAGAACGTGGAAGGAGAGAAGTTTCCTTCAAGATTCATTAACCTGGGAAAAGTTGTTATTGCCCGATCGAGTTTTGCCTTTCTCGCGGCTTTTCTGCTAATTGTAGTAAATGCGGGCAACGTGAACCGTGAATGATTTGGCAAAGAACTATTAAGGTGAAGAATTTCGGGGGAAGAACGGGTTAGCCGTGCACCCAAGTACACCCTCAACGAAGCTGCAGAAAAAAAGGAGTGTGACTCGAGTACACGTGTAGTTCTCCTGCAGTCTGTCGCAAGAACACAAAAAAACCAAAGAAAAAAAAATTCTCCTGTGAAATCTGTGACGTGGAGGTAGCGACGTTCGACAAATTCTTGCTTTTGTAAGACGAGGAAGACGAGAAGCTTCTGTCGCAGGCAGGCAGGCAGGCAGACGAGTTCGTCTACCTGAGAATTCCACTAATTGCAACGCTCGCCATTAGACGGAAAAAAACTACAAGAAATTCGTCGGAGCTTAATTAAATGAAAGCTTAGACGGACGCTAATTAGAGAGGATTAAAGGAAGAAAAAGAAAAGAGAGAGAGAGAGAGAGAGAATAGGAAAGTTCGACGGACATTTAGGTCAGAGGCTCTCACCTTTCGATAAATTAGTTGAAGATCCACTTCGGGATTAGATTAGTCTTGAGACTAGTTATTATTAGGTTACGAATTAGGTGAATTAATGTAATCGTCATTAGATGACCTACTAATAATCCAAGACACGTTTCGACCGAAAAGCTTTGTCGTTAGCATTCGTGCCAGGAAGGGAAAACCGAAGTAGTAGTGGTCGGAGACCAGTGACACATAGTTTCTGGTATTAACAAAACGGTTTCCGAAACTCATAAATCCAGGTGGACAGGTGTGGTGGACGAGCCATTAACGCCGGTGCTAATTACCTGTGATGGTCTGATACATAAAAAAAAGGAACCGTCCCCCAGCGATATTTATTGTTGGTACATAGGTGACATAACGAATTGATTATTTATTAGATTCCGTTGGGTCGTGTAACTCCTGAAATTTGGCAGGGACACGGCCGTTTACATTGTTTTTACTCGGAAAACGGTTTAGTCATTCCCTTCGATAGATACATATGTATGTTATGTATGCGTCTTTGAAACTGCACTTTAAGCAAACTGCACCGCCCGTAAATTTAAATTTTTATTTGTTTCTTAAAGTTATTTTCTGCATTTGTTGTAATTTACACGGATGAACGAGTCATTCAATTATTCGCGTCGTCGTTTTGACTATTATTAATTTCACCAGATTAATCACGACTAATAGTCTCGTCATTTATTTTTAATAATAGTCGAGTTACGGGCGATAATCGCTTTGTCTTATGAATAAACGGTGACTAGAAAAGTGCTTCTTAACTGCGTAATTGTTTGTCGATAGTTAGTGTAATAGATCACTTAGATGTGTGTGTATATAGTAGGGTGTAAGTCAGTTGAGTCAAGTCCTGGTCAAATTTATTATAAAGACATTGTAATAATGACAGGAAGAAGAGAGTAATCATATTGGGAATTTACAATAATTCAGAACACAAAAGTAACGAAGTGTGTTGTTACATTAAAGTACATAAATTGGCAGAGACTGCAATCAGTCAACGTAATCGAACTGTTTAAGGAATACAAGAGTTTGTGTTTTGTAATATTAGGTGTAGGGTTCGTGCAACTTTGGATTTACAATATATAGTTTTACTTGGAGAGTAGTGAACTCTAAAATAACGAAGCTGGGGATAATGTCACCCACACATAATTTCTTCGAAATATCATACATTTTCAATTAGAAACAGTTTCTCTATGTTTTAAGTTTAAGTTCAGTTACAAGTTCTTAACTTCAAACATCTGATAAATGTATGTTACAGTTCTAATAATTCGAGTGTCGAACTTTTGTAGGGAAATTATTCAAACTTAAACTGTACACAATAGAAATATGTAACTTAAATTATTGAACTTAATCATCGAATTTTGAAACTATTAATTTGAAATAGTTTTTGGTGGATGCTCAAGTTTTTGTAATTTCTCGGGAGTTGCACAAAGGAAATTTTCGGTCTCGTCCAGGTCGACTACTTCGTTTTGTCTATACATTTAGCACCTGTACTCATTAATCTCTCCGACTGGAACCATCTCACCTTTCCTCTGGTTAAATTTGGTAAAAAGTTTCTCATTTTCTCTTATCAAAGGTCAGCATTAGTTTTCTTCTGGGTAGCCATTTTCTAATTTCCGATCGTTAACACCGATCATTAATAAAACGTCTTCTCCGATGAGAGCATTTACCTGGCGGTTCGGTGGTAAGGTGAGAATTTTCACTCATTTGGAATGCTGCGTAGCTTCGCCCGCGTATTTTTCCTTTTACGCGTCATCTCCAACCTGCGACATTCCGACGGTCGGTTCCTTCCACGGCGAGTGCCTGTGCAGCAACGTCTTCTCTCGTGTCTTCCCGCGTTTTGGCCCACTCCCAAAATTTGTATTATATTTTGATTGAATAAAACGAGACATTTGTTTCGATTCCATTATCCAAATTAATGATTTGAATGACTGGCTCTAATTAGCTGTGCGTGTGGTGTTAAACAATATTTTCTTTTCTTCGTGTGTCGCCTCTCCTTTTCCACCTCCTTTATCTTTACCAACATCATCGTCGTTCTCTCCTACTTTTTCCTCGTCTCTCTCTCTCTCTCTCTTAAACGTATAATTTATTATGTAGAATTACAAAAGCGCATTATCGTTTGGCACATCTCATTCTGATTAATTATACGTTGCATCATTCTAATTCCACCTCGTAACTGCAGACTACAGTTAAAAAAAAAATTTTGATTTAATGTCACAGATTTAAACACTTCACCTGTACACACACCTCTGAACGCAGACGCAATTCGACGTAAATTACAGACCTCTAAACGCGGTAGAAATTACAAATACGCAGGTGAGAGAAACCAAACAATAAGGAAGCTAAGCAGGTATTGTACCATTACATCATTTGACGTAACATAACCGGCGCTTGAGGTTTATGAAAAGCATCTAAATGTAAACGAAAATACAATTAATAATGTAGTAATAAGGTAAGGACAAAACAGGGGGAATGGTGAAGTACATAAATAAATAAATTAACACGTGTTAAACAGTTAAAGAGTGTAGTAGGTCTCTATTTTGCTGTTACAAGTTAAGTATTTTTGCATTAGCGCGAGGAGCAGGGTCAGAGTGTGTTGAGTACTACAACTACAACGCAAGTTATTTTTCTTTGTAGATGGGTGTGAGAAATCTTCGGGAAAGGAATTGACCGCACTCGGAATGCAAGGTAAGTCGCCGTGTTTTTTTTTTCTCGTTAACTTCGGCGAGGATTTCGAACTTGATGTTGACGGTGGAGGTTCTAATTTGTCAGCCTCCTCGCATCACGGTGGTGTTGATGTGAGCTGCCAAAAGTGATATAAATAGGTCAAATATCACTTTCGTTTTATTTTATTTTTTTTCTTCGGCTTTCAAATTTCTTTTATTATCGACTTTCATAATGTTAAATTCCACTCGTTAACTTTGGCATTGGGGTGGGGCCAAATTTTGGGTGCAATCGAGATTCCACAGAATTTCGACTTCGACTCGTAATGTTCCTCGTCGGTCATCTGGTTATTTCGGATCTCAATTAGATCACCGAGATTATAATTGTCGTTTGCCAAGCACCGTTGGAATAAAAATTAATTACTCAATAAATTACATAATGACGAAGGTGTGGGTCCGAATGAGACGCATCGCGCAAAATAACTAGCTTTTGCCTGTTCACTACATCACCGTCTTTCAGTTATATTTTTGTGCATAATAATACATAGTTTAATACATAGTAGTACGTGGTACGGTTATGTTTGATAATGTTTCAATTCAATCCATTATAACAATTATTACAAATAAAAATAATTTAAAAAGAATACATAGAAGAAAGAATTTCATGCTTATGTAAGTTTATGTGTCTATGTCTAGTGGATTCGTGCTGTACCATTAGGATTGTGTATATCGTTATAAAAATGACCGTTTAGCATACATTTCGTGAGTTAAATTTTTGGTACACATGTGTTAAATTCACGTTGTTGAATTTATCTCCCTGCAGTAGTACAGTTAAAGTTAAAGAGTTACCGTACAACAATTAAAGGTATTGATAGTTAACGTTTCACTTTACTTATTTATGTATAGGTCACCTTTGCCACATTGGTTATTCTATCTATGGTGTTTTCTAGTTAACATTATTAAGATAGTTACCGTAAGTTTTGTTACTCGTACGCGAGTACTCCAACTGCAGTGCGTTTAATTAGAATGAAAGAAATTTTGCGGTTCTGGCCTGCGTCCGAAGTCCGGAGCTCACCGAATGTTTAAAATAATTCGAAACGATTTTAGGGTGATTTTAACCGATTTGAAGCAGTCACTGACCTATCCCGTACTATTTGACATCCTCACGACCGAAAATAAGGAAGATGGCGGTGAACGAAAGATGAAAACCGCCAAATAAATGCGCCATCGATTGGTGAAAGAAATTTTTTTTTTTGTAGAAAGGTGGAGAAGAAAGGCGATGATGTGAATTGAGTAGAAGAGAAAAACACTTTTAGCTCAATTCAATATTAAATTATATACGTTATGACACGGTTTAATACCTCCGAAAGCACATTTTGATTTCGTACACTGATTGAAATACTGGCCGAAGATTTGCAGACAGGATTTTACGCTTCGAGCCAAAGAAATTTTAATTTTGAATAAAAAAAAGTTTTTCGACTTGTAATTTGGCCTATGCACACGAGGAAAACTATCGGATTTTAGTTTTTGTTGAGCGCAGTCCACTCATTAACGATGTTATGGAATTATTTTTAATTATTTTTGCTCCTTTTAATTTCTTATTAAAACTTATTTATAAGAGTTATTTTCGACAATTCTTGTTATTAAGTTTGAACTATTGCGAGTGTAAACTTTTCACGGGTCAAACCATTTGGTTAACGCACACCGAGCCGTGATCTGTTGATCTAGATTTGTACAGAGAATGTCAGTGAAACCTCTGAGAGTTGTTCTGAGTGTTAAAAATAATACAGTAAACCGTAGAGATGTCTTAAATTGAATGTTTTTAAATGTTTTTCGCAAGAATTTTTAGAAACAGTCTAATTAGAATATCAAACAAATATTTTTCAATAATTAATTAACCGTGCCAAGTCTTTCTACTACACACGACACGTAGTCTTTATGTTTGTTTGTCCCTCTGTCTGTATGTCTGTCTCTTGAGCTTTTGGTCTTGTAAAAATTTCGAAAATTCCCTCCTGTGACCTGCCACAGCCTTAACCGTTCACCGGTGACGGTGGCAATTAAATTTTTAATTATGTAAATGAACCCGACAGTGAACCTTATTTAAATAAAATTGACGTTATCTATTATTCGAAGTAAAGGATAAGGATACAGAACACAAGTTTGATCTGGATAAAAATCAGGCAGATCGAACCATATGAAAATAAATTCCAACCTGATTATTAACATATTTAATAATACGTAACGAAAAGAATGGAATCTTTTAATGAAGTCTGTTATTTTATCTCCCACATTTACTTATAATTATATACGATGCACAATTAGCAAGGAGTGATTGATGAACCTGTGAGAGGAATCACCAAATGTCGAGTACGGTTTTGTATTCGTCGTCGAAACATGAAATAGAGTGAGAGAGAGAGAGAGAGAGAGAGAGGGGGGGCAAGCTTAAGGACTTTTACTTGTATTTACATAGAAGAATTATTGCCCACGATTCGGTAAGCAATAAACATGTTCCGTTAATTGGTCCGAGAAATTCAAGTTCACCAAAAGCAATTAATATTCAGATTAAATAAGGGATCAGTCCTGTATAATCATGTTCGATCTGTGTGACGTGTGCACGTCGCTGCGATCACGTAAGGAAACCAGAAATGCTCAGGGGGACACGTCGATCACAGCCGATACCTGACCGACTCGGGATCGATGAAGGGAACCGGCTCCGGGTGAGCTTACCTGAAACTTCGTAGGTACCAGGTACGAGGAGCATGAATACCTGAGAGAGCGCGGTACTTCTGAAATTCAGTTCTTTAAACGTGAAAGAGAGAGAGAGAGAGAGACTGCGTGTGTGTGTGTGTGTCATGGTGTCGCGGGGAAGGAGCTAAAAAACTTTTCCTAGCCCAGGGAAACGACAGTGCGCTTCCAATAAATTACAAATTTTATGCGGCAACTAGAAAAAGACATTAAAAAGACATTTTTAAATCGGAAAGGATATTTAATCCGGCAGACATATTGAGTGAGTCTTCCCACCTAGACGATTAATCGATCTTAGGTCAAAATCCTATCGGACGATCCAAAATCCCACTTGTCACTGACGAAAACAAGAACATAACAAAGTCATTACGACAAACGGACCACTGAGCTATTTAATAAATCCATACATAATAGTTGTAATAAAACGGGACCGGAAGCTGTTCGGATCAACATGTCCGGCACTTCTTTTATGAAACGTTCGTAACAAAAAAAAAATACATTCCCTCTAACTCTATTGTTTCTAAACAAATAGAATATTAATTTTATGGTTTTTCCCCTAAGAGGTGTCTTCGCCGGTGTGTTACACTCGAGTTAAGCTTTCCTCAGAGGAGGAAGTCGGTAATTATGCACCGTGTCACATACAAATCACACGGGGTACCTCCGTAAGCGAGACGGAGGCACGGGAGTTGTAGTGATGAAATTAATTTCTCTCCTCGCACGGTTATTGACTTATTATTCACCGCCATCACTTTGTCACCCTCCATAGCCCGTTGAAATGGAAGTTACACATTTACTTGTTTGGATGTTTGGAATATTCGGAGGAACGCCTGCCTCGTGACGAATATTTAAACTCAATATTTAGTTTCTGGTCGTCGCAGAGTAATAAGAGAGCTTGAGGAATTGTAATGACGTGCTGTGGATAGGAAATGTTCAGTAATACTGCACTACAAGAAGTTAAACGCGTGTTGTAAGTAGTAAGAGTATTTATGAGGTCGATCAAGTCTAGTTAGCAGTGTAGAATAATATGAATAAAGTTTCTGTTGATTGTAATTAGTAGTTTGTCAAACTCACAAACAATAAAAAAATAAGCCAGCTCTCTGGTTTTATCTTACAAAAAGTAGTTACTAATGCTGGGAAGTCAATATTTGAAAATTTTATGTCACATTTTTATAATCAGCTTCATACAACTATTATGTATTTGAGTAAATAATCAAACTTAAATAAAGTAATAATTTATTTCGTAATTAAAAATATAAAATATGACTTCCCGGGATGTTTATCTATCCGTACTGATTCACTACACTTGGCTCGGAGGTGCACAAGTGGAAAACAACAGTGAAACACTTCTCCATGTTACTCGTTGAATGAACAAAAACTATTTTTAGGTGTCGGAAGTACTTGACACACATGCTCGAAGACTTTCAGTCACCGTCACCGTGGCAAGGGACGCAAATAATAGTTCCTTGTATTAAATCTAATTCTTGAACTAATAGATACAAAGTGCACGAGGGAATCAATTAAAAATAGAATGCGAATTTCTCATTAATTATCTCGTAGCAGACGATAAACTCGTTCGAAATACTATTAATAATATCATCAGTTCAAAAATATAAGGCTACAGGTGAAATCTTGGCAAGCGTATCATTACAATTGTACAATTCCCTTTGAAGTTAACATTAATAACAACTCTGTAGTGTTCTACTAGTTACACAGGATTTACTATATAGGAGAGAGCATTGTGCGGTACTGGCGGAGTAGTGTACCGGTATCTTAACGTACAAGCCTCTCAGATGATTTATAGGTAAGAGGTTAAGTTCACAAAATGTTTATACATCTCTTTCTACTACTAATACATGGTAAAATCGTATATAGTAAAATGTGCAAGTTGGGTACGGTCGGAGCACGGCGACATCGAAGCATTCCAAAAGAAAAACTCGCGTCTTTATCTTGTCAAATTTTGTTTTATTAATTTGTGTTAATAGTTCTTCGAAACTTGCAGGCTCCTTCCAAATGAATTCCTCTTAATTCTTGCATGTGTGTGATCTTAAATTTATGGATCCTTTCGCGGGTGAAGATCGACCCCCTCGCAGTCATCCAACTCGTCACCTTTTCTAATTAATTTAACTGTACTGTACTGTCTACTTTACCATTCCCCGCGTTTTTTCCTTGTGATAACACTGTCTTGAATGACATTTTCTCTTTCTATATATATAAATATAACTTCTTGTCTCTCTCTCTCTCTCTCTATTTAGCTCGTAAAGAAAAGAATGTGTTATTTTGATCGCCTCATCATTTTTGGCTCAAATCCACTATCCTTTGTGTAGTGCACAACGGTTGAGACGTTCGGGGTTCGTGCAAAGATAATTTATTTCGTATATAACACCCGTTGGTTTGCCTTTATTATTAGGTTTACTGCTAGGTGTTGCTTTCGGAGAAGGAGGCGAAAGAACAAACAGGAGTCAGGTGAAAAGAACAGAAAAACGAGGTGTAAAAACGGATCGAGCGAGATGTTTGCTTGCACACGTTGACGCCAGTCTGACAGAGGAACTGCCACCGACGTCGCACCCAAAATTATTTTTAAACGAGAGATCCCGATTCTTTTCAATTTGGAGGACGAGGAGTCAACTTGGTGGTCGCGGGATAGACGAGAGAGAGCAGGGGTTGTTCGTCTGACCAGTTGTAAGGTACCCCCGAAAAAGAGAAAAGTACAGTGACTTAGTCTCTGCGTGGAAAGTAACGAATGACAATTTCTAGTTCAGAGGAGTTGTGTAGTGTGTCTGCCTGTAGTACAACTACCACGAGATACTTCGTATTGACACGGGAAATGTACCAGGCAGTAGCTTCTCACGACAGTTATTAATGTTATAAAGTGGTACATACACTGAAATATTGTAGTAGAAAAGTTATGAAATTACGGAATCGTTTAAAATAACGACTCTTAGGGATGCTGCACTAAATAATTGTCACTTGTAATAGAAACGATAAACTTCACGTCACAGATATTTACCAGTTTCGAATGAAATACCAGGTGTTAAAGAAAAGGATAGCCTAAATAGTAGAGTAACAAAACGTGAATGAAATAAAACATTTTCTCGAGGCCACACAGGGCAGACGGGAGCCATCGGATGCTATCGCCCTGCTAATTGTACCTAATACCTGGTTGTAGGTCTTTTTTCAAGTGTCACCTCCCAAAGAGGAATAGAAAAAGAGGAGATTCGGCCCACGTCGATTAGGTGAGTCTAACAGTGGATTTGACGGTTTAGAAGGAAGATAAAGGAATTCCAGAGTTGGATGTTCCAAGTGCTCAATATCAGAGACCAATAATTATTGTCCAGAGGTGATTAATGAACGTAAGAAGGCACACAAGACGAGGCCGGCTTCTGGGCGTCGCCATTACACAAACCGGAGTCATCTTCCTCGAGCTCACCTCTTGCCGGATCTTTTCATTATCTACCAAGAGAAAGATAGATAAGAAGACGAGCTCTAAAAGATGTAAAATGAATGAGGTGCACCGGGTCGGAGGAGTGCCATTGAATGCTCCGTTGCAGTAGCCACACAAATGACCAGGAGCTTAAGGAGGAGTGAAATGGTTGGAATCCGAGGAGGTCCTCGGCAGTCTGGTGGCAGCGGTGGTGGTGGCGCATTACTCACCATTGGATGATTTACATAAGTAAATGAGAAAGGAAGAAGATGCCGGATAGATAACAAGTAGAAAAACATCGGACAACGATGACACAAGTTGGATCTTGATGGTAGGAAATTAGTCATTAGAGTCAAGACTGCCACCAGGTTGTAGGTTGTGGTAAACAATGAATTAACCAAAGGTGTTTGAATGGAAGTGGTTAGGTAGCCAGGTATTTGTCATCAACACCGGTACTGCTGTTCTTGACTGTGATATCGGCTAGACGGTTGCTTCTTCAGAGTCGCAGGGTAGACCGGCAGACAGGTCGAGGTCCCAAGTGTCTGCTCTTCACCACCGCTGACACTCACCCGTTGAAAATTGTCCATCATCCGACGAAACCGTTTGGTGTACGGGTGAAACGAGAGGAAATGGATGAAACCACCCAAGTGTTTTACTTCTTCGCGGGTTCAGTTAGTAGACGAAGTTGATGAGTTTCATTCATCGACACTAAATCGGTGTCATTTTGTTTATTGAAGACTGAGTTACTCTACCCGAGGCCGAGATATGCGAATTACCTTGCCACACCGTGATTTTACTACTTTACACGGTTACCAGGTAGTCAAGCAGAGTTTTTTCACCTCGCTGCAAAATATTGAACTTAAACCGTGTAACTAGAGAATAAATTTATGTACATTAATCCGGTATAAATTATACGATTGGAGTCGTTCGACTGATTTTTATTAACCCACAAATACTTAATAGTACTTATGTATTTCAACTAAACTTTACGTCCCGTTGTAATTGCAAATATTCACATACTCGGGTCTAGTTAGATTACAAATAGATCGTTTTCGTAGAGTTGGAACCCGGAGATTCGTAAAGTAACCATTAATAATAATTCTTTCGTAAGATTATTCGGTAGAACAAGTTCTCAACTACCGATAAGTAGTCATTTATTGTCAGGTATGTGGCATACCGTGAGACCATTAAGAACAATACAGGGCGGAAGGGGCGGGGGAGTGCGGTAGGCAGGTGTCGAAATTCTCGACCGGTTCAATTTATTATTCAATATAAATAATTTAAATAATTAAATTGGGCGTTCCGGCGCGGACAATCACACCGACATTAAATTTTCCAAATTAAGAACCTGGTACCTGGGGAAAAGGACTAGTTTCGTGTCGCAATGACCACACTCGCCCACAAATCAGACCTCCGTTGAAAAATTGAATTTTCCAACATGGCCGAAATTAATAAATGTATTTTCTATTTAAATGGAACGTCACCGGCGGCGGTAGGCCAAGTAAAAGAAAACGGAAACCCGCGTACAGGAGCAAATCGTTTAATTCCGTCAGGAGAACATAATGCAAGTGTATAGAGCGTAATGTCTACCTGTGTAAGATGCATAATTGGATTTATCCGTTATTTCACAATTTATTAATTCGTCGATTTGCTTTCCAAATCCTTTCGGTCACGCGATTCTGTTGTAAAAACGATTATTTTTTTTTTGTTTTTATACGAATTCACGCACGGTCCCCCGTTGCGCCCTCGAATAAAGTTAACTTGTTGACTCCACAACTAAAACTACACACAACTACAACGGTCGTGAGATGTTCACCGAAAGAGGACTTCTTTTAACTCCCTTCTACTCGTGAGCGCCCGTTAAATTTTCAAATTTTCCTTCACGGCTTGCGGTTGTAGTTTCTTTGTAGTTGTCCGTAGGAGCCTTGTAATGCTGTTCTAAAGTGGTTTAGTTGTTGGGTTCGGAAATGTTCAACCGTATTTATAAAAATTAAAAAAATATATTCTTTCTCATGTATAAAATCTGTTGGTATTTGTAAGACTCCTGGTCAGCGCTTGCTGCCACGTTACACTACAACTTACTATTAAAATTTTACTTTTTATTTATAAAAATTAATACAATGCACTGATTGCAGATTCTGACTGGGCAAAAGCCTTGCGTCAGACTCACTACTAAAATGCCATTGATTTCTTAAAAGGTACGCAACCATTAATTGATAAATATTATCGATAAAATTATTAATTTTCAGGTGAATTCTGATAATAAATATCTACTTATTATATAAATAAATTTATGGCGTACACCAATAGATAAGCGTTTATTCTTTTGTTATCACAGAAAATGAAAACGTAATAAACGACATGAAATTCAAAGGGAAGGCAGTCAACACAGGGGGAAATCATCAGAAGGAGTACGTGGCATTATTCGTTTAATAAAAGTAGTTGACCGATAGTTCACGTTTTGTAACGGTCAAACGATTAACAAGTGATAACGTCGGTTTGATAACAGGAAAACTGACGACGTTCGAAGGCAGAAAATGAGAGGAACAAACGGCCCGGAGGAACAGACAACCGAAACGGTTGGAACAGATGGAGTTTGTCACTCGTCACGATGAATCACGTCTACTTTGTAGTGCCTGACAAGTCCTACACAACAGGCATATGTATATACAACAGAGTGTATACAAGTTCTGTCGGTCTGCAGGACTGTGTGTAATTAGTGTAGTCACAGCGTAGTCGAGTGCAGAGCACAGCCTCCTACAGTCTCGCTCTTCGAACGTACGACCGTCCCTGTAAGGGTGGAACTTCACCCCGACTTCCCTTCACGAACAACAGATTTTTTAATTGAATTTCTCTTCTTTTGTGATAAAAAAAAATCGGTTCTTTACTTTTATACATATATAATTTCTTCGTTTGTGCGTTAAACGGAAAACTCAATCAGAACAAAAATGATTCTCTCCACAGCCGCCATGTTCCACCGCCTTCTGTTCTTCCCTGTACACTTATTTGATCTAAGGACCCAAATTTAAATTGGAAATTAAACATTTTTCATTAATGAATTTAATGATTAAAACATTAATTTATTTTTTTTCTAATTTTTTTTTTGGGGGGGGATAGAGCTAAATCTCCTTTTTTTTCTAATTTGACGGTTGAACACATCGTTTGAAAAGGTTCGTTCCTTTTTCACTTTGATTTGCGACGGGTCCGGGTACGGGTGGTGTACGAGCCTTCGGACTCTTGGCCTCTGCCTGGTTGCCATTCCTTCGAGGAAATCTCCACATTCTCGTCGCTGTCCCATCGATGGCTGCTAAAAGAAAACGAGCTCTGCTACACTACCACACCAAAATAGTTAAGTTTACGAAAGAAACGCCACCGTTTAATAAAATAAATTAAAAACAAGTCGAAGGCATTAGAGGAAATATACATAAAATTGATTCGATTGCTCCAGACCACAAGTACAATTCACTACAATCAAACCATCAATTGTAGGTGGAATATGGTTTAATTTCACTTAGTTCTAGACGGAGACAGGCAACATAAGGAAAAGTTGTTATTTTTGAGAGAGTTAAACGATGCACGGCGAATTACTCCCTCACTCTATTACATAAGGTGTTATAAATTACCAGTGAAAGGAACAAGGCAGAGTCATATTCTATCTGAATGGAATTCGAGCTTGTACCTCATCACGGATAAGCCGGAGCAAATCAATAAGCCAGGAGAAAATACTTCGGACTTCCATTTATTTAATAAATCACATTAGTTCTTTTTTTTCTATGTATAACAGTGGCCACGCCGCGATCATTAATCAACTCATCGGTCATTGTTTGAATTGTGTTTTAAATTCGTTCAATGGGTCGGCCATGTTGGATTTCCTTCCAACTATAAGCAACCATAATTTACACTGCCTTGGTGGTAGCATTGTTACACTTCGGAAGTCAACCGGTAATACATTAAATAAGTACTCCATTTATATTAATTCGTAGAGCTTACATAAGGTTCGACTGGCAATAAGATTCGTCTCACCAGTCTCACGTTGCTGCGAGACCGAAGAGAGACTTACGTGACCTCCTTTTTCGAGTTGTTGTCTGTTAACTATTTTATTCAATTTAAATATTTTTGTATGTATTGTATTGCTATATAATTATTTTATAAATAGTTCTGAGACTAAGTGCAGCCCTTAAACGTCTGGATGCAATGTACCGTATAGAAGAAAATATATATAATATATACAAACTATAATGTAGATTTTCACATTAATGTAGATAAGAGAACTACTTAAAGTAGTACTAATTAAAACGAAAGAGATTGTCACGGTGAAGTAAATTGTAAGGAGATTTAGGTTTTATGCATAAAAATTATTTATTTAATATTGTAACATAGAGACCTAAATAAAGCCCGTAAATGAAAATAAGCAAACTTAAATAAGTAAACGACCATGCTGTGTTTCGCAGATGTTCACTTGCCAAGAAACCACGTTGTATATAAAAAATAAAATGACAACGGCGAATTTATACCGATAAAAATATATTGTGAGAATCACTGACAACACCATAATACAGAATTATTTTTGTTTTATTTCTAATAAAATGTATTTTACATAATAATAATTTTAATAAATTGAAAGTAAAGTAGTAGATCGTGTTAGTTTTTGGCAACCGAATAATTTTACTCATACTTTGTACTTTGTTTGTTCTAAAATGTATATATAATGTTACAAAAGTATTGTAAGTACAAAACTGCACCGTCGTGGTGCAGTACCGGATGGATTGCTCCGCTCAAGTACTCCATGAAACTTCTACATAACAGTTTTACACGGTAAAAAGCAATATATCGAACAATTGCATATCATATTTTGTGAAAAAAATAGATTTCAATCATAGAAATTAGATTTTCACGCGATCGCACGCAGCTCTGGGAATTTTCATTTACCTCAGGAACCTCACCTGAAATGCCAGGAACCCGTGGGGAGTTGTTGTTGTTGTTTTTTTTTTCTGTACGGCCTCCGCGATGCAAAGTAAAACCGTTCGACTTGATTAAACCGCGATCTCAACCAGAAACGTTTTAAATTCAATTTCGAACGAATTGAAAACTTGATCCTTTCGAATCTCACCCAGAATTAATAATGTGAAATTGGAAAGGTGAGAAATAATTAAGGAAGTGTAGTGAACTTAGTTGCAGGTGCGCGATGGAAGCGAAGAAAAAAAGAGAAAGTGCGGTTGGAGGGGTGTCAAATGGACGACACTTTTCCTATGAAAGCCAAGGGCTGACTCGACCACCGTCAATGAGTGGCTTTGTTGATGTCCATGGAAAAAACTAAAATGCATTAAAAGCTAATTTATTGATGTGTATTGGCACAAATGTTCTGACACAAGGCTTATAACCAGTTAGAGTATGTAATAAATGAATTACAATAATATTATAAATAAATAAAGTTTAAAAAACTGATACAAGTGAGTAGTGTAGTGTATTTTGTTGTGTGGGACCAACAGTACTCGCTAGTTTTTCCCATTTCTTTTGTTATTACACGTGTACTACACACTACTACAACCCTGTCATTTAATTTATTATTTTTAGATACTACAACATATTTCTGTGAATGGTAGTAAAGGTGAGCTTGTTTTATTACATTAACTTGCTAAATCTATTATTGTTTTGCACTGCTACACAAATAGTAGATACTTGGTTGAATATTATTGAGAACAGTGTACTGAAACCGCCCTCAATTTTTCGAGAAGCACACGTAAGAATTTAAAAAGATGTCGAGTAAAAATACTGCTCAAAAACAGTAAATGTAAATATATTTACATCGAGAGTAGTACTGTTAATTGTAGTGGTTTGCTGGAAACTAACGTGAGTTGTTTTTAATGACGGGGTACATCAACACGGGTACGTTTCAGAGGAAACGAGTACTTGACGTCTGGCATCGCTCAATTCCCCTGTTGTTTTGTCACTACGAAATTCCTTCATTTTCAATTCCTCTTGGCCCCTTCGTCATTTCTACAATTAAAAAACATCCTTCCGAACATTAACACTTTGCATTAGCGCGAGCAAAGAGCAAAAGCAGAGGAAAGCAAATAATCTGGAGCGAGAATGAACGAGACAAATGGTCAGAAATGTCCACTTGTCGGGTTTCATTAGGGCAGAAAGGAAGTAGCAAAAATTACTACTGAAAATCTCGCTCCCCTGGAAAAAAAATGACATTATCACATGTCACGATGAATAATATCAGTTTTTTTTTATTTCGAAAAGGACGGTCGAATAAACGGGAAGAGAAGGTGGAAGCCGAAGAAAAGGGCAGAGGAGTAGAATGAAGTAAAAATCCAGTGTTAATTAGAACGTAGCTGGGTGGTGTGTGTCTGTGTGTGGACGGGGAGGTTGTAGGAAAAGAATGACAGACACAGAGAAACAGGGAAAGAGGAAAGCGAAGTGGAGAAAGAAAGAAACGAAATAGAAAGCGCTAATTAAAAAATAATTACTAGGCGTAATAACAGTTGCCAGGTAAACACTGCGTGATTTAGAACGAGCATGGACAGTGGCGTGACTAGTGCGAATGAATCGATGACTACTAGAAAATTACAAATACAAAAGCCAGAATAAACAAAGAATTAAGACTGATTTCAGTATGTACAAACGCTCACGTGGAAATGTACGACCTTCAACCAACCACACGTGGTACAAGTTACTACAACCACTACGGGCTGCATACAGTATATAACAATTACAGTACACATTCATTGATTACTTACAACTTACACACCTCTCTCATTCACATAACTATACCAACTTTCTACAAACAGATAGTACAACAGTATAAACAGTACACTACAAATAGTATAAGAATTGTAACAATGTGCAGTATTGTACAAGAGTCAGAGACGGGTTTTCATGGAAAAACGCAAACTTGGAGTGCTGTTCTTTCTGTTCTAAAGAAGACTCCTGAAATTAATAAAAATTGTGCATTTAAACTACAAAATTTGTGATACATAAACACCCTCCACAAGCCACCCAAGAACACTACAACTCCATATTTATAATGCTGCATGTAGTTGAGCCTTCATTTACAAATCCCTAAGCAACGTATTCCATTGTTTCAAAGAACTCGTTTACAAAACAATATACGGAGTTCAAGGATGCAATACAAAATACAATAACAATATATAGGAACACAAAAGGCTTTTGTAATTGTGGCTGTTGAGCACGAGGAATAAAATTAAAAAAGGTGCGACCGAAGATTAACTGCGTAAATAATGACAACGTAATTTAAATTTACAGTCAAATAGTAGGCAAAAAGTATACCAAGAAATACTGAAAAGTGAACTACTATACTAAAAAGTATTTCGTGTTACTGAAGTATCACTAAACAATTTCGTGAAATACTCAAGACCGAGAGAGACGGAGTCGTAAACGATTATGTATGTTTTTCCCACGGGACGTTTCCAAGGACAGAGAAGTTGACGTTAACGTTGTTTTTCGTATATAGTAAAATCGAAGGGGGCCACGAACGTTCGAATGAGAAATTTCGATGGGAAAACAACAAGTTTCGGTCCTGATGAAAAACGCGATTGTAGTTTTATTAAGAGTAATTGTCAAACCCAATGCTTTTTTTACATCAAAGGATAATTAGAAGATAATTACAATTTGGAGTTCCACGCTTACGTTTAGGTATACGTTTATTTTCGGTCGGCCGACAGGGCCGATTTCCCGTTTTTTCCTGCTTTCACCTACCCTGGCCGCAGCCACACACACACACACACACACCGGCAACTTTGTAGTCATGCAAGTCTGTTCTACCCACCAGAATCCTTTTAATTGCTCCACTCCCCGGTTATTTTCTGTGAATTAAAAGAAAAAATAACACTGTGGGAAATCTATTTTCTATTTGTTTTAGAAACAATTACCGAGACAGAAGAAGAAATCCATCGGTTTGGAGTCTAAAAATGTTCTTTCATTGATTGATTTTGCCGTGGAAACGATTTTAACATAATTTGATTTACATAATTTATTATTGGCGTTGCATCCGTTATTTTTCTTTTTTTTTTTTTGAAGACGATTATGAGTTCACGGGTAACGCCCGAGACCAGTCTTCGCCCAGTGACAGGGAAACAATTATTAATTAACTATTAATAGAAGAGAACAACTCCCGGTCGGCCAGTTATTCATAAGGAATCAATGATTAATTAATTGACCTCCTCGGTCTCGACATTATTAATTTCTAAGAGATGTGTAACGACCTTAGTCCGGAGACGTGTAAAGATGTTGATGAGAGAAACGTGTTAATTAATGTACATAAGTCGAAGGTGTTCTGCTTTCGGGGTGGTCCTCCTACCCGAAATTCCTTTCCTACAGGCAACTTATTTTATTTAATTTATATTTTTTATTTAATAAGGAATAATTATAACTCCGGCGTGTGTAAACAGTACGAGTACGTATTTTATTGAATTGAAAGCTGAGAGCAGCACTAGAGTAGTTCATTCTATTTAATATTACTTAAGTGAATAATTAGAAACTAAAATAGTCTGGATAGCGGATTTAATAACTGTGGTTATTATGTGCGAGGTTATGGATTATTTGTATAGTTTGCCAAGGAGTGAGTCGTGGGGTGTAGGTCTGTACCGTTCATTAAACGTGTAGAGTCGAAAATCACAAGAGCGGATGTTGATGGCGTGATGAGGACGTCTCACTCAGGTACCCGGGCTGTTGTTGTGCCTGTGTGTCTGTCGTCTACCTCACACCTGACTGGTCAGCTATGAGAAAAGAGATCTTTAGACGATACGTCCACGCCGTGACTCATTTTGTTTTGGAGGAAATCTGGAATTTCACCCTGAATTAACCAACTTAGGGATAAGACCGGATGTCTGTGGTGCGACGTCTGCCACGTCACTTGTTTTGCTTTTCCTAAATTTTTACTTGAATTCAGTCAGAGGATGTGTCAGTCTCCTCTCCGTCTGACGGTCTTTTCGAACCACTTCTAAGATGGTTCATCAGGTAAAATTTTAATTTTTCTGCTTGGTTCCTAGAAAACAAATTCGAGTGGTGTCCGCGTCTTCAGGTACCGGTGACTCGCCCATGACCGTTTTAATATTCATAAAGTTCGTCGTAGTTAAGTGAACAAGGCCGGACGAAGGGAAGTGAATAGGAGGAAGAAAGGTAATTCCTCATTTCACATCATATCTACATTACGGAACTCTTCATACTTCATTAAACTCGGACGATTTATCAGAGAAGGGAAAGGCTGAAGAAACTCTTCTGGGAGGTAGTAAAAACACCCGACATACCACGCTTCTTAGATGTAGACCAAAGGTAGGCATGTGAAGACCGGTAGCCAGTGGATAATTTCTGATTATTCACGGATTGGGCCCCATCACCAGGTGGAAGAAACCTTAAGAAGATGCCATCGGACATTAGGAAAGTTTTACGGAGTGGACGTCCGTTGGCATCTTCTCGGGAACGGGTACGCAGGCATAGGTACGCGCGCACACATACGCACACATAGTCACAGTCTCCCATTATCTTCATTCATCTTATGCTTATTATTTGAATTACACCTAACGATAAGTTCACCACCAGGTGTGAGAATTTACTTTTGGGTTCTTCATTCATTTCCTTTTCGGGTCTCTCTCTCTCTCTCTCTCTCTCTCGTCTCTCACTTTGGGTTTTCTTTCGTCATGTTTGCCTCTCACTCACGAGCAATTTTCATTCAAATCGTCGCAATTAAATAATTACAAATGAATATTTTACAATTTGTAATATAGTCAAGAGTCTGAGTATATGACCGCGTTAAAAATCGTTTAAGGGACAAATTTGTGAAGAGAAAGGTAAAAATGAAGAGTCACCTGCTTTAGGAAAGAGGCAAAACGGCGTCCATTCATCGAAGTAGGCTCATACCTGTACAAAAACGGCTAGGAGATGCACATACCAAGATATTTTTGAGGTATATTCTGCTGTATTGATGTACAGCAAGTGGTTACAGTCGCGTCAATTAATTTATTAAATAAAGCTGGAATGAATAGGAAACTAAATGTT
Source organism: Polyplax serrata (assembly GCA_037055365.1). Classification (NCBI taxonomy): domain Eukaryota; kingdom Metazoa; phylum Arthropoda; class Insecta; order Psocodea; family Polyplacidae; genus Polyplax; species Polyplax serrata. The sequence continues at coordinate 16,860,357 of JAWJWE010000001.1, forward strand.
TTTATGTATTCTACAGAATACAGAATTGAGTAAAAATTTATGGTACAAGATTTAAAGTGAAATTTATTGTAATGTTCTCGATAAAAAAAAATAAAAACAAATGTACTGTACGTTACTAATTTTCAACGTTTCCCTATTAAAAAATAAAAATATTTATAATTTCTTCAAATACATAAGCTGCACAGTACTTAACTGCATGATAAGCCTCTCTTATAAATTATACACCATTCCAAAGTATCTACACAACTTTTACAAAGTTTTCTCCTATGTTAACAATGACAATCAAAACAAACTACCACGGGTCATACACTTAAGTACAAGAATCATTTCAATAAGGAATAACTACAAGGAGGTTCCTTCTATTTTATTTTTAAGAGTAGATGTACTTTAAACTGGTTGAATTAATACAAACTTATTTACGGATACATAGGTACAGTGTTAGTTCAAGTCAGTAAAATTCTCAAGACGGTTGTCTACTTATGGTACATCCACTACAACGCCGACTATTAACGCCGTTAAGTGCAGGAATCCGAGCGAGTGGGAAGTTTCGTAAGTAAATTACTGAAACACTGAAACATGACTGTACGGGGTAGAGAAAGTGTTCGGTGGAAGCAGTAATCGTTACTAATAGCGAACAGTTGTAATAAATCAGTTGGTAACAGACAAGTCAAAGACAAGAGATAAATGTTCGAATGGAATAATAGAAAATTATCTTCCATAATTGTTTTTAATCGTCAGGCACAACCGTTTCGTACAGGGGCCTGTGGCGTAAACAAAAGGTTGGGCCATTAATCGCTCTCTGAACCCTTGCTTAAGACAACCTTTCGAGGGTTCACAAGACAGGTTCATCAAGTGAAACCTTTCCTATTAAAAAGAAAAATGATAGCGAACGGAGACTCATCCTACCGGGACTGTTACCTGTTCGACCCTTAGACCTAAGGGTTGCCCCTGTCTTTAGTGGACAATTTGGACCGGACCGGTCAAACGAGTCTCTCCATTAATTATGGGAAACTAATTTCGCATCATTTATTTAGTCTTTTTTTGTTTTTAGTTGTTGCTCACCAACCCCGAGGACTCGAAGGGAGGACAAAACTGGTTTTCACCTCTTTTCCTTCACTTCTTGCGACGACATTCGTTTTCTTATTTACCGTGCGACTATCGCTTTGATCTTTTGTTTTAAGTTGAATCAGACAAACCGGACTCGAAGAGAATTAATCTTTCCATCGTCTTTAGCCGGTCGGAGACTCCGGGAGACGTGGCCTTTTTGTTTTTACTCGGTCTATCTGGTCTATCTCTGGGAATCTGAGGATGTCCCTTTGGCTTTGTCAACGGGAGGAAAACAAAGAGGAAGTGAAACTTCTTTTTAAGCCTTTTGTGAAACTTGTCTCCTTTCGCCCAGAATTAATTTATGTCGAGTCAATTTTAAGGTTAAACACGGCTCCGACTACCGTTGACATGTGTTTAAGAATTAATGAGTTGACCATTTTTGGTCTTCTTCCGTTTTTAACGGTTTCCTCTAATTTTTTTTTTCTGGTCACCCATTTCTGGTGGCACACGGACCGTCCCGTAGTACTCGTCTTTTCATTCAAACATAAGGGTAATTCACACGTCAGTTATCCACTGGGTGTAATGTACAATGTACTTATTTTACCAGTTGCTTAACAGAAGTGCAAATTATGGTGACGTACTCGTTGTACTTACAATGTGCTCCAAAGACTTACGTAAAGCCTCCCAATAAAAGCTCAAGTTTCCTCCAGTTAATACCCCAAATTTGTACGAATTGAAAAATTATATTGTACGTGCTGTACACTGTTAGTACCAATTACTTGACCTTCAATTATAATAATTACAGTCGAATTTTGAATTTTACGTTTGGCAACACAATTACGTACGTTACTTTAATTCGGCGGCATAAATTTATTTATTTCACTGGCGATTAAATTTAATTATCGTTTGAATACTCAAACTGAATGGCAAGCGAACTTCGGCTCGGAAAATCGCCTAGATCCGGCCATCAAGACAAAATTACATGTACAACAAACAAAATTCAATTTCCCATATTCGCCATCTTTGAAATATCCGTTAGACAGAAATCAAAGGGGTCTGGTTCTGGGACTTCCTAAACGTCGTAATACTCATCGACTATTATTTACTAATTTCACACACGCCGGAACAATAATCTAAAGTTTAATAGTTTTGTTTTTTTGTCGTTGTCTTCGTCGATCGGAACGGTCACCCCGGTTTGATGAGACCGTTAGCCGGTCTCTCACGCAGAAACAAAGGTGACGAGCATAAGAGAAAGGACACCTTAACGAGCAATAAAACAATTAAAAATGTTTGGACTACATGAACAATGGGAAGCGTCGAAAAAATTCGAAAAAAGGCCAGAAAGTAAGAGAGAGAGAGAGAGAGAGAGAGGACGGACGGAAAAAGGAGAGATGAAAACGGAAAGAGGAAAAACCTGTTCCGGTGAAAACCTGTTCTCTAAAACAATGTAAGGAACCGTGTGAAAAACGGACCCTAGAAAGGATGCAGTGCGTGCTTAATTAAAAAGGCTGGACAGAAAAGTGGACTTAAAACTTAGGAAAATGGCAGAATCCAAGTCCGTCTTTGTTGTAACAAAAGGATGAAAAGGGATGAATGGCCCCGAAAGGGGATGAACAAGTCCGTTGTCCATAGGGTTCTTGCCAGGGTCCATAGGGTTCCTTCTCTTCGTCACCTTTTCTCAATGTGACCGACCCTCAACCTGCAGCCTCTCAACTTCAGCCTACCGCCCTGGCCGGACGACTCACATGCCGTGCATTAGCTCAGTTCAATTAATTTCAGTTGGAGAGAGGCAACACCTTCAGGTCGATGCCTGTGGACAATACGACTGTACATGACCACACACGAGTGTCACGTGAATCCTAGACAGAACCTGAGGAAATATCTGTGGTACAGCACTTCATTCTATACGTTTTTCCATGTACAAATTTGAAAATTACATCCTCGGTTTTTAATACAGTTTGATTTACAAGTAGACATCAGACGCATCTTAACCATTAGTTAATAGTTACAATAGATTAAATCTATTTCTGTATAAAAAATTTCCCATTGACGTTTGTCTACTTCTGTCTACTTACGACGCGGGAGTGTCTCTTTTTCTACAGATGGTTTCTTACTTAAACATTATGTTACTCTTATTTTTTCCATTAAATATTTACTCGTTTACGTGCTCCACGACTCGAACACCTGTTACATGACAAATTCCTAGTCCAATCATAGAAAAAAATTAGATATTATTCAAGTTCGTTAACGCTCACCCCGTTCCTAGTCAAATTAAATGTGTCCATCTGTCCGTTCGCCTCCTGTTACTTTGCTCCTTCCTTTTCAGGTCTCGTTCCTTTTGTTTCGTACCTTTTGTTTGTTTTTGTTCTTTTTCCTTTCCCAAAAAATCTTTCATCGTAACGTTTTCTATGGATTTATCATTTGATATACTTAAAATAGAAAAAAAAAATAGAACGACTGTGGGAACCTTTTCTCCTGCTTTTCCACCTCTTCCTCCTCCTCTTTCTTCTTCTTCTTCTTCTTCTACTTGAGCTTAAGTTTCTTCTGTCGGAAACAAAACTTCTAATTAAGCGACAAGAATTTTACAAAATAATTGCAAGATAAAGATTAATTATTTTTCTTTCTAACTTTCTTCTATCTGTCTCCAGCGATCATTTTCTAATAATTATTGTGCCATACAACTGCCGAATTTCATCTTTCGTTACGTTTCTATCCGAGAGGAACTGTTCTACTGGTAACCTTTGTCCTGATTGATTAATTAAGTAAGCAAGTGTACGAATGAAGATGGCCAGGCTCATTGTAGAGGAGTTGATTTTTATTGTTTAACTAACCCGGGCAACCGATTCTGCTGCAACTAACTCAAACAAAAAGACACTGCTTGGTATTCATGGGTGTCTTCGGTGTATACTAATGCTCTGATTGATATTCGGGAATATATCAATTGGTAAATTCTTTCAAGGTCGATGAAAAGCGACACAATCAGCGGCAAACAGTGTTAATTCGAACATAACGGCTGATAGATTGTTCACACTCAGGTGGGCAAACAGAGAGAGAGAGAGAGAGAGAGAAGAGAAAAAGGCTTCTTTATAATTCATAGGTATTCGGAAATACAAAAATTTTGGCTCATTTATAATCTAGTTAGAACCTGGTATTATCCAATGAGAGAATTGACAAGGCATCTATTTATAACTGCTCTTTAGAATGCCAGCACATGTCACCGCGTCATGTGTCGGTGAATCACATCACGTGTGATGACTGTGTCTTGACAGACTCAGGTGTTGAGGTAGACAAAGTTCTGACAGGTAAATTCATTACGACTCGCCCCGGAGTAGTTTTGTCTATGCGGAATTAGACAATGGCCTTCGGACTAGCCCGAGCGAAAATCAGATTTCTTCGGTGACAATTAGACGGTGGACTAGTCATCAGCACCGGTCACTATTTATGTTGGAAATGATCAATTGTAGTTCGGTGTCACTCAACAACTTCCTTTCATTCCTGGCTAAGCTGAGACTGAAATTAAAAAACCATCTGTACAAATTTCTGGTGGAACCTTCTATCGTCTGTATTAAATCGATGCAGTTTCTCTCCTTAAATCGCACTAAAATTATTCTCTTTGTCCATTGAAGGAATGTTAGTCTTGTCGATTGTTACATCTTAATCGGATTGTTTTTTCAAATATTTTATTTTTTGTAAATATTCATTACTAGGAGTACGTGTGTATTTTTGTATCACAAGTATTTGGATCAAAAGGGATCTTGTGTATCACCCAACTTATTTTGGGGCATGTATTACCTACCGTTTGTCATATTTAAATTTTTCTGAAACTCTATATAAAGTCGAAGCTTAGGATCACGTGTAACTTACATCTATATAATAATAAAATTAAACTATCGACATGTATATTAACGAATATATTAAATTATTTTTGATCTTGCAATAATAATACAATGAAAAGCTAATAAATTAAGGTTGATATATTTTAAATATGTTATATATAATAAATATATGTAGGTTGGTATAAATTAAGGTATATATAAATAATTCTGACACAAGGATTGTGGTCAATTGTAATCAGTGCTCAGGCTGTAATAATAAGTATTTTTTTTAATTATTTTTATTTCTAATTATTGCAGTAATAGGTCGAACACAAATTGCAACTGTCCAGTTTGCCTCGTGTGAGAAATAATAACATGTATAGAAATAAGTATTGCAGATTATGTATTACGACTTGTTAATTTATTTTTTGTATTCAGACATTTACGTAAACGAGAGAAGGCCTACAAAACTACAAAGACTTCCCTGTTGCAAAAAATAATACAAATAAGTAAATTAGTGGTGTGCTAGGAACCCAATAATAGATTTATTGCGTCACACAGGTAGCCTGGTACTGTGACCACAGAGCAGTATAAATCGGATACAAAGTATCGTAACGGCGTTCACGGTGACCCACAGGGGCGTACCTTAAAAGTGATTTGATAAAGAAAGAAACATAACTAATTGCCGGCGCATTCATTCGCCGAACGGAAATATTTAAAATATCCCCGTTGAATTGGTGAGACTTTCGGTGGATTGTAATAAATCTAAGGTACCTCACAGCCGTGTGTCTTTCTTTTTTGTCAATGGCTCTCGGGTCCATCACGCCGCACTGGTCCACAAAATAAATTACCCCCAATAAATTCTTATCAATATAGTTTTATACAATGAGACTGAAAAAAATTACACATTTTTTTTTTCGTCTACCGCGTTTTGATTTAATACCCGAACAGAAATTTGAATGGGAAAACATTAATTCGGGTACCCGAGTGAGTAGTACCATTAGTACCAGGCAGGGGATTAAACGGGGGATCGACTTCGAAAAGCTTCTATTGTGCTTTTTCAGTTCTTATCTCGTTCTGTTTTTGAGTAATTAAGGTTTTTCAAGATGGCGGACCGTTACAGGCTTGTTAAAGTCGTCTGGTTTACGCGGTGGGTAGCTCGTAAGTAGTCCACTGACTTAACAACTCGGTAAAAGACTTGAGATATTTCTGCATGAACGGGCACTTCCATCAGTGAATGCTTCGCAGGAAAGCGAAGACATTAAAAACCGATATAAATCTAAGGAAGACAAATTAATTTCCTTTCATGTTGGACGCAACACGCACAAATCAGAGATTAAGGATGTAACACGGCTACATCCCTCTCGAGTTATGAAAAAGGCAGAAGGAGACGGAGCCGAGGAGTACGAAAAAACCAGTTTGTTCGGCGTCGAACCCTTTCGGTTTGGCTCTGCTGCTGCACCACCCGGGAGGAGAGGTGGCGGTCTCATTGCATTGCCACCTTCCATCAAAAGATGCATCCTCCTCGGTAATTAAATACTTTTATGAGTGCACGCATCTTCGCATCGTCTTTTTTTCTTCGCCGTGGAGGATTCACAGCCTCTTTGAAAGGTGCAAAACGATATCGAGCGAAATAATTTATTAAATAAAGTGTTTGGAACCCCGGACTCACGGGTACCTCTTTGACACCTTCGCACAAATACTTAATTGAGGTGGGCAATTAATGAATAGAACTCGGGTATTTCGTCCGAACCTTTTCCAAATGTTACAGAAGTGTGACGTGACCCGGTTGATTGCCAGGAAGATTCGGGTGGTCGCCTGCTGTACAAAATTCCTGCCCCTTAGCTGACTCGTCTTCCTTAAATCTTCAGGTACCGGTCAACTGAGACCTCCACAGAATGTATTCTGACTATTCAAATCGCCTCTTTTCGCTTTGAACTTCAAAGTTCCTGTAGGGAGTTCTGTCACCACACCTTAAACGGCGTACACTTTTTGATGTGTGTCGGGTGCGATGTTGGAAAATGTTTCATCTCGTTTTATTAAGCAACCATTGACGTGATCTCCGGGGAAAACATGAAAGAGCTTAAACCAAAGGGAGAGAGAGAGAGAGAGAGAGAGAACTGGACAAGAGTTACTGAAAAAATGAACACAGGTCGATTGAAAGAACCGTGAGAATTACCGGAACCGTGTTTCGTAATTAATTACAGTAAAAAAAGTCTTTTTTTATGTTCTACAAAGGAAGGTAATAAATAAATGTTTGTAACGGTCAAGCGATTCGGAAAAAAGAAAAAGGAAATTTGCATTCGATAAATAATTAACGAAAAAAAAGGTTATTTGAACCTCTCCGGGCCCCGAAAACCTACTCGGTTTTTGCTTCTGCTGAAGAACAACAAAAACAACAGAAAAAGGTCATTAAAAGAGTCCGAAACAAAGAAACATAATTTTTGATTTTGAGGTCCGCAGGGTCAGTTTTGTCTACCATCGATGGGAATAAGTTCTGGTAATTTTCTCCTTCTAACCTGAGCGATCGCAAGTAATTAGAGCAAAAGGCAGGTGTTGCAGGTAACAGATTTCATGCCTCGTTCGTGGAGGGTTGACAAAAATTCGCCCTCTTCCAGGGGTGAATTATTATTTATTATTTTTTTAAATGCCAAAGTTTTGTCCGGTTTCGAATGTAAAAAACGTGAACGGTCCGTTCGCAGCGCAAGCGGTGCGAAGTATAAAAGCGCGGACAAACACACAAATACAGGAAATAAACAGAAATGGAACGCCCATGCTAATAGTAATTGAATACAATTGTATTTGCCGTTACCCTCGCGACTCACACACATACCACAGAATGAGTAGTGTTGCACTTGTGGAACTCGTCGAACTTTGTCCTCCGTCCAACCGATTCCAAGTAATAAAATCCATAGGTCTATTTAATAAGTCCCCAGATCTCAGTTATTTCATCACCCGCGTTAATCGAAAACTTCACTCGATTGAAATAACTTGATGTTGGAACTTGATGTTTGTTCCACGGCGATCACATCACATCTGCTAAAACTCTACGAAACCAAAATAAATTATTTATTAATTAATTAGTTTAAAGGTGATGCTTTTTGCGATGTGCTGAAAGTCTCTCAGCATTGTAAAACGTTGGCTTAAATGTAAGTTTGACTTATGTACTTCAGAAGTAATGTATCTTTCCTTAGTTGGATGGACGTTCGATAAAATTAAAATGAATTACTTAAGTGCTGCAACTTAAATCTTACGCTTCTGGTTGTTGTAGGTGGGTCTGAGGAAGAAGAAAAGACTTAAGTAAGTGTCCTCTACATGCTACACATATATTTATTTTACTGTCTTTGTGACACTATGTGATGGCTTTGTGATGAACTCTTAGTTGTATTCAAATATATATTTAAGTATATAAACAACACATGAGGTCCTCAGCTACTATGAGAGTTTTATTGCGTCATATAACAACAAGAACACAAATTCCACGGGAAGTTGTTGGCCGATAAACATAATCCATCGTCCACGAAGAATCTTTGTATACAACCCAGTTTTGTATACAACACCGACCGAACTGTTTTTATTATTATTATTATTATTATTATTATTCGGTGTTATAATCCTATTGATCGGTGACATGCCCAAGATTCTTTCTTCGGGACAAAAGAATGAAGTGGAAGACGTGTAATTTTTGCTAATAAGAGGTCACCGCCATAAATCAATCAATAAATCTGTTAATATCTCCTTCGAGTTTCTTTCTGCGCGCAAAAAAAAATAATAATAATAAAGAAAATCTTTAAAGTTGGACAAGTTGGACTTGGAGACAGAGACACACAAGCATTGCCTCGTCGGTTTACGAGCAGACGTTTTAACGACATTTGGCAGACCTTAATTTCTTTTTGGTTTTGACTATTAGAGGCCAGCAGCAATTAGCAAAGCTGAGGAAGTGTCCTCCGTCATTGGCCTTCGCCGCAGAAAGTGTCCCTCATCTCGCTGTCGTGTTTTGTGACAACCAGAACTCGTCCCGCGAAATGTCCGAACGATGCTCTCTTTATCTCCCGTTATTAATGACGCTCCGTACCAGTTTAATAAAAATGGTGCCTTTAATTTATTAATACTCCGGTGTTTAAGAGTGAAGTACTCGCCTATGATAAATCACGTGTCCCCCGGGTACAGGGAATTTCTCTGCCCCTGCTAGATTTCCTATCAGCGTACGGGAGATTGTAATTTTCTCACTCGGAAACTTAACATTCATAAATTTCTAAAATTCATTCATCCGCGTGCGAAGGTGGGCGCGAATGTCCCATAAAAGATAGAAATAGAAAACGAAAGATTCTAATCTTGCTACCGGACGAGAAATTCCATTAGCAGAAAATGATGGCTGCTCCGTTTAAATAATTTATTTTGTAATTTATTGTTGATCGGATGGGTCGGCTCGAACACCCCCGCTTCCTGAGGAACCTTCGAAGCACCTACCAAATACCTGTTGCGACCGTACGACCGTTGAAGAGTAACAGACAACTGTTGACCAGTTCGAACCGTTCGCGTGGTTGAACAATAGGAGAAAGTATATAGTATTTATCAAATTGGAATTGTGTGTGACAGATGTAGACTTTGTCTTCGACCCGTGTGAAGAAAAGAATCGCATTTAGTTTTGATCGTAGTAGTGAAATTGACGGTTCTGCAGAGCACTGGCAGGCGTGGTAGTTTTCTTTTGTTGTAGGAGTTCAACTACTCTTGCTGAGTAATGTTCACCACTTCAATCGGAAGACCAGTCAATTTGTTATTCAAAACTCACATTCACTCAAAGGTCAACATTTTCAAGCGGCTCGACTCTTTGTCTGTCATTGCGAACTTATAAATCCGTCCAAAATTGGCCGTCTCCTTCGGGGTGAAAATTCTTTTTGGCTCCAGCCCATGCGACCGGGCCCCACCTGTGGGAAAAAAATACGTCCACCGTTCTTGACATGCAACACCTGTGTGCCGGGTCTGGCTCATCGTCGAGTTCAATCCGATTCTTTTCCCAAAACTACCTACGCCACTGCCAAAAGTTACACTCACAAAAAAAAACGAATTGTTAATTTATTACTTCCGGTTGATTACGTACGTGATGATTTTTTTCTATTGGACCGCGGACCGGTGGACGAACGGCCGGCGTGCACTTGGCATGGCAACTCACCTGCACATTCTCCGGCGGAGCAAAACCTCAACGGCAGACGAAACATTCGAAGATGCGGAGAGTCGAGTTTAACCAAAGATACCGAAAGCAATTCCTCGTTGGACGTGAACGGCCCTCATCAACAACTCGCACAGCCACCCGAATTCATCCCTCGCAGAACAAAAACCTACCCTCATCCACTTATAATCCAAATCACCGAATTTTTCCATCTATTATCTACGGTTAATCTACCGGTTCTCGGCTCTGTAGTCTGACCTCCCTCTACATCTACACACCTCTGCATCCCTCCGCCCCTGTCTCTTGTGTACGTGTGTGTCTGTATATACATATATATATACATTTGTGTGTATGCATCTACCGTACTACTCTCGTCTCATCTCTTCCTTTTATTTTTTTTAATTAATACAGAAATTTGAATTACAATTAATTTTTTTCAACCCTCGGATAAAAACGTATTCAAGGGTGAGTTATACATATACACATACACTGGGGGGTGGTAATCTGTTCGTTGGCGTGTTTCATTCAATAGCTTTTTTTGTTTCTGTTCCATTTCTCATCCCCCCGGCCTCTACGCCCGCTTTCGCCCTCTTCTCTTTCTCTTTTCGCCTTCATAAAACAAAATAATCATTGCCTCCGTTATTCCTTTTATTTTTTTTTTTTCGTTCGCGGCCTTCCCCATCATCCGAAACACCCCCGTGTTCATTCGGCGTTACTTAGCTTACCTGTCGTATTTTTTTGTATACTTTTTTTTTTCCAGAGAGAAAGAGAAGGTGGATGGACGATATTAAAAATGTATGTCATAGCTTGTTACCAACTTTTTCATCTATACTTTTGTGTGCGAATGACCGGCTGGTTGCTTGCCTTTTCGTTAAAAAAAAAAAAGAGCAGGACGGGGATGACTTTCGGACAGGAAAATGCCGTTGCTGCTCCTCACACAGACACTTCCATCAAACTGACCTTTCCGAATGAAGCACCTCACTTTTACCAGAAATCGTATTGTTTGGGAACTGAGTACCAAAACTCAACCGTATTGGAATGTATACGTTCGGTTATGTAAATTAGTAAACACGAAATTCCGAGTACTTTTTCCCGTTCACACCAAAGTCAAAGTTTACTTCTGTTTGTCACGTCTTCTCTTAAAGTGTCACCCAGCGATGGTTTGAGTACTTAATTTCTACTTAAACCGTTTCTTCATTAGTATTCCTCATTTGGAACCGATCGGAGTGCATCGTCAATGCACACGGCACCGGTTAAATTTCGTATGCACACGAGCCCAAATTAATTTATGCATTTTTAATCTTTGGATTTATGCGCACGTTTTATTTTTTCTACCGAATGGAAACGGTTATTTTTATGTATCGCAGATTAAACAAAAAAGGCTATTTGGTTGAATTGTTTAATTGCGTTTTTGACCGAACAGAGCAACTTAATGAATGGGTCGTGATCGATAAGACGATTAAGAAGTAAGTTCCGTGGGGTTCGGTAAATCACATTTATTCAACTGCTGCGTAGCTGGAGTTGTTGGAGTCCAGAAAGAACTGGTGTAACATGAGAAAGTGACTAGCTTAGTGTTAATAACGGCATCGCTTACGGCTGTCGATGAGCAAATTTCACAGTACTTGAAATGCCGCAGTTCATGGGAACAGGTCCCGAGCACGACGACACAGACCTGAGTTTATGATTTTTCGGCTGAAGTAATAAAAAGCAATCTGAAATAGAAATCGCAGAAAAGAGGGATATTAAAAATATTGGGAACTTCCCCCCGATACGAGAAGATCAGGGAAGTTGAAGTCACAAAAAATTCGGGAGCAAAATTTGTAATTCTTGAATTTTTTTTTCGGGGACCGGACTGTCGGACTCCGGCACACTCCTCTTCTCATCCTTTCACCTGATTAACCGAAATTTCTAGCTCATTAGGACAATGAAAAAGCTTCTGCTTTCGAATGTAACCAACGCAGAAAACACACAGAGAAAAACAAAGAGCTCGAACTGTTTGCGTGAACAAACAAAAAAACTGCTTTCTCATTCCTTTCCGATGCGAATCGGTTAAATAATTGAAATTTTTCTGCCTTTATTTTGTCGAGACTTTGGAGAATTTCACTTCGTTTTTAAATCATCGATTTTTGTCCAAGTTGCGAATTTTTCTCCCGCCTGTCGCCCGTTTGCCCATTCTGTCGCGGATTTTGTCCTTTCCAATTGTCTTGGTAAGTTAGCCCGGTGGCCGTAAATACCGTAAATCTCACGTTCGAGCTTTACATTTTTTTATGGGTGGAGTATGGAGGGATGCTGGGATGATGGGTGACAAGAGTGGGTAGGGAGTGAGCGGGTGTTTGTATATCCACCGGAGAGCAGGTGCTGTTGTTTCGGCTCTGCGGAAGAACGACGAGTCCACGAAAGTGACAAATAGCGACAAGTGGTCGTTCCGGCGCAAAAATCTGAGAGGTTCGAACGGTTCGTGTACTGCCATCGTTTTTTTTTACGAGGCGAACAATAAATAGAGGAAAAGCGGTCGGTTCGAGACAGAAAATACAATGTGAAAATACAATTTTGTGAAGGAGTTTGAGTAAATGACGAAGAAGAAGAAGTAGGAGAGGTGTCATTTAGAAGAGGCGAGTCAGTCGACTTTGATGCGTCGCATGGGATCGGTCAGCAAGTGGAGGTGTCTTCGACTAAGGATCTTAACGAAAGGTGTAAAAAGTAACGAATTTGCAAGTTTGCGATGGAAAAGGCAGGAGAAAAAGGCTCTTTCTTCTTTTAAAGCCCATCAAACGACGAGTAATTTACCTTTCGGTGTGGCGGGTTGTTTTATTTCCCGAAATGACCTCCGAACGTGGGAACAAACAAGGGACATAGGGACAGAAACAAAGGAAAACGGTCAATGGTCAGCTGACCTTTCCTTTTGAATTTTTTTTTGAAAAAGGTTCAATGTACACATTTATATATATATATATATTTTTTTTCTCTGGAATCCACGTCAGGAGAGCAAAAGATTGGCAACTGGCGACCCTCGAGGTGAGGAAAAACTCGGGTAACCGACAGCATCAACACGGATTTTGAAAATTGCACGCTCTGATGACGTCCCTGTGTGAAGGCATTTTAAAGGCCTTTGGTCAATTGCAGCCTTTCATTTGTGAGTTCGTCTGGTGAAGGGTCAACCTTTCCTTCACCCCTTTATGGAAGTCAACTCAAATTCAGCTTGCTCAAATGAATGAGATTAATTACGGAACGGACAACACGTTGACCGTCGAATGGAAAAACCGTCGACGGGAAAAGGCCAAGCTGTCCTCCTGCCGGATGAGACACAACAGGAAAGGCAAAAGGCGGAGTGAGAGACCTTAAAGGCACCGAGAGAGTCGGCGTCGGATCTTCTTCTTCCGTCTTTATTTGCATACAGTACGAGTCGCAGTTTCTGTCTTTGTTCGACTCGCACGAGACCTTCCTACTCTTTTAATTAACAGCCAATTATAATTTTCATGCCGGTCTAAGACAGAAGATGCTCAGTTGACTGGGAAAAAGACTGGCACGCAAGCGAGGAGGAGACTGCGTCGGTGCAAAAAAAGTCTTGCGGACGAGTGTCTTCCAGAGCGAAGGGAAAGGCAGAAACCACAGGCAGAAAGTGTTACGTGTGCGGCAGTGTCAAACGACACAAAAGAAATAATAAACACCTGAGGAAGACCAAATCAAATTGGTACTTTTGACTTGTCGCAACTGATCGAAGATTCCAAACTGTTCATTGTTCCAACTATAAATAGTCTTCAAGTACAAATACATAGGTTACCGGCGTAATATTTCAAAGTCGTCCATTTCTCCGCATCACATGAGCTCCATCATATATTATTTCGAATTCACGTGTGTTCTTGTTGTTGTACAGGAATAATAGCGCTCGGCGGAGGAGCGACCGTATTTTATTGAAAATAAAATTACCGAACGTCGACAATTCGACTGCTACCGGTTTTTGAAAAGGTACGGGCCCTTGTTGGGGATCAGAAAACCTGGAAACCTGATACCTCCCACTTGTTACCCGTGTCCGTTCCTCCGTATGATGTTTAATTATTTATAATTAAGTCGGGACAGGACTTATTCGAAGGGCGTGTCCACCACAGACAATTCAAACCCGAAACCATCCGAGGAATTGACAAAAAAAATTATATATGTCGAAAAAATAACACGAAACATTATGTGGAATTTAGAGAAAAAAATGGTAGGGTTGGCAAGGCCCTGGTTGTTCCACGGAACAAGGGTGACTCAAGTGATCGAACCAAAGTCTGAGAGATTTGAAAATCGGATGGAACAATACGGTGGCAGTACAATGGGACTTTTCTGGAACAAAAGGTCCCGTCTTCTTCCATTTCTGTCTGTCATTTAAAATTCACAAATACACACCGAGAAGGTTTGTTCGAACATTTAGAAAATCAAGTTAGTTGGCAAATTATTTGGTCTTTTGCACTGAAACTTCTTACTACAGTAGTTCCTGAGAAACGTGACGGATTGAAGCAGCGTCTGTTTGGTTTATTTGTAGAGGCACAGGACTCTGTAGGAGAAATGTATGAGTAATTACAATAGTAGCAGGCCCAAATTCAAAATGAACTCGAATGAAAGGGAAGAGATGTCACAATAACCCGTTCGAACCCTAATTTTTAACTCGGTAAAGAAGGAGCTGAACTGTACGTTTCTTGTACGATCATCCAACATAAATAAGATTATTTTACCTGTGACTTGAAGTTAATGTAAAAAAAAAAACAGGGAACGCAACAATATTAATTCTTATTTGATTAATATATGTAATAATCATTTTTCACCATAAGACAACCAACGTACGGGTGAAGAGGTTTAAAAGTATCCAATCTACGGTAGTACATTGGTACAAGTTTTGTTCTTACTGGTTGAATATATAATATTAATAATAATACACAACAGACTCACTCCTTTTACTCTTAAAAGTATTAAAACCAAGTTTTAGAGTGTGATAGACAGTAAACTACTACCAAACATTCATTTAAATAGTAAGAGTTAAGAATTTATCTTTATTTTTTTTTGTGTGTCACACCTTTTAGTGCGCAGTATGCAACAAATAATTCATTTATTTATGTAAGAAAGATAATAACTTGAGTGGATTAGGTGTACCAACAAGGCTGCAATTAAAATAAAACTCCGTACATAAATTCCAAATAAAATATTTCACAATGGCCGTACCCGCAACGAATCCAAAACAAAATGTCATTGAACATCCTCCATACGTCTCGTGGCAGGCTCCAGAATTCACGTGTACATCTATACTTCCATACATTTGTATGCCAAAGGTGGACAATCTAGTTGAAATATGTTGGGATTACTCTAAGTACACGTGTAAATATATGTACATCCCTAATTAACGCGACTTCTTCCTCGGGTGCTGCTGATGTGACGAAAAAAATTTAAACTGTCCGACGAGGAACGACCGTCAAATAAGTAAATACGCCATGTCTTGCCATTTTAGGAAGATTACTTTGGCATTTTAATAAACGTGAATGCTAAATAGATTCCAGATAGATTCCTTTAGAGAGCGTCGATAATAGCTAATAATTGTCTCGGATCTTACAATTTATTTACAATTATTTAAATTTCATAGTTCGAAATGTGTTGCGGAGGATCGACAACCGGACAGAACCGGAAACGCGTCGTCGTCATCCTCAGGGTCATCCTTCAGGTGAGCATCATCGGTTACCAATAAAATTAATAGATTTTTGCAATCCTCCCGATTTTTGAAAATGTCTCGTGTCTTTCGCCCTCACAAAATGTGCCAAAAAGTAAAAAAAAATAAAATGAGACTCCTCCACTTGATCCCCGGTTAATTGAGCACCGGAATGACCAAAACGGAGCCGAGTACCCGGGTACCCGAGTACTCGTTCCCATATGAAAAACTACTAATTGCGTAATAATCTGAAAACGAAAATAAATAAATAAAAAATTGGAAAAAACTTATAATAACGATAACTGCAAGAACACGACAATTCCATTTCGGTTTATTTATCTTCCTTTTATTGCGATGGTCCGGGAGTATTTTAAAAATCCGGCGGGTACCCGGGAACGAGTACTCGGACGACTGGTCCTCCCATGCTATCACCATGGGTGTTGAGTTACCCGGAGAACCGGGTAATAATTGCGACCGATTTAATTCGCGCAAGTAACACCACTGCGACACGCATGTAAATTCGTTTATAATTCGCCGAGCATCGTAATAAACGGAATAAATTATCGGGTTATGGAAGTGCGGAGGCGTGAAAAATAAATTCCCGTCCGAAGAGATCGACCCACGCGGACTTATGTATACATATATGTATGTCAGTGTTTGATTAAAAGAATTGATGATACCCGCGATTAACCAACACTTTATTTATTTACGCTGGGCGCGCTCACTGGATGCGCATGCTCAAACGCTTATTAAATTATTAATATTATTAAAAAGTAATTGTTTGGAACATAAATTATTATTAATGATATGAAATGATAAGGATACGAGCGTGTCCCTGAAAATATTTATTTTTAATCAGCACAGACTGAAATACATATTTAAATAAGTATTAATATATACATATATTTATTTATGATTTATTATACATAAATTACTGCTAAAGACAAAAAATAAACATAGTAAAAACAGTCAATTCGTATTTTTAATTTAATTAGTTTAATTAAAAACAACTAAGATACACACAATTGAAAATAACTAATTATTTTTTATATTGTGTACTATTTTATTATTATTATTATTATTATTATTATTATTATTATTATTATTATTATTATTATTATTATTCTATGTACTATTATTATTATTTGTCACCATGTAATGATGTATACATGAATGGGTTTGGAGGGACAAAATTAAATAAACATTTACTATTTAACGTTTTATCAATTAATCACTATTAAAATGAATATTGAAATTGTGACGCACACAGTTACTTACAGTTATTTGTAGTGACGTAGGCATAAAATTATGTATCAGTTTAAAGTCGCTAATTATTTAGTGTAACTTTCACATTAAGGTAACCAAACTTAAAAATTAAGGGCACATGTTTGAATCGAAGTGGGATTATTCCATAATTATGTTTCATTACGGGAATTAAATAAATGCGTAATTATATGTAACACCAATAAACAAAAACGGAACTTCAACCCAATTAAATTAAGAGTAATTTACATAATTATTGATTTAATTACGGTGCGCCGAGATTTCGGACTGAGTTTTACATCCAGCAGTTGCAGTTTGGTTCCAAATTTACTATTTGACTGTGTTGGGCAGGCAGGCAGGTAACTCGGTCCGCGACATCACACCGGACGTCTATTAAATAGCAGTACGTGCAAACATACATAGAATTGTGTTGAACGGAGTTCTCATGCTGAGATACATAAGATACACACACATAAGTACACGGGGTAAAAAAAAAAATAATCAAATTAAACGTCGAACGATGTCGATGGGATGTGTCGAGTCGGGTGGAGATTTTCCATATTACTTTTAATTGACTTTTAATTTTAATAAATTCACTTACTATGTAATAAAAAGTGCGATGAGTTTAATAGCCGGGTAATTTCCAAGTTGGAAAGCAAAAATAATGAATTTAAAGTTGAAGTGGTACACGGGAGGTGGTTAAGCGTGGCCACAGAATTAACACGAGTAAAATAGCAAACTAATATTACGGTAATAAATTAATTTCGAGCACTGAAATTGGATGTAAAAGTGTTACGTAATAAAAAATAAAAAATAAAAAAATAAAACACGGGCACTTCCGCCTGAATGGGTCGCACCCCACACGAAGAAATTGCACGGAACGGACAAACTAGACAAACCCGACTGCATCTAATAGTTGAATAGGTCCGTTCGATTTCGACAGTTCGGCATTTCACAGGGAAAATCAAGGAGTCGTCCACTTGGGAAGAAAACAAAACGAACACCAGGAAATGTTCGATGCGTAGAACTAGACAAATCGAACGATAGACAAATGACGAATGCCGTGAACAATTAAACGCGGAACGTGGAGTTTGACACTCGAAAAAATAATTTTCTAGGAAATCATAGACTCCAATTTATATATTGGAAAATAGTTTTAGTTCTGTTCCGTGTTACGTTCGTGTAAAAATAGTGGAATAGATGAACGGTACGGAATTAAACCGCCTTAATACCGGAAGCTGGGAAGTCTCGGGAAGTCTTCCGAAACACACAAAAAGAAAAAATCTAGTAGAAAAAGATGATAGAAAAAAATCCTAGAAACAATGTTGGTGTCCGAGAGCTACGAATTCTGTCTCTCTCTAAATAATTAATTTGTCACAACTTCTCTCTCTCTCTCTCTAAGTCTACGTTTTGCCGCTTTTATTCTATTCCTCTCCTATTTGCGTGTCTCTCTCTCTCTCTCTTTATCCCTTCCTAGTTCCCGCTCCTAGTCCCGCTCTCTCTCTCTCTCTCTCTCTCTCTCTCTCTCTATAATATAGTATAATTATTCACATCTCTGTCTGGTCGAGTTGAGCTCTTTCGCCCCTCCCTTGACGACTGGCTGGACTTGACTTGTCCGGCTTGAGTCTATCAGTAGCGAGTGGGTCTCTCCCGTGAGTTTAACTGACTTGCTCTCGCCGCATTTGAATTGCACGCGTTTTTCACTTCGCTCGGAGTAAATCAGAAAAGGATTTTTTTGTACGCGGGCGAGAGAGAGAGAGTGTGTGCGTGTCCGTGCGTGTGCGTGCGTAAATATATATTTATACGCACACGTAATTCTGTGCGTTTGTTTTGAAGTAATTAAAATATTTGCAATCACCGCGAGTTTGTTCTCTTTCGTTCGGTTTTTGCGTTTTTTAGTTCGCATCCCGGCAAAACGCACGCGGGGAATTAACAGTTTTATTTTGGTTTATTTTGTTAATTGTTCTTTTTTTTTCTTATTTTCGTGCGTGTCACACGAGGTGAATGTTTCTATTTTGCCTCCGTGTGAACGTATGTGTGCATGTGTGCGTATGTTACTTAACGAAATTCTTCTCCGTTGACAAGAACCGGTGCGGAATTTAATTGTAGTTATGTATGTATGTTTGTATGTATGTATATATATTTGTAAGTTTAAGTGAATACACAAGTTTTCTGTATTGGGGTTTTCCTATTTAGTTTTTCGAACGCTCCGTCGAGTGGTTAATGTGTTTTGTTCCGTTTTTTTTTGCCGGATCGAACTTTGTTGTTGTCGTTCGGTCAGTTGGGCGAGAATTAAGTTTCACGCGTAACTTCCATTGAATTGTATAGTTTTTTTTTTTCGTGTGGTGTGTGTTGTTTCGTCATTTTCCATCAATCAGTGAGGAACTTAGATACATGTCACCGATCGTCATTCCCGAGGAGATAAAGGTGAGTGAACACGGGACAATCTTATTTGAATTAACGCGTAAAAGTAAACAGTTTTGACGTTTTTCACATCGACTGAGACGGTGACAATCACCAGCGAAATATTCGGAATGGTAAAAATGGCTAACTTCCCCAGCATGTGCACCATCTAAACTGAATTTAATAAACCGAACGGCACTCCTGTCGTGGTACCCATACCTCTAAATATCGATGGTTTCATCAAACTATTTAAGTCGAATGTTTGACGTGTGGAAACTGCAGGACACTCGGGCAAATTAGTTAATTGATTAATTTAATTAAATTAGTAAAAGCATCGGTCAAATTATCGAAAGCGGCGAACTCGAATCGAACTACTCATCCTTTTCGACCAATTTGATGTGAAACGGTGCGACAGGTACCCGTCACAAATCCGGCAACTCGCTTGATGTTTCCTTCAACAGAACGACCTAATTAAATAGAATTAATTTGACAAAGTCAGGATCGGACCGGTTTCATCCGAGTTTTTGACTTGCGCGAACTCAAAATGAATTTTCAAAATCACCTGACCAAGTGACCAGGTACCCGCTACCTCATCGTTAATTAAACGGTAGTCTTTTCACGGGTCGGTTCGCGCGTGTCCACGTGAATTGTAGTGGATTTATTATTTTTTTTTTTTGTAGTTTGATCAATCGGACTCGGGTTGACGGGTACCCTGCCGCTTTTTCTCCCGTCCTATGTACCCGAATTAATGTACGTGATTTATTTAAATTATCGAGTTTATTAAAGTTGCGCGGTGACATTGAATCAATACCTTTCACTCGTTTACGTCGGACGTAAGGAATTGCACTTCCTCGGGTGGCGTGCCCATTTGTCGTCGCTTCTGTAGTAAGGTAGCCGTTACTTATTAACATAATTTATGCGTATAAATTTTGAAAAAAAAATGAATCGAACGGATCCATTGACGAAGAATTTGACGAATACACGAGGAATTCTCATAACATAATTAACTATTTATTTGTTTAGAGACTTTCATATAACCATGTAACGAGTAATAAATTAAAAATATCACAGATTAAGTGACGAATAATCGTCTGACAGAAGTAAGTAGAAGGAATTTCCTCTCTCTCTCTCCCCCCCCCCCTCAATTAGGTGCGTTCTATTTGTTCTAACCAAAAACTAGACACACCGGTTAGGTGCCTTTGTCTAGTCGTTTCCTTTGTGAACAGAACTGACCGTTTAGAAACGAACCGGATCCGTCAAAAGAGCCGGATCGTTCGATTAGTAACGAAAATTCCCGACAAGTTTGAAAAATTCAACGCGGGAAGGACTAATTTGAATTCGCGTTATGAACGATCATAACAATAATTATGAAAACGCGGGCGAGAAGGACGAGGTTTACATGCGTTTAAGTTGATGATTTCACCCTCAACCCGTCGACCACTTTCCGCCCTCTCACACACACACACAACTCCACCAAGGCCCGCGTTAATAAAGCAATAACGTTTGATAATATTTATCATTGGTTTAATAATTGTAATTAAATCGGTGCAACGTGAGTTATGTACATTGAAATTATTATAATTTACGTTGGAATTATGTGATTAACGCCGTTTTCATTTTGAAAATATCTCAATCGGAGTCGACACGGGTCGTTGGACGCTTCGGGGATGTTGTCGACGCCTCGAGGTGCCCGTGAAGAAGTTAAATTTTCGGTAAGGAAACAGTCGAAGAGGACCGGGATGATCGCGACGGCAGTGCACGTTGTGCACTCGAGCCAGTGAAGGAGACACGCCTTCGGGACAACCGTCGATCTCGATTTATTTTTTTTTTCAATAAGTAATAAATTTCGCTGCGATCGACGTGACCTATTTACTATTTTATTTATGTATTTATTCACCGACTATTCGGTTCCGCTGATGCCTTCGAACTTATTGAACGGCAATCGATTTTTTTTAATTTCTCTCTCGCGGCGGCAATTAACTCCCGGGAGAAGGAAAATTTTTTTTCGCGTCCTTCCTCTCGGGGACAGAAAGGAACTCGGTTCGAGGTGTCGAAAGGTTGGAAGGTCGAAGGTTCGTTCACACCCGTTGCGAGGTTTAATTTATTGTAATTCAACTCGGAGTTATGTAACTTGGAACGATGAAAAATCACATAAAGTGTGCATATTAATGTTTTTAATTAAGTTCGGTCAAATTTAGAACTCGCCACTTTTGCATGTTCCACCTGTCAACTTGTCAAAGTCGGCCACAAGTTCGTTATAAATACATATGTGTACATAATTTGATGTTGCGGTTAATACATAAATATTACGCGCGAGTCTTTTCACGATAATTGACGAAATTTCGCTAACTGAAACAGATTCTTAATTTCTGTAATAGAAAATTTATACATAAATTTAAATTGAAATAAAACTTAACCTGTTTTCCTATTAACATCATTACATAATTTGACGTATCTATTAAACTACATAATTGTTATTACTCACCATATTAGTCTGTTTTCTTGTGTACAATTTAATGCCCTCACGAACAAAATTTCCGTATCAATTTCGCTCTTCAACCCTTCCATGTCATCTCCTTTTCCTCCTTGTAATTAGTCGTCTCAGTTTCCGTTCTAATTCCTTTTAATAACTGCACAAAAGGACCTCTCGTCTTAATTGTTTTAATAGTTTTCTTTTATTTCAAATAGAAAAGTCCCTCTAAATTGAAATATGAATTTCTAGGGGTTGTGAATTGGATTAAACACGTATTAAAATGTATTCAATTTGAATTAGGTTGACGTACGGAGCTTAGTAGTTTTCTTTCCGGTCGAGTTATTGTTATTTACACTATTATTAATTGTGCAATTAACATAAGAACAATGTACTGTACAATTTAAGAACGGGAAGGAAGGTATCAAAGAGCATTGACAGTTGGGGGTGCTTCCCTGCACACATTGACTCGGTAAGCCAGCAGACGAAATGGACAAATCGTAACGAACGAGACAGCACAGCAGAGAGAGACCGCAGGGAAAAAGTTCGAGTTTTGTGAAGGCGTGCGTTTCTTCGTTTAAGACAAAACACCGCATTTGTTTCTAGTCCGTGTTTGAGTAGACGTAAAAAACGCACGCGTGATTGAAGTGCCTTCAAGACGAACAATAGAAGAGCAGTCGCTTCGGGTGTGCTAAAAGAAGGAGAAGAAGAAGAAAAAAACCAAACTAATTGCAAGTGTTTTACTCTCTTTTGTTTTCATTCTCGTTGCTTCCATATTTATTTATTTCCTTATTTCCTTTCTCGTTGCTTTCCTTCGCTTGCTCTCCTTTCTAGGAAAAATGGAGGTGAGGATAATGTTTTGCTAACGTACGAAAAGTTTTGTCTGGAAAAAGAATTGCCCTCAAGAATCGTAGCAATTAAAGTTAGATAAAAGGACGAGGAAGACGGGGAGGAATGGAGAGCAAAGTCCGGCGAAAATGTTTGCAAGTCACATCGTTAAGACGGAGAGAAGAATGAAAAGTGCCAAGAATTTCTTAATAGACAAATAGACAAATAGACAAATAGAAACATAAGTGATCGGTTCAACGTACACCAGCTGGCTAGTCGGAGGAGACGGCACTTGGTCGTCGAAAATCGTCAGAAACGGGCAAGATGGCAAGCAAATTTCTATATATTTTTTTCTATTGATCTATTGATAATTAGACCGATACAAATTCTAATATAAAATTCCGCTAGGTATTGGGTGTGTCTGTGTATGCGTGCGTGCGTGCGTGCGTGCGTGCGTGCGTTTGCTTTTACTTTCAAAAGAATAAAACTCGATTAATTAGTTTCATAAGAGTCCTGTGATTAAGACTTCAAGCCCGGTCTCTTTCAATTTACCACCACGCCAAGTATCTCGACACATGAAAGGGTACCCGCGTGAGTACTCGACTACTCTCCACTCTCACTTTACACAAATGAGAAATGGCGATAATTTTATTCCACGATGTGCCGTCAGAAACTGTTTCAGAGTCTCACCGTATCCGTAATTCCTTCGTTTCGTAACTTTGAGTACTTGCCGAATGGCGTCAGAAATTTCGAACTTTTTTCTATCAGAAATTGTAGTGATAGAAGTAGGAGTGGTAGTCAGCACCAGCACTGACATTTACAACGAGGATGCGTACGGAATTGTGTATTGTTCGAAAGAAAAACTAGTCGACTTTTTCATCTCAAGTAAACCTCAAAGGAAACAGATTGAGGGCAAGGGCAGGGGGTTTGTTTGTAAGAAGGAGAGAGGGTGTGGGGTGTGTGTGTGTGTTTGTGGGGGGGTTGAAGGTCCGAAGGTTTCTTCGCAATTGAAAGACATTCAACAGTTGTCCACTGTGAGAAACCCAAATCGAAAGGACTTTGGATTTTCAATCGGAGAAGTTTTCCAACCTCGAGACGTTTACCTACCTTTGCCTCGTTCCTTTGATTTCCTCCTTTGCCAACTTTCTTTACTTCTTCTCTTTTAACGGTCAGGTTTTACAGTGAAACGAATGTGACGAACCTAATTGTGTTTTTGCTCAAAGAAAAAGTCAACAGTCGTTTTTCATTTTAAAAATGGCGTCAACGTTTCTGTTTGTTCTTACAAGTTGACTTTTCCATCGGTTTCGGTCGGCCGTTTCCTCTTTTCTATCCGATTTTCTGCCACTCCACTTCATTCTGACTACTGTCAAATTTTATTTCGCAGAGCGATTCTCCGTCTCGATCACAAATGATTTGTCTTATTCCACGGCGAACCATCCGATCTCAGGCTTACAGTATTTTTCCATTTGGTCGTTTTTTTTTTCTTCTTTTTTTTGTCTTGGTATTCGAATAACAAATGTCCGCGTCTTGGTTGTGTTTAGTTAACGTCTGTGTTAGCAGGAATATAGTTACCCTGAAAAGTGAGAATATATTTGAACGAATTCAAGGCTGGATTATTCCAATTTTACGGTTTAAGGAGTCAATAAGAGAGATAAAAGCAGGACAGGACGAATGTCGAGGAGAAGAAGAAACACCAGATGATGTGGGGAATTTCAGGGTGATTTGTGTACCGGTTGGTGTAGCAACCCTTCGAGGGCCAGAGGCCAACTTTTTCTTCTTAACACGTCTTTGTCCTGAGGCGAGCCAACGGCCAGACAATCACCCCTAGATACAATCATTAACGATTATTATACTCGTACGATTTTTTGTTTGTTGCTACGCACAGACATCTCAACCTTTTGCGTGAACTCTCCACCAACAGTGCAACCAGGTATTTAAGAAGAAAAATACGTTTGTCCCGCGGGGCGAATCCTGAAAAAGAAAACCCAACTCTGGGATTTCAGTTGTCGACAGGAGTACACGTCGAATTAATTAATGGCGTCGTGCGGGAAACCGTGGAAGATGTGCGAGTGAGGGTCCCGACGATGGGAAACGGGAGAAAGGCCCCGAAAAAAATCGGGAAAAATTTTTTTTAATGAGTTCCGACTGGAGTGGAATCGAGTCCAGAGAGAAAAGTCCTCTCCTGCGGTAATCAAAACAAGCCGTGTACAAAAGAAAAAGAATACAAAAAAGTAACGTAGAATTCGATCGGCCATTTTTAAAAGTCAAATTCCCTTTTTTTTCACTTCTTCTCGCGTAATTTGAATATCGAATGATATTTATTCCGTTCGATTGACTCCCATTAACATATTCATGTTGTAGGAATTTAATAATTCTTTTTATATTTTTTCGTGGCCATAGAGTCGAATTTTCATCGCCTTGGCGAGAGCCCCCTCACTGCAAACTAAGAAGAAAAGTAAATAAATAAGAAGAAATAAATAAATAAATGTAGATGATGTCGAATCGCTTTACTATTTGTCTCTCACCTATCTCACCATCTTGCTCAGAGTTGAGTTTCCACTTTGTTATTTGTATATTTCTGGTCACCTCCTCCTTCCATCCATCCATCCATCCATCCATCCTTCCTTCCTTCTTTCTTTCCATAATTTATAAAAACGAACACTTTACATATATGGTGATCGCACGAAATAAGTTTTTGATGTAATATCGCGGAGAACCCGCAAATGACTTTCAAATATCCGTTGGGTTGTTTTTTGGGTTATTAATGACCTCGCTCTCGGACAAATTATTAATTTATTTATATATTTATTACGACATACTGAATAATAGATGAATAGGAGTCTGAGAAAGAATTGGTTCACAGGGAGAGGAGGAAGACGGTGGCAACCGAATTTCTTTTTAAACGGAAGTATCATTAATAGTTGGCGGCGTAGCGGTTCACGGCTCGCGGGGGAGTGCTCGACTCGACTAGTCAAAGGTGACGAAAATGTGAGAGGTGAAAGAAGCAGGTCAGGGAATTGATGAAATTGACCTCAGAGAGTGACAATGAAAGATTGGACAAGTGGGAGGAATGACAGAAGTGAAAACAAAACGACGTAGTCGCTCTCTCGTAAACAGACCAGACGAGAACAAGACTAGAACTAGAAGAAGTCTGAGACAGCGACAGAACAAAGGGTATCAACCCGGTCTCCCGTGGGGATTCGGGGGCACTCACCTGAACTTAAATCTGACCAACAATTTCGACTTTTCGAGTTGACGCGACCCCGAAAATTATTTTATTCGGTCGCATTCTACTAAAAAGACAACAGAAATGGTACGGGTTGTAAGAAACAGGTTTGTGTTGATTCTACCGACAACAGCTGCTGACGGGTGCACACAGGCAAGTACACAGAACTCGTTTTCTAACTAAAAAGTTAAGTGACGAGAATTCAAACGTGGGGGTTAGGTGCTCTGTCGTCAAGTTCGATAGATTCAATAGAGATAGACAAAACCGGTCTGACCACACGGAGTTGACTCCTCTTCATACAAAAAATTTATTTATTTGAAATGACAATAGTTCAAGTCAAACTATTCGCTGACATTGTAAATTACCTTTGTAATATTATATTTTTTGGCTGTTAATCTTCTGTTGTTACCCCGCGGTGTGTCATCGTTTAAGTTATACGTTTACTTAATTTTATACGTTCATCTCGTATTTTCCCAGTACTTTTTTTTCTTTACACTTAGATTTACCCATAATTTATTTTTTAATGACTATTCGTAAGCAACCTCTCCTTTGGTTAATGGCCTCCCGATGGGTTTCCTAAAGCCTACCTTTCATCTCGCGACGTAATGAGACTTTTTTTTGCTTGCCCAGGTGATATTTGAAACTTTTTCCAGTGCTTACGTGATTAATTAGAGTACGCGTACACGCGCGCGTATTTTCCCTACACAACTTCTGAATCCGATGCAAGAGTCGTTGTCTTCTGTAGGCACCGGTCGGGTACCTGTGGTGTACCCCACGGAAGAACCGCTTTGTTAGTCGGTTACTCGTCAGAAATTTCGGCCATTTTTGATACATATTCATAAAGCCTAAGGAGTAAAACGATTATTTCGGTCGCACGAACCGAGAAACGCGTTTCGTTGGGTTTTGCATAGAATTTTTCTAGGATAGACCCTAGGCTAGTACACGCTAATATTGTTTAATTTAATTCGTTTTTGTTCGATGGCCGAGATGGACACGACGGAGGAAAAGGGCCAGGCAATTTGAGGCTAATCAATCAGTCGGATTTGTTCGGGAAACAATCGATGATGGTGTTTCGGGTGATTCTTTTTTTTTGTTTTGTTTTGCAGAATTATGCATTCTTGTTTTCGGTCATCGATTAACCAGAAAAAAAGCCAGGAATGTGGGATCGAAAACGAAGGGAAAAAGGAAACTAATAATTCGATTTCAAATTGAATTGACGAGGATCTGATTGAAATGGGAATTGCGTGATTCAGTCAATAAGGTTCGGTAAAACCGAAAAACAGGTTTTTCACCCAGGGAAACAACCTTTTCTCTAACCGTGTGATGAACCTTTTGACGTTTATGGTTTTTTTACAACCTGAAAACCTAAAATGTGTAGAAATTCCGACTGCCGACGATTCACGTTCGTCAGGGGTGTTGTAACGTGTCAACAGAGTTGTTTTACACGTACTCTTTCTACTTTTTCAAATTCCTTCTTCAAACGGAGTACTTCACTACTTTCAAATTGATCTCATTCTGTACTTCTGATCACCTGCAGTCCAATTTGTGACTGTCACATCCACGCCACACCGGAAAACGGTCAGTCACCAAGTACGCGGATTTACAACGAGGTGTTTCTTCTTGTGGTCTTTTCTTGCCGCCCAGTAATACGAAAAGGATCACCTGTAATTCACGCGGGGTTTTTGAATTTTTTTTCCTCTCTCTAAAATTGTCGCCATCGATCACAGGAAAAATTAATTCAGATCTTTAGAAAAGATTACTCGGTTGAGCCGGGGGGGTAATGAGAAAGCTTTCGAGTTCTTTGTTTTATTTTTAGTTTGATTTTGTTAGCGAGAGTAATTTATTAAAAAGTTTCCTTTATTTCAATGGAAAATTTCCTCAAGGTCTTCCCCTTAAATATGGACAAACAAGAGATAGAGAGATAGACAAAAAATAGATAAACCGTAGAATTAAAATTGTAAATGTGACTCGAATAGAAAATAGGAAAAGAGGTTTTAATGTTCGTCATTTTTCTTATTGAATTGGCTCCGTCATTTAATTTATTATTTAGAGTCGATGCGAACTCTCCAAAGAGTCTCTCTCTCTCTCTCTCTCTTTGTCTCTCTTCCTCGGTGAACGGCTTATATAGCGAAATAAGATGCTCGAACGGATTTGATTTAAAAAGATAACTAAGTCACTTTTATGACACGGCATTTTCACACTCCAACTTAAATGCAAAACTTTCATCTAAATGTAAATATCCTTTTGGGGAATTGTCTGTATGAAAAGAAAAAAGTTGGACGGGATCCTGCAGCAAGCGTCGTGTGCGCGAAGCGGTCGGAACTTGGCAATTTGACTTGGTTTTCGTCGCGGAGATTGGAAATTAACATTATTTATTTATTTAAATGTATGATTATTAGGAAGATACCACTGCAGTTGATCTAGATTTCGTTCTCATAAACGCAGAATGTTTATTCCTTCGACGGTTGGATGGGTGACGTCAAGAAAATTGTGTAAGGTCAGTCTGGCCTTGGTTGCTATTAAAAAGTCCGAAATGCAAAAAGGACCATTAATCATGAAATCAATAAATTTTCACTCTTCAGGTCGGGTCTATGTATGTGTGAATTTTTGTCAGGCAGAAAGATCCACCCTCGACGGAGAAGCATTACCACACACATATCAAATACACAGGTTAAGTTTTTTTCAGACGAAGTATCAATCCCAGGAAGGAAGAGTACACTTCTATGAGAGAAAATTAAACAAGTTTATGATTCGGGCAAGGGTAAAGACAGTGTAGAAACAAACCGACAATTCCGTTTGAGGAAACTTTCTTACCGTGAAGAGGAAAGAAACTGCGGAGGAGAAGGAGCAGGTCAAGTAGAGGGAAAAAAAAACGAAAGAAATAAGAAAATTAGTTGGGGCGGCCGGGAAAAATGTACTCATTAGGAAAACTTTAAAAAGAGATGGAGAAACAGAGAGAAAGACATAACGCTGGAACCGATTCAGACGTGCAGAAAAACTATCAAGCGTCTCGGACGGAAGAAGACGCGGAGGAGTTATGTTTAGCCAACGAGGAAACGAAATCACTCGGAGGTTTGCCGAGTCCAATGAAAAACAGAGAAAAACTCCTGGAATTAATTAGCCAAACGAAGATGGAGAGTAGAGAACGAAGAAATAAAAATAGACAAGACGTAGCGGTGGAAATGGAAGACGACCAAGAAGTGAAAAAAGGATGGTCGTAAAAAAAGGAAAAGAGAAAACTAGATAAGAGCTAGGAATAAGTCAGACGAAGATGACACTATTTAACCTCTCATTCAGGACCCGGAGGTAGAGAGAGAGAGAGAGCGAGCGAGCGAGAAAGAGAGAGACAGGCGAAATAGAACTAGGAGAAGCTAGACATGGGAAGCAGAAACCGAGGGAGAAAAGTCTTAAGAATTTTAGGAGTGTCAAGATATGGGATTTTCACTAGAGAATACATGTTAAACGTAAGGAAACCAGAAAAGGTTAGCCGGAAGAGGAAAAAGACGGAGAGAATCATTGATTTATTCATTAGAGGAAAAGCGAGAAAGCTCAGAGGAGTTGCGAATAGGCGAAAGGATGCGTGGAAGGATTGAAAGGCACCCTAAAGGAATTTTTTCGCTGTTGTATTTGATTCGTACACTTCGTAACACACCAAAAATAAAATGAGAAAATGCAAAGAACCACCCACCCAATTAGTGTGACGTTGCCGAGTCTCTGCACTACACGCTGTCGTCTGCAAGGTGACCCACGTGGTGTCCGGTGTACACAAACCGGGGACAACTGGGAAAATTTGTAACTCTTTAGAGGTGAACCGTAACGACGCAGGGCAAAAGTAAAATTGTATTTGGGTCAACCCCAAGAAAAAAAATGTTTTCCAACCCTCAGAAGGAATTTCCCGGACAGAAAATTGCTTGAGCCAAAATGCTGTTGTGGGTACGTGGCGTCAATTGTGTGATCAGCTGCGAGATCGACGAAAAAGAAAGTACACTCTGGAAGTGTAGTGGAGGTACGACCATGCCGCCATGTTTAAGGAATTACAATATAATTTGTATATATAGAATTTGCTCGTTCTCGCTTGGTACTTCGCCACTGCTCTGCCTAACTGAATTTTCCATTTTGTTTTTTTTTCTCCCGGCATCCGATGGTCCTTCCTTTTCATTCACATCTTCCTTGAACCTTTTCCTCATTCTCATCGTCGTCCTCCCTACCATTATTCTCGAAATTAACCGTAGAAAGCCTTTTATCATCTTTTGTTTTCATTGTCTTGCCCTTTATAAGCCATCCTTTGTGCTATCAAAATTAAAGATTATTTTTTCCTTATTTTCACCTCCTCCATCTTAGTTTTGTTTCTCTCCCAGGTTTGTTCCGTCCGTCTGTTGGGGCCTGTGACGGTGTCTACTCCCAGGCACTCCTGCATGAACCGCGAGAGGCTGACGGTGTTTCAACCCGACGTCAAATTACCCGGTGAAACTCGGAAGAAATCTACTAATTTTCCCTTTTCCGGAGGCTGTTATTCTTTTGATTGGGAAGAGAAAAAAAAACTCCCCGAAGGTTCTCATTTTTGTAGAGGAAAAATAGAAAAACAAAAAGAGAAAGCTGAATGATTGAGTAAATAGAAATTATTTACTACGCCTACCTCACAGTCTTCAATTAAGTTTCGTTAACTAAATTCCTTTATGTAATGACGAAGGAGGTCGGGGCGATGCTTGTGTGGGTGTACAGAGTAGTAGTAGTAGTACTAGTAGTAGTAGTGGCGGTGAAAAATATCGATGATGCTTATTGAATATTATTACATTAATAATTTTTCGCGGAGCAAGTAAATAAATAGATCTATCGAAGTGCTTGGTTAAACGAACGTTTTACGTAAAAGCCAGAGAGAGAGATAAATATGATTAAAACTTACATAACTACATTTCATAGACCACTGCCTTTTCTATTTACTATTTCTCGCCGAGCTGCCCCTCAACATCTTCATTTTTTTTAATAAGTTTATCGAATTCTTATGTAACATTTAAGTCCAAAATCGTTTCCTAAAATCATTGTCCGATTTAAGACTTGAGCCAACGCCCTTTCACCATTACCTGTCTGTCCGTCTGTCCGTCCCTCCGTATTTATTTATATATATATATTTCTTAGTGGAGGACGTCAGACGTGAGTTTCCCTGTCCCTTCGACTGCTAGAAACATGGCAAATGCGAGGAGAAAGGACAGAATCGGTTAGTTACAACGTTGATAACAACGTGAAAGGGAGACTTTTGAAAATTAATTTTCATTTGTCTTGGGTCTGGCAGGGTTCCACCTCTTGTCTTCCTTCACTTCGCTGCCTTCTCTGCTTCTCTTCGTGTTAATTGGATGGTAACTCCTTTTAATATGCTCAGATTACTCTGCTTTCTCCCGTGCGCTGATTCGATGCTCCAACCAAATTAATTTCTCCGATGTGTCGGTTTTTGACACGCGGTGGAGCTGCCGCGGGTGTGCTACTCGTCAGGGGTAGCAGAAGACCGAAAGAAACCAGGTAGACGAAGGGTGGAACTGAAACCGTCGGCAGTGCTGCTCGAGGGTGGTTTCGGTGTGACTTTGTACCCGTGTTATAAGCTTGTCGTTATTAAACACATGGAAGTTTTTGTTGTTGTACGTGCGACCCTCTGGTTTGGGGACCGTGAGGGGCACTTGGTGGTCTGGGAGTATCACAGCGCGTTTGGAAACGACTTGGGAATTAAGAGGTTCCCCAAACGTCACGCGAACGTCTCTCTACGACTTTCATTAGCGTCCGTTTCTATTCTCCCGTCTAATTAGACCTTCGCACACCTGTCCCCACCTTTCCTGAAGCATTCATACATGCCTTACCCGGCACAGAACTTAATTTGTGTGTTACAACTACTTTATTAATAACTGCTTTATTTGAAAAATACACTTCCATTTTGCTGGAAATCGACTTTTTTGGAGCGTTCAAAAAACACGTTCACGAACGCATACAAATTTTTTACACACACACACACGTGAGACCGAAGCGAAGTACACGTCCGATTCACAGGTAATTGATAGCGGAGGAGAAGAACTGGAGTGGAAAAAAAAAACAGTTCAATAAAAGATTTTCAGGTTTTGGGAACGGGACAGGATCCTTTCCTTAGAGAAAAATTCCGGGAAAGTGAAAAACTCCAGCAGGATTTTCCCGTTTTTTTTTCCACCGTCTGTCCTTTCGTCCGGCCCCTTGTTGGCTCTCCACCCGGGGGTTGAAAAGTTAAGGGTTGAAAGTGGTTCGAGACAAATTTAGTAATTGTGCAGGAGAGAAAGAAAGAAAGTGGAAGAAGAAAGTTGAAAGTTAAGGGTGGTCGAGGGTGAGTTTGAGGGTAAACCCGATTCCAGATAACGCTTCGCGATGAATGCTGCCGTCGATTAGACGGAAAATCAAAATGGCCAGAGCCTGAGAATTTACCAAATTCTTCTGCTTTTTTCATGGCGGCTCCACCACTCCTCTCTCTCTCTCTGTCTCCCCCCTCACGCTCTTATTTTCACTCTTCGTCATCGAGAAAAAAATAAAAATCTCACAGGTAACCTGCAGGTCGAGTCTATCGCAATAAAAAAAAAACGTGTCGTGGGTATTTGCATAGTAAAAATTCAATTTAGTAATTTTTACTGAATTTAATTAGTACTTATACCGAGCGGCGTGTGCATACATTAAGAGTACTTATCGGGAACTTGAACAAAAAAACCCGGAAAGTGAGTTTCGTTTCCCGTTGAAATCATAAAAAGAATGCGGTGGAAGCGAAAACCTCGAGGTGAGCGGTCGAGACATTCGCCTTCTCTGC
The DNA here is from genome assembly GCA_037055365.1 of Polyplax serrata. Lineage (NCBI taxonomy): Eukaryota > Metazoa > Arthropoda > Insecta > Psocodea > Polyplacidae > Polyplax > Polyplax serrata. Next base: position 16,893,061 of record JAWJWE010000001.1, read on the forward strand.
GTCATTTAATAATAAAATGTTTCTTTTTTTAATATATCACTTAAGTATAAGATGTGGCGTACGGTATAATATATATTTTCCATTGAGGATTTTCAACCGCGAGAACACGCGAATAAGAAGTCTGAAGGAGAAGACCCGAGGGCCCTCGCCGTTGTCCTACACGCTCGGTCGTTTCATTTACGTTTCTCTCTCTCGGTGGTGTCTCCTCGTCTCTCGTCGGAAACGTTTCCTCCAAAAACAAATAAGAAGTACCGGGAGAGACAGGAAGTGAAAATGCGGCGAAACCGGAAGGACATCTCACACGTACGTGGAATGTTCACACGTGCTCGCTACGGCCCTGGAAAAACAAGTCGAACCCTCGGATTCTCAACGCTGGAGTTTTTCATCGTCTTTCGCTTGAGCGGAGTTTATGAAAATCGCCCCGCGCTCATTAATTAAGGGAAAGAAACTGGGTTTCTTAAAAACTAAGAAACCGGAAACCGAGCAAAGGAAAATAAAGAAAAACACGTTCATTAAATGGGGAGGGCGGGGGTTTTTGGCTTTCTTTCCCCCGGCGGCGGGAGAGGGGGGTTTGGTGGTGGTGGTGGTGGCGGTGGTAGGGGGACGAGGAGAACAGTCATGCCCCGGCGCGGGGAAAGGAGCGAACCCGCCCGTCCCTAAGCTAAGCAGAGGGTTTTCATAACAGCCACATGCACCCCCTCGCACACACACACACAATTTCCACGAGCTTCTTCCTTTCTACTTTCTCCCGCTTTCTCCCGCTTTCTTCTGCTTTCTTCTGCTTTCTTTTTCTTCTTGGAAAAACTTATGACATTAATTAGAATCCGCCGTTCCCTTCCACACTGGATTTTCATCCCTCTTTCTCCATCTGACTTTCTTTCTCTCACCACCCGCTTCGTCCTCCTCTTACTCCTCCACCGCTCCCCCCCACCCCACCCCACTTTCTTTTTCTGGCTTTCTCCGACCGTCGCCTTGCTATTTCTCTCTCTCTCTCTCTCTCTCTCTCTCTCTTTGTCCCACCAACGGTGTTTCTGTCGCCCTCTCTCGCTCTCTCGTCCTGACTTTCACCCCCGTCTTTCTCCGTCCGGTTTTAACCCGCACCGCTCTGTCTTTCTCTGTCTCTCCTTCGGCGCCCATGCAAATTCCCGCTTTTTTCCTTTTCTCTCCCGTTGCATCTCTTCTTTCTCTCTCTCTACAAGTCCCGCCAGTGTGTTGATGTTCCACGTTGCGACTCGGTTCCTACTTTGTTTTCCCTTTTTTTTTTTGTTTTGTTTTTGTCGTTTGTTTGACATTAGGTTATTAGGTAGAATTTTCGTCTCATGGCGTTTCGTATTCTCCCGTTGGCGGTGGTACGGGCTGATGGATTTGTCACATTTCGGCAACGCTCTCGTTCCCGGTCATCCTGTGGGATAAACGGCTTCGTTCGAACCGCGGAGTTTACCGGTTTGTCGACGTTTAACGCCCGGTTTCCCCCACAAGGTTGTAACCCTCGAGAGAAGAATCGGTTTTATTTTTCTTATTGATGATGTTGATGTTTATGTGTCGTCGTGTGATTTGAGTTTTCGTCGGTCAGTAGAACATGAAAACATCACTCGCTCTTTCCACAAAGGGCAAACAATAAAGGAATTTTCAATGTTTTCCGCGGAGTGTTTATTTCGCAAAATTTGATAGAAAAATCGCCGTTTACAAATTGTAATTTGGTCGGAAAGTGAGTAGCCACGTTGTTGGTCTTTCAAAATTTTTCTATTAGTATTAATTTATTTTTATTGTTTTTATTTAACTTCAAATGGAACGGATTGTTCGTTCGTACGAAATGTCAAGAACCGAATTAATTTACTCTACTGGAACTATTCTATTTCAGGACGGAATGAGATGAGAATTTTCAATTTTAATATGCAAAATTCCTGATGCATGTGACTGAGACATGGCGGCAACCTCATTTCTGGGTTGCCAAAATGCAACCAAATGTTGCAACAAGTTTCCCATTTGCATTATTCGAGTGAATCGTTTTCTAATGGACCGTGTGACCGGACAACTTCGAATTTTCCTCCTGTCTTACTTAGAGTTCTAAATCAAAAGAAACGCGGACGTGTGTTCGGTGTGTGGTGTGCCGTGTGTACGTCTGCCACAGCTCATCAGTCAGAGCCGACAAGACGAAGCGACTTTAATTTAACTCCAGTTTGTTTTGGTGATTAACCCCGGGCGAATTCTTCCTCCAAATGCTCGTACACTTCGATTCAACCGTACCAATAAACAGAAGTCTGCGATTTGGATCGTTAATTATTGATAAATCATGGCGGTGGTGTGTTTGTTTTGTGTAAAAAGATTCGGTCGGATTGACCCACGTGGTTTTTTTTTTCTAGAGAGAAAATTCACCTGGGAATCCAATTACGTGTATATTTCCTATACAATTATTCGGTGGATGAATCGAAACTTTGACCAATCAATCAATATGATTTAATAACTGCACTACCGCTGTCGCGTTATTGTTGTCGTTACCTGTTGGCTCTCCTCTCCTGTTTTCTTGTTGAAATCTGTCGTGGAATTAGACTCAAGGAAAATGAATTAAGATTTTTCTTGACCGTGTTGCATTATTGAAGGAAATTTTTCACTCTTGCGGACGTTCTCACCGTCCCACTCTTTCCCTTCAGCCTTTAAGACGGAAACGGAAGTAAGTCACAATTAGGTTTGCCAGTTCTGTCGTTAATTAAATTCTTCATGTGTCTTTCCACGAATTGTCTTTTCTACATCTCTTGCTTTTCTCAATTCTTCTTCTTTCATTTAGAATTTTCCCTGTTTCTTGCTCTCTGCGATGGGCCAATTGGAATTGCGGAATATTCCAGGGTTTGTGACTGCCTTATCACCGTCTGTGGATGGATGTGGAACTTCATAAATGAATATTTACCCATCTATCTGTGTCTATTTCGCAGGTAGTTTTTGACACAATTAGCGTGACGGCCATGTCGAGTAGACGGACAATGTGAACAATACAAATCCTTGCCCCCGTTTTACACACGCAGAGAAAATGATATGGAAAATAATTCGGGTAAAAAAATTTAATTTTGTTTCATTCCACAGTTTTGTTCAATGCGACGGAAATTAGTTTGGAACCCGTTGAAAGTAGAAAAATAAAATAAAGTTGAACAGACGAGATGGGCTGGTCGTCCGTCAGGGAAGTACGCCGGGTACCCGAGTACTCGGCCGTTCCCCTGATTAGGTCAATAAAATTATTTTCATTGTCGAAATGGGTGAAACGCTAATGAAGCAGGTCGAATCCAACAATGGCGAATTCGATTCAATTCCTTTGATTCCTTTGTGACCGAATAAACAAACTACGGAATCGCGTTATTGTCACCAAACCACGACGATGAAGAATTGAATGAATTCGCCAATAAATCGACACCGGGCTAATAAACCAGGTGAAATATTCTAAAACTCATTGTTCTCGTGTTTAGCACCGTGATCGGAAAACAGATCGCGTTATTTATGTACAATTTGACTTTTCCAGAAAATAAGATCACGGGGAGTCGAATCCGATTCGACGTCAAAGAGTGTTTGTTTCTTGCAAAATCATCGGTGCAGGTGTTGACTCGTTTCGTGGGTACCTCTCAGGTGGGGTATCTCCGCTCAGGTAAACGGTTGAACTCATAAGATCAGTAAGTGACACATTCGGTAGATCCGTGAGGAAACTCGGGGCGGTGGAAAAGCGTGGAAGGATGGGGGTGTTTGCCGTCCATTTTTGTGTATTCGTCCGGTACGTGTCTGTTTCGTGTAGCCTCGCTGCGATTGCCACCAGCTACCCAATAGGGCAGTGGTTTCCCAGTGATTTTCCTTGATCTATCCGAGACGAGTCCGTGGAAATATCACACTGAAGTTAATTGATTGTCCGCCTCTGCTCGCACAGATCGAGGCCGAAGACAAACAAATCTTTGAGACCTTCCCATTGCCTTTGTTCTCACCGAGAACAACTTATCGGTTTTCAATTAATAATCAATAAACATTATTTATTGGCGCATCGTAAATCAAAATCATGTTGGATCACTTCAGACATTCTAATAACATTCTTCCTAGTGATGTTCAAGTACAAATCCATCACGGTATAAACAGTAACTTTTTCCGGAGTACTCCACGGGTACCTGAAATTAATATTTGGCACCCACGAAGGTACATTTCCTTTCAGTTTACCGATTCAGATCTTCTTCTTTCCTACCACTCTTCGGTTGTAATAACAGTTTCTTAAATTCTCTTCTTCTCCGAACTCAATTTTCGCATCTCCCCCGAGACTTTCATCAAACAACAACTAACTTCGTTACCCGATGTTGTGCGTCTCAAATCAATTAATAATCCGAATAATCAATACTTCCACCGTGAACTCTATTTTTATTTGACTAAGATAAGTAAGTACTCGGTACTTATCAGACACCCGTCGCCAAACACAGGCCTTTCAGGCACGGTGACACCTTTCCGATGAGACACCCCGAGAAAAAACCCCTCTGACTTTTTGCCCTGACGTTTCCGACGCGGGTATTATCAGTAAACACCCCACAGTAATAAAATAAAATTGAACAAATTTGATAATCGATAGGTCGATTTGAGTCGAAGGGTGTCACGTCTCACGTGGGGGAGTTGGGGGGCGCGACCTTTGAAGAAAAAGGGAAGCCAGCCACTGATATGACTGTTTGAGGTACAACGCGTCCTCATAAATCTAAAGTTAATTTACCTGAAATTTTACCTGAGCCTGTCGATGTCTACTCGAACGAAACGATTTCCCGATATTGGAAATGGATCTGCCATCGAGTACTTGCCACGTCTTGCCTGTCTCGGTTCTCACAGTCCAATTTCCACGGAGTTCCACGGAAGTCATTTTTGAGTCAAAACAATGGGATTTATTGGAAAAGAAATCCCAACGGGGATCCTCTAACCTCTTTCCGACGACACTTTTCGGTTGAAAGCTTTTTCTTGCATCGTTATAATCACAAACTGGATTTATAAGTGCGCATAGGCACATGTTACCCACTGCACCCCCTTCAATGAAATGGAAAATGGCTCAACTGATTTGACGTAACGCTAGTTGGAGAGAGAGAGAGAGAGAGAGGGAGAGAGAGCAAAAAGAAACTATCAAATAAATAGAAGAAATGTTTGTTGCTTTGAAACGTCTTCCAACTCACCTTACAAACGTCCCAATAATTTTTAGTAGCCGAGTTGAACTACCGAGACCATCACAAACTACAAATCGTACCTGAACGAACCAACACCTCACCAACCTTTGTGAGGTTGTAGAAAACGCCTACAGTAAGGCTGCCTGTTAGAATTTGAGGGTTGAAGTAGCTAATTAAAATTTACATTATTATATCTAGGTTTTCTGGTCTTATTTTTGAGGTTTAAGGTGAGTACCTAAGGGTACTCGTGACGCTTTCGTGACGCATTACTTCGACCGTGCAGCTTTCCCCATGTTATTCAAATTCTGAAAAATCGTTCTGCTTTTTACAAAAATCAAATTTTTTACCCCTAATTAGAATAATTAATTAATGAAATTCGTGGGGTTGTTTAGGGACGTACCGAGTTGAAAAAATAAAAGAGCCGGGGGATGAAAATGGTACGTCCTTAGGGGCCGTAGACGGAGCACGCGTCCCGGCCGAACAAAAACCCACTTGAAATGAGTTGCTTGCATACTTGAACCATTAAAACTTTATTTATAGGTCTCTACTAACTCCTCTGTCACCCGTTGGGTTTTCCTACCTTTACAGGGTGGACACAAAAAACAAGGAAAGAAAAAAAATATGTTGAAGTTGAGAGTAGGGAAAGATGACATTCCAGCGCCCTTTGAGAAGCAGTTTTGGGGTATTAAGTTCGAAAGCACACGAGTGACCGATTTTGGCGAACTTAAGGTACAAGAAGGTACAACTTAAGGTACCAGAGGACTGCTACCCCGACAAGAAAACTTCCGGAACTTGCACCCATATTTTTATTCTCCATTTATTACTTCACTCTAAGAGACAGATGTCTTTGCTGGGGGTCAACATTGCCAACCAGTAGTTCCTACTTTAATTCGTACCTTATTGTAGTTCTACTCGTACCGGTAGTGACGTTCCTATTTCTTACTGTTGTTACAAACTAAATAAACAAAAATATGTATACAATTAAACCAGGAGTTGGTCGATCTCTATAGTAGGTACCACAAGAGTTATGTATCACAGGCTTTAATAATATAAATAAAATTAATGCAAGAGTAGTAACAATTTAATAATTTGCATTTCCTGAAATTCCTGCTGTCGATTATTGATCGACCCAAAAACACTCGCTCCACATATACTAAAGCGCACAAGTCGTACATAAGTACATTAATTAATCCTGAATGTTAATCAAATAGCCCTCTGCGTAAAAAACACGAAACTCAGCGATGTAATAATTAAGGAAAATTAGACGAGTGCACTTTGAGACTTCTTTCTCGTGACGTTACCTGGTTACCTGAAGACCTAAACGGATGGATTTTCCAACTCTTCACGTATTTACCTGTGCAATTATAGATACTCAAAAGAGAGTTTTAGTTCACCCACTATTAATTTCAACTCTTCATTCCGACTAAGTGAGATCAGACGGTTTAAATGCGAAACGGCGAAATGTCTTTATTAAATTCCAGTGAAAAACAATTTGATGCTTCAACATGAGAAATAACAACAGCAACAGCAACAAGAACTGTTTGTTGAGGACCGGTTGCCGGTTGTTGTACCAGAAACTTGAAATTCAACTAAAACAAGCCGTTCGTACGAGTACCGAGTTTTATATTTTTCTTGGCAAGGATTTGGATCTCACGGCATTTGGCCTCCTCCAGTTCTTACATTGACATTTTGCAATGGCTTCCATCTCGAGTCACGGCACCGTTTCTTAATAAACCAAAAATAGACGGTAGTTCCTTATAGAGAGAACATGCGCAACAAGTTGAGACGTAAACGGGTAGGGCGAAAGGTTAAATACCTGAATAAATAAATTCGTTTGTCGGTCGTGGGTGGCAAATAAAGGTAAAATTAGAGTGAAACGAGGTCCCCGAGACTGCGACACGAGTGCCTCCGAGTACTCGAACATGTCGGTACTTCGTCGCTTTCGCGGTTTCGAATTGCTCCCCTGAGAAATATTACCATAGATTTCACCCTCCACATCCTCACCTAGGCACCCTTCACGCAACCATTCCGCCAGCGTTTCCATAAAATTACATTTCGATTAATCGAAATCGAAGTTGAGCGACGTTGCCGTTCCAAATCGGCCGCCATTTTCCGTCAAGTTAAATTTCACGGGCTCGTTTCTTAATTTTCATTAAATGACGCAAAGTCTTTCCACGAAACCAGAGAACAATTACACCTTTTAAAAGTGTCGATAATTACGGAGAATGTCGGAAAATGAAGAATGTCCCGGGAAATTCGAACTGAGCCAACGGGGAAATTCGCTTTTCTTAGCCTGAGGACGCGCCCGTTTTCCACGTCGAGTTTTTCAGGGGTGGAAAAAAATTTTCTTTTTTTTTTTTCCTTTGGCTATGACGACGATGCCACGGTGATGTTGATGTTGATGATGATGATTATTATTATTATTATGTGGTTTTAGTTTAACCGCAATGTAATTTGACTTCGACTCTTTATTTTTTTCAAACGCTCGCGTACGGTCTTCTGATCGACGAGAAATTTGATTTCTCTGAGTTGGTTAGAAGAGAGCAAGTACAGGGGGGGGGGTGATTTTAATTACATTAATTGAGAATTTTCAATGACATGCACGTTTACCACCGATGGATCACCATTTAGACGGTTGCAATAATTAATATTTATAATTACGCGTAAAACACTGAAATTATTTAATAAAACACAACTGCGTTTTATTGTGACAGAACCTGTAATGAATGAATACAACTGACCAAACTTTTAACAAAAGGGTAGTTTTTCATTCTTCTGCTATCTGAGGCGGCTGGTTCTCACCTAAGCAAGCGGATATCCTCTATGTGAAAGTAAATTCGAGACCGAAATCAAAGCCCAATGTTGTTTTTTTTTTTGCAAAAAACACGGGAGGACTGTGAAGTTTCATGAAAAACAAAACTACGGAGGAATAACGCCAGTTCTCAAGTTTTCTATGCAAACCGTCACCGGAGGATTTGTTATGTCATTGATGAATTACCAATTTCGACAAATGGTCACCGTCTTGTTTAAAACATTTCAGTAGAGCACTACTCCCGAATGTTTCCATTTTAAGTAGAAATCATCAATGGTAACGCGGGTAACATCAAAAACGTCTGCATACCTACGCACAGGCAGAAACCGATGTTTGTTTTATTAATTCTCAGTCGGATGGAAAAACCATTCCTCTAAGACGAATTATAAGGAAAAGGGACACTTACTACTGTTTAAGTCTGACAAAATTACCGCTTGTTAGTCACACAAAATTCCAATTGGACTCAAATCATCGATTGTTCAATCAGATAATTCTAATGGAGATTTGTCGAACCATTTAAAGCCACGTTTAATGAGCTTTAATGCAATATTTATGTCAACTGTGAAGTTTTGCTAGAGTCACCTCACAAAAACGAACTCTTTCCTATCGAGGCTGTCAACTACAGCGATCGAACTATGGCAAAACTATAATTAAACGAATCGCCGTGACAAAAAAAAACCCGAACGGAATTAATTGAGTAAATTAAGTCGTCGCACCTAGTGAAAATAGTTTTTTTTTGTGTGCGTGTGTGTCTGTGTGTGACGCACTTCCGCCAGGGCGTAGTGTCGCACTATTGTAAACCGGGCGAAATGAAATTACGCGATTGTCCAATTAAAAAATAATCCTCCTGGAATCTAATTACTCGTACCTGACTAATTACACAATTCATTTTTTTTCGTCCTCCGGACAAACAACAATGACAGAGAAAAAACTGTCCTCTTTTTGTGTCGAAATTTGTCAGAATTTAATTTCTTCCGTTTCTTTGATGGAGGAAGGACATCGGAAATGTCCCATTATGTTCACGTTGTTGTTCGTCCCGACTCCCCTGACCGAGGGAAACCCCACGCGAATCAATTGAGTACGATTGAGTTAATTGATTTTTACGTTTCTTTTTTCAGGTACGTTGCATGCGTTTCAGACGACTTCTACCTGAAGTCGGGTTTTGACCGTCCGATTGGCACAGAAAGCAAAATGTGGTAAGACTCAACCGTTCCAAAAACCGTTCGATTTTACTACACAACGTAACGTGTCCTGTACCAAAACTTACAAAACATTTACGTACGGAGGATAAAAAATGAATAATTATAATAATAATAAAACGCGGGGAATACATTGCTTAATAATTGACCAAAATAACCCTTATTTATTTATTAAATTATTAAACGTCAGAACGCTCCAACCAATCACAAATATGATTACAAATATTGGTTAAAATTAATTGTTATTAATTAAAATGTTTTATGGTTTTCACGATTTAGACTGCTACTACTATTTATTTACTATTACTGTTTGTGTCGACACCCATAAGTAGTTAAATAAAAGTTTCGGAGAAACTTTGTCGAGTTTCGAGTAGGCAGAAGTACGTTTTTTTTGTCGAAGTTGTCAGACGTTCCGGTGAACGGAGTAATGTCTATTAAAGTTTTTTGATATTTTGTCTATTTAACTCAAGACCGATCACCCGTGACAGACAGACAGACAAACAAATAATTGTTGGTTCGCAGGAGGAGACGAGGCAGAGGCCTCGAAACAGTCGAGTTAGCCTCGCGTTTAAACAACAAAAAGTTGCCCGTACGAAATTCATCGATTCTCGTATTAAATTCGTGTTAATGACGAACCACGGGGAAAAACCCCAAAAAAAAGGAGGAAAATGGAAAAATGGAAAAAGTCGGGGAAAAGCGGGATCGATGGATTGAAAATGTAGACGGAAGGGCCACTACAAGGGTGGAACGGTGACCAGACGAGAGAGAGAGAGAGAGAGAGATATTGTTTGGTAAGAGAGAAGTAGAAGGCTGAGGGTGGTTTAGGGTGTGCAGTGGAAACGAGGCTGATGTGCGTTGAGGGTAGAAAAATGGGAAAATATAAGATCATTAACGAAATGGAAATGTTAGGGATGATTTTCATGATGGAGGAGTCCAAGTCCACGGGTCTGCGACTGGAGTTTTACAGGCACACGAGGGTAGGTGGTAGTTCACCCCCTTTTCAGATGTGCCTAAAATAAAAAGAGGTTTTACGTAAGTGTCACCTGTGCTGGTCTGGTGATGTCCTACCAAGTACTCGAGTACTGTGCAGAAACACATGAGTTAGGTGGTTATGTAAAAGCGAAATTCAACAGTTTGAGGCTTTTTACATCACCACAACAAGAATTCTATATTAATCCATTTTCCATTGTAGTTTTATTCAAAATTAATTCTTTCGTGTTATGTAAAAGATGAAACTTTTTATACACAAGCATTTCTTCCTTGTAGGATTTCTTCGTTTTTCTTCTGCCGCTCTTCCTTTTTACTTCTTTTCCTTATGCACTTAAATTACATGCGCTAACTACTACTTCACACAAAGGTAACGTGCACCACTTAAGATCTTTGCATGCAACACACCACTTCTAAAATTCCCTCACAGATCCGAGTGAGTTGTACGAGAGTTTTAGTAGATAAATTCACATTCCCTTCAGTGAATTTTGTAAATAGTTTACTTCTTCTTGGTCTCCTGTTAGTTGGTTTTAGATCTCACCCGTAGATTATCTCATCTTCACTTCACACGCAGGCTGCTCTTTTTACTTCTTAAGGTACCTTCTACTGTTTACCTAACGATTGTCAGACACTTTTGGGGAGCGTGTTTTTAATAAAAGTATTTCGGATGTATAATAATAGATAATGTCTGCGGATTTTATTTCGTGTCGGTAGAAAACAATAGGGAAAAAACCGAATTCGGAGGGCTCGCAAATCGGTGCGTGGAATTATCGTCCGGCAAAATAGCAGATGACAAAGACCGAGAGGGTAGTGGTAAGGGCTGTTGTAGTGATAGAGGGTGAACATTTCACTAGGGATTAATAGGTCAGAAACCGCAAGGGATTCAAAGTGACACCTTGTCGTCGTCTCGCAGACACAAACGAAGAAGTAAAAAGAAAAGAAAAAATTTTTTTTTATTCCTCCACCTCTGGGCTTTCCTTTTTGTCTCCTTTCCATCAAAGGAAATCATCCTCTCGCGTCCTTGATCTACGGTCACCGCCTTTGAAAGCGAACTGACCGGGGAATTTTCGGCAGGACAAAAACTGAACTTGGTCTTTCCCTCTTAAATTCAAAATGGCCGAGGGAAAAAGGAACGTCAGTGGGTCACGCTCAACATTTCCAGTTCGAGTCGAATTAATTACGGGGAATATTCGACATAGTTGAGTCTATGCGAGGCAGTCCCCCGTAGGTGAAATTGGAGGAAGATGACCAGATGAAGACAAAATGGAAGGAGAGACATTCCACCGCATGAGAAAATTAAAAAGAAAAATGGTCACTAATAAACGCAACAGAAAACGTGACTCATTCCTCGTTAATCTTCAGTATACAAAAGAAAAATCTTTATCTTTTCCTTCCTCCACATCGAGAAATAGAAATAGGACTAGAACAAATCTATTTTTCTATTCAAATGGCAGAATCGTCTGAGGAACGCACCAGTGTATTGATATCGGCGGAGATTACCGATTCATCTAGGGGTACGAATCGGTCGATTCATTTCCCGGTGGTGAATTCTTAGGGGATGCTTCGGGGGTACCAACCACCCATCCACCCCGAGTCCAACTCAGGGTAGCAAACGAGTAGCGAATTTTCGCGTTCTTGAAACATCCCCAAAACAAACGAAAAGAATAAAAGGCGAAACGATTACCGAGTCCAGTGTATACACCGGGTTGGCTTTTAGCCCTGCCTGCCACCCCCATCAACCCTAAGGGTGGTTACTCCACAAAACCACCGACTAATAGCCCCTGCCTTACTTTGTCCTCGTGGACTACACACTGAATTAGAGATTTTCTGGTTTCAACACTTAATTTTCACTTTCTGTTTTGTTTCTTCATCGATTTTCCTCTTTCTCTCTCTCTCTCTCTCTCTCTCCATCTTAATGTACTTTCTTCTTGCTTGTCTTCTGCTTCTTTCTTTTCTTTTCCATCGACTTTCACACCGCCGTAGCCGTCTCTTCGCCCGCCGCCTTGCCTCTTTCATTTTTCCTGCATTCTCCATCTTTATTTTTAATTCCATTTCCCTTCCGAAGATAACTGATATCGCCACATGGCGGTCATTACCCACAGCCCCAATCCACCGCTCTTTCCTCTTCTGTTTCCGTTCTTTCTTGTTTTCACTTCCTCCGGTTTTTCTTTTACTTTCAAATTAATCAACGCAGGTCGACTTTCTCAACTCTTAATTTATATTTTTTTTTCGGCTTTTCCAGGGAGGGCTTTGCTTAATTGCGTTTGCTACGTTTCATTTAAGGGATGTTTTTCCTGGTTTTGAGCTGATTGCACGTGACGTCGTGCAAATGCAGGAAGGCCGAAGAGCTCCTCTCGGGGACCGGGGAGGATCCACGAGCAGATTAGTCACGGCAAAGGTGTCGGAGGATTGTAAACAAACCAAAGGAAAATTGTCAGAAAGTTAAATGGATTCGAAAAATTTTGAATGAGTCTCTTCGATAAACAAATTCAAAATCTTTGTTTATCAAATCACCCTCCCGTTTCGATAATCTATAACTCACCCCTGAGTGAGAGAGATCGGGGATGCACCCCGGATTGGTCACACCTGGTACGACTCCTAACTATTCTCTCTCATTTTGTAGTTTCATTATTTCTAACCGCAGCTAACAAATTTTGCAAAAATACTCTTTTGGGTAATTCTACGATATACGCCAATAACATAGATGAATTCGTGTTCTTCTGTCACGTCGCTGATGGAGTCACACTTTTTCGTATCTTCTGAGCAGGTGTTGAGAACAAAAAAATTGTGAATAGATGGAAGCGGACTGATTGTTTGTCCTTTCCGCGCACACCTGAGGTCGTCTTTAAGGCTCGTTCTTGTCCTTCGTTCTCTCTCTCTCTCTCCACCGGTCAGATTTCTAGCAGTTTCATCTCAACCTTTTTACATCCTTTTTGATTAATTGCCGAAACATTCTAATGAATCCAACGTTACACGACTCATTTATTTCTAGAGCGGACAAATCCGGAGAACATCGTAATGACCAAAGTTTCAAACAATCGGTTTTGTGTTGTCGGAAAAGTTTTCCAAGTTTTCTTGGACGCGTGTTGTTCTTTTCATCCCCTTCGGTCGCATTCTCGGACTCTTAACCACCCCCCCAGTCGAAGTGTATTAGTGTTATTATTATTAAACGCGTCAGTCGTACAATAATACTAATACAACGAGTTGTGTGCGTACGGCTACCTTCACCATCACTTGCTACTCATCGGAATTAATTTTATTTCGAATGGAAACCATTTTCGTTTTTTTTTACACAACCCTTCGACTCCGACCTTAACACTGCGTGTGTTTTCCGCTGTTGTTTGTACAAGAGTTTGAGCAAAGGGACGGGAACGTTAAGTGCTTTGACCTCGGGACGTGGCATAGACGTAGAATAGACATGTGGCTCTTGCACGCTGGAATGAAACGGACATACGAATCGATATATCGATTATAAAACTTGGTCAGTTCGACGGGTCCGAGTTAGAAAGGCATATAAAACTTGAAGTTGGACACCTCCGAGAAGATTTAACTTCGGGTTTCTCGCACGGTTCGACGTCTGGAAAAGCCTTCGGGGGGTAAAACGCTGCAAGTCGGAAAATTTGACAGACGAATTTAAAAGTTTCAGTAACAAGGCGGTTGAACTTGTCGATCGGTTGCTTCTTAATCGTTAGGATGTGAAATTCTCGACCGAGAGTTTGGATTAGAATTACAAGTTGCCGAATGAAGTTACTTCTGTCTGGGATACACCGCCTTAGAAAAATAAAATAGCGGTTACTGCATGTAGCTGAACAGCCGAGACGTATCAAATTCTATTCACTGCAAATACCCATAAAAATGGTAGAATACCACGGTGAGATGAGTACCACTAGCAATTTAGTGTTTGCTACCATGTACTTATTTTTATTATAAAAATAAAATAACATTCCAGTACGAATGCACTCGTGACGTACACTACAATTTGTAGACTAACATTCTACGTGTAGTAATGTGTATTCTGCAGATGTTTGCCACCCTACTTATTGAAGGAAAACTCCTGTGGCCTTCTCTTCTGTTTTTCCAACAGCAAAATATTTTGAACGAGATTAAAAAACGTAAAATTTTGAGTGTTTAGAGTCCAATCAACTTTTCAGCTATCCGTTACGTCACCCTCGTCTATTTGCAATTCTTGTAGATTTGGCCTACAACACTGCCACCGTTGCCACCACCACCAACACACTTTTTATTACCGACACGGTTACATAAGTCCTTTGTTCGGCATGTTATTAACGACGTGATAAATAACCTTTTTTGCAGATACATTTGTTAGCAGAAGAGTTGCATCACGGCGGTGCAGGTTAAAAAAAAATGAGTTTTGCATTTCATTACTTTTTTCTTGTTAAAATTTTTTGATTTCTTAATTTTCCCTACCTCCTTTTTCTCTCTCTCTGTCCCGGACACGCTCACCTACAAGTGAATTCCAAAATGACTTTCATAACTGATTTATGAGTTTGAACTTGCAGCTTGGCCAAGTCGAAAAGACAGAAGGTCTTTCGAATATAAATCAAGAAGGTTTCGGTTTCCGGACCGAAATTACTCCGAGCCTGATGTAAGAGAATAAGTCAACGGTTGTAGTGCTTTTTCGAGTGGGGCTGGACGACGATTACAAAGAATAAGAACTGCGAAGGGTGCGATGTAGAACGCACACTTCGTCTTTTCAAATATGTATATATTTACACTGCATGCACAATAGAGTTCCAACCGCCCATCAGAATTTTATATATCTGAGTTTAATCTGTTAGTTTATGTATAAAATGCATGTAATTGGAAAAATAGGAAGTTACCTTGGAGTATAATTTCACACCAATTTCGATCATTACTCCTGCATAATATTTGAATGAATTTTGAAGTATTTCTTCATTTTCATAGTACAACTGCGTTGAGTGTCTGATGTGGACACTTGTTGGCACGAAGGACATGTATTATTATGTAAAATTATATAATAAATGATGTATCATTTGACTAATAGAACTAATTGGGTAGTGAAATCTATTTACTTCTATTTCTTATATTTTAATCCAAGTACATTATATAACGTGCGCGATACTCATATAAATTAGAATTTTGAGTGAGGGTTATGTATACATAAATAATCTCAATACTCTTAGTTTGTTTTTTTTTTTTAAAATAAAAACTCGCAACATACAAGTTGAAGCTTCGTGAGAGACGTTGAAACGTTGAGTTTTCCATGGTGGGCTCCGTTCCAGGGTCACATGTTCCAGTTTTCCTCGGACTCTTTCCGGGAAAGTCACTTGTTGAGCTGGTCATCTGGAGAGAGTGAAAGTCGGCGAGGAGAATTTATTGTGGATTAATTCTAGCGTAGTACTCGTTTTCGGCTCGGACAGTTCCGACTGATGACCCAAATTTATGAAACCTTTTCCTGGAGTTTTCAGAAAGGATCCAAGACACACGACCCGGGTAGACAAAAAAAGGGCAGCGTGGAATGGGAGCTTTCACCGAGTGTGTCGAAAACTTCAATTTATTTGTATTGACTCAGGGTCCCGCCGTGACAGGCTCTGCTGCGACGGTGGTGTGGGAGAGCAAAGGTACCACCTCTTAACTGGAAGAAGTGGTATAATCAAACGGGACAAATTAATGAGAAGGAAAAGAAGATGAAAACTAAAACGCGATGTGGTGAACGAGTCAGAGCAAGGTGTGACTTCTCCGGAAAAGGTTCACCGATGTTACAATTACGGAAATATTAAAAAAGTAATGAATAACCGGAAAGAATTCCTCACGAAGTGAATTTTGTATTTCCGAAATCTTCACTTACAATCAGTCAATAGTGTAGTTTTCATTTGTATGTAAAAAGATACACAACTTCGAGGTCGAGAAGTGAACTGTACGAAACCAAAGTTCAACAGCACCTGTTTGATTTGTAAATCATTGATGAGCGACTATATACGATTGGGCCATTATAAAAAAAAATTCTACTCGACTGCCGACTGTTTTCCAGGGAACGGGTTATGCACCTACTTTCTACCTGCTTCAGGAGAAAAATTATTAAAGTTATTTCTCTTGTGTACCCAGTAAAAACGCTATTTTACAAAGTAGTTTTTCGATTCGTTCAAGAGTGGGTTTTTCTATGAGAGGCACTTAACAACCGTATCGCACCGCGGTTTCACGTAAATTTATGCATTAAGCAATATTTAATGTTGTAAAGTGCAAAGTACCGAAGTGCTAACTACAATTTTTAAAATTTATATAATTGGAAAAGTTGCAAAATGCTTGAGCCGGTCCTGGTGCATTTGTTGCGTCATTTCTGCAATTATTTTTCGCTGAGGGTTACGTGCCGAATCTGTCCCCGTGAGGGAGGGGGTGCTGTTGTAAATTAATACCCATACAATTCAAGTGTTGTAGTGCTCCTGCACATCTACCCCATCTACCTGTACCTACCCAGAATCCTTCTTTAAAAATTCGTCACAAAAGGGGTAGTTGGCCTTGATGAAGTTCACAGCTCGCGGATTCAATCACCCGGGTACCATTGAAGTAGCCTTCCAAAAATAGAAAAATAGATGTGAATGATTTCTAAAAATCGAGTGAAACGATACGGGACGACCGAAAGAAGGTTTTTTGTAAATATTGTGGGACGAGAATGGTTCGTTTCGGTTAACGACAATTACGGTGATAAATTAGTCCGAAAGGATGGAGTGAGAGAGAAGACGAGCAGGATTTCCCCGAGGAAAAAGAAGAATGGAAAGAGATGGAGGGTGGAGAACGTGGCGGGGGTGTGTGTGTGTGGATAGTGGGGGTAGGCAGATAGGTACCCGGAGGTACGAGGGACGAATCCGAATTCGATACCTGTCCACCGCACCTGGGACTTAAATCTTATTCAATATAAATATATTACATCTGAGAAGTTGACACTCGAAAAAGGAGGATAAGACGTGGCAGAAGAAAGGCTCATTGTGTTGGTCCTCCCCCGGAAAGAAAAAAGACACCCTTCGTCTAATTTACAGATAACAATCGGAATTAAAAATCTTTCAGGTTCGGAGACTATTTTTCAGGTACAAAGTTTTTTCTTCTTCTCTTTTTGGAATTTTTTCCTTCTCCTTTCCTTTTCAATTAATAATTATGGAAATGAATGCGACAGGCAATGCCATGCGAAGCCATGCCATGCCAACCGTTCAGATTTTTAAAAGGAATTTTATATTTCTTCAGTGTGAACGGGCCTTTCGTTCTGTCCATCTTGTCTCTGTATTTTTTTTTTGTTAACTACCATTTTTGCCGGGAATCTCAAGATACTTTCACGCTCATTTAGTCCACATGTTTTGGGGATGCACCGCGGATAAAAGGATAGTTTCTGGACCTGGAGGTATGTAAGTTACGTAAGTTAATAGTGACGTTTTTAGGGTACTCGTGTAGGTACCGCTATCTGGTCCAGTTTAGGGGATGAGCATGTCGTATTGTGTGTATTGGTGTAGTATGCATAATTGGGTTGTGGTGTTTTCTCATTTCTCACTTCTCTAAGTAAAATACGTGACATTTGCGCATAATTAAAAACGAGTCAAGTACAATGAATTTTTACTAATTTTGCACATATTATTTAATTATTTAACGTACATAAGTCTGATGTAATAATAAACGATTGTTTTTTTTGCAAAACAAAATAATAACACACTTCTCAGAGGTCAAAAAGTTTCTTTTTTTTCTTGAATGCCAAATTAATATTTAACGACGGTCTCAACCAAAGTGGACGTCCTCAGGGTCGATTTTTTTTACCTTCAAATTCAGTTCGTCCTACTCGTATTCTTCTCACGTAGGGCAAACAGTTGAAACAACCTGATTGGAGAGCTGGCTCCCCGAGTGTAGAACACTGCCAATGTGTGTACCTTTGGCAAGCACCCGCGTACCTGAGCACCACTTTGTCGAACGATCGAGGCGTGCCTAATGCCACAACCGAAAGGTACGAGGAAAGGATTCGCCATGAACCCGAGTCCTCGGATCGGACACAACTCACGGGAGTTCACGTTTAAAATCTATCGGGGTTTTCGTCTTCTTCATTTTTTTTTTTTTTGCGGGGCAAATCAATTATTCCACAAATTTAATTGACGTTTTCTAATATTGTAATCCGTTCCAATAATTTATTTCTAATTACGGTTTTCTCCTCTGCTCCTCGTCCGAAACGTCGGCTCATTTTCGGCGTTTCTCCTAGAAAAATAAATTTCCCGATCGATAAAACGAAATCAAGTATCGATTAAAATCAATTAATTTCATCGGGCTCTAGTCCGAAGACCGCTTTGTAACGTTACAATAACGCGCGCGTAGCAATTAAATCGAACTTGGTTTTTTTTCTTCAAGTTACACAACGATCGAATTACTGACGAGTACCTGGCCGGGTTCGGGTACTTGTTTTCTTGCGGAAAAGTTTTCCTGGAGCAAAAAAATGGAAGTCTTTGTGTCTTCCTTTCCCCCCCCCCTCAACAGCCCCCCCCAAAAAAAAATAGTCATAGCGAAAGATAAAATCCACTTTCGTCGAAATTATCTAAATGATATAAATAGCTATTCGGTTAAGCTCCGAGATGGAAAATGAAATTGAGATTTTAAATTGTGATTGCATTCGGACGGGGGATTCCCCGCCGCAGTCATCGCGTTGTCTCTGCACTATTTTGTGCAAATAGTTTTGATCTCCGCTAAGGACTAGTTTGACAAAGTAGTGAAATTACTTTTTTTTTAGATTTTCCGACCTAATCTCAGGATTCCGACGACGCGGCGCCCTAATAATCGTATCTTTCCATTTTCTAATTAACTCTTTGCCTATATTTTCGGTATTGCTGTAGGAAGAAAAGACGCACACACAGAGAGAGAGAGAGAGAAACGTGACCTTTGGAGAAAGCAATTCATTCCGACGGACAGAACAACTGCTCAACTATTCACGTTGGAGACAAAACGGGTGGAAGTTGAAAGAAACGAAATGTCTGCCGTGAAATTTTTTTTCTCTGTTGTGTCACCTCTGAAGGAAATTTAGAGAGAGAGAAGTACAAGTTGGACGGAATTAAAAAAAAAAAAGAAAAGGACGAGACCACTTCCAGATGAATTGCAAAACGACAAACCCACCCGACACCTAGGGGGTAGTCTTTTGGGGGAGACTCAAAAGAAAGAAACAGAAGGAAATTGTTTAAAAGTTTTTCATGTTTCTTAGAGAGGATTGTAGATAATAAGGAGAGAAGGCTAATCACCGAGTAATCCTTTAGGGAACACGAAATAGATCCTTTTCTATGATCTTTAGCCTATGCAAATGGCGCCCGAAGAGATTTTTTCTCTCGTCAAGGGGTACACGTTGGTGGTGCGATCGCTTGGAAATCGAAGGAGCAGCTCCTTTTCTAAGGATTTGCTACTGGAAACCGCCCCGGACCGGTCTTCGTATGATTTCTATTCTTTTATTTTCTATTTTCATTCCCCATTTTTAATTCTTCTATCTTTTTATCTATTTGCGTTTTACGGACGTGTGCAGAAATGGTATTTTCCGAGCTTGGAAGTCGCCGGTGTCGTACTGAACCTTGCAATATATTAATTACATCAAGCGACGGTGAAATTTGTTTTGTAAGATGTTGTGGAGAGCACAATTGCTGAATAGAAATAGAAATAGGAAATTGTGGTTTGAACCAAAGCGGTTAGTCCGTGTGCTATTGGTTTCACGTTTACATAAGTTTGTGTAACACTCGGCGATGTGGCGAGCCGATTGGTTTGACTGGCGGACAAGCGACACTTTGGTCCTCGTGTAAATAAAAGTCGTTACTCGATGACTTGACTTAAATAAGAGTAATTTATGGGAGACAAGATGGACGTCGTTCGTGGAAAATTGATTTTCTCAGGTGTAAATTAAATTCCAGAGGGTTGCATCCCCGCGATGATGTGGACCTCACGTGGGGTCCTCCGTCCTACGTACCCCCAGAGAGTTTTTCAAAATCATTGATTGATTCTTTGATGTGAAATAATTACACAGCAAGGGTTCTTATCATTTGCATTTACCCGATAGCATCTAATGTCTCAGGGTCACGAAAGTCAACCCCTCCATACTCCCCGTTCGAAAATGATTTATAATTCGAGTCTCGGCGTACCCTCGTTGGCGTTATGTGAACAAGTATCCGGGTATCTCGTTCAGGTAATGTAAATAAGTCTAGACCAACATCACTCCTGTTATCGTTTGTTTACTCAACTTCTCAACGCGTTTCATTTTGTCCTAGCAATAGTTGGAAAGACACGGCTCATTGCCGCATTCCGGCCCCGATGTGAAGTACGCGACGGTTAACTTCGGGATGATGCGACACCATCACCTCTCGAGGGTGCAGAAGTTAGAAAGCTGCAGATGGAATTCGTAGGACTGTTAGATTCGGATCAGTTGTCACACCTAAAAGGACAACCTCGTACACCTTGAACGAGGCAACAAAGTCTCTTTGAATTTTTAAAACGAAAATAAAAGGTACGAGGTGGGTGGGTGGGTGCAAGTCAAAGGTAAAAAAGTCACAACTGGAAAGTGCAGCACCCCCGTCGGGGGAGTTGGAGTGAACTGCGAACCTTACGATCCGGCCTGATAAATCGATACGTTCTGTCATCGGTGGAGCGATGGGAGTTCAGGTGGAAGAAAAAAAAATAAGAAAGGATAAGAGAAAGGAAGAAAGGCGGGAAGGAGAGGATGGAAGGTGCCTCCTGGAACGGGAGCAGAAGCCCGCAGCCTCCGCTGTTGCCGACGCCTCTAATGCCTTTCTGTTCTGAAAAATACAACTTCATTTTTTTTTCTCCAATTTCTTTTAGTTTTTGGTTGCCTCCGGCACAGGCACGCCTTTTTCCTTAGTCACCTCTGCCCTGTGTTGTCTTTTACTTAAATAAAAGGCTCTCCATGTCCCGCGTTCTTCCTTCGGCTAATAGAATTACAACATTTTCTATGGTGTCCAATTAAGTTAGCGAGGCTGTAAAAAAAACAAATTACGAAATTTTCAATTAAAGCAACGAAACATCGAACCTTTCGGACGCGAGTGCTCCCATTCGAAAGGACACTAAAACAATGACCAGTCTCCATTTGGGTTAAGTTCGGGTTTAAGTTTCGTTTTTTCTTTTTTTGATTTTGCGTTCAGTACTTGGTGACTAATTTCCACGAGTTGTTTTTTAACTTCGGTAACTGACGCATGCCTGGATACCCGTAGATAATTATTATCTATCTAGTAATACGTACACACGACAGCAATCGCCTCGGTAATACACCGGAATGAAAATCCTTCATCAAAACTAAAACTGTTTCTTTTTGTCTTTTTCAGAAGGTGAGTCGACCAGATACTTACAAACTACCGCTGAGAAATTTGTAACGTGAGGTGCTGTCGGAAGGCTCCTGTTCTGGTAAGAAAATCGAACCAGAATATTTCAAATTTTAAGGTTGGATTTAAGTTTATGATCGTTCAATGGGGAATTACAAGTTTACGCTTGTGCATAGAATTTCCATTCGCACTCTTCTCCAAGGGTGGAAGAAGGCAAGACGCGAATTTTTTTATTCTATTGATTTTTTAATCGCAGCGTTGGGGTTGAAAAGCTTTTTTGAGGGAGTTCACCCCGTGTGTGTGTGTGTGTTTGAGAGAGAGAGAGAGACAGAGAGTTTGTCTCTCTCTGATTCTGCATGTTACTCAACGTTTTTTTTTCACCTGCGATTGATTTTTATCATGAAGCTTCTTCTTAAAGAGGAGAGCTTTGTAACTCACAGACGTTTCGATGATATCCTGACTTTATTACGAGTAATTTTAGAAATTTGTGCAGAGTACTTTGATTGATGAACTCTGTCTCTGTGTGATTCGGATGGGAAACGGACTTGTGTGACTTAACAGGTTTCATAAATTCTGAGGATGTTTTTATTTATTTAAATACGAAATGTAAGAAACTGATTAAAACCCATCGAAAAAGGAAAGACAGTAAGCCAAGCCAACCCTAACCCTATTTTCTTCTTCCACGTTGATTTCCACACACACACAAGCTCCCCCACATTCTGTCTTATTATTTTCTACTCCGTCTCGGGCTTTTCAATGAAGAAGATGAATTCGAAATATCCAGGGCTTCTCCATGCGTGTGTGTGTGTGCGTGTGTCCACGGAGAGAGAAAGGACAAATTTTTTGTATTTTCTTTCCCCGGTCCTAGAGAAAATTAAAAAAAAAAGTTTGTCTTCTCGTATGAGGAACATAGCTGGGAATGCAAAACCCTCGGGTAGGATGTAGAATTTCACCTTCTGCTGCCACGTTATCCTAACTTTCTTCTCTCCTGTCGTTTTTCTATTGAGATACACAGAGGCAAGCAGTCAGAGAGACAGACAGACAGACAGACATATACATAGAACACGCACGCATTGTACAGAAGAAAGCGTCAAGGAGAAAAGGGGAGATTTTTCTCTGCTGGAAGACTCAGAGAAGGGAAAAAGGTTCGAAGGGGTTCGTCAGCAACCTTAACGCGTCGCCTGCTTAGCTTACGGCCCGGTTAATTTAACATTCAAGAGAAGAGATAAACGTATGATAATTTCTTCTCTGGCGAGGCGAGAAAGTTAAAAGGAGGAAGAAAACGATCAAATCGATATTTTTTTTCCACATCCAACGTAATTTCATTTCGAGTTTCTTTAGCCGGGTAGCGAAGAAGAGGAGTGCTACCAACCTGGGCGGTAGCACCGACAGTGTTGCCACGCGAAAGGATTTCAGTTTTTGGTCACGTGACTCATGACGAAACGACGGTCTCCTCCGGAAAAGAATACTCTTCCGAATTAAAACATTTATATTAGAAATTGTGTAACAATAAAAAACAAGTACAACTGAGCAAATCTGTCGAGAGTCTGCTTTCGATTGACGACTGTTTTACTACCCTAAAACCACCCTTCGTTACGTTACTCTTTGTACCGTTACTTGGGGTACTCGTACCCTGGTCAATTCCACCCAAACTCCCTCGTCTGTCCCACACCGTGATTCTTCCTACCGTCAATTACGAATCAACATGACGTAATAATATACATTACATAAGTCCGGAATTCGCGTGCATAGATTACTGCCTGCGTTTACATGGGTTACACAGGTATTTTAACAACGTAATTTACCGATGATGGGACTTCTAATTAAGCGATGCACGACGTAATTGGGAGAGTTCGGCAAAATTTCGTAATCCACCGCAGTACCTTCGGGGTTCCTTAATTAAATTTTCTTTTTTTTTTTCGGAGCAGCAGAAGACGAGATGGACGGACGCACGGAAGAGAACGGGGTACAAGTGGAAAACAAAAAGGCCGGTTTTTTTTTCCATTTTAATTTCGATTGGAAGTTCGCCCTGTCAGACATCAGTCGGATGGGGTGGAGGTGGGCATGAAAACTCGCAGGGAAATTTGACGATGAACCGGGGGGGATGAAGTCAGTCGAACGCAACAAAAAATTTCCCATTACACGGAGAAATAATAATAATTAAACAAAAAAAAATTTTTTTTAATTTTCTGGTTTTTGGTTTTAGAATATTATGTAAGAGAGAATGAGGCAGGATGTCTGCCCAACTGGGAGAAAGAGAGTTGTGATGAGAGAGAGAGAGAGAGAGAGAGAGAGAGAGAGAGAGAGAGAGAGAGAGAGATGTTAGCAGGAGAAAAAAAAATGCGAAGAGGACTTTAAATTTAATTAAATTTAATTAAAGACTTGCTCTGATCACATTATCTTCGTGTAATCACAGCAGCTCTCCGAGTTCCCGGATGAACCGGGCAAACCGGAAACAGATGAAAGTTAGCCTCGAGAGAAGAATCTCGCGCCAAAACGCCGTGGCAGAAGAAGGGAAAGGACGCTCTTCCTCGCAGACGACGCTAATCGTGTCAATAAATTTCGCCTTCGACATGTGTTTTGGTTTTTTTTCCTTTCTCTTAACAGATCTCTTTCTTTCTTTCTTACTCCTTGGGTTTTCTCTTTCTCTCCCTCTCTCCGTGCATCTACGTATATCTACTTATCGACCTCCCTCGGCTCCCATTCTCATCCATCCATCTCTTCCATCCTCTTCTATCCTTCTCGAATCTATTTCCACTTCTGTCTGTTCGTCTACGTGCTTCCACCTCATTTTCGCACGTCTTTCCCACTCTTTCCTTCTCATTTCCTCGAAGCCCATGCTCTCTCTCTCTCTCTCTCGTTTTTCTGTTGCTGCTTCTTCTTCTTCTTCTTCCTTCGCTTCACTTCTACTTTCCGTTCCACTCTCTCTACTTTCTTCAAATTCTAAGAGGAAATGCAAATTGGTTTTTCGAACCAGTAATACTTCTTATCTTCGCCTTACTCCTCGGTCTTATTTCTTTGACTTCCCCGTAGGCGCTGTTGGCTGGCCGCCATCGATTTTTGTTTTTCAACCCCACCCCCCACCCCTTCTGCCGCCCCCGCCCCCCCGGCAGCCGAAAGTCAAGGAGAACAATCAGAAGATGTGGGCGCTCAACAAATCGCAACTTTCTTTTTCTCTGTATTTTGCATTTCATCGTCTGTTGTCGAAGATTATCTGTAAGTTGTGTGTGCGTAGAGTTAACAACCAGACTCGGCGTCATACAAAGAAAAAAAAATAAATAAATATGAATAGTTAATAAATGTGTTCGTCAGAAAAACTTTATTAAATTTTGATGTTTTCATCTAAACGAACCGACACGAGAGATTAGTTTTTATGTGTAGAGTAGTTTTTGTGTTTTTCCCGACGCCAGTTTTCCAGTTGTCTGTCCACACCAGAAATAGTTTTGTAAGCATTTTGAAAGTTAATTAATCCGATAGTAATCAATGAGAAATCTTATTTTTTTTTTATATATATTTTCATTCCTCAAATTAAACCATCCCATTTTGTTTTCATTTAGTAAATGAAGAAGTTGAAGGAAGGAATCGGGGACAACGTGGAAGTTCGATGTTCTGTCACCTCACCACTCCTTCTTTTTCCAAACTGTCGAGATTTTGTGGCGACGCTGTTAGTTTTCTTGTAGTTGGCACATATTTTGCGGCGGTAAATTAAACTCCAGATGAGAATACTCTTTTAGAACGTTCTATGACGGAATTCATCTGGTAATTGATCACAGAGTCGTGCTATTGCTCTTCTTTACCTGTCCGAAGACAAATTCAAGAAAAGGTACTCGATCGTTTTCGCTTGTGTTCAATTAGCGACGGCTGCGTAAGTCGGTTTTTCTGTCCGGTTAACGTGGCACGAACCCCAGGAACCCCTCGACAATCCACGTTCGTCTTCCTCGAACTCCGTTAAGGGGAAGCCATCTTTAAGACCGCAATTGTTATTTTTTAATTAATTAGTATTGGGTTCGGTCGTAGTCTTACGGCAAACGCCAATAACAAAAATCGATATTCGTTGAAAGTTTAATGAATTCCAGGGACAAAACAACGAATCGAAATGAATGGGAGAAGAACACAAAGTGGACGGGAAAAGGTTGATTCTCAGTAGTAAGGTTCAAAGGTACACGTGACGCTGTGGAAAAAGGCAGGTGGGGAGGCGAAAGCGGTGCTGCGATCGGATGGAGGAATCGAAGAACGTAAAACGAGTCACGAAGACAGCGGCGCAGACCAGGCCGGTGAAAGACCAGGAACGCGGAAAGTTAGGTCAAACAGAAGTGAGAAATGAATTAATTACAAGAAAGAAGGTGTTTCTTCTTTTAAGCGGTTAATAATCCCATTAATAAACCGCTCACTTTAAAAAAAAAAAAAGCTCGCCTTTTCTACCCCCGTTGCTCGAGTAATTATATAGGGGCGAAGACGACGCAGAGCGAGAAGAAAACGAAGGTGGCAGAAGACGAGGGCGGAAAAAGAAACCTCAACGGAAACCGGGCAGGAAGACTTGTGTTTTTTCTGTTAACCCTGAAGGAAGACGTGTAATTAAACCGCCCATTTCTTCGGCCTTCCTCATTTGTTAATTGATTTCGTTAATTAATTTCAATCAGAGGGAATGAAAAATTCATTCCCATCATTTGTAAATTAGAGTTTCGGTTTTGTTTTGCTTGTTGATGGAGGATTATCACCAAGACGATGCGCCAGGCGGCGAACGTTTCCTCCGGCCCGTCTCCGGCTGCCCAACTCTTAATAAATATTCATCTCCTGCCACGTATTTACCGGTGCACACACCACCACCACAAAAACAGTTCACGTTTCTTCGTAGTTTTTCGTCCTGAAAAATCAATGGAAATGACTCTCTCTCTCTCTCTCTCTCTCTCTCTCTCTCTCTCTCTCTCTCTCTCTCTCTCTCTCTCTCTCTCTCTCTCTCTCTCTCTCTCTCTCTCTCTCTCTCTCTCTCTCTCTCTCTCTCTCTCTCTCTCTCTCTCTCCTACACTCGCTGAAACTTGTATATAATTTCTTAAGGAGTCGTTCGAGTGCCATAAAATTTAGGTGCAATTCTATCAGCCTGCATACAGGGAGCGCAATTAACTTTGGTTTACTTTGGAGATTTTAATGTCACGAAGTTTAAAGTTTCCAGATGTGAACTCGACCGGTTGAAAACTTCTATACAGAAAATTTTATTGCAGTTTGAAGACGTTTTCGATGAGCGAGTGACTTCCACGTTCCCTCCCAGTTGTGATTAAAACCCGAAGTGGTGCGATGGGGTCGAAGGCAGCTCAGGACCAACTCCCGAGGACCGCTCCTGAGGACCTCCCAAGTGAAGAAGATCGGGGTGTTACTCAAATCCGTTAATTATACATTGCTCTTTCATTATATATACATTCATAGCACAGGTTGGGAAGGTCTTCGGTCGATTAACCTCTTCTCCTCGGGTTCCTCCTTTTCTCACTCTTCATCCATCTATTTATTTATTTACTTATTTATTAAATCCGTTTCACCTTTTATTGCTTTCACGCGTTCACGCCTTTTTCCACGTAATTATAAGTTACTTCTTAATTTATTTTTTGTTTTCACTTCACAAATAATTTGAACGGTCGGACTTGTTCAGACGCCAGCGTTAAGACGGGTAGCCACTAAAAACATCTTCTTTCACCTCGTTTCCTTTTTGATTTAGGTGTCATTTGGTTTCTCTCCGGCCACGTTCGCAGGAACAGGAAAAATTGATTTATAATATTGAATTTCGATTGTACAACCTCATTATTTGATTATTATTGTTTTTCTTGATGTGGAAGTTCATTAATCACACGGGGAAAATAAATGGAAAGAGTTTGTTTCTTTTCTATTTCTCTAATAGAGTCTCAGGAAGTGAAATAAGTCATTACACGGCCTTAATAACAATAATAATAATAATAATAATAGTAATAATTTATTGAAGGGATTTCACGGGCGATTGTGGACGTGTACGCATACGTAGGACGGTTGTCGTCCAAGTTTTGGTAGTTTTGGATGATACCCGAGGAGTTTGACCGATTTCGATGAGAGAGAGAGAGAGAAAGCTGTGCCTGGTGAGAGGAGAGAACGATCTGTTTGGAAAATTGCCCTTCGTCGCCGATGTGAAGTGACGGTGAATAACCAAAAACTGTGACTTGGCAGATCAACAAACATCTCCCTTATTCGGGTCACTCGTGAATTAAAATGGCGAACCTGAAAGAGAACCTCAAATGACCAGAGATTTCGGACGATTTCATTGTGAAGTGACGGTGAATTCTGACGTTCGAGTTCGTGATGTGAGGTTGAAGATCGAACGGCCCTCACACAATCACAATGAGGTGAAACGAAAGATCAACTCGAACGTTCTCCTCCACTTCTTCTTCCCTCCTCTTGTGCATCACATCACTCGATGTGAAGTCATCTTTCGTTTAACTCGATTCTTCGGTTAAAAGGTTAATTAGCCTAACTGTTTCTAGATTAATCTGCAATTCATCAGCCATCATCCTGGTCTGAATTAATATTAACGTCTGTCATTGTTGTTTTTGGCCGCTCTCATCGTGTCGGATCATCCGTCAGAATCCGTTTACACATCTCTCGCTCTCGGATTCTTTCTTCTATTAGTCAAAAGGGAAAAAAAACGACTCATCGGACGCTTTTGCCATGTGCACGGATCTAACGGATCTCCCTGACTCATTTGGCAAGTTTCGCTAAAAATTTGATATTAATAAGTTGAACTAAATTTTGGGTTTTGGCAGTGAGGACGGACTGGTAGAGTCACGGGGAGTAACTCGAGGGTGCAGAGAACTGCACTGACCTACCTCTGGACACATGTCAGGTGGCAAATAAAGAGAAACCAAACGAGTCCGAGTCGAAATGGAGAAAGATAAAAATCGGCGACGATTTTCCGGTCACACATTTTTTTGGTCTCGAAGGCGTCGTCGGAAGGATCCAGGGAAAGAGAGGAAATTCGGGAAATTCTCCTCGAGAATGACCGGAATCAGACAGATGTCTCCACAGTACGCACGCACTCAAACACACACACACACGCACGCTTGCAGACGTACAAATACGTGAAGTAATGAAACGTGCAAATCCAAAACGTGATGAATTGTTTTGTTGGAAAAGAAAGACATTGTACGAGTTTGTCACGGGCATTGAGGTCTCACCCCGGCTCTTTCACGGCTGTGAGTTTAACAAGACATGGACGCCAGAAATGAGACAACGAGGAGTTAGACATTCGCAGAATTATCGGGGGGTTAGCGAAGACTGCCGAGTAACCGTCAACTAAAAATCATACAAATCCAGCAAGATGGTTAGAAAAAGTAAAAATAGACCCTCATTAAGGGAACCGAGCGCTCCGTGGATGACGCTAGGCGACAGAAGGTGCGAACCGGTCTCAAGTGGAAGCAGACCAAATGGACAAGTCGCGGTACAAAACGACAACGTGGTCCACCGCACGACCGATCGACAAAAAAATGAGCAGAAGACGGAAAGGCAAAAACTAAGGGATGAAATCGAAGGAGAGGGTGAAATGAGGTCACTTGGTACAATAGTACACAAATAGAAAAATAGATGGCTCTACGTTCCGGGGGTTTGCTTTTTCTACTGCCCCGTCTTGCCGTGTCTCGCATTGTGCTATTTTTCGGCAATTGTCCTGTCCTGTGCACCCGTTCGGTGTTTTCGCTTCCTCTGGGTGTACGACCACACTACCCCTGTGCCAGGCAAACGAATCTTCGTCGTGGCTCACGGCAAGCTCACGGGGTTGATCGCACCTTCTCCTCATTAATTAATTACTAATTTATGCTATTTTTCACGATAGTTATTTAAATGCAGTCGCGCTCGACCCTTAATAATTCATTAAATTTAAGTCATTAATTCGAACAACTAATTTCAAATATGCCAGAATAATTAATTGCCCAAATTTTAATAGGTGTGTATTAATTTTATAACCTTTGTCTCGAGGGCTCGGAAATTTTTGGACGCCGCCAAATAAATTCAGTTAACTTGAAATAAAGTCATCGTCAAAACTCGTCCAAAGCAGTCGTATTTTTACAGCACCTAACAACTAGTCGATGGTAGTTTCTGTGTTTTTTTTTTAATGTGGATAACCAGAAAGGAATGACCTCGGGTAGACAAAAAGGACCGGTCAAGCGGACCTACCTGCCGTTCATTTCGGTGCCAATCAGGAATTAATCAGCGTTAATGAGGTAAACTGCGGCACGGTGAACCGGGGGACGACCGCCATCTTGGATGAAAATTCGCGGGGTTCAGGTTCGTGGGTGGTAGGTGGCAGAAGAAAGGTTATAAAACCGTTACACTCATTCTCACAACATAATTTGTACTACATAAAGTCTATAATTATTGCTCGCGTGATTTGCTTTTTTCTGGGGGGGTGTGAGAAATGGGAAGAAGTGCGAGTTGACCGTGTGAGGTAGGAGAGAACAATTCAAAGTTCAATTGCTAAATTTGTC
This sequence comes from Polyplax serrata, assembly GCA_037055365.1. Classification (NCBI taxonomy): domain Eukaryota; kingdom Metazoa; phylum Arthropoda; class Insecta; order Psocodea; family Polyplacidae; genus Polyplax; species Polyplax serrata. The sequence continues at coordinate 16,923,022 of JAWJWE010000001.1, forward strand.
CTTTATCTGATGGACAGGTAGACAAATACCAAAGTACTCATTCGACCTTTACCTGAATTAATAATTAATAAATTAAGAATAGTTACTACCGGTTGAGAACTGTTAGATTTCATTTCTGACGCTTCCTGTCAGTTATGTTAGTATATAGTATATTAAATATAATATATATTCAGAACAATACATATTTATAACAATATATATTTATATTACTTCATTTATTAGAGCATGTACAGGATTCTAATAAAAATTCATTAACATCCGGTCGAGTAACTGACATTCAATTTCGCATATTCCTGTCTTACTTGGTAGCAATATTATATTCTCATTCGAGTACATTAAATAGTATAAGTATGTTTACTAAACATGTTAATTGCTTGAAAGGAAATTCATTAATATTATTAACGATACTGTAAACTGTATATATGAACAGTTACTGGAAGTGAAGCTTTTCAGGCATTTAATGGGACCTTGTCTTAGCAGAAGTTCAACTAACACCCGGTGTAATTTGACAGTACAGGAAAACGAAGTTAACATCCCTGGATATTCTGCTGCTCTGCTGTAGAAGCTTGAAGAATTGGTAAATTATTGTGAGGTTTTCACTTTCCTTGCATCCACGGCAACATCCAGTTTCTTTGCTCTTGGCAAAATTTTCCAGGGGGTGGAAACTTTTGTTTTGTTTTTTTTACAGGCACCTTTCTCTTCAACCTACTTGTCTTTTTCTTCCAGTGTTATTCTCTTAAACAAGGAAACATGAGACAAAGAAACACACGGTTTAACCCTGTTTGAGTAGGTTGGGCCGCTCCACAACAGTTCAGGTACCCAGACTTTTGTCTTATTTCCGTCTCTAAAGGAAGGGTACCTGAATCGGTACCGAACTCTCGTCACCCCCTACCCCAAATTATTTCCAACCTTTTCTTACAATATCTTTTTCAGACCGTAATTATACCAGATTTTTTTTTTTTGGATCTTTTTAATTGTACTTATTTTATTGCCATCTTTACTTATTCTCTTTCTTTTCTGCTATCTGATACTTCCAAGGTTGACCGAAACCGATTTTTTTTCCGTCCCCGTTTTCTATACTAATTTTTTTGCAGTCTTTTACTGTTCTTTATTTATTTTTTATGGTTTTATTGCTTTTATCCCTCTCGCGGGGGCAGAGGGATGGGGGTTGTTCGTCGGGCTCCTCCATCAGACATTTTCGCACTCTTATTATTCCCGCAAATGACCGCCATAAACTTCTGATTTTTAATTTCAGTTATTTGTCACGTAGGAGCAGTTTAAAATGACCAGTTTCGTGTCGCTCAACCTGAGTCGGTCTAACAGCGAAGTTGTCGCCCTGACAAAACTGTACCAGGAGAAAATTTTTTATATTCAACCACCACGAGTCCCTTCTCTCTCTCTCTCTCTCTCTCTCTCTCTCTTTCTGCAGTGAGAGTGTCAGAGCAACACGCGTAACTCGTGCCTTTTTAATAACAGGTTCGGCAACTCCCGAAACCGATTATCGACAATTAGCACTCGAAACGGTAAGGTTTAAGGGAAAGTCAGAAACATTTTCGAAATTACTTGGCAACTGCCCGGGGCAACAACTAAATTCAAAATAAAGCAAGTGATAAAATTATTAAGCTGTAGTAATTACAATAGACGACCGGCCGGAATTATTTTTCAATACATCAAGTGGAGCGGACCCGAACAAAATTGTTATTAAAGTTGTTACAAGTCTTATCGACCAGGGCATCTAATATGGTATATTACGACCGAAAGACAAATTTATTTCACGTGTCGACCATATTAGAATGTATACATTATAACAATTATAGCTGTGTGGAACAATTATAACGCGTTCAAAAATGGTTTGCCTCTTCTGGGGTTTCGTGTGTTTTTGTTTTAGTTTTTTTTTTCCACACTTCCCTTTTCCACCCCCGTTGGGGTGTGAGTAGTCTGACCTTTAATGAAAGCTTTCGGCCGACGCTCGTCTCCATAGCCCACACGTACGCACCCCAAAGGACAGGCTCGCCCTGGCTCACCCCGACCGAGGGACTCGATGTCCACACCTACGGCCTGGACGAAAAATCGCGGGACGCGTCTACGAAACGCTTCGGTGTTACGCTGTTATTTTTAAAATTTCCATAATTTCTCGTTCGTGTCTATAAAAAAAAAGAAGTAGTGAAAGAAGTGGAGAAAAGTTTCCTCAAAGAGAAATTATTCCCGGTTTCCGAATGCGTCCAGGATTTGCAACGGTTTATCTTACCGTCCGGCGTTCCAACTAAGAGTTCGCTTTAATTAATAAATAGGATGCTCGGTCTGTGATATTGCCTTTTAATAGTCGGTTGGTGTCCCAGGTAATTATTGACAATTACCTGTGTGCGAGGGGGGGGGGTGAACGGACAGGGGGTGAAGCCAGGGAGTCAGGTGGATGAGAAAATGTCGAACCTATCCCAAGATACGCGAACGCCCGGTCGATGGGTAAGTGTCGGCTGTTTACTGCGAAACGCTCGCGTACACCTGAGGAAACTCTCTCTTTTTCTCTCTCCTGTCGTCGGCCTTAGAGCGAAAATTTTGTCCAGAAAAAGCGAACGAACGTGGGAATCTGGGGGGAGTACGGTAAAAGTAGGAAACGGTCAGAACGGATGGTAGAAGAGCGAACGGAAACAGCTGACCGTGTAATGGATGTCAAGGCCGAACGCCCCTATTGTCAAGTTCCCTGAAAGAGACGCAACTTGACTTTTGTGTGTGTGTTTTTTTTCTGGTGCTTGCGTACTCTGTGGTTTTTGCGTGCGTCCGTACGCGTCTTACCGATGATGGAAATATTAAAATGAAACGCACTCGTTTTCAAGAGAACGGCTCTCGACTTTACTTTCACACAAACTTTCCCTACCTAAACATCCCCTGTATTATAAATAGAGGAGCTTAGTGTCAACATAAATTCGTACATCGGTTGACCATCTTATTTCTTTTGTTTCAGGTAAATACCAGTCGAAATTAAGTTAAAGGTACTCACAGTACCCGTCATGTACAGGCACTCACAAGATGTTCTTCAAGTTTTCCAATAAAAACGGCAAGTATCCCTCGCTCCGTTACGGTTCTGTCATTCAGAAACTGCACCCGACACATTCCACTCGGTTTTTTTGGCCCTTTTCGTATTTTCGTTCCGCCATTCTGCTCGTCTGTTCTCTTCTGGCCATTCAGAACTCATTTCTCGGTGAGAATTCTTAAGACGTTTACTTTTTCGGCCATTTTTGTTTCACTCGGTTGATTTTTGGTTGGACTCCGTACAATTCACGATTAATTACTCTACATTTTGAGTCTTCACAACGCGGAACCGAAGAGTTTTTGTTTTAAATACACCAAACCCGGTGCAACTTCCTTTTCTCCGATCGCAAGGACACGTTCAGGAATTCGATCGATACACCTCGCACTATACAATATTTGTATACAGCAGAAGTGTTTTGTCTCCTGTCTGACCGACCACGTCAATTTTCTCTGCTTGATCCTGTCGGACCGTGATGGAAAGCACAGGTTTTCCGGTGACACAGTGTGTGTGTGTGTGTGTCGAAACGTGGCACGATCTAAGGGCAGCAGGAGACGGGAAAAAATTTTTCCACGAAGGGCTCGGAGCGTCGAGGTTGTAATTATGCTGTCAGAACCCATTTTCTAAACATTATATTAACTCCTCGGCCCTTTTTTTGCCAAAGCAGAGTTCAGTTTTTTTTTCTGTCGTAATTACGACTTCGTTTTCCGAGTTGATAATTACTTTTTTTCATCATCAGCATTTGCATTTAAATCCGACTCATACCACGGGAGTACTCCCCCACGAGTCCGCTCCCTAGCAGAGCCCTACTCTTCTGCATGTGCACATACACACACAGACACACGTACAAACACATCCATTTGACTGCCTTTCATACTGATAAATATCATTTTTCATATATACCTTTCGGTTGTTTCGCGTTCCTTTTTTTTTATTTTCCATCAAAAAAACTTTTTTGTTTTTGTAGTAATTAATGTAGTAATTGATGTTTTCCATCTTTACTCCGGACCCCCCTCGAACGCATTTCATCGATTGTACTTGTCTGATGGAAGTTGCACCCCCTGGTCAACGGTCACCCTGGTCTCCTGATCGATCCTCTCGGGTTCACCGGTGTCGGCACCGGCGTTGCCACTTTTTTACTTCCGAAGATGCGGAAAAGTAGCTGCTAACGAAATTATAAATCACTTGTCACGTACGTTTCCACTGTTTTTCGAATTAAGGGTGTGTAAATTGTGTTTCGTGGGGGTTGTGGTGTCGCCGACAAAGGCCGTTTCCATTTTACAATTTTCATTGTCCTGCTCCTGAGGTTTCGGGTACCCGCCGAACTAACGGTTTTAAAGACAATCATAAAATTCATAAAGTTATGACCGAGGACCGCGGCTTGCACGTTCGGAATCCTTTTCTTTGTTGGATAAAAAAGAATGAGAACCTTTTCGGGGTGCACAAGAGCCTCACGAGGGCGGTGACGAAGAAGAACCTGATGACCGAACTTGTTTTTATGACATCAGATGGTACTATTTGTCTTCGACTGTGTTCCTTTTCCATCTTTCATCTGGTCTTTCGTGGACCCTCTCTCCCTCTCCTTACCTCTAAAATATTTTTATTGTATACTTTTTACCGAATCATAGTTTTGTCTATTCAACCATATTTTCCCTTGTTATTTTGGAAAACGACCCCCAGCAGAAATTAACCGTCGCAAATATCCTCAAATTCCGACTGTTTCTATGGCATCGTAAAAATTGTTTTTGTTGTAATTTACACTCCACGGGTACTGTAAAACGGCACTACAATGATCAAAACATTTATGAAAGTTTTAATAATATAATAAGAGTTAAGAATGGTTATGTGTTGAAATTTAAATATCACTTAATAGGCTCAACAATGTTATTAATAAATTCTCCTTACTCATTTCTATTGCGTACAGTTAGAAGCAGATGTATGGGCATGAATTTTCTTTTAAAATAGGAACTTGAGTAGAATAGAGATTTTCGTAGGAAGTTTTTGATTGTTTTGACAGGCAATGCTACCACTCATCAACCCTTTTCTTCTGTTGCATTTCCAGGGTTATGAAACGAGTTGGTGAGTTTCATTCTCAGTGTATCGTCTCGAAAGAGGAAATATGTCGATGGGATTAAAGGCGGATTAGTCGGGCCGATTGTGTGCATCCGACCAAAAATCGCTTCGTCTTTCCCCACATACGACCGATTCAGGTTGTTTGTTTGTTTGTTGTTTGTTGCAACGAAAGTGAAGCAACTGCCTTTCTATCGAGCCCTTCTCGACCTAGGAAATTCGCCAGAGTTTTTGTTGCGTTCCCCGTGGCCCTCGCTTTGTCTTTTCCAAACAAAAGTGACTCCTCTGACACGCCACCGAGGCAGATGGATATGAAAATTTGTCAGTCAGTCAAACCGTGAAATTCTTTCATTCAACACGAATGGGAAATTTATTTAACGATTTATGCTCAGGTCTCAGGTCTTATGTACGAACGCTAAGATCAGTTTTTAAATACAAATTTCTCAATTTCCCACAGCGTCAGCAGCGATTCTTCTCGTTTAATTCTGTTTTTATTACGACAGTTACGTTCCAAAGGCAAAAATCCGAAAATGAAACTTTCAAGACGTGTGCGTTCGGTTTTAGTGACGGACATCATTAGACTTTCTCTTCTCTTCGCAAGTTTACAATTTCGTTTTTTCTTTTTTTTACTTTTCACTCGCCATTATTGATAATCGAACGATGGAGTATGTGGAGCAGTGTAACATACGAAAAAAAAGTTTCGGGTATAACCATGACTAATTGTCATTATTTTCTGGTTGCCAAAAATAGTTTTCCTTTTGTTGGTTTTTTTCTTTTAGTCGGGTTAGGACAATGGAAAACGTTTCGCCAAGTCCTGAAAGCCGTTGACATTGAGATCGAAAGTGACCGAAATAAACAAAGAGAGGAAGGTGGTAGCCTTTGAAGGTGTTGGCGGCAGGTAGAGAGACAAGAAGGGAAAGAAAGAGTTACAAAGAAAATTTACAGGACATGCCGACTACCTGTCTGAGTAATTTGCTTGCCTTATACAGATGTGGGAATTCTGTATGTTCTCTTCGTCCGTGATTCTTTTTTAATTTATGCCATTTTCATCATCGGGAAAAATAGTTGGAAATTCAACAAACATGGGCGCAGTCATAAAGGAAAAACGGAGATTTAAATGTGTGCGCGGAGTTAACGAAGAAGACATTTTCACAAATTTAATGCTACACAAGTCGTACGTGGACTTTTTTTGGGGGTCTTCGAGGTCAATGTGAACCTTCAAAATTAAAAATTACCACGTTTTTTTTTTCGTCTTTCATATCTAAAGTCTTTTGCCACGGTTCATTTTCTTATGTTCCTGTGACCGCTCCAAACAACCGTCACTCTCTCGTTCCCATACAATGAAAAATGAGTTTTTAAATTTTTGTTTAAATTTGAGTATCTCAAAGTTTTCATTCTATTTTATTCAACTTAGCAATAAATAAATTTTTATCGTCCGACGTTAAATTTCTTGACCGGACAATGTTTTCTACTTTTTTTTAAAAAATTTTTCAACTCCTTGTGGAGTACATTTTGGTCCAGTTGCTCCACTCCACTTGGAGCCCAGACAATTTTTTCTTACTTCAAGACGTGTGCGTATCCTCTGCCTCGGCGCAAAGAGTTTCCCTGTGTCAGTGTCTTCCTCCCAGGGTGCAAGGTCTTGGATGTGACCCTACAGACCCTACGGAAGCTTTCCTTCGCCTCATGGGACTCCTGTCTTTCCAGGACAGTTGTTCTCTGACTTCTGCCCTGCAGAGTTGAAAACGTCAAAATCTTTCCAGGGCTCAGTTCAAGGGTCAACTGTGGTTCATCATCCTGCCTCTCATGAGTTGCAATTTTTCGTAAATTTCACCACGGGATAGATGCAAACTGTTTTTAGAAATTAAATGATTTTCCTTGGTCTGATAATTAATTATATTAGGATAGTTTTAAAAAAGACACTCAAAAATGTTCGTTCAACCTTTGAAAACGGGCAATCCGTTGCAAGTTCTTAGTTACAAGTTCCTGACATCACTTGAGACTGAGTGTTCTTTGTCAGCTGCTACGCTGAACAAGTTCAAATTATGAATGAGATGGCGCAGAGCTTAAATTGATCTGAAATTACAATTACACTTGTAGTCAGCCGATGTTGAACGTCATTTCACCGCCGACCAGGAGCGCATCACTCGATCATTAAAATAAAATTTCAGGATTGTCTCACTTGTCAAAAGTCATTTTCCTTTTTGGGAATAATTGTTTGAGCTCGAGTTCCTTCCCGCGGAAGACGCTTTTCTCATAACCGAAACAAGTCAGAAAATGAAAGTCAGTCGTCTCGAGTCGACTTGAAAAAATTCCACATTGGAGGATTTGTCTCGAGCCTTTCTGCATAGTAAAATTGTAATTCACCTGGCAGAGGATTTGCGAATATCCAATTTCTTCCTTTTCTCCACAAGGTTTTAATTTATGTTCTCCCATTCTCGCAGTCCACGTCTAGAAGAAAGAAAAGCGAGATGGATGTGGTCGGAAGACGAGAGACAGAGAGAGAGAGAAAAAAAAAGAAATAGACGAAAGAGTGACATTTCTTACGAGGCGGTTTAACGTACGGGGCGAAAACAGTGGAAAGAAGACGGATAAAGAGAGAGAGAGAGAGAGAGAGAACGAGAGAGAGAGAGAGGGAGAGACCGTGAGGGAGTGAGACAAACCGGAGGAGAAGATGGTGGGACAGACCGCGAGCGAAAAAAGAGAGGTGGCCGCCGTAAGAAAAGGATAGACGGAGCCGAGAAGGGAGCGAGAGAAAAAAAGACGAACGCACAAGGAGATAGGCGGAGGAGAAGATGTAAATGCGGGATTTTTTTTTAGGGGCAGAGGTACGGCCCGAACCCCCGCCCAGGCGAACGAGAAGGAAATTTCCTTGTGCGTCCTCCTCGGGTTCGGCACGGGTTTACCGGCCCGTTGCCCCTACCGGCTCGGCGACGCTCCCCTCGATTCGCTCGTCGCCTCCCACTCCGAGAGGGCTCGGCTCCCACCTTCCGCTCGTTTTCTCCTCCGCGAGTCATTTGTTTCCTACGGTGGAGGGAAAGCAGTTCGCGGCGCACGGCCGCATGGTTTACATCGGGAAAAATTATTAAGTAATTAAAATCCATTGCGAGCGGGAAAACAAGTAATAAATGGTAATAATAGTCGAAGTAATAAGTAATTAACAGCGGAAGGATAACACACACACACAGAGTTCGGAGTGAAGAATACCTTGAAAAAGTTATTCGCAGTAGTTTTAACTAGTTTTTATTATTATTTTGCGCAACAGTCTCGTACGACACACGGAGTAATTAATTAATCGGCGGAAGATCTGCTCTCCGGTGGTATTTTTCGCATTTTCCTTACTCATCGGGAAACATCACCGAGAGATCCAATCGGTTCGTCGTCCGTTCATTTTTACGCATTGTGGTGATATCTCCGAGAAGAGAAAAATTTTATTTTCATTTTTCATTTTTGGTTTAATTTTGTTTCTGGTGCGGTTTTTGTTTCAAGTTGGCATTTTCTGTCGAGTCCCATCGGCAAGTTCGTTTTCTTCCGGCTGTTCAATTCGTGATCACGATCCCGATCTCGATCACGGCCGGTCTCCGCGAAAATATCTGAATTTAAAAATTCTGCATGGACATGTTCGATTCTTGTGACGATGGAAAGTTCGCACTGGAATTTTTGATCAAATTGGATACGAAATTTGGCTGGTTCGAGTCCGTGGAATTATGTCACCAGGTACGAGACACAAAAAAACAAGCAAACAAACCTAAGTTAAAGATGTCCGAAAGGAAAATGGGTCCCGTACCATTGTTTTTGGGTGAGGGAAAGAGACGACTGAAAAATTGACGGGAACAAGAGTTTGGCTCTTGTCTTTTCGTTTGGTAAAGGAGCTGAGGTACTGGGAAAAGGCACAAAGATGAAAAAGTCACTTCCTACAAATGATATCACTACAATAATACGATTTTGAAGTTGAATTTACAATAAGTTGTCTAATTCGTGAGGCTGTTCTTCTTGAAAGTAAATTTCACAAAACAACATAGGAAATGGGAAATTTCTTAAAGTTCAAATCTCAAAAAAGCTCCTTGAAGAGTTTTTATTCGTTTTTAATTGATTTATTTTATTTTTTTTGGTATTATTAATTTTCATAATTTAACGACAAAAAAGGCATTTAAAATTTGAATAGTGTAAATATGCAAATTTACCTTTAAAGTGGACGACTACACGACCGACCAACCGATCGGGACGAATTTAATTTCCATCTTTTTTGTTTTTTACTTATTAAATAAATTATTTAAAATGAAAGCCGTTTGGTGGTGGAATTCTCTCGGATGGCAACACGACGACGAGAATTCAATTTATTAGTTTCATTTTCAATATGTTTAATAAGAAAGTACGGCGACTAATAAGTTGCATAATTTTCGGTAATGTGACAGTTACAATTAACACAGGAACTTAATTGTTTAGTGTTGGAGGAAAACAACATGAGCGCCGGTTATGTACGATACTTTTAACTATATTTTATTACGGATTTCTCACTGAAGATTTCCATATTTTTGACAACATTTGGGATTCTAATTTTGTTACCTTGAAGTATTTAATGTAAACGGATTCGAAGAGGTAAAAGTCGAAATATCATACGTGCCGGAAACATTTTAATTACATAAAATATGTTATGTGTCTGTGGAACATCCGTAGAATTTAAATTGTTCGCCCAGAGCCGGGTTAATAACGCACCGTAGGTTGACAAACGTGAACGCTGTTACTTATTTATTTTTATTATTTCATCGAGAATTTTTTAATAATTTTATGTATTCTATTTTTCGTAACAGTTCGTGCTGTTTTTAATTGTTATATTATTACTGGCGTGGGTTATTGTTTGGTAACTTGGATTTTATAAAGCGAAATAGGGTGAAACTCCTATTATTAAATTTTATTCTCTGCGCTTACATAGACGTATTTATTAACGTTATGTATCGAAAATTCTGCCATTGACGAGATGTCAAACTCGAGTGATTTTCACCTGGTTATGGCCGTGACTTGGTTCGTAGTGTTTTTCGGACATTGTCCTTGTCTTTCTCGAGTGTCCACCGTTCAATGACAGTCGGAGACTACAATTTTATTGCCGCCATCAATTACTACCATTCCATATACATATTTACAATGGTCCTAGTTTTTTTCTTCGTCCATTATTAATTTTTTTAATTACACAGTTCGGAATTGGAAACTTGATTTTTCGGGTCCGGTTTAATAAAAACCCGGCATTATTAATGTGGCTAATTCGCGTTCGAACAGTGTTTTTTCCTTTCGTTAATATTAATTTAGTATATTTGGAGGTTCCAAACTGACCATGAGAATTTATTTGAAATCATGTTAATAATTTGGTTGGGTTTTCGGTTTCCCCGTTGGAATTATGATAAAATGTTAATTTAATGCCCGAAAAATGTGAATCTGGAAGTGAAGTCTCGCGGCGAGTCTCTGTGGCGATAGCGTGAATTTCTCCGTCTCTACACCTTCTTCCTAACTTAATTTGTAAGACTATGTTTCGTCGAACTTTAAACTTTGACCAGTTCAACTATCGGAATGTTTCGCCGAAAACCTGAATGTTCTGACGTGCGAAAACACTTAAAAGACCGTAAAACGAGAAATACTGCAATAATTTAATCCGAGTAGGGTTTCGATTTGTCAGTGTGGCTCTTTTTCAACTATATACGTTTTTTACTATTGGGAGGATTTAGAAGTATTTACGTGTTTCCATCAATTGTAACAATTATTGTGTAAGTAATAGGCTTTTGTATTTACTAGGCAAATTATATTTAATAATTTTGGCGTTACTCAGTTAGTTTTAATGTATCATTACGGGCAAATGACAGTGATCTCTTTATTTAAAGTATGGGCTTACATGGGAGCGTGTCTGAAAGGTTCTCTCTGAAGTTTCTTTGTACGGGGACAATCCAAGTAGTCGAGGAAGAAACCTCCTAATTTGAATATTCGGCTTGCGCCATCGATATTTGTCTGCTCTTATTTATATTCAAATATCTTTTTTCACTAAAGTTTAAATATATTCAAACACGTGTGGCGCATCACCGCCGTTGTCATCCTCATCAGTCGCACCATCCCAATTTACGTTGCACTTGTCGCCTTCTTTTTTTTTACAAAAGGCAAAAGACCCAGGTCCTCGTTACCGAATATTCAAATGAGATGAAGTCTTTCTCTCTCTCTCTCTCTCTCTCTCTCTCTCAGAGTCATCTCCTGTCGTCTTCCGCAAGGCTTTGCTGGCGGCGAAGCTCCCTCGAGTACCGCTGCCTCTGCTTTGGGTCATTTTATAGCGAAATTCTACAAAGTAGTATTTTTTTCTGTAGTCAAAAAGCCGGTCATTTGTGACTAATTTAGCCGTTTAACCATTTAACACGTTTGACATATTAAAAAACAAAAAATAAATGAAAAAGAAAAACAGTCAGTCTGACTGAGTCGCCCAACTTCTCTCGCTTGTTTCTCTACTTCTTTCATAACTTTCTTGTTTCAACACGTTTACTCGTTGAATTTGCCAAATGGGTCCATTTCCGGTACTACTCAACATGTGTTTAAATTCCTATGTGCGAGACTTTTCCGAAATGTTAAAAATTTTTTCTCAATAGACTTTAGTTGAACGTCAGATGAGTAGGAATTCCGTGTTAATTGATTAATAAATTTATTTATTCTTAAACTGGCACTAGCATGGTGTTCGTTGAATATTATCCTGTAATTTTAGTTTTGATGTAACTAATAGTTTGTATGTGCCTTTGATCAGGAAGTTTTTCTTCTTCTGCTTTTTATCGGGTTCCATCGGGGCTCAAAATTCCCGTCTTGTCACCCAACTTCAAAGGGCTTAAATGGCGGAACAGACCGGTAATCACACGGCCTAGGTGAAATAGTTAAGAAATGGAGATAGTGGAACGGTGACTGAGTGAAAATAGGAAAAGTTTGCAGACGACAAAACAGTTTTATCTCCGCCCCGAGAGGTAGAAAAGTTTTTTTTCACCTTCGCACGCTTTCGTTGAGCCTTTCAGGGTCGCCAGGGGGTGAAATGCTTTGGGGATGAAAAGGTTCGGCCGGCCGTCCATGGGATGGCACTGGACGTTTGGATTTTCCGCGTTCGCACGTTCATCCGTTCGCCTCCTGTGGGATTTCACACGAAGTAACTTGCGGTCGGCTCAGGTTTTTCAGACTTTGTCTTTTTTTCCCCGGTTGTTTGAGTTCCATCACGGCCGGGGAAAACAAACAAGGAAACACCAAGTGGTTTTTTTGTGGATGACTGAAATTCTCCCCAGTCGTGTTGACATTAACCCGTCATGGTTTCGTTTTATTCCCGATTCGTACACACGGGGTGCTCGGGGTGGGAGAACTTCTTCGGATGGGGTGCTTTTCGACTCTGGCAACCTTGTGACTCATAACTTGCAGTTACATAGTGCTAATGGCTATTTATAAATATTTTTTCCGTACGTTTATACATAAAATACAAACCGTTCGTTACATTTGTCACTCTATTTGGATGTGTTAAATATTATTGTATATATTTTTCTCATGTTGTTGCATCGAACTTCAACACAGCCCCATTTGTGACTCCGGTCGTGTCCATTGTCTGTATTTCGTGTTAGCACAGTCTCATGCCACGTTACGAGATGAGAAAAGATGGAAAACTGTATTTTTTGACTGACGTAAAATAATTCGACCTTGTTGACTTGGCCCGGGACGAGAATTTTGCGAAAACGCACAAGTGAATAAAATATATATAAGTAAATAAGAAAGAAATTTGGGACGCGGAGGTGGCGTATTTAATTATTTTTGATTTCAAATTTGTTTGACACGTCGCTGATGGCTCGAATGATATGTTGATGTTTCTGGCTCCGACTACAAAAATAGTTTCATTTAGTGATTGAACTGTTTAAATAATTTTGTGCTGCGTGGAGAATTCGTCTTGGTCAGGCGGGTCGTGCACTCATGGGTTACTGTCACGATGGGTACCCACGCGATCCGACAAACAGGCGGGTACCCCCTGAGCAAACCACAACCAGGTATTTCCAGGTTGACGATTATTAGAATATCGTTTGTCATTCTTCTTTGTTTTTGTCTGGCATTAGTCAAATCCCAAGGATGGCATTTTGCCTGTGTCGTCCTCTTTGTCTCTTCCTCCGCCTGCCTCTTCCTCCTTAAACAACAGGCCTCTTAATTACTTAGCGACGGTCAGGTATTTCTTCAGGTAATAATTAATAACCAAAATATGATTCAGCCATTTTTGTTTTAAACGCAGTTTTTCCATATTTTTTCCTCTCTCTCTCTCTCTTTCTCACTGTGGTGTGATGTGTTCTTTTGTGTTTGGTCGCCATGGGTTTTTTCCCCTGTCTCTTCCGACTGACTCACCTTCGTTTAACTTCCACCTTTGGATTCTGTAGGAATCCGAGTGTTTTTACGCGTTCCATGTATTAATCACACGCCATATGAATTTCCTTCGATTAATAATTGAATTCTATTTTTATTACAATGGGAGAGAATTACGAGACTTGTGTGTCATCTCTGCTGGATCTAAAAACGTTCAGAATAGAATTGTAATGAATGCCTTTGGACTGGCACCCGGGCTCTCTCGGGGAGTTTCGCCTTACAATGGACATTTCCCTATACAATGCGGACATTCACATTTCTGTCGGTTTCTCGTTTGTTTCCTCTTTGAAAATTATACACGTGAACATTTATAAATTTACATAGTGCATAATAATTATTATAAATTATTTTATTAAATAATTGTGATAAATTATACGTCAGATAATTATGGATTATACCACCGCTCGCTGTGTATAAGTCGGAGTCCGTTCGAGATGTGAAAATACTAGAGAGACTTCTGCCTCACGGTTCTGATATCCTTACGTGTAAAAGACGAGGAGTTGGCCCTTATTTGAGAAAGGAGTGTCTGATTTTAAGTAGTGTCAACAGTTCAAGAATGCGGATAAGCAATTTGAAACTAGTTCGGTCAATTTCAAGGCTCTGAAGTTTATGAACAGTCTGTTTATTAACAAAATTATATATCAAAAGTTAATTACTGATAACCGTGTAGAGGCTTGAGAATGAGAGGAAGTCTACCGATGTTCTGAGAACGACGATAAAAAGTCAAATGCGGTAGACTCTCTTTTTTAGTTCTCACAAAATTTGTAATACACAGATTCGTATCGGAGTAGTTCGATCACTCCTCATCTAAGCAGTAAGATTAATAATTAACCAATCCATTTTCTCATCAGTTTCATTGATATTTGGTGCTTAACTACGCGACTTGGGAACGTTTTAGGAATACGGTAAAGGAAAATGCACGAGCGACAATGAGAGCTCTCGCATCCCTCGAGGAAACTTTTTTACCTCAGGGGTACACCTACAAAGTAAAATCCTAGAGCAATAGAAATCTCCTAGCAATTAAGTGAAATTAACACACCATACTCAGACACAAACTTGTACGGTTTAATGCCTGTAATTACACATCGATTGCTCTTGTACATTGGAAACGACTATCCATCTTCTCAACAAGAAGACATACTTTCGTCATAAATACACCTGGTTACTCACTCGTCTAGTTCTATTCGCTGGAAGAGTTGTCTAAACCCAAACGAACAGTGCAGTTTATTAACTCAAAAAAAAAACCCGAACGTCCTAAAGTATAAAACGTCCCAACTTATTTATAGGTTGGCTATTAATTGAATCGTATTAATAACCACCAGGTAACGTTACTCAGTTGTCTGCTGCTTCCACGTCACTTTTTCGTCCACCAACGAGATTGGAAAACTTTTGCCAGCGAGTGCCAACGGCTGTCCTAATAAAATTCTATTAAACATTTGCACATAGCAGAGGTTGTTAAACGGCAGGGCACCGATTTTCTTCTGGTCCCACGCGAATTTTTTGTTTTGCCCGTTACTGCGTTCTGCGTCCACGTCGATCGAAGCGTAGGACACTCGCGAGAAAACATTTATTGAACATTAAACCGATAAACACGTCATCAGCGCTGTCCCATAGTGGAGCGCGTATTTATTTGTTAATTAAATATTTGTTCCCTTTATTTGTAGTTTATTAGGCTCGCGAAAACAGAAACGGCCGCTAACGGGCCGGCCCCGTGACGTAAACCATTACTAAAATTCTAGTGACACGGGGAGACAGTGTCAATGTTCCTATTAACACTTTTTCACTCTTCAAAACCAGATTCTTATCCGTTTATGTCCGGACGGAGAGAATGCGGTGGAATAATTAAATTTTGCCAAGTTTGTCTTCGTGTTTTGTTGGCCATCAATTAAAGACATTTATTTTATGTACATAAATGCGTGTGCATGTTTTCCGGTTTGCTGAGGTCACTCGACGGCCACCTGAGCGTTTTCTCTTCTCCGTTCTGCTGCCACGTCACCAACGCTCTTTCTGTTGTCTTGCTTGTTCACCCGGGGTGTTCCCTTGATTTTTTTTCTTTCGGCAAGCCAAAGTTTAGATTGCTACTTTTTTCCGTTAGGAATCGTAGTGATTGATGTCTTGATGAAATTTACAAAAGAAATTTAAACAATTAAAAAGCAAACAAGTGTGATTTTCGATGGATTTAATCAATTCGGACGATAACATAGATAATGAGTCACGTTGTCTAATTTCCACCGTGGCGTCACCCGGGACAAATTAATCAATCAATTCATCTATTTTTTGTAATGGGTGATTGCACCTCTGCCGTATTCTATGTCGTTTGTCTATTTGTCTATTATGGGTACCACACATGCGGTTTTGGGTACGGTAACGAACGTTGAAACGGATTGTCAATGTCGTCGTCATTTTCATCCTTCTCCTTGACTTTCTCTGGTCCATCCATCATTTTTCGGTAGTCCTCAAGTGATCCTCGTTGATTCTTTGTCGATTTTTCAAAGAAATTCACTAAAATTAAAATTCTCTACTTCATACATCATCTGTTCGACAAGCGTGGTTCCTTCTTTTTTTTTCTCCTAATCTTCTTCTCACAGATCACCTCGGGAATGCATGCTCCCATGCACAAACGCACACAGATACGTGCAGACAATGGCCCCGAAATTAGAGAGAAGCCGAATGAAAAGAGAAATTTTCTTTTTAGTTTTGAGGAAGAAGACAAAAAAACACAGGTATTTTGGTCACAATATAAACACCTGTCCTTTTACCTGTGTGGCCTGGACCGTGAACAGAAAATTCAAATAAACCACCCTCCCAGGTTGGTTTTTCTAGTTTCATCTTGCCATTTCTCCCCGGGGCTATCCGTGGCATTTCAGTCGGAGACACCTGAGACTTGCTGTCACTGGCTAACAGGAGGCAGTGGAAAAGTTTAAGAGACTGAGCAATCCAGCACCGAGAGCTAGAAATAAAAAAAAATTAATTGAGAAATCAGACAAACTCCATCGTTTCCGATAATGTAGAGAACCCCGGCGTCCTTGTTTCCAGTGTATTCTGCATTAATAATTTTATTTCCCATTATAATTTCATTTATTACATCGGTCGTGAGGTACTTAAACTTTAAAAGTTAAGGATTTGATTGTGTTTTTTTGCCATCTCTCCGACTTGTACGTACTCGTACCAGCTAGCAAAATTACCGATAATTATTCATGCGGCAATTTTAACCAACTTGCGACTGAGACATGTATAGTTTCGCGCCTTTTATTCATCCGTTCGGTGCAGGTTCGTCATAGCAGGTCCATTAACCACGTTCATAACTTTCAATAGTTACGAAAAGGAACTCATTTCAACGGATTATGTTAATTTATAAGTTGTCGTTAACCTTGGTTTCCTCGACGATGTTTATTTGCACAATTAAGAGCGATTCATGTAAATCCGACGCCTGGACACTCATCTCGACGTGAAAATATGCCGGTCTGGAAGGTGTGAGTTCCCGGAGGACTCGGGAGGACCCGCGAAGTGCTCCGGTGGTTCCTCTACTCCCGGGAGACTTTTAAGAAAATGGAAGGCTGAAAGAACGAGAAAAAGTCTTGTTCTTTTTAATGAAATAATTATTATAAAAGTCCTTGAGCCGATGAAATTCGTCAATAATAGAAAAGATAATCATTGACTACGTTAATCAAAAAAGCAATCACGAACGTATTTAATTCGTTAATCTACGTAGTAGCTGAGAGAGCATGAGGCAGTCGAGCGAAGCCAACGCGCATGCTCAGATGGGCAATCATCGTACCAAACTCCTCTTCAACATGTCCTTTTTTCTTCTATTTTAATTTTTAATTACGACTACGGGAAATCGATTCGTTTTGAACGTTGAACGCAACCGCATACGAACGATAATTTGTCTCAGGTGAACCCGTGAACGGAAGCGAAGAAACACATGTCCGTCACACGGAGTAGAAAAGTCTGTCGTGTCACCTGGACAACCTTAAACAGCCGGATTAAGCTGATTTATATAAATTGACGATTCGAATTATGTATATATGTATATTTTTTTTATTACGTTCGCTATGAGGAGGTTTCGGTGTGATTACTCTACGTATTTTAATGTAAATATTATATGGTAGTTTATGAGAAAGTAGTTTCTCTTCGTCTCACAACTGGGTGTATTTCTCTACGTGCTCGACGACTGTTGCCTTCCCAACGGACACCTCAGTAATCCTCGTCGGTAATGAAAATGTTTAATAAGTGTGCAGGAGTTATTTTTTATGTAGTGTATTCATAAATTAGATTCTAACACCTTATACCCGAAATAAACTGTTGACATTCCGCGTGCGGACATATTTGATGTTTCACTCCACGCCTGAGTTTTATTAGTTTGTCGCTTTAGTTACGAAGCATACCGAAGACGAATACCAACGCTCGCAGGACCACCTTGTGCTTCCTTCATACGTTGACATTTTGCTCATCGTTTTTGTCTCTCGTCACGTCGAGTTTTTGTCTAACCAGGTACCCCCCGGTGAAAACGCGGGTTTTGCGAATGGGAAATAGTAAAACTGGTAACGCAAGGGGAGCTGGTAAATCACGGGTATGGATTTTATGTAATTGTAGGCCCCCCCGGTAATGTGCAGGTACAGACGGCATGGCCGACGAAGGATTCGGCCAGGTGGACGTAAATCGAAGCAAAGAACTAATTTCTATTCTACCAATATCTAACCAGAACTAATTGACGGTTGATGAGCACAATGAAATTTCATACGGAGCACAACGGGCCGATCTAAAAATTAGATCACGACGAAGGCGTTTGAAAATTGCTCTCTTTCGGTCCGATCATCTCATTCTTTGTTTCCACATCTGTCTACTTGGCGGTGATCTTCCGGATCTGAATGAAATCGGCCTTTGACCCTTTTTTTTTGGGGGGGGGGTTCGAAAGAGGCGTTACCCAGTGGAAAAAGTAGGAAAACATCAGAAGGATTTGTTTTCGTCTCATGGGTCAACCGCCTGGAGGAAGGTTGGTTTGGGTCACTTGCCAGCATCCCTGATGGACCTGTCATCTCTTGCTCCTTTTACGTTCACCTCACACCTTTAGAACCCCCCTGAGTCCCTGAACGCTGCTCTTTCTCTCTCGGTTCATTCAGGTTCTCAGGTGTGTGGGTTCTGTTTTTGTTGCTCGGCTACTTTACTCTTTTCTGATTTCTCACAATATCAGTAAGTCTTTTTCTTCTCGGGTTTGACGGCAACTCGGACGACCTCGAACCGCACGGTACGCGATTTGTCCCAACAAAGCGAAGCAATTAGGGTGATTCTTCAAGTCGAACCGTTTTCTTGTCGTTTGCCTGGATGGAAGAATTGCGACCATCGAGAGTGTACGCTCCGTCTGCTTGAGAAAATCCACTCGATTGTATTGAACACGTCGGCGGGTTAAACTCCACAAAGTTCGGCCATTTTGTCTTCTGTTTCGTTGTTGTTTCAACTGGAGCTAATTCTCGCATTCTCGAGTGCTTCGTACACCGGGGATTCGCATGGGTTTCATCTCGCACTTGAGTTTTTAACGGACAAAGTCGCGTTTCATTTACTTTCTGAAAATCATTCACGAAAATATGCAGAGTCAGTGGGATACTTAAAAAAGTGTTTTGCTGCGAATCAAGGACACGAAGGAAGGAAACGCAGGGCAGGACACGGGTGGAACGAGGCAGACCAGGATGAATAACAGACAAAACGGGCGCTCAACCCCATGGAAAACATGGAGGTTTCCGTCACGGACATTATTCTGCAACTCGACAACCCGATGAACCTTCGTTTTGTTGAATTGTTTTCCGATGGTACGACCGAGCACCTGGTGTTTGTTAAGGGCCTTTGAGGGAGGCTTTGACATGTGCCCCGACCACCATCGCTCCTCTTCTGCTTCCATCCATGTTGATTGGCACCCCTGTGTCTCACGTTACTCATTACCGATCTAATTGGTTGCCATATTGTTGAAGGTCCTCATTGGATTGAGTAATTTCTATATTATTACCGTAAGCCGCCATTGGCTGATTTATATCCGGTCAGCATTGTTTAAAACAGTCGACCAATTTTCCTAGTTTTCGTTGTTTTCTATTTCGAACATATCGTGGCTCTAATTATCCTTGAGTTTCACCCTACTTTTCAATCAAATTTCGTGTTTACTACTATTAAATTTGTTTAATTTAACGGAGTTATTAATTTCTATGACTCTCCCGTCAATAATTTGGTTCTCCATGGGGGGAAGTTGCCTTTCCGCTTGAGGTACCCGTCCAAGTAACGGATACTTTCTGAACAAGTACCTTTCGTTTCTTTCATCGCTTGCGGATTCGTACACGAAAAAGTAGATAAATTCAAATGTCTCGACTTCGTAGGAAGGTATCGTTTCTTCAGAGTTGGAACTCACTCGCCTTGAATGAAGACATCTGAATCCGGGGGAACAATTACTTGCTGATTTACTCGGATAGCGTTAAACGGTCGCGCACTTGGCGAAGTTGAGAGGCTCTGAAAGGAGTCGAACCGGCGTGGCGAACGCACAGAAAAGACCGAACGATTTGATTTTTGGTCAAGACCTCTGAGAAAAAAGCAATTAACTCATTAACAAGCGTGAGAGTGTTCCGAACACGTCCAGAGGCAACTGGGCATGCCAAAGGGCCCCCGGAGAGGGCCCCAAACGGAAGTATTTTTAGCGGGAGCCACCGTGCAAGTGAAGAAACCAAAGTCGAGAGATCAGGGAAGATCAGATCGCTGATCTTTCGTGATTCTGCAAGTCTTCACCGCGCACCGGTCACTCACCGGAAGTGTCAGCTGTTTCCGATCGTTTTACTCCCTTACAACTGTTATTATAGTTTGTTTTGGATTGTAGTAAACTCGACCGTTTACTGCTGGATCGTTTTCTAATTGCGCCTGTAATCGTTACAATTTATTATCGGTTTATTTCACTTTCAATGACATCTACCCCACTCTGTTAACTCCTTGCACTGAGGCCAGTTAACCGTCGAGGAATTCCCAAATTTTGCCCTGGCATTCGTTCACTCCACAGGAAGTTCTGTCTACCAGCCCACTTGGCATTGGCGAGTGTAGAGAGTGGCGATTTCTCCAACTGCACACCAGACTTTTCTCAATGAAATCTCTTTCGGTCTAATTAGCACCCGTTAATTCTGTTATCCCCTGCTCTTCCCCGAAATTCAATTTCCATCCGACTAAGGTAGACATTAAAATGACCGGAAACGCTTTCAATGAGCGGTAATTGACCGTTCGGAGAAGTGATCAACCGAACAAGAGTGGATTCGCATGTGGATCAGTCGGTCGGCGTGTTAAAAAATGAATCACCTGAATCAGAGAAGAATATGATGAAGAAGTAGACGGACGAACTGGATGACTAAGAGACGAGAAGGAAAGCCCGGTCAGGAAATGACCCGTTCGGTCCTCATGGATTTAATAATAGTTAATTAATAAGAAAAACAAAATTAACGGAGATGAGTATCAGGTGTCTGAGGTACCAGCCTATTTCCGGTCGACACCATGGAATTATATATGGTTTTAACTACCGAACAACTGGCAATTATCTAATCAAGCGAGTTCTCTCACTGTTTCTCCTGCTCTCTCTCTCTGCCTTATCTGTCACTCAGTTGCACTGTCTGACTCGTCTAGGGGATGACCGGAGTAATTAAAATAAAAGCCAAGGAGGGTATTCCAAGATAAAGAACCGGAACAGGTTCACACAATGTGAGGGTATCTTAATAATAATCCCACGCGATATGCCTGAACCTATAATCGAGAAACAGTTGGGTTTGTTTTCTATCTGAGTCTAATTATATAGAGAGTTTCAGTGTCTGGGTGAACGATGCAACACCACTCTCCTCCCTTGTTTATCGAGAGGACAGTGAAATCGTCTGTGGCGTATGTGACAAGAAACGAGTCCTCTGATTGTGTTGCCGGACCCCCGTCGACAATGCACAACTAGATAGGTTTGACACCGAGTTACATGTTTTTATATGGTAGAGAAAGTGGTGTGTGGTGCAAGCTTCGGGCTGTAGTTAAAGTCTAGTATTGTCTGTTTTATTTTCACACGTCAGGTGAGGAACGTGGTCTGCTGATGAGACACCACGGCTCGTACCAGGTTGTTGCATACAAACACCAAACACCGACTAAACGTCTGACAAAAAGAGATTTTAGGAAATTATTTGGTGTGTTGCGCCATCGGTTCAATTGGTGCTCACGTTTTGCGCATAATTACGACTGAAATTATATTCCGAATTGATTTTCCTCCATCTCACGAAGTTGGTCATTAATGATTTCAATGACGTGTGACATTTTTTTTCCATCTCTCTCTCTCTCACTCACTCTCTTCCGATTTTGCCTTTGTGGCTGACGATGGTCGGGTCTGACAAATTCAACTTCCACGGCTACGTGTCCCTGGAGTGATGTTTCTCCCGTGTGAAGGACAACGGCGGTGCCGGATGACTTGACTTCACTATTTGTCTACGCGATCCATTCAATTAATCTGACACATCGATAATGTTATTTTTATTTTTGTTTCGCAGGTAAGGGCGCTACACTCGACGAATTTTAAAACAACACGGACGTGATTCGATCGAAGAGTGCAAAATAAACATGGCGGAGTAGGGTCAAGTGGCACCTTGAAGGAGGCGTTCGACGTTACCCGTCTGGTAGGTTCCTTTTCTAGGATTTCTTAGGACCGTTGAGAATTTGGCTAGGAGGTAGGAAAACGATTAAGCGAAACAGATATCGGAATTGACCTTCATTAATTACGCGGACATGTTGGCATTTATTGAATTTGCCAGGGTCGGGCCTTGCCTCTGTGAGAAAGAGCCAGGTTGTTGAGTTCCAAGTCTTGAGTTTCATTGTGTTCCTTTTCGGATTGTCAAAGAATGTCAAAGAATTTCATCTCCGAGTTAATTCGAACTGGTAAAAATTTCGGGGAAAAGAATGAAAATGGTGTTGACACACCGGGGGCTGAGGGATGCTGCTCGGCTCCATGGGCAAACACCCAAGTTGAGTTTTTCTTGTGCGTCCCTCCCGTCTTCCTTCCATCATACTTTTTTTGTTTTCCTCCCCCAAAAATGTTAATGTTCGTTCAGGTGTATTAAATTTTCTTTGATTTCAATACATTGTTACTTTTATTCAGGGGTTCCTTACAAATCTATTGTTTGATTGAGTTCGATTGTTCGGCCCGTTCTGCAAGAAGCTGAACAAAGAAGTCGTTGGAGGATAAGTGACAGGATGGATGCATTTTTCTTCTTGGCCAAAAACAAAAGTTAATAGAAACTTATTATGTTTTTCTCCGATGGGAACTCTGGGGAAGGTTCTGAATGCCTTCCAGAACCTTAAGTACCGACGAATCGTTCAGATTATTTAGTTAGTTGAGCGTTTCGGCAGGACTTGTTTGTTGTTTACCAATGTCAGTTCGGCTTCGGCCCACTTTGGTTGTTTTCACATCTTCTCAACCGGTCATTTGTTGGGGCCCCGAAACTACGGGTACTCAAATCAGGTGGTTCCCTGTTTTCAGTTAATGCGAACGAACGTTTTGAATTTTGTCATGACGTCACTCGAGAGAAGTACATAAAAGTTTTCCCGTGTTGAATGCTGCTAATCTGGATAATTAAGCGAAGATGTACTGGTTGATACGGCAGATTTGCAGGTGTTTTCTCGTCGTTAGACTGCCAAACTCGCTTTTTATATTTCTCACTTATCTCACCCCGAGATTTTACTGTTTGTTGTTCATTTATGTACTGCTAACGCGGGTTTTGTGTTCCGAGCAAGAATCCAAGAAAATTAAAATTCCTCGATTCGCCATAATGCACGTAATACCTTGTAAATAACTTATGCATGGAATTATGTACATAATAAAATACGAAATTGCAGATGAGAAATGATATTCGAGAGATTGCCCCGGGTTACGTTTCTTTTTATTTCATAGAAGCTGGCATGACTACCCCATGGTATTATTCTTTTTGGTTAACGAGCTCCTGAACCGCACCTCGGGTCAGGCAGCGCACTCACACCCACACGAACCGCTCAAGTTTGAAAATGCCATACCCAGAGGATTTGCTCTTTCTGATTTTTTTCCGATAACCCACAAAATCAGCCCTTGGAACAGATGCTTAACTTACCTACCTCAAGCGGTTCGAATGTCGTTGGCCCGGGCCCCGAGAGAAGGGCGGCTGGTAGAAGAGGTGCGAGGACAAAATCCCGGAGACAAAAGACATTTTCAAGGTCCGATCGGGGCTCTCTCGCAGGTACGCCACCACGTGAAGAATTATATTTCTTTCATTTTCCACTTTATCCAAGACGAGATCTGTAAATTGAACCGAGTGCCCGGGTACCAATTGACGTGGGCCCTCGTTTTCTTAGGGCGGCCATAACCCGTGCCGTGTTTATGTAATAAGGGCCTACGTGCCCGATCGAAGGCGTCGATAATGTGCCTGTGTTGCAGGCGCTCATTAAGTCTTAAACTAATTTTTATATATACAAAGTGTCAGAGGCAATTACACACTCACACACCAAATCTTTTTTCCTATGGTTTTTTACTTGAAACCAAAAAAAGATCGGTTAGTGTTTTCGGTCTTTGGAATGGGTTAATTCTCGATCGAGTCTCCGTGACGGTCGGGGACAGACAAATAGAAGAAGGGCCACCTAGCCGTCCCCTGCACCAACCAGGTGAATTCCATCCATGGAGTCGCCCGGTGAATATTTCATTTTTCTGTGTAACATCTCCGGATTTAACTCCTTGCTAAAACTATGAATATTAATAAGGCAAATAAATTTAATGCGTGTAACTAATTTCCATGTGAAATAGTGGCCATGTAAAAAAGTAAAAAGCAAATCTTTTCGATTGGTGCCCGGTAAAGTCCCAGATAGTGAAAATTAATGGCCAGTACTTTACTGGTACAATACCAAATTTGTGTTCAAATTCTTTTATTCAGGTTAGTTAGATTTATTATTTTTATAAATACCACTTTAATACCATCACGAAACGGCGATTAATATGTTTATGTGTGGTGTGGTGTGTGTGGGTGAAATTTAAAACGTTAACCTTAACGCTCAGGTTAAATTTCGACTGTCTGCCGGTTTGACGAGTGAGGAACCACACGGTAAAAACAACATGAGCAATCGAACCAGAAAATTAATTTAACTTATAACGGCCCTGTACTGCACCTCGGCTAAGCCTAATGCCACCTGAGGTCACGTAAAAGTGATTGGGTCGGTTTTTCCTACGAAACCCGGAACGACCTAGGAAAGTGTGCAGGAGAGGAAGGAAAATCCGGGAAGAAAATCAAGAGGTCCATGTGGACCGAGAGTCAGAGTCAGAAGTAGAAAAATACGTTAAACACAGCCGGACATGTGTTCCTCCAGTATCGGGGACCAGAAGAACAAGATATAATAACACACTAATGAATGTGTTGGTTGTATGCCAGAGGGGGGCTTGCTTCATTTTAATAAGCCTTGTTGCCATGTTTGATGGTTTCGTTGTTTGTTGACGGACACCATCTTTAATAGATTCTTCTTATTGTAATCCGGTTTATGTTTCTTCCTTCTACCTTCGACTACTCATCGACATGCATTTCAAAGAATTCTTTCGCTTCAGTCCCATTTGTTGAGTTGACCAACGTCGGGTCTCCTTCTCGCGTTTCTATTCTTTGCCTCCCTGGTTCCCTGGCCAGCTCGAACCTTTGAAAATCTGACAAAATCCTGTAGGAATCAATTTGTACGGGCACGGCATAAATAAGTACTCGCACATAAGGGGAGTCGCGAGACTACTGTGTTACTACACCTTTACTCGGTCGACGGTTGACTTCCAGCCTCTGCCCGTGTGATTTTTTTTACTCGAGAGAGAATTAAAAATTACCGGCACCATATTGGAATTCACGGAATTTTTCGCCCGCGGAGGCATTGGCCACGAACCGATTAAGGAGATGAAGAGGAGAAATAATAAAAAAAAAGGAGTCGTGACAATGGAACCGAACCTGGCAACGTCGCACGAATAAAAACTAAGATAATGAAAGAAATTAACCCATAATTAAGAACTAAGATACAAATCAGGCGCAGGTATTAAAATTAGGTAGAGATCGTTTGAAAATGGTATTCGAAGTACTCGGAGCATTCCACCATAATATTATAATCAAGGGGATTTTGGTCGTTTAGCTAATTATAGCCTCGCGAGTGCCTTTCTAGGCTCCACACTGATTTGCTGCCATCGGTACCTATTGAGAAAGAGATTTCTAAAAAAGTTTTGTATGTTCTTTTTTGTTTGTTCCCTTTACCCACGAGTCAGCTTCTCTTCACGGGTACTTCGCCCTGACGCACTCCCGTCTGTGATTTTATACAACGCCACCCTCGGGGTCAAGAAGACTCGTCTCCTTCCGCTCAGGAATCGACGATTGTGTGGGATGGGGTGCAAGTGAAAAATCAATAACATTAATATTACGCGTACACACAATGCAGACTGAATGGTTATGGGGGACCATTAAACAAAAGGAATAAAATTAAGAAGGAATGTGGCAGACAGTAAAAAAGAAACACAGGTGAGGGATAGATTAGACATAATTAAAATTGCCTGGCCACCGAGTTATTGACCAATCCCGCTGAGACTCGAGGTGTAGGATTTAAACAGTAATATATTATACGGAGGAACAATAAAAAATCAGTATTAAATCATTAATGAAAAAATATTTGAGAGGAAAGAATGTCTGACGATTAAGAAACAGCGGGACGGGGGAAAAGGTGTTGATTTGGATTCTTGAAATTCCGGTGGTGGGTTCGTTAGGTGAAACTAGAAAATAGAGTAGTCGAACACTCGACGGAGTCAGTCTCTGGCGAAAAGGATGGGTTTCCCAAGTATCAACCTCGTGTAAAAGTTAGTTTTAAGTTTTAACGAGAGAGTACCTAAGTACTCGAGATAAGATACCTGTATTACCCCGGGCGGTGGCCAGAAATTGGTTGTGAACCACTTTGTTTCGGTGCAATCGCTGTTAAACTCTATGTTTAGCAGAAATTAGGGCAATTTTCAGTTTTTTTAAATTTTTATTAATTTTTTGTGATTTTTCTTTCGTTTCGACCCTGCGGGGTACTCAGCAGACGCTGTTAATGAGTACCCATCTGATTTTACTTTTTCGGTTTTTTGGTTGCCGACCGTTTCTCTGTTTTCCCTCTCCCTCTCTCTCTCGCTGCCTGTGTTTGTGTGTGTCTTACCCTACGTCAGGGTCTTTCTTCTCAAACCTCTTCTCATGTTGTGAATGAACGTTTGTCTTTGTTGATTTGTTTTCTGCCAAGCCCTCAGGTATCCATCCCGTTTTTTTTAAACTCCTCTAATGGTATTGAGTCAGTCCGCAACTACTTACTTTACCTCTCAGGGTGTATGCAATATTTTCCTTTTACTCAATTTGTAGTATTACGAGTAGGTACTCAGGTTTCGTCGGGTACCTTTCAATCGTGCAGTGAATTATTAATTTAATAATTTCTTTCGACCGGCGGCATTCCACCGACTCATCTCTTCATTCTCCGGGTAGTACCCGGCCGTGGTATCCAACCGGCTTAAGGGTAACCGGTCACAATTTTTGCGACATTGTAGTATCACCACCTCGGCCGGAGGACTCGGAAGACTTCGACAATAATCCGCAAGCACACACATTCATGGTTTTATGGACGAAAGCCTGTTTAACGAGTGTCATAAGATCTCTTCAAGTCGAAATGATATCCTGTTTTATGCCGCGAAGCTTAGGTGGTCCTTCGAATCTCTCATTAATATTACTCCTATAGATATATTTTTTCTCCTCTCTAAATGCCCGTTTAGCGTTAAACGTCACTTAAAAGTGTTATTTATTCAGTCAGCATACTATACATAAATATATGTATGTGTATGTGTCCGTGTGTATAGTAACACCTTGGGATGGCCGCGGCCTGATGGATGACTCGACGTGCTACTCCCGAGTCGTTTCTTACCGTCACAGGTAAAACCAACCGCCAAGTCTTCTTTTTCTTCTTCTTCTTGTGTCTTGTTGGTGTGAAACCGAGTTGACGCATTGCTGGAAGTGTAAAAGTCAGTTTGAAACGGTTGGCCTTAGGGTGGAATTGGGTCCCAGTCGGTCGCTTCCATCCCCAGTAATTATCAATACACTTCTTAGAGGAGAAGAAGACGAAGATGAAGAGGAAAATCATTGGATGTTCAATCGAGCAATCGGCACACCGTCAATTAGGCATGACTTTCCAAAAAACGGATAATTACTGGGGATAATTACGTTATAATTTGTCGAAGGTTTCATCCTTCAGTGTGGCGCCATTTCGACAATTTCTTTTCCTTCGTTATATATAAGATATATAAATAAATATAATTTTTTCTCTGCCGACCAATTATTGTCATTAACCGAATTAAGGGCCCTTTATTTTTAATTTGACTTTTCCCGCGACCGAAGAACCTTTTTCTTATTTCGGGGTGGCATTTTTTGTCATTTTCCTGTCGACAGGATACCGTCGTCCTCCTCCTGTGTCCAACCGAAGGTGTGCAAAAGTACGGGTACTGACGTGATGCGACGGTCCTGCTGACTGATGAGTACCATGAGAAAGTCAAGTCACATTAATCAATCTGTTCTTGTTTTTTTTTTTTTTGGTTTGCTGGTGACGTAACATGGGAAAAAAGTGTCTTCTCCGTCGTTTGAGGTGAAAGTCAAACGAATTGTGAGGTTAAATTGACGAGTTGTTTGTACGTACGCGTGCGTTTTTATTCTAGTTTAACTGAAACGAAGGCGTTAAATGATTGGTAAAATTAGATTGCATGTCGTGGGCAGTCTTGGAACGCCTAGCCAGAAATTCGTTTTAGCACCAGAGTAAAATGTTTTAATTTTTCAATGGATCTATTAGGGAAGTGACGTCTACATTTTCACCGCGTTTTCTCTTCGTCTTGAACTTGTTCCGCAGTGTTACGTGCGAGTTACTGCCCGAACGAACACTCGGGTGAAACTCAAGTTGTCAATTCCTTGCAAAAAACAATATCTTCTCCCTCTCTCGTGTGGCATCGAACTGCCGTACCACACAAGTGGAAGAGGAGTAGAAGCACTGAAAGACACCCAGGAAATACATCTACGCATCCGGGTATGTCTTTTGTATCGAGTTGTTCAGTATCGGGTTGAGGTAATCGTTCACGTCCGGCCTGGACACATGAAAATATTACATTTTTCTAGAAGTACGGTCACCCGGCAGATTTTCGCCACGAGTTTGACTGCGAGCCGTAGTCAGTACATACTCAAGAGAGTGTAAAAATCATGCGAGGTCAATAATATTCAAATTAGTTATTAATTAACTTTTAGGTGCCTCAGGCAGACAGAGGGTGGAGAAGCGTGGAAAAACGCAAAAACGCCGATGTAATTGCGTGCCTGTAAAAAGCGAGAAGGTTTTTTAAGGTTTTTTTTTCTCTAGGAAACAAGACAGTTCAATCTTTCAGCGGTGGCGGAAAGAAATCGGAATTCGGTGTAGAATTTGCAGTTGGACCGGTTGACTACGCCGGCGTAGTCGCGTTGACGTTCCACAGCAAGTAATGCCCTATTTTTGTAATTAAAAATTCTTACAGCAATGCCTTCATAAATCCTTGGTTTAATTTTTTCTTTCTCCCGTCAAGGCATTGTAATTAGCCCCGAAAAAATTAAATAATGTAATACGCACGCGGAGCGGTTAAATAATTAACCTTGTGTATACTTAATTTGGCCCATTTGACTCGAATGTGAATTTGATCCCCGGAAGGATCGAGAGCCGAGTCCGCTTACAGCGACGAAACAAAAACTCGGTACGGCCATTTTTCCGTATATAATAACCGGTTTATTCATTTAGAATGATGAAAAATTCTATAATTGTCGTGGGTAATCCGGTGATTTCTCGACGATTCCGGTTAATTTTTATCTATTTTGCTTTTTAATAATAGGAGGAGGTTAACGAGTCGATGATACTCGTCAAGGTACTTGTGAAATTGCTATTGGAATTCCGTTTTGCCCACTGTGCTCTTAATGATTGTCTACGAGCTTCTTGTCCCGGCCTATTCGTCTTCTCATTAGTCACAGGTACTCTGCGCGGTTGAATCGGGTGCTGGGTGCTCGGTGCTCGGCACTCGAGACACCAACCTCCGTACACAGAACCATGTAATTCGAGAATGAATGCTTCGACGCCTTACACGAAATTCCATTAGTGGTAGTAGTTGTGATAACAAGAGCAGGAGCAGCAGCAACAACAACAACAACAACAGCAACAGCACTTATTAGATTATTAGCAATGGCGTCGTGTAAACAACGAGCAGTTGTACTCAACTCCCCTCAGTCGTCAGCCTCGTTATCTACACGAATCAAATGAATTAGCGAGAGTGTTCACATAACGAATACATAAATAATTGATTGATATTTCCAAAAAAAAAATAGTTATCTGATTTCTGGTCATTTCCCTCCCACCGGTCATTAATTTCTTTCTATTACTATCGGTTATTTATTTACTATCATCGTCACGACTTTTTTTTTTTTTAATTTCATTGAGTAGATACCTCCTGGCCGGTCGCCGGTCAGTAAGACAAGGTTGTTCGAGACCGAGGGAGAACCGAGGCAGACCCGAACGAGGAGGACGATGGTTCCGGACGAATTGACAAAGTTTTTATCTAGGAAATAGGAAATGGTGGAGGTGTGGCGGTGGAAACGGAATTTCAACGATGGCCGACTTGTCGATCGCGAAACAATCAATTTGATTAGATCGAACCGATTGATTTTCCATATTATTTCGTCTGCCTATTCAAAATGGCCGCTCCAACCTGAGCCGAAAGTGAGAGATTTGGCAATGAAGGCAATTCGTCAGACTCTGAAAAATCGACTCGATTTCAAGGTTGATTGATTTATTTGTAACCGACGTGAGCAGTCGTACTCTCTTTCCGGTGGCTGTGTGTTTTTTTAGCGGGAAAAAAATAAATGCGAGTACCAATTAGTCGCAATTAGTGTTGGTTTTCAATGTTAGTCGACAGCCCGACTCCCTCGCTCTCGGCAGAAGAAATAGACGAAAAAAAAATTGGTTCTGTCTTCTGTTCTCGTGGGCAAGGCGAGAGCGCCGGACAGGTACGTCGTCGAACCATCACCAATTAACGCGATGGCGAATCAGAGCGATCGTTTGATAGAATGGTAGAATCAATGGAGTCAATCCTAGAAAATAGTCTCTTAGGTGCGGTCGATGGGTACCAAATCACAAAGCCGGCCTGCCAACAATAAAGTAATAATTACCAAAGTTTTTCTACAACTCCGGCCCTGGCTGATCTTTCCGCTTTTGTCTGTCGGTTAATTACAAGTTTGGAATAGTTTTCGGTTAATCGCGTTTTAGTTGTAGTCACCATTTTGGTGTCTTTGGTAGTTCAGCCCTGCCCAGATGAAGTCTCTCTTTTCCCGAAACTTTATTGTTTTCCTTGACGTGTGCTGGTGGTGAATCTCTCTCTCTCTTTCTCTCCCTCTCTCCTGCCACGCTAAATAAGTTTCCATAAGGATTATGTGTAGTAAGAACTGCTTCTAATGACTAAAAATTAGATGTAATTACCAAATTATGGTTGACCTAGAATTACGTATACTTAGCAATTGATTTTTTTTTTAATTTCGACTTCACCTTCCCGACATATGAAGTTGTGTGATGTACGAGCAGTACCGGCCGAGTGTTTTTTTTTTTTTGGGTACCTCCCTAAATGGGCGCTTCGTTTTCCCCGTGAAATTTCCCTCTAACGGGCACCTCTTCTCTGGAGACGAGAGAAAAAATCATTGCTGAGGTTAAGGAGGATTACTTAATTTGTTTAATCACGTCATTGTTGCGGCCATGTAATAACAGTAATTAACACAGCCCGTCTCTCTCTCTCTCTCTCTCTCTCTCTCTCTCTCTCTCTCTCTCTCTCTCTCAATTTTACTTTGCCAACCTTTGTGCTGGCGTGTACTTGCAAATGCTAGGAAATTTCCATTCGTTTGCTTTTGCCATTGCCTAATTGCCTCGTTTCATCCTTTCGATAGAACTTTCTATTAGTCAAATAGACACACCGAGGGTGAGGATGGTTCATTTGTACGCGGCAGGGTTACCGGAGACGTTTCTGAGTGTCCGAGAGCACAGCTGACGGCAAAACAAATACGCCATCCGTATTTTTTCGTCGAATCGAGTCAAACGACACACAAGTGAAAATAATTTAGATGAGTTTGGACTAGGAAATAAATTAAAGGCGTAATTTTATTGCACGAAAGAATAAAATCCAAATTTATATATATATTTAACTCGATATAAACGTCACTGGACCGTGCAAAGTTTTTATTTATTCCGGATATTAAACGTCGATCAGGCGTTAATCCGAGCGCTGTTTAATACGCACAAGAAACTGCTCTGTCTCCTTCCACGACTTTTCAATTGAAAATTTTAGCAAATGAGAAAAAAAACACGTCGGGTTATTTGCCTAATCGCGTCACCTCTCGAAACGCGATTTTTACCTGGAGTTTCTTAATCTCTGGAGGTAAAAAGGAACTTCTTTATTTGTTCCCGTTGTACCGGGGGTGGAGAGACAGGAGAGGCGGGCAAGTAGACAGGTAAATAATTCAGGTGTACTCATCATCCTGAGACTAGACAATTCCTTGACAAACATCAAACCGTTTCTCGATAAGAAATGGACGACCCCGTCGATTCTCTGACTTTTTTGAGGTTTTTTCCTTTGTCCCCAAAAGGACAAGGAGCCACACTGCGTTCGTCAGTTTTTCTAACGCATTCTAATCGACTCGTCTGTTTATCTTATTTATCTAAAATAAATAATTACTCTCGTTTCTATTCGCTACCGTCAACGCCACACATCAAATTTTGATGTATCGACGAGAGAAGGTGTCCCGTGCGTCGAACGCGGGAACTTGACCTGTCCAGTTTGCTTCTCCGTCACACGGCTTGTCAGGTGCGATTTTCTCTTTTCTTTTCTTTTCTCGGTCTCGTCGATCTTCCTCCTTGAAACGGGACCGATTCCGTCACATTCTCCGGCAGCGTCTTTTCACGATTTTAACGATTCAACCGGAATGTAACCGGTCACGGTTGAGGTATTCCTTGAGTGATGTCTGTATCCACGCCTGCGTATAATAACACTCATTACGCATTTCCGTTTATTATGATGTGCAAGCGCACTGCTACACCTCAATCAAACATCATTTTTTTAATTTCAAAACTATTCATTTTGTTTTTCCTTCTATTTTTCCCGTCTCCTGCTACTCCAACCGGTCTCCCCGTCCTCGTCCGCTCTGCTCCTTTCCCAAGATCCTTACGAAACTTCGACTCTGTCTGGCCGTACATCTGCGGTCACCTTTCCTTTCTCTCTTCCTCATCATCGGGATATATTTTTATTTTATCTCCCATTGTTTAACCTCGGAATTAATTGTTTCCCATTTTGATCTGGTACGGCCTGACCGGACTTGTGAACCAAATTTTCAAATGAGGAGGCCTCGCGAACGTAAGAAGACCGCGGAGCCCGTGCCGCACCGTCGACGACTTCTTCCTCTTCTTCCACTTCTTCGGCTGCCAACTCCTTTGATGACTATTGATTTGTTGATTCAAATGTTAGAATTCCTGGGATCAAGTTCTTCGTCTTCTTTCTCACTCCAATTTAAACTGGAGGAACCGTTTCGAGACTAATTCCATGTATTTCGAGCAAGTCGTTGGAATGCGATTTGTCTCTGGTTAAAAAAAAAACAAACGAATTCAACTTCACTTAATAGAATGATTTAATTTTTAAATTAATAAGTATAATTAATTAAGTGTATGAAAAGAAGGAACGATAGGAATTTTAGGAGTGAGGTAGCAACCGTCCGTCCCTTCCGACTCGACAATCAAACTATCACGGACTCGTTTCTCGATTCGGGAAAAGGTCAACCTGGTTTCCCCGTGTCGTGCGAACGCTTGCGTACGTACGCGTTGATGGAACTTGAATGAATTATTTAATAAGAAAATTAGTCGGAATGAAAAAGGGAATGCGTAACGACGGGTCACACCGGTTCTCTTGACTGCAAATCTGTCATTTTTCCAATAAGAAACGTATCAATGAGTAATTTCGTATATCGTGCGAGGTACCACCCCTGGCCAGTTGGGAAGTGGAAGTGGACAATCAGTTGGAAATAGTCGAAATTACAGGCGGGTTCCAAGTGGATTTTCATCCGTCTTGTGAGACTAAATTCGCCGTCACTGCTTATTTATTCGGTCGCATACAGGTAGTCACCTAGAGAATAGGTGAAGGAACCACGTCGTCAACCGTTTTATTTTTCAAAACGAACGTTTGTTTTATGCGTTTTGGGCAAAATTACAGGCGGCCACAGATTTTATGCATCTCAAGACAAGTCTTCACCGTCCGTTTTTACTTCTTCCCTTCGTGGAAACGTCTTCTTTTTTTAATATTCTTATTTGTTTATTTAAATATTTGTGTGTTGGTTGGTCGGTCGGTCGGTTAGGTTGACTTCTTACGAGAAAAGTAGTTAATTTCCATCTTTTGTTAATTAAAATATTTTCGTCGGATTCCAGCAAACGGTTGTTTTTGCTCGTTTCGTATTTAACACGTCGGATTAGGAGGAACTCGATGAGAAGAAAGGAATGTTGCAGGCACCGGTGAGAAGGACAGAGTTGCCGGTGGTGTGGTGTGGACGGGAACGAGGACCGAGACCCGAACAAATAAGGGCAGGTAAATGAGAGCATGTAGGGAAATGCGTATTCTCTCGAGAAGACATCTCCGCCCCGGCGTACGATAACGGGACACCCATGGAAAAGCAATGAAGATTGCAAAATAATAGTTCTTAAGTGATTACGACAAGTAGAACCGTGGTTGTTAACTTGTTTTATCGCCTGGCACAGAAAACGCGATGCAGAAAGTACCTGAAGCAAAACGTGCATCGCATGTTTTTCTCTCTCTCTCTGTGTGGTGTGTGTGTGTGTGAAACCGTGTGAGTTGGTACCCGTCACAAGTGGAAAAGGATGCTGTTAGAAAAAGAAAAGGTGATTAGTTTGCAGAGAGGTAGTGAGTAGTGAGTGACACCACGACGAGAACAAGAGAACTTCCCCTGCCGACATCAAACCCGTGAGCAAGTCGGCCATTTTGCACCGAAATTTAAATTTCGGACTGTTGTTTTAGTTTAGTTTTAGTTCATTTTTTGCAAAGCAATCTCTTATTTTCTTCAATTCTCCTTTTCTCCCTTTGGAATCATCCAAAATCATTTTCAACTCCGCCTCAAGAACTAAATAAATAAATAAGAAAGAAGAATATAACGAAACTTGGCAAAACCCTCAATTTCCTCTTATCCTATCGTTATTGCTTTTATTATTACATAATATAGAGCTACGTGCCTCCCCATGGCCCTCTCCAGCGTGCAGCATCTCTTTTG
The DNA here is from genome assembly GCA_037055365.1 of Polyplax serrata. Taxonomy (NCBI): domain Eukaryota; kingdom Metazoa; phylum Arthropoda; class Insecta; order Psocodea; family Polyplacidae; genus Polyplax; species Polyplax serrata. The sequence goes on from JAWJWE010000001.1 coordinate 16,957,903, forward strand.
TGCTCCATCTCTGCTTCTTCTTCTTCTTCTCCGGCTCAGTCCGGCCCTTTCCAGCATCTCATTCTCCAGATAGCTTTTCCTCTTATATATATATCATCTTCTTCGGGGCAAGCCGAGGTACTTCATTTTATCTTCGTCTAATATCTATGCATATTTTATACGCTATATTCTTTCTTCATTTTTTTCCATCGGAGTCAGCCCTTTTTCTCTCCTTTTCATTTTCCCTCCATTAACTCTTCTCATTCCGCTTGTTTGTGCTGCGAAACCATTCCCGACGAGGAAAAAAAAAATTGAGTTTGCCTTTCTTTCCTTAGGTGCTCACCCCATTTCTCGCCTCCTCCGTTCCCTCATTATTCCGCCAGTTGCCAAATGAACCGAGGACTCCGATTTGGGGGGAGGATGCTGGGTCGTAGAAGATTCATCATTTCGACAAGTGTATTGGATGCTGGTCGATCAGGGCTGCCTACCGTAGGCACGAGGGTTTCATTTAGGAAACGGACACCGAAATCCACTTGCAGTGAGACGTGTCGGGTAGTGGCCCCAGCACAAGTTACCTGCGTACCAAATGAAACATGTCGTAAAAAGTAATTTTTATATTCCATGGAACACGGTAAACGCTCCATTGTTTTTCGTTTATCTGGCTCGGGCCTCGGTAGAATCGCCCAAAAACCTGAAACCTGAAAAGGTTGGCACCGTAACAGACGGATAATTAAAGAATTTGCGGCGGGGAAAACAAGAGGAACAAACCTGAGTTGTAATTGTCTAACCATCCAACCATCGGGACGCCACTCCCTTAGTTAACATAATTTCCTTATTTCTCGTCATTTCCTCCGTCTCCTTCGTCCTAACCCCCGTGACTCCTTCCACGTCGCTTTGATTCGTTGGTTCCACGTCCAATTCGAGCATGTACGAGCGGATGCGCTTCGAAGGAGAAACGAATGACCAAACCCGACTCGTCTAATGACGAACCACGCATGGCGGATTTTTTCCCTGACAGAACTGTTGACGGAATTGCTCCTTGTTCTCACATCTTTTAATCGCGTCACGACGTACGCAACGAGAGGTACCACCGACTTTCTCATGACGTTCCCCGTTGAGACAAGAACCCTAGCGAAAACCCTAAATTCCTGGGCCTCCGACAACTCCGAGCGCACACACGTCCCTTTCATCATTAAGTCTGATCGCACTCCGCCTCTTGTGTAACTTTCAAGGTGGGAACTACCTCTAACTGACAGTTGTAACACCGAGAAGGCGGTTGTTTGCTTTTTTCGCTTCTTCTTGACTTCTTTTCTGGTACTTTCTAGATGGACGGTCCTTGTCGGAAACCCGTTCGTCGGAGTGACAGCTCGGGTGCATTGAGCACGACCACCGACCAGACGAACTTGAAGTCATGCAAAATAATTCTCTCTCTCTCTCTCTCTTTCTCTCTCATCTATTATAATTATAATTATTGGATTTCGCCGGTTTTAGGTACCTTCAGGTGACGTCACAAGTACCTGGTCCTAGGTCGTTTCCCTTGCGTGTGCAAAGGGAAAAACGCAAAATGATTTTTAATCTGGCATCGATCGATGATTATTATTGATTATCCCACGTATGAATTAATAGATTCGTGTAATCAGTGTTTGCGGTGCTCATTTGAACCTCACCCAAAACGTTTTTTTTTTCTTCATTTCGCGCACCTTTCTTTTGGCAAGAAATAAATTAGAAGCAATTAAGGCCCCGAAATCACGCCTAGGATTTCGTATGTGTTTTCCTATTCCCACATTCCATCCACCTCTCCGGTAAAACCTAGACAAAACAGGTGTGAATTCCCCGTGTATCGGCGACGATGGTGACAAGATGAGATGGAGTGAGGAGGAGGAGAGGAAGAATTGGTGGTAGCGTCGAGGGCATTGGTGACATCCAACGCGATTATGGCGTTCCTGAAGGATAGATGAAATAGTCATATTCACTATTAGTTGTCTAAGGTGATAAAAAGAAGAATAATTAACCTTGAAGAAGGCCATTTCGGCCCACTTTTTCTTTCCAAAATCATAAAACACGAGAATTAAATATTCGTCTTCAGTTCGACTTGACGCGGAGAAAAATTGTCTAAGACTCCGGTCGTGAAAGCGACAGTTGCCTGTAGTGTAGGTGCGGACGAGCGGTTCAGGTACGGGTCGGTAAGGCTCCCAGGTGCAAAAATTTTGGAAGTTTAAAAAATATGCACACGCCTAACGTCACCAGAACAAAAACTCGTTCCGAGAAATGTTGAAGATCAGGTCTGGAGAGCGAGCGTTCATTGTTTTATGATACCTTCATCGTACCTTAATTTTTCTCCATATTGAAGACGCGTGGGGAAGACTCAGGTACGATTGACCGTCTGTTGCGCTATCGCTTCGTCAAAAAAGCCACGGAGTAAAACCCGGAGACCTTTTTCGCGTTCCGGATATAACGAATGCCTTCTGAATTGTGTTCGTCAACTCCGTCGACCGTCCTCGTACCTGTAACACGAATCATTTAAGGACCACTCCTACGCTTCTCGTTTTTCAGGTTCGAAAAACCTGGCCTGCGTGCACGCAAGCGTTTTTGTCGTTTTCAGTCGACTTATTCTGTCAACGGGGTTTCTCGAGCACCCGGCCACTCTATACAGTTTCTAGTGTTGTTCTTTCCCGACTTCTCAGGTACCACTTAACATGTGCCTGGCTCGTTTCTGTAAGTCAGGTTCTCGTTTTTTTTTTTGTTTCTCCTGCTCTTCTAACTTCCGTAGACTTTTTCCCTCCTTTGTTTGGGTTGTCTCAAGTCATAAAATCACTCGGCATACATTAGAAATGATAAAAATCTGTCTAACTCTCACTCGACGTGTCTGCTCGATGTGGGTGTTAACGAGTTATTATCTTCACACCTGTAAGTTATTTAATTAATAATTCTGTTAGTTAATCCTTTGGTCTCGAGGTAAATGCATAGGTGTGCAGTGTTATTACTAGACAGGTGTGGGCACCGCAAAACGGTTTTTTTTTTCGAGACGAACTTATTTTCACTTAGGAAACTCTACGGCGTGGGGGTTCACTCGGGACCGAGTAATTTTCCCATATTTTTTTTCTCTCTCTCTCTCCTTAAAATGAACCTTCAACACCAGGTGACACTTCCTGAGTCTGCGAAAGAGTTCCATCAGTGCCGTTCCTCACCTGGGGTACTGGAAGTTTCTCTCTCGCACTTCATGTACGGTAATTAAATAAGAATTCGTGACTTTCCAAAGCGATTAGCGGTCTCATTGTTGAGATTGTTCCTGTTGTTCTTGTTTACAACTTCTTTTTTTTTCTACTTGTTCTGAATGTAGCCCTGCCTTGGGAAGTGACTCAATGAAATGACGAAAAGAATAGAAAAATATTTCTGGGGTTTGAATGAAACTCTCCAAATTGGTTTCTTTTCTCTGGGTTCACCTACCTGAGCGAGTGGTTGTCCTACTGTCCTACCTCTTCTTTTTGTCTCCGACCAATCTTTTCTAGTTTTTGTTCTCTCTCTCTCTCTCTCTCTCTCTCTCCACTCTTACCTTCCCTTTAAATTTTTTTTTCTGTTTTACTGACCCACACTTTGTCATGTGACTGGTCCTTCCCCCTGAACCCTCCGCTGTCCAGTTGATCGGGTCCAGACTTTTTGTGAAACCTCTGATTCGATTCTTTTGTTCCCTCTCTCTCTCTCTGGTTTACAATTACGAATCCATCGCTCTTTCATTCTACTCAAGTTTTTGGTTATGTAAACGGAAGTGTCGTTATTTTTATGTTCAACACACGAAAAGACCGGCTTCACCAATTTGAACTGGATGTGACGAGTTTTATTTTCATTTTCGGTGAGACGTCACAAAGGTCAAAAGGGGAATTCTCTAAGCTAGCAAAATGTTTCTAGGCCTCCATAATTTGCATAATAAATTCAAAAGAAATTTACTTGTTATTCTCTCGTTCGACTTGCTAATGATTCGTTCTAACACGACGATGACGACGACGACGAAGAAGAAGAAGATGAAGAAGACTTCTTGTTGGTTACCTTCCGTATTACGCGGTACCGGAAGACACCATCCTCTCTCTCTCTCTCTTTCTGATTTCGGTTCATGTTGCTCATCCATGTTTACACGCTTGACTGTTTTCTTGATTCTTATCTCCAACAAATAACAACAAATTACACGAACTGGCACCACCAAATGTACAAATGCGTTTTGTGTTGTAGGGAAAGAGTAGAAAATGGCGTGAGCTTCGAAATTCGTTGTATCGGTTTCTCTAAGACGCGCTATGTGTCGAATTGTTCTAACGATTGTACTTTCTTTTACTTTCAGACTGGAGGGTGTTATCAAGTCATAATGTGATGGTCGAAGACGCTGTTTTGCGTCGGTCGCCATGCCCGCACCGCTCACAGCTGGCGCGCCTGTAGACCCCGCGCCATCTCAGCATGAGCACCGTCGCACCAACGGACCGCCACTAAATTTATCACGCGTCGTAGAATCGTCGCAACCCGCCTTTATAAGTTCCTTGAATAGAAGAAAACGAAAACATAGCAGAGAAGGAGTCATGAGTCCTGAAGAAGAAGCCTCAGCATCGCCGCCGGCGGCACTAATAGCCGGGCGAGAGGACGAAAGAAGAGTGTCTTCGCCGCCGCAAGGCAGTAAGTTCCTATTAGATGACGTGCCATGTACCCGCGTTCAAAAACCGCTCATAACGAAGGTTTCGGACGAAGAAGTTTCCTCAGACGAGGAGGACAGAACGACAGTCGGACCTGTCAACGACATGGCCAAAAAGCACGAGACCGAGAACAATGAGGACTCGTGCGGTACGAGCGACGTCGAGAAGTTCGATGGAAAAATTGTATACAATCCGGACGGTTCGGCGTATATCATCGACGACAGCGAATTAAGCGAGGAGGACACCATTGCCGAACTGCCGAAGCTGATCGGCGATGGATGCATCATAGACGGACGAGGCATTAGCACATCTCAGCCGCAGTCGTTTCCGCAAATTGCAAATGCATTTTACGTGTCGCGAAATCCCTCCCTGTACAGCGCTCTTTACGGATCGTCCGCATCCCTTGCCAGTCGCATAATGCAAGACAAAAAAATAGTTCCTGAAGTACCTATCATGCACAGCTACAGGGTGTATACGGTTCGTGATAAAAGTTGTGATCATGAGGCTAAGCGAGAGACCGAGGAGACCAAGAAAGAAGAGAAAGACAAACAATTTCCCGGGAAGGATTGCTCTTCGGTTCCTGTGAAACCAATCCTGATGTGTTTCATATGTAAACTGTCGTTCGGGTACGCCAAGTCATTTGTGGCACACGCCATGGGAGACCACAACGTGGTCCTTCGGGAAGACGAAAAGGAAATCCTTGGACAAAAGAACGCTTCCGCGATAATTCAGTGCGTGGGTAAGGAGAAAGAGCCGTTAGTGTCGTTTCTAGAGCCGTTGTCGACGACCATTCCCGATGACAAACCTCCCTTGTCTGCCGTTTCCCTGATTCTCAAGCCTCCACACAAGTTGTTCGGCACGGACCCCGTAAGGAACTCTCGCCCACCGAGCGGAAACGGTAACCAAGGTTCCTCGGAGTGTGCAGGTACGGCGACGGCCGGGTCGGAAAACCTCGCGCGTCGCCCGTTGCAGTCTCCCGTCGTCCAAAACCATGTTCCTGAGATATTTGTTTCCCTACCTCAGCACGGTAGTTCTACTAGTAGTGTTAATAATAGTAAAATGATGAACAGTGTCATGGATTTAACTCGTAAAAGTCCGGTGTCGGCAGGCGGTGGTAACACTGGACGGAGTAGCGCTTCACCGGGGGCAGGCACCTCTCCTAGTTCTGCCCTGTCGCCCCTCATGGCCGCAACTCCAACGTCTTCGTTGCCATATCCACCGCCACCACCAAACTTCCTCACGGGCACAACAATCGGAGTTTGTCCAGATCACATTGGCGGTCGACCGAGTGGGGTCGAATGCGCCAAATGTGAGCTCATATTAAGTTCCTCACGCTTAGGCGGAGTCGGCGGTCCCCTTGCCGGCATGCATTCAAGAAACTCATGTAAAACGCTCAAATGTCCTAAATGCAATTGGCATTACAAATATCAAGAGACTCTAGAAATACATATGAAAGAAAAACATCCAGAAAGTGAGACGTCGTGCATCTATTGCATAGCGGGTCAGCCGCATCCGAGGTTGGCACGAGGTGAAACCTACACCTGCGGATACAAACCCTACCGATGCGAAGTTTGTAATTACTCGACCACGACCAAAGGAAATCTCAGCATTCACATGCAGTCGGACAAGCATTTGAACAACATGCAAGAGTTGCAGAACGGGGGCGTTCCCACGTCCGAAAGCAGTCCTTCCGTGATGCAGCACTCACCTCATCAGACGCCACCTCAGCACCACAAACCGACGAGCATGCCGAGTCCGAGCACTCCTCACCATCACTTGACTCCCGTCAGTTCGACTGTTCAAAATCAAAAACCAAAACCGACTTTCCGGTGCGACGTGTGCAACTACGAGACGAACGTTGCACGGAATTTAAGAATTCACATGACAAGCGAGAAACATACTCACAACATGATGGTCCTGCAGCAGAACGTCAAACACATGCAAACGCTGAGCGCGTTGCACCAGCAGTCTCAACAGCAGCAGCAGCAACAGCAGCTGAACTTTGAGTCGCTCCTCCACTTCCATCCAGGTTTGACGTTGCCGGGGGACAAACCTCCCCCTCACACAGAAGCTGCGTTGGCAGACATGGCCTACAACCAGGCATTGCTCATTCAAATGATGACGGGAGGGCAGTTGCCCCCGCACATACCGCCAGAGCTCGCTCCGCACATGGACATGGGACTGAATCCCGAGACGATGGAGCCTCCACCAGAGCCTGCTGATCCGAACCCTTCGCATTTGTTCACCTGTTGCGTGTGCAACAACTTCTCGACTGATTCCCTGGAGGCTCTCTCTCACCACTTGTCGGCCGATCGTACCAAAATACGTGAGCAAGAGATACTGGCCGTGGTAGCCGGTCACTACGTGTGCAAGCTCTGCACGTACAAGACGAACCTGAAAGCGAATTTCCAACTCCACTGCAAGACGGACAAACATCTGCAGAGGCTTCAGCACGTGAACCACGTGAAGGAAGGAGGACCAAGAAACGAATGGAAACTCAAGTACGTTTCTTCACCGGGAGGCATACAGGTGAGGTGTCATCCCTGCGACTACTACACCAATTCCGCTCACAAACTCCAGTTGCACACGACCGGACAACGACACGAGGCCGGATGTCTCCTCTTCAGACATCTACGGGAGGCCGAAGAACGGCTCCGCGATTCGGACGACTGGATTTACCATTGTGCGTTGTGCGTGTTTTCTAGTCGGGCCAAGCTCCAGTTGTTCCAACACGTTCGGTCTATGAAACATCTTCAGATGGAGCAATTGCACCAGTTGCAGCGTCGCTCCGAAGGGAAAGACGTGCAGGCGGACATAAGCGAGATATTTCAAGTGATACCGACCCCGGATGGATTCTCCGGTGACAGCGAAACAGGTAAGGACAATGTTCTACACGTCACACAGGTACGCCGGGTTTCCCTTGACACGGTCCTGACATTACAAGTTAAATCTCCCGGACCGTGACGAACTCAATGAAATGATTTATATACAGTTCAAATGGATGGTGTCCCATCTGTGGTTGTCCTTCCTCACAACTTTCGCTCTCTTCTTCTTCTCCTGGTTTCTGCGTTCTACTGAATAGACAAAATAGTAGGAAAAGACTCTGCGGAAGTTCCGAATTGAGTTTAAACGCAATAGAAGAAGGAAATCTGATTGGGCGCTAAGTGTCCGTTCTCACACCGGATAATTTGACTTGTTAATTTCTACAGGCTGACCATTCAAGGCCCAACTTTCAGAAATAGTTTTTAAGTAATGATTCTCCTGTAATTACATTACCGGTTAGTTTTTTTTCTCTATTGGTTTCTCACCTTCGTCCCACTTCCGTTTTATCTCCGCTAGTTCACCTACCTGTTTGTACACCTTCTTCTTCATCTGCCACGGACGGTAAGAGTAAGAAGCATTGTGCCAACCGAGACAACACAGCTCACCTTTTAGTGAGTAGTTAGTTAATAGTTTTATTGGACAGTTTGATACTTTGAATTGTCTCCCCGGATGTAACTCCTTCTTGTCCTCGAGGTTTACTTCTCTTTGGTCTAATGCTCTTACTTACTGCTTGCCTCCCATCTCCTTCTTTTCGTGGTTTCTTTACTTTTTCTAGGTCCTTCATCTAGTTTTTCTCTATGCACGGGCACGGAACTGAAACTGTTCTTTTGGTTTGGTTCGAATTGCCTGATTTTAAGTTACTTTTTTTTGTTATTGTACGAGGTAATGAGTGGGAATGGGTTAAGTGTAACCTAGAGAAGGTCTATGAGTGAACAAAGTGGCACAAAGAGAAGCCTTTCAACTGTTAGTCATAGAAGCATATGGAGCATTGACAAGAATTTGTCTTCACTTTGGCCTTCGCAGGTCTGTCAATGGCGCGCATGTCTCTTTCTTCGGGTACCTCGACGGGTATTTGCGACTTGTCCGATGTTCTTCGTGTTCCTCCCAAGGTTTCACCAACCTTTTTTGGCCGTCTCTTTCTTTCCATTTACTCGTTTGTTAATTTCACAGTGTCATTCTCCTCTTTCCGACACTTTTCACCGGCTACCTCTCAGACGTCGTTTTAGAACGTCATCATCGTCCATTCAGTAACTTCTTTTTCGAATGATTAATTATTTCGTTCGATTGAGGAATCCAATTAGAGTGAATACGGCAAAAAGGGGGTCAAAGCATGAGCAGATTTTATAATTAATCAAAGAAAACACTCTGAACGACTTGGTGTACTCATGGGAGTTCTTCCGCTGTCCACGCAAACTCCGGGTACTCCCTGATGTTTCGTTTCCCTTTACTTTGGGCGTACGTGCGCGCCTGTGTTTTCGTAACTCGGTACAGTACAGCACAACGAACGAGGTACCCGTTTAGGTTCGTTGGAAGTTGTTCGTACCATATTCGACGACGAGGGCAGCCAACACAGAGAGTTTCGTTAGCGAGGAAATGCGGTCTTTGATCGGTCGTTTCTCCGAGCACAAAGATCATCTGTAAAAATGTGATCGGCAATTATAAATTTAGTGTTGGTTTAACGCATGCACACCAGCACCCATTAAAGTGTAATTATTCATAATTCTCAATGAATTATGCAACCCACGACTTAGTCAAGTTTTTTTTTCCACTCAAGAACTGCCTGTTGTAGCTTGTTTTGCCTTAAAAAATAAAAACTATTAAGCAAATTATTGATGGAATTCAGTACCGAGGTGGGAGAAGTGTGTTCATACATACACACACACACACACACACACACGCACACGCTCTCAATTATTTATTTTATTAATAAACAACATCGGTACGCAAACCCTGATCTGATCTTATCCGATGAGATTTGTACCACGTTCCGTATGGCAGAGTGAATTTGCTCTGAGAGAGAGCGATTTGATGAATGCGTTTTTGCTCTCGTTGAAGCAACTGTCTAATTAATAAATAGAATAACTCGCGAGCCGTCTTCGTTAACGCACGGCTGATAGATCAATAGCACTCCTCGTTGTCGATGTAATTAATTATTACTCGGTGAAGAAACGAACACGGGCACATGTACACGGGATGAAACATGTTTAACTTTTAGCGAATAAGTCAAGAGATCTCCGACTGGAACGTCTTTATTAATATTCGAATGGATTGCAAGGGGTCAAAGCCCTCGTCTCGGCCTTCTATCACATATTATATACGACTAAACATGCAAATGATTTAAATCTATTAATAGTATATGAGAAATTAGGAGACATGCCGTTCCAGGTTCGAACTATTCTATACGAAAAGAGTTCGTACCCAGTCATAGAAATAAATTTTCTAAATTTTGCATGTTTGTGTGTGTGTGTCTGGAGGCAGACAGTCTTCACTCCGTGGTGGAATCTTCGAAGTGTTCAAATCATAACATCAAACAAATGCGTCCTTCTTTCATCCATTCTGTTTCTTTCCATTGTGGATTCACCTCAAGAAAGGTGTGTCAAATGCCATCGTTAACGTATCGATTGATTCGACTGAAACTATGTTTGCGTTTATGACTCAACCGATCGTTTATCTTAACCGCCAACATAAATTACTATTTGGCCATGTAATTAACATTAAACCCAAAGCTCATCTAACCGTGGCACCTCTCCCAACTGGGTACACCCCCCCTCTCTCTCTCTCTCTGTCTCTCTCTCTGCCCATTGTTTCTTCGTCTTCTTCCACTTTTTCACTCCTATCAATCCATCCTTGCTTGACTATTGGCTCTGCTACATTTCCGACTGTTTGCTCATAGGTGAGAAACGCAACAAACAATCTGTTAATTGTGAGGTTTAAGTACCCGGTACCTCGCTGGGTGCAACACTCCCGAGCAGACTCATAAGAGTAGGATATACATTAATTATATTGACTCACTTCCGATTGGTGGGCGAATCTTTGTTGTTGTGGTTTTCTTTCTGTGTCGCTTGTCTTTTAATTTTTTAATATACTTACCGTTGGGCGTTGGCCAAACATTCATAAAGGTCTTCTTTGTGCCCAAGCAGTTTTAATTTGAAACATAAGAAAATGGAAATGTCGGGGATGTATAAACTTCGTTCGTTCAACTAAACTCGAAATGCAACTCGGCGCACACCTGAGTTTAGAGGTCAAAAGTTTTCTCTCTCTCTCTCTCTCTCTTTCTTTCTCACCTACAACCCCTTGGTATGTTCTCGTTGATTAGACACGTACCTGAACCAACTAGACGTTTATCCAAATAATTCCACTTTCTAGCTACGATGCGTAATATGCAGAGTAATTACTGAGTGTACCGTTGAAAACACTCACTCACCTCTCACTTACCTCAAACGTTTGAGTATTGCCCTTTTCCCAAAATAAGTGTACATTAAAAATCGATTTATCTAATTTTTGTTATTATTGTTTCTGTTACAGAACGGAAGGAGAATCAAGTGTCAAATCGGGACAATGGCTCAAAGCAAGATGCATCTGAAGAAGAGGCGAACGCATCATCCGAAGATAAGTCACATTCTTGTCCATATTGCAATTATTCTAGTAATTCGGAGATCAGAATTCAGGCTCACATTTTGGCCCAGCACCCGCAGTCGGAGAACAGTCAACAGCCGACATCATCGGCTTCTCCGACGACCCAACCGAAAGATTTCCTCTGTCCGCTTTGTCAGGACGGTTTCCGCGACCGCGTCTCCCTCGAGCGTCACGTCATGCAAATACACAGCGTCAACTCTGAGGGGTTGCAACGTCTGTTGATGCTGGTCGATCAGTCGCACTGGTTGAATGCGGTCAACCGCAGTTCTTCTCCGCATCAACAGAATCACATGAGTCCTGCCAGCAGCGGAGGCAGCACGTCCTCTCACTGCAAGGAGTTGGACAAGCCCTCCGATTCGACGGAAGAACGCGACGAACCCAGCTTGCTCTCGTCTCCCGTGTCGGAAGAGAACCCGGAGGACGAGTACAAATGCCAGACCTGCATGAAAAACTACAAAAACCTGGATGAACTGTACGTCCACCAAAACGAGTCGGGACACATTGAAATCAAGCAAACGCCCACCGGTCCGGGTTACGTTTGCTGGAAAAAAGGCTGTAATCAATATTTCACAACGATCAACACCCTGCAGTTGCACTATAGGGAAATCCACATTAAGAATCAACAGAACATGTCCGTCTCCGAGAAACATGTGTACAAATATCGTTGCAACCAATGTAGTCTCGCATTTAAAACGATAGAAAAATTGCAGTTGCATTCGCAGTATCACATAATCAGGGACGCGACCAAATGCATACTCTGCGGCAGGAACTTCAGATCAATAATATCCCTGCACAAGCACGTCGAACTGACTCACACCGATTTATCGGAAGAAGAACTGAACACTTATAAACAAAGTCTGATGAACAACCCGTTGATATTGGCGGGTCTTAGCGGAAACCTGCTCGACTCCTGTCAAAACGACCTCCTTCGAAAGGACGGAAACGAAGATGAAGACGATCCGATTGACGACAACAGCGATGATTCGTACAAGGAACAGCAATTCTTGGAGGACTATTTGAACAGTCAGTCGATCGCCGAGGACAGTTACAAAGATCCCAACAGGAAGTATAAATGCCATAAATGCAAATTAGCGTTCACGCGACAGACATACCTGACGAGTCACAACAAGACCCTGCTCCACCGAAAAGGTGAGAAAATGAACTACCCGATGGAGAAGTACATGGATCCCAACAGACCGTTCAAATGCGATGTCTGCAAGGAGAGTTTCACGCAGAAGAACATTCTTCTCGTTCACTACAACTCCGTGAGTCACCTGCACAAGCTCAAAAAAGCCATGCAGGAACAGCAGACGAACAACAACACGATGACGTCATCTCTGCTTGGAGTCACGTCGCCACCATCCTCATTGAACCTGACCAAGTCGTCGCTGTCTTCCTCCGAGGAAGAAGACAAGAAACCGTACAAATGCAACATCTGTAAGGTCGCCTACAGTCAGGGATCGACGCTGGACATTCACATGAGGTCGGTGCTTCACCAGACGAGAGCATCAAAACTTCAGGACCTAGTCATTTCCGGTCAAATAGACATAAACAAGCCATTGTTTGAGCAGCCCAATCAGAAGATCGACGTGAAGAAGGTGAACGATCTGATTGGATCGCCCAATGCCAAATTTGCGTTCACATCGCCGTCGAGTAACTCGTCGAACGCTCAGGGCTCGTCACCGATCAACCCGCAGTCGCCAAAAACAGATTCTGACGACAAGGACACTTTGAACTGTCAGCGGTGCAACGCCGGATTTCAAAACCAGGACCAGCTGACGACCCATCAGCAGCTCTACTGCTTGTTCGGAAGTCCGATGAATTTGTTCCCTCCGATCACGAATTCATCATCGACTCCGAACCGAGGCCTGTCTCCTCCGCCAAAGTCTCCGGGAACTCCTGACGACATAAGCAAACTCAGTCTGACCAACAAGAAGTGTTCCCAAATGTACAAGCACTTGTTGGAAAGCTTCGGATTCGATCTCGTCATGCAATTTAATGAAAATCACCAAAGAAAACGGAAAGAACGGGAAGAGGCGGAGAAACTGGAAAAAGAAAAGGAATTGCTAAGCCAAAGTGAAAACGCAACGGACAAGCACAGCATCGAAGCTGTCGATGGCAAACCCGACGAAGAAGAGACGGACTTGCCTGAGGTCAACTGCAAGAGTACCTGTCAGCACTGTCACAAGGAATTTTCTAGCGTGTGGGTGTTGAAAGCCCACTGCGAAGAAGTTCACAAGGAACTAGTGCCTATAGACTTTTTAGAGAAGTACGCAGAAGAATTCAAAACCGAATACGAAAAGAAAACGGCAATTGCGACGACGGTGACAACGACAACAACGACAGCCATATCGACGCCAAACACGAGCACGTCCATGTCGACGTGCACAGTCACAAGCTCCGGAATTGACATAACTCCCGAAAAGGAAGAATCGAAGGACGCCATTCAAAAGATGGGTCAGACGGACGACCTGACGCCTCCGACAGCCTCATCCACCCCGGCTAGCAGCACCGACAGCATTCCAACTGGAATGTCAGGTCTCAGCCCGGGTGTTGCAAACCCAAATTCGATTCAGATGACCCTGGCTCAGATGAACGAGATGCAGGCAGCCTTTAACGCGATGGCCGCGTCTCAGCTACAACAGCAACTGCAGCAATTCAATCCCATGATGATGGGAATGGCTGGCCTGGGTATGGGACTCCCACTGGGCCTCAATATGCCAGCCCTTGCAGCGATGAACCTTCAACCGCCACTGGTACCTATGATGATGCCGCCACCGCCGTTCGACCCCATGTCACTGGCCCAGGCACAAGCTCAGGCTGCACAGGCCCAGGCTCCTCCGATTTTCCCATCTCAGGGAGGCATCGACCCGGCAGCGGCACTCATAGCCAAGCAACAGCAGCATCTCCTACAGCAGCAGCAACAAGCGGTAAGTCTCTAATTAGTTTACATCTTAAGATTTAATTCCTTCTTCTTCTCCATTTCTGTTTTGCTGTACCTTGACAGTGCCACAGAGAAGAACTCAACCGCTTTGCCGATGTCCACGCCTGTCTCTGACTCCAGTTATTGAAAACAAAATGTTAAAACTCGAGTCGTGGGTTGTTGAGGGACTTCTAGAAGTGGGACCGTGGGTGGGTGGGGGGTGGAAGTACGACGTTTGGTTGTATGCGGTGAAACCGGGAATGTTATTATGTTCGAAAACACATAAATGTCTCCATTTACACCTTGGTTTACTGCAGGCTCCAGTTGAAGCTCACGTCAACTCGAATTATTACTATTACCACATTGGAATTGGATTTTTCTTTTATTGCGTCCGGGGCGTTTCACTCTACTTCTCTTCACCGTCTGCCTCGAAATGGGCACATGTGAGGAACCCTCAGCCCCATGGACACGTCACAACCCCAACTAACTCGACCAACAAATTTTAAGGAAAGGAACGCAAATCTGTTAGATTGATTTATTTTATGTATTCTGTTGTTGCTTGTTGTTGCACTCGAATGTGACGATTTCGTTACTTCTTTTGTGACTCTCCAACGATCAGGGTAATTCCAGTCAACAATTGTCTTCCTCGTCACGACGGCATTAATTAAGGCATCAAATTTGGTAAAAGTTCTTCTCCCAGAAGTAGGTACCAGTGAATAGAAAGAAAAAATAAATTAAATAAAAATCAATTAGCGGGAGGATTCGCAGCTGGTTCCTTTCACACGCGATGCTCTTCGGTTCAGGTTGACTTTTTCTAATTGCCAGAATCTTTGGTGGGAAGGTACCAACTTGGATTTGATCGTGTCGTAGCACGCGTGCGTCGATTTTTCGTAATCGATCTCGATCAAAGTCACGCGACCGGTTACTTATTGTCGAGTATTGCGAGACGTTTTTCTTCCCTCGTAACCAGGTACCTTCACCCGGCAGGAACGACAGGAATATTAGAACTCTCGCCGTTTTGACACTGTCATCGTTCGGATTTACATCGATCATATCAAAAGAAGTAATTTTCGCCATTACTCGTCGACCGGAGTTTCCCCCGCGACTTGATTTGTCAGCCTTGGGTACTCCACGAAAGAACAAATAAGATGCGGGTACTTGGAGTAGAATTAACGACCCCGATTGGCCTCTGGCCAAATCATATATTTATCCTCTCACTTGGAAGCGACAGTTCTCAAAGTACGCACTCGTACAACTATATTTTCGCGAATACCTCCGAGCCTTCGCGATACGAGAACTCGAGCCAGGTACCCGACCGACTTTTATCTCGCGCCGTTTACCTGTTCTAGCCAAGCACCTTGAAGATTTTTCACCGATAGCGAATATTTTTTTTCTCTTAATTCGTTCATTGTTAGTCAAACGCCGGCGTTTTCTAGTGTCCCACCGTCAGGCCTCGTATTCATCGGAAAGAAAGTTGCGTACGAAATCCAAAGCGGAGTTAAATTAGTCACCGGGCCAGAAGGTTTTTGGTAACCACACGTTTCTTCGCAGGCTCCGACGCAAACAAAACGCTCTCATTTTATATTTTTATTACTCAGAAATTCTTCTTTTCTGCCTTCTGCCACCATCACGTGGACGTTTGGGTCTACGTTAATAGTCGACTGCGACAATTAAAGCATTCACAGAAAATCATTTGTAGTTCTTGAGGTTTTTTTTTTCATAGACGGGTCTCTCTCACACACACACACGTAAAGTTTTTATTTTCAAACTCCGGAAAAGGACATTTACCAAATTTGAGAACGTAAAAAAAAGTAGAAATCAACGTGAGGACCGCCTACTTGGTTTGCCAGGCCGAAGTGTCATTTTGTAGTGTCGATCATCGTCGGATTGTTTCTCCCGTGGCGGTGGCCACATCGCCGAAACCCGTGGCACATTCTGTCCTTATTTTAAATTAAAACTGCCTTAGTTAATTGCCTCCAATTAAAAATATGTTTTGATTTACAATCGAAGTAACTGAGTCCTTTGCATTTGTTGTGTCGGGAAGATGAGATTTGCCTTCGGGGACGGATCATTATCTATTTTAGAGCGTCACGATACTTTGCAGTAGGTGGTGCCTTTTTTCATTTCTATATAGAACCATTAATTAAGGTAGCTGGATGCCCCAGAGACGTGGCAGCAATACCTGGGAAAATCTGAGTCCCCAAAGGAAGAAAAAGAAACGACCGTTTGGCCAATAATATTATTTCGAAGCGTGGGAATCAAAGGGTTTGATGGAATGCTTCTTATTTAGTTGTAATTAAGCGGCCATTGAAAGGTGATCGATTTACGGAGAGGATTTTCGAGGGTAGTCAAACTGCGGTCAAATGTCTACCGGACAGATTCTTTCTTTTCTTCATTCGGTTTCTTCGGAACCTTTTCTCCCTCGGGCACCTCATTTCTAATCTCACGAATTGGATTGTTCTCTTTTTTTACTTTCAGGCAACTGCAGCTCAGCAAAAACGTGCGCGAACGAGGATCACGGACGACCAATTGAAGATTCTTCGAGCTCATTTTGACATTAATAATTCACCATCGGAAGAACAAATACACGAGATGGCCGCTCAGAGCGGTCTGCCACCAAAAGTAATAAAACACTGGTTTAGAAACACTTTGTTCAAAGAGCGACAACGTAATAAGGACTCGCCGTACAACTTTAACAATCCACCGTCGACGACATTGAACTTGGAAGAATACGAGAAAACAGGAGAGGCTAAAGTTATGCCATTAAACAGCAGTAACAGCAGCAACTCCGAAGACTCGACCACACAGAAGGAAAACTCGCAGCGGCCGCCTACGGCGGCCTCAATCTCATCAAATCCGGTAAAAAAAGAACCGGTGTCTAAGGGAAATGCAGTTCAGGGACAACAACAGCAGGTATCTCCCACGCCTCCACCTTCCTTCAGCGACTCGCCACAGATCAAGTCGGAACCAAGGGATAGAGACAGTTCTCAGGTGCAAGAAAACGAAAAGTTTAACTTCATGGACGAACACCGCGGACGAATGAGACGGGACAGCGTCGACAGTTTCGACGAAAAGTCCAGCTTCCACAGTCCAGTTCACCACTTTCCTCCACAGAGTCCTCATTCTGGTTCTCACAACGAATCTCAAGTTCCTCAGAATCTATCTAGTTCCTCTCCGAATGGCCTTAGCTTGTCCAATTTGATGAATGAGTCAGGCGGCAGCACTTCAATGCCACAGAACATGTTGCCACCGAAGTTGACACCACCCAACTTCGCCTCATCAAACCAAGTTCCTAATTCAAGTGCCATGGTATCCATGCCGACTTCGAGATCAGTGTCTCCTGCCAGATCTACCTGTCAAGATTATTTCTCTCATTCGGCCCTCGGAGGAGGCAGCGGAGCAAATAGCAACGGAAGCAACTCGTCCGGAGGATCCACGTCGGGTAAACGGGCCAACAGAACGCGTTTCACGGACTATCAGATAAAAGTTCTGCAAGAATTTTTCGAAAACAATGCTTACCCCAAAGATGACGATCTTGAATATTTGTCGAAATTGCTGAGTCTCAGTCCCAGGGTGATTGTAGTGTGGTTTCAAAATGCCAGACAGAAAGCGAGAAAAGTGTACGAAAATCAGCCTCCAGTGGAGCCGGCTCCAGGGACTGACGGAAACGAGGCTGGACGCTTTCAGAGAACACCTGGGCTCAACTACCAGTGCAAGAAATGCTTACTTGTATTCCAGCGCTATTACGAGTTGATCAGACATCAGAAAACACATTGCTTTAAGGAAGAAGACGCGAAACGGTCAGCTCAGGCTCAAGCAGCAGCGGCCCAAATTGCTGCTGTCCTCTCGAGCGAAGACTCAAACTCCAGCACAATTGAAAATCAGCAACACCAAACTCAACCCGTGGCATCTGTCACATCGTCAGCTCACAGCAATCCTCCTACTCCATCGGCGCCTGTCACTCCCACCCCGTCAAATCCATCACAAAGTCTTTATTCGCAGTCACCTGCGCCGTCTAGCACACCTACTCCCGACCCAAACAACAAAGATGGAACCTTCCAGTGTGACAAATGCAATTTGGTCTTTCCAAGATTCGATCTGTGGAGAGAACATCAACTCGTACACATAATGAATCCGAATCTGTTCCCGACGTATCCTCCGGAGAGTCCGTTTGGCATTTTGCAGCAGCACGCTCAGCTGCAACACCAACAGCAACTGGCCAACATGAGCGTCGACCTGTCGTTGAATTCTCAACAGCACCCCCTCGCTGCCATGTTGGGAAACAAAAGAAAATTCGAAGATTACGACGACATGTCGGACGCGGGTGGAGATCAACCCAAAGACAAAAGGCTGAGAACGACAATTTTACCGGAACAGTTGGACTATTTGTACCAGAAATACCAGATCGAGAGCAATCCAAGCAGAAAGATGTTAGAGAGCATTGCCAGAGAGGTTGGACTGAAGAAGCGAGTCGTTCAGGTTTGGTTTCAGAACACGAGAGCAAGAGAGAGAAAGGGACAGTTCAGAGCTCATGCTCAGGTGATCAACAAACGGTGTCCTTTCTGTCCTGCCCTGTTCAAAGTAAAATCAGCACTAGAAAGTCACCTGCAGACAAAGCACTCGGACCAATACGCTAGGGGAGAGATAAACATAGACTCACTGCCGGACGAGGAACTCAGCCTCGAGTCCATGTCCAACTTCCAACAGGGTAACAGTAATTCCAATCCCATATCGCCTCTCTACTCGTCTTTCAACTCCGACATGGACTCCATCAAAAAGTACTACGAGGAGTCCATGAAGCGGTACATGAGCGAACTTCAACAGAACCAGAACGGCGAGCGTGAAAAAACCGACGAAAAGGGTGAAAGTCCCCTTGACTTGAGCAAACCCGTCGACCTGAGCAAGCAGATGAAAGTCTCGATGGACGACTCGAGAATAGTCGACATGGGTCCTTTGACCGATGTCAGTGAGAAAAGTCTTAACGACGATGATTCAATGTCGGAAACAACTGAAATGTTTTACTACGATGACAGTAATCCGGTCTCGCCGGCCTCAAGCACCCAGAGCAATCACCAAAAACAAAACAAAAGGTTCCGAACGCAAATGAGTTCTACACAGATCAAAGTGATGAAATCCCTGTTCAACGACTACAAAACGCCTACAATGTCCGAATGCGAGATCCTCGGACGCGAGATCAGTCTGCCAAAGCGTGTCATTCAGGTTTGGTTCCAGAACGCTCGGGCCAAAGACAAAAAAGCAAAGATGACGCTACAGAAGGGAGGTGACGAGGTAGGAGAAAAGTCCCCGGAGGAGTGCAAGCTGTGCAACTTCAAGTACTCGCACAAGTACTCGGTTCAAGACCACATATTCACCAAGTCGCACATCGACAATGTCAAGCTGTCGGTCGAGCAGGAGTCCGGTAACAACAGCGACCAGGATTTCACGGTTCCGCCCGTGCCTGGGTCGAGCAACGAGCCATCCACCCCGGTCATCAACCACAACAACAACAACACGACCAACCAGCACTTGGCACAGCTGCAGATCCTTCAGATGGCCGCAGCGAGCGGTCTGATGAAAGACAAAATTCCGATGGCCGAAGAGATGGCTCAGCTCCAAATGCTCCAACTCGCTGCTGCCTCGGGTCTCATGATGAAGTCGGACGACAAGAAATTGGACGACATCGCTCAGCTGCAGCTGCTGCAAATGGCCGCCGCGAGTGGACTCCTTCAGAAGATGGAACCGAACAAGGAGATGAAGGAGGAGATGGCACTGCTGCAACAGCTCTATGGTCTTCCGGGCTTCATGCATCCCTCCATGGTCAACTCTTCTGCCGGTGAGTCTGAATTCTAAAAATCATCGATGTTGTCATGTCGTGTAATGCTGCTGTTATTAGATGTTAGGTTTTGGTGCTATCAAATTCGACAGATTTATTTATTATTTAATGCGTTTCCGATAAGTTTTTTCTTTTATGTAAGCTTATGTACAAGTATTATCAGACTCTGTTTAAATGTTTATATCCGTTTATGTATAAGTACCAGGATAGTTTATTTCGCAAGACAATTATAGTTTTTAATTGAAATATTGTAATTGATGATTTACACACAGAATAAAGTGTGGTTTTAATTAAAACGTCCAAAAATGTTTATTCAAACGCAAAGAACCGAATCAACAAATACGACAAGTTTTTCCGACAATTGTCCACGTGTTCTTTCCAAATCAAGTTGCCATCCTCCGGCCGGGATGACCCGCAGAGGCAAAGCCGAGCGTGGCCGACGTGTCAGCAGGAGATGACCCCTCGTCGACAATGCGCGCTGATGAGAAGATTTTGTGTCCGATCGGACACTCCGCATGGATTCGTTCTTTTTCTCTCTCTCTCCCTATGTATACGTAAATACATGTGTACATAATTTCTGGTACGGTCGCACAAAGAAGACGTAACACGTTTAATTAGTAATGATGGATAGGTGAAGCCGAGCCGACATGTGAAAACGGTTCTTCTCATTATTGTTTCCGTCCTCGTATTAGGAAGAAAAGTAACATCTCAGGTAGCCCAGGGCGATAATTAAACCAGTTTTAATTTTCAACCGAGGGTTCACCCTCGGATCTTGAGTTTTCACGCCCTCGGTCTGCTTTGGCCAGGTACTTCCCCGGCGGGATTGACGGGATGAAAATTTCCAGACGGTGGTGACTCTGGGCCGGCGATGGGCTTCGCTACAGACGTGGCGGCCTTTCCCCGGTCAGAACTAACTCTGTTGCCTGCCTGCCTGCCTGCCTGCCTATCTGTTACACTTCAGGTATTTCGAATTTGCGTTTGGCAGACAGGCAGACACCCCTTACCTCTCCCGTCCTCTCTCTGACGGCACGCAACGAACGGACGCTGGTCGCACCCCAGGCTCTGTTCCCGGTACCATCGACTTGATGTCGTAAAAATAAATATGGCGATTAACGTCGAACCAACTAATAAATTAAATTTATTAATACGTAACAATAAATTTTCACATTAGAAAATCTAAAGTCAGATTACGGGATTACGTGTTGAAAATTTGCTCGAGACATTGTTTTAACCGACCATAAAATTAAATTGTATTCTGCCTTCTTCGGTGTTTTTCCATGAGCCATCTTGTTGTCGTACTCGTGACATTGTTGTCCGGTACCCCGAGCACTCGTCAAACGGAAAGGAATCAGAGTAATCAGTTGGTACCCGTCAGATCAGCAGGGCACTTTCCAGTGACGAGACGTGCCCCTAACTCGGCCCTCTCTCGCATCCTTCCTACTTGACACACTCACATTCGGTCAAATTTATTTTGTTGTACTTCTTCTGGGCCCTCGTCATCATCGTCTGGGATCTCGTCGACGAATTAATAGTTAAATTAAACGTAATTTATTTTCAATCTAGGATTTCGTCTGGTTAATTAACGAAAACCCGGGGTGTTGTCGAGAGGGAATAAGACGCGGAAAGAGAATAAACCGAACGGTTACAACTTGGAAATCCGACGGGTTTCTCACCCACTAGGCAAAAGGTTTGACAGAGGTAGGCAGTCTCATGGGTCGTCTAACCGGCAAGTTTACAAGCGGGCCTGACCTAGTTTTACCCTAGGAATCCTAGTCCTAGTCGCGCCTAGCTCTTCTCGCACACATGCGGTCGCTTCTGTAATGATTTTTTTTTCATTCATCGGGTCGGGCCTTCATCCCTTTTTACCTCTCTCTCTCTCTCTCTCTCTTTCTCATTCACTCACTCAATCATTCTGCCTCACTTCCAGGTCTTTTTTGCAACAATCACAGAATCATTAAATGAAACACCGGGATCGAATGGAAAACACGGTTTTCGCAAAGGGTTTCCTATTGTCTCGGCCATTTTGAAAGGAACAACCTTTTTCTGCGACAATTCCGCACGTCGTTGCCCTCCATCCCTCCATCCGTTGCCTTCCTTCTTTTTAATAATATTATTTATTATTAACGAAGAAACGTTTAATCAATACAATTCCATTTTATTGTATCTATAATCAATAGTTTTTTTTTTCTTTCGGAGCGAGGACGTAAATGAGGTTGAGTTCGATAGGGGTGAGGGAGGGAGGTAGAGTAACGGATTGACACCATCGTCAATTTCTGGCTCTCCGGGTAATTCGAGGCGGGTTTTTGCGCCTTGCAGGGTCATAGAAAATAGAAAAAAAAGAACATTTCATAGGTACAACTTCCTGTTCGTTTTAATTAGAAAAGGGTAACAAATTTCATTTCTTGTGACCAACCCTCGGGTTCCCACGTGGTTAACGGCAAAACAAAGAGGAACAGTTTGGTTGTGTTTCTTTTTTGGGGGGTGGGGGTTTGGGCGTAGCTCCTGGTTCGATTCTCCAGGTGATCGAATTCGATCGGATTTCTTCTCGAATCGCCCCGTGAACGGTTAAACGTTTTCAGAAACGGTGCCGTGCGGTTTTCTTTGAATCAGACGGGGAGAGAAGACCTGCTCACCAGCCGCCCTGAGAGAACTTTCCATCCGAAATCCTGTCGGTTTTCTTCTTTCGAGGGATCACGTGGACAATTGCCGGAATTTTCTTTTTTGAAAATGAAAATTCACACTTGCGATCTGCGAGATCACGGATCGCGTCCTCATTAAACGGATATAACTGATCAGTTGGTAAATTTAGATAAGAAATTATGAAAAACTATGAGTAACGTTTCACTTTCTGCTGCGCATTATATTGTAGTCCCTAATAACTCGTTCGTCGCGCTTTATTTTATGTACATAACAATTAGATATCGTAAAGGTAAATATGACGTGTCGTTATAGTTAAAAAAAAAATAAATAAATAAATATTAATTGCCAAATAGTTTGTGACGAGAGAACGAATTGGAGTTTCTTAAAATGTTAGAAATTTAATTAGCTTTTCGATTATATATATATATATATATATAAATACATATTTATGTATGTAGGTATACATAGAGGTTGTTTACAAAGGTAATTGACTGATTCGCGACACCCCGAAGCAAATACTACGAGCAGTAGAGCGTTATTTTGTGGGAATTTTTGTTCGAGTTGCACTGTCGGCTGGGCCCACAGCAGGGCCCGCGCACTCGGCACGGGCACCCCTCCGTTGGAAAAGGTCAGTCATTCGCACTGTACATACGAGTACATATACATAGATGTATATAATGCGTGGTAGATAGAATAGATGTGTAAAAATAAGTAAATAGATTTAACAAATACTGACACGTGGTGAGGTGACATTAGAAGAACGGCGGGCTGGAGCATCGCGGCAACCCAAATGAAAGTTTCGCTCGCGGAAAACCCGGCGTCGGGTCAAGGTGGAAAGTCGCGGTCAAAAATAGTTTTCCGTTTCGCCCGCTTCACTACTATTTTGTAATTTGTAATTTATTTAATTTATTCTCGTACTCTGTCCGGTTTATTATTTTTCACTTTTATTTTCTTTCGCGCGGGTTCGCCTGGTGACACGGGCGGTTTGAAAACCGGCGAAAGACGATAAAAATGGAAAATAGAGGCTCGGTGTTACTGCGGCCCTCGTCATGTCCCCTAACCTTTTCTATTTTACTATTTGTAAAACTTGTTGGATGTACTCGGTACCGGGTACTCCTCCGTTTCCGTATTTAATTCTCTGTTACCCGCGTGGCGACGGTCCACATGGCTTTCTCTCCTCCCAAACGGCTTTCCTCACTGCATATACATAAATATATGTGCCCGTTTATTTTATTATTTTTTTTATGCTGCGTAGAAAAACTACTTGTGGACCCCTCCCTGTAGATAGTAGTCAGTTAGTAAAAATTTCTAACCGTTTAGTTTCTTTGTAGTGGAGAAAAATAAAAATAATAATGATTTTGACGGGGGGAAAAAAAAGAATTGGATCTGATGACGGTGATGTTGATTTTGTCTAATGTCACGTTAAACCGACGAAGCGATGGACTATATACATAAATTGTACATGTTCGGATTTTTTTTTTTTTTTTAATAATAGATAGACAAACGAATACGCAGAAATAGTTTTAATAAAACCTCGCTGAAAAAATGGATTATGTTATAAGCATGTGTATGAATGATTTTTTTTTATTAGTTAATTGTTTATTTCAGTTTTTTGTACAAAATAAAAACCTTATAATTTATTTTGTTTTATTTTTTTTATTATTTTCAACATTATTTTTCTCATTTCGTTTCCTTAAGTTTTATTTTGACCCCACACACCTGGTTGCAAATCATTTCTACTGTCAACAAGTTACGTTTTGATTTGTTTTTTTTTTCTTCGTTTATTTTTTTATTTTGGGAGACTGCGTGTGACGTGTCCTGCGAGTGTTCACTTCGGGAGGGTAGGAGGTAGCAACCCTCGACGCACCCATAGGAAACTCCTTGTTAAACACGTCGCTGTCTTATGTTTTACATTATTAACTGCGCGATGAAGGTCAACGTTCCACGGTAAGTACTCGATGAGGAGAAATTTGTCGTCTGACGTCCGACACCAGCCACTGCGCTGCTTACCGATGCCGTCCTCTTTTTTTTTACCTCTGCATGAGTTCGGGTAACGCACAGTTAAGATCAAGTCAGTCGAGGGAACCTCTCAAAAGAGTGACACCACCACACCACACCACAACCGAGAAATTGCACGGTTCAATAGCAAGGCCTTAGGCGTGCCCGAAGGCGAGCAACTGCTCCGCCGTAACAAATATTTCAACTTAATTAAGTGGTTCAATGTTAAGAGTCACCCGATACCCGTCCGGGAGTGTTGGCCACGTCTTAAACCTTCCGCCCGGGTACCTAATAAGATACCAGTTAACCTGTGTAAAAAGAGAAAATAAATAAATAAATGCGACTAATTAGTGATTTCCTCAACACTTGGTTTGAGATTTTTATTATGTTGGAATTCAAGTGCGGTTGACAGAGTACATAACCGAACGAAATTGTGTTAATTTATTAAAGATCAATAGCTCGAGATTATCCACACAATGGTTACATAAGTATTTCATTACATTAATACACCGCATAATTTTATGGAGTAATCCCCTGGGACGGTACGCGTTCAGTGTCAAACAGACGAGAAACGTTCGTTTGATATGGGCCCGTATAATTTCGTCTAAACGAACGTTTCTTTTACGTGCTGTAAGAAAAAAATTTAAATTAAGCCATCGTTTTGCATATCATCTGGTCGGAGCATCCACTCAGGTACCCGTGTGTGTTTGTGTTCGGAGGTGGCACATGTCCTTGTGACGCCTGTTGGGCCCAGGCTTGTGCCGTTTTGACTGGTTCCCGTTCCTTTTTTTGTCGAGTGCTACCTTTCGTTTTCTTTCCTATTTCTATTATTCGGAGCCTCGGGTTAAATGAAATTTAAACTAGACGTGCGTCGAACGCACGAGGACCGACTGTACATATGTATATTTAGATACAAATTTTGTTTTCGCCCAATTTGAATATTCTTTTATGTCAAGGGTTGTTCTTCTTTGCGGGTTGCGTGGGTTACCGTTTTCTGTTACCTCTTTGCTGGGTGTGAATATTTTTGTAGCGGATTCTTGCCGTGTACGACAACAGTGGATTGTACGGGTATTTCTAGTAGTATAATTTCGTGTTCCGCCATTATCAGTTAAGTCAATGAAGTTACAAACAAGAGTTTTGGTACTGAGGGCACTAACAGTGGGAATGAGAACTTAGAGTTCAGTATTTTATTAGAGTAATAGTTCCCTTACCGTACAGTAACCAACTTTCGACAGCACCCACCGTACCGTTGCAAAATGCGTCAGATGCAGACGTCACTCCAATTTTGAGACAACAAGTACCCCTTTGCGAATAAATAAAATTAAAATATGTATACAAGCGAGTTGTGTGCCGTTGACGATTGTGCAAAGATGATTCATGGTCGCAAGGGGGAAGAAAATAAATTAAATTTGGAGCGACTAATAAGAACATTACGCAAATTTATTGATTAACATAAGGGACGGGAATTTGCATAAACACTTGATGACAATAACCGAAAAAGAATTTGCAAGTACCACAGAGGCCAGATGCTCCACCACCTGGTTTTAGGCTTGTGCTGAGCAACTCCTAAATAGTTATTTCTCTCTCCGTTTCTATCCTAGACAAGTACCCGTGTTTAAATATTCAAATCAGGGACCGATCATCGCGTGCAACGGAAATTCATCCTCAAGGCGAACCCAGAAGAACAAAAAATGTTAATTTTTGTCGTGCGCCAAATTTTTTGTGCTTTTTCTATAGAAATATAAAATGAGAGAGAGAGAGAGAGGTGGAACTCGAGTAGCAAGTAGTTGAATGAAACGGTAGAGAACATACGGGAGCATAGAAAATTATTAATATTTGGCTAACCCATCGGGTTGCGGGCATCAATTAACCTAATTTAATTTTATAGAGTAATTTGATTGTGGGGGTTGATAATTTCGGGGGTTAAATTGACCCCGACGGGTACCCGTCTTTATTGTTGACTTTGCCTGGGCCCCGTGCGCCGCCGCGACATGTGGCACCCGTGCCTTCTTCTCCTTCAAAATTACCTTTTTTACCGTTTTCTCTCAGGTTTTTGTCCAAGTCGGGTGCTCGAACGGCATGTGTTCGACGACGAAGAAAAAAGACCCACTACTTAATAGGAAAGTTCGTGCAGTTCGCGGATGCAATTAAGGAAAGGTTGTGAAGGGGTACCGGGTACCTACAGGGAAGTCGAAATTCGATTTCGTTTGACAAGGTTCTACCTCGGTTACGTGTCTAGTAGAGGAGTTGGAGGTAGTAGCTGGTTGGTAGCCACGAATCATGATGTTGCGAACTGTAAGAGTAAAACCGTTCAAGATGGCCGTTCTAACCGAATGAAATGATACAAAAGAAGGAAGCCAACGTTAAATCTCTTCCGAAGTAATTGACTGTGTCTGACTTGTTGAAACAAACACACACACACACACAGACACACACGGCCCATGTCAAAGGAAACGGTTGTTCGTTTGCAGACAATGAAAATTAGAACAAAAAATATTTCGTTCCGCATGAATCCGAAGATGTCTCTCCTCCTCTGCGAGGGAATCCAACCTTGTAAGGTCCCGGTGATGGCGATGGAACAATGATGGAAGTAAAAACGATGGCGGATCCGCACACACCGAGACTCGTCTTCTTCCCTCGCCAAGAGAAAAGAATGAAAAACGCAGAAATAATGAAAAGATAAGGATCCTTTTGCGACCCATGACGAAGGGTTGCAGTTTCATTGTCTCGCTATGTGTCCTCTCAGCATCCTGTTTCTGTATCCAGATTATGTAGGGAAGGTAACAACCGAAATGTCGCTCGACAAGACAAGAGAAAAGAAAAGGAAAGGAAACGTTCGCCAAAAACTAAATGGTTCACATGCGTGAGAGCAAAAATTATGCGTGCTCTCCTCGGTCCTACGACTAGATCAATTCAACGCGTCTAGGATTTCCTATCAACATGTGACCTTATTTCATCCCGCTCTTAATTTTTTAATTTGAATCCTTCGAATTTGCATAGTTTTGCTCTCTGTTCACCGGGGATTATCCCCGTAACGGTCTTTTTCTGCAATTAAAATCCACGAGCGATCTCATTTGCTCGATCGCAACCCCCAAACTGAGAGAGAGAGGGAGAGAGGAAGCGGAGAAGGATGTCTGATCAATAATTACTGGTATTATCATATTTATAAAATACAAACGAGTAGGTTGAAAATAAGAAAAAACTGTTGAGAGGCGAAGTGACACACACAGTTTTGGTGTTGATCACTGAGCGATCTTCTCATCGTCAAAAGAACCAGTTGGAGTCTTCTGCCACAGTCGAGACTACCTGAGCGGGTACCTGAACGGAACGAGGCACGCAGAGGTAGTTGATCGTTTCCGGAAAAGACCCATTGATTTCCTATATAGTAAACTCTTGACTTAAATAATGAGGGCCTCCATCATCATCATCATCATCGCCATTTTCTAAATGCTTTCATTCCAATTTTTTTCGGTTGTTTGCTCGTTCGTTCGTTCGTTCGTTCCTTCTGTTCAGACGCGTTTCCGCATTGGTTGAAAGAGCAGACGATGTAGAAGAAGACATGCAAAACTAATTACGAATTTACTTTATTCCTTTCTTTCAGTCTCGCGGCCATTAGTTCGCAACGGAATAATTTGAATAATTGCATTCTTCCGCCACTGATTGATCAATTTTGCCTTCTCGTCATTACTAGATTAATTATTCTTTGAGGTTTTATTGTTCCCAGAGATGATGGTATGGGAATTGAAAAGACAAAGAAACAGCGATTAGTTCTCGGGAACTATTTTGTTTTTTTTTTGTTTCTCCAACTGTTTAAATTTTGATTAATTCCTCCGAAACGACGGTTTCCAACCATGTAAATCTAATTGCATCGGACGTACTCCAGAAGGAATAGCGTTGGTGGTGGTGGTGGTAGGGCTGCTTGTTTTGAATTCCGGTGACACGATGGTGCAGACTCATTATGTACATAACTCACAAGTTATGTCTGCCCTCCCCGAGGGTGAACATATCGAAATAAATAATTCCGCTCCAGGAGTATTCCCAAGAGCCGTGCCGGAAAAGTAAATAAATTTTAAATAAGGCAAACAATAATAGTTGTTAGATGTTGAGTTTCCTTGAGAAAAAGTGCCGTTTTCCAGTTCTCGATTCTTCGGGTTGACGGAAACGTCAAAACCTTCAACACCAATGTCGTGGTGTCGGACAAGTCAGGAAGTTCACGTGAAAGAGAAGTTCACTTGAATTTAGTGGAGTTACGTGCTGGTCGGTGTGCAATCGAACCGTTCGACTGAATTCATCTACAACTTCCCTTCGCATTACCTCCGACATTAGAATTCAGCCATGTTTGACGTCATCACAGTGTCAGGTTGTGATACTTAATAATATAAGTCAAAACTTCATAATACGAAACACTGAGGAATAATTTTATCTACTAATTTATTTATACTGATATATAGGCGTGATCTTATAGCAGTCGGTAGATAAATGTTCAATCCTTACTCCTTGATCACCTACTAATACTTTGAAGTGAAGTAGTCTAGTAGCTCTATTACACTAATTGTAGTGAATCGGTTCGAGCTGCTTTCTCACGTCATTCACTCCTATCCCTTTACTACTTGGAAAGACCCGAAGAAGAAACTTAAACCTTTGCAGTGTGACTAGAAATTATATAGAAAACTCACTGGAAAGTTAGTTCACTTTTTTCTAAATTTGTATCTTCATTTTGATAAAAGCTGTAGCTGTAGATAAGGGGTGCAACGTCTCCCAGAGCATTTTTTATGATTCCTTAGGGTTGAAATGCTTAGGGTTGGGCATTAAGGGGTGACTATGACACCCATGTGTGTGTGTGTGTGTACACAGGCTTACGTCATGTTCTACATATTAAAAATAGACACTGGCCCGTAATGTTTCCCTTACAGAGAAGAAACTTAATTTATGAAAACTCAATTACACGTCCACACGGAGTTTCGGAAACTTTTTTTTTTCCTGTAACATAGATTCTAGTTAAACAATGTTGTTTTTTTTTTGTCGAAATAGACTCTCCATCGTAGGCAAGGCTGTGTGACCCGAAGAAGATGAATCCCCCACGGCGACTGGGGAAAACTAAAACTTTTTATAGTTTTTCACTTTTGATTTTAAAATTTCGTAAAGCAGTTTCACCATTTTTTTTTATATCGTCGTTCTTTGGGGTGGTTCGAAATGCGTTTCCGATGAAAATGAGTTTGCTTGTATTTCATTTTTGCTTAGGGGAAATAACTCGCATAACGGCAAAAATTTCTGCCTCATCTAATTTCGATGCCAGGGCATTAAAAGAAATAATAGATGATCAATGACTAATACACGTACGTAGACACACGCACACGCACGCACACACACACTCCGGCATAGAAAAATGCCATACAATGCCGTTGGATTTGACTTTTTGCTACGGTTAAACAGTCAGAAAGATGACAGTTCGTATTTCTTAAAATTTTACACGAATTTTGTAGAATTCGAACTTGATCCAGCAATTAATAATATTCTCGAACATGCTCTAAATTAATAATTTGTTCTGATTGATTTATTTACATAATTTGAAGTGGGAAATGGTTCTTGTTTCCTTTAACTGTGTGCCTGCAGGAAACAAAACCTCTGTACTTCACAGAGCAGTCAAAGTTGTGGAAGTTCCTACAATAAAACAGATCGCGTTATACTGAATTATCTTATTATTGCCTGAAACGTTACCTGTCAGTATATATATGCATACATCGAAAGGGTAGGAACCGAGTTCAATGAAAAGATAATACTCTGTTTTGCAGTAAACATTTCGTAGCTTAAGAGATAATTTGACGCAGGTAAATAACCACTTCCCCGTGTTTCGTTTCGTTTCTTTTTCTTTTTCCTCCTCTACATCAAATCACGACATATAAAATGAAAGATTCGAAAATAAATGGCATTAATACGTTTTAAATGACAACGATTATCTCGTGACTCAATTATTTCTATTACATTTAAATTTATAATCGAATTCAGCCATGAACAATATACGAAATTTTCTTCGTTCGGTCAGTTTCGCAGGTTGCCGGAACCGGTTGCCCAAAACTGTCGAAATTTTCTCTTTTTGCTGCGCGTCACAGTTTGCTTGTCCCCGTTCGTTTGATGTTCTCAGGTCTTGTCTTTCATTCGACTCCCGCAATTACAACCAGTTTCTAATGCAAGTCACAAGAGTTCTCATGAGTAATTATATTTTTATTTAATGTTTGGAACAAGGTGACAACTGTACGAACCCTACTGACACGTTGTAAATAAAATAAATTTGAACGTCAGTATTACAACCACAATCTTTTGTAATAACATTCAATGAAGTCTTCAATGGAGATGATAAATACTTTTCAATATTTAATTTTACATAGTATTAATACTTAATTTGTAAAGTATTAAACACAGAGTTATACTGCAAAATTTAACAAACTGCATATAATAAATGTGAATGGTGCGTTGTAAAAAGTAGAATAATTTATTACAATATAAAAAAATAAACCGTAATGGTAAAAGTTAATTTATTGTAATAGTATTGATTGATTCGCCATACCGATCAATAATAAGTACATACATAAACAATTAAAAATGAATAAAATAAATTTTATGTATGCTTAAAAGGAGATACGTGTGCTTGGGAAATAAATATAAATAAATATTTATGTACGTGTATGTACTTATACTTAATAGAGTTGTCACGTCTTATGTCCTCCGAATAGACAACAGAGTGAGGTCGACAGAGTCGAAGTTTACGGTTCTCCTAAAATGAAATGGGGAAAAGTAGAAAATAGAAAAATTATTTACGATTATTTAAAAATGGGCCGAAATTCAGGAAAATTTTCTCCGGTCAATTAAAACGTGGGAAGTGAAATTTTTAATTTCAAGCTATTTAAATTTCATTCTCCTTTGACTTAGAATAGATTTCGGACGTTGTCCGACCCCATGCCGAAACTCTGTAATTTTATATTATTTATTTCTTTACGCGTCGGTACAGCACCACTCATTACCGGCATCGAAGTGTAGCGAGGAACGCGTTCACCCGCGCTCGTGGCCATCGTCTCGGGTTTGCTCCCGGCAAAATTTTGCTTTTCCTCGGCCGGAAGTGACGTCACAAATTCAGTATAAACCGAAGGAACGTGACGTCTCTCCGGCTGTCGATCGTCGGTGACGTCATTTTGTCCGTACGTACGTTCCCCCGAGTGGAATTTACATAAATACATACATACATTATTAAAGTTGGTAATTACACCGTGAAAAGGAAGTGTTTTTTCCATGGTTGTCGTGTCGTCCGCTTTTAGTTATTTATTTCATTAATAGTAATTACAATAATACGATTGTGATAGTGTAGACGCAAGTAATTTTCATAATCGCTTCTCGCACAATTTTCCCTTATCATAATTCTAATTTAGTTTTGTTTTAGTTGTTTTTTTTGTCTGTTCTCTCGTGTCAGTGGTTGTGTAATTATGATGAGAGCCGGAGTATTTCAAATTACAACCGCGTTACCCGATGTAATGCTACTGAATCATGACGTGTGACGCAACACACAAACACACACATACAATGGAAAAACGTGGAATAATACCCGCTGGTTTTTTCTTGAACTATCCAAAAATTATTCGGGTTGAAACTGTCGTGGTTTGCTCTCGACGATGCCAATGAGACCCCAGCAAAATGAAGAGAGAGAGAGAGAGAGAGAGAGAGAGAGAGCGGACGGAGGGAGTTTTTGCTCAGGTAAACCGGAGACAAACCTGTGGACTGTGCAGGCACCCGGAGGTCTTTCCCTTCGCGACGGCCTCGTTTCTTTCAATTTAGTCATTAATTTTTAGTTGAATATTAAAAACTATTTATTTCTCGATAAGGAAAGCGGCAACATTTGCATTTTCTTACTTAAAAATGTCGTCACATCGCATGCGATACCTGAAATATTTTGACTCTGTAACTTTAATCCTTTTTTAATGTGATGGAATCCGATAAATGTTGTCGAGTTATCAAGCTGCTTCACTCCTTTCTTCACTGCACATTGAGTTGTATACATAATTAGTTTTGAAACAAGAATATACTCGCAGAGCGTTAGGTCTGCCGTTTTACACTACAATGAAGTAGTTCACGAGGAAACTTGAGAAGGTTCAGGTACCCGTTCGCCATTTTTATCGTCCACGTGCTCGTTTCCTTCTAAACGGGTATTTTTTTTTTCTGGCACTGGTTCAATTGATTTACCATTCGCGTGTAACAATTTAATACTTTTCGTCAATTACACGGGCCCAAGGTGAGGTTTTGGTCTGCACGCACGCAGGCGTGCACACCGAGGGACTCCGAGTCTCTCCTTTTGGCTCTCCCCGAACTGGTGAAACTTCTTAATAAATCCATAAGTAATTAAAAATAATTCTCTCCGGGCTGGGGCACGACAAAAAGGGCGCTTTTTATCTCGTCTAGCACGGGTCGGAGGGGTACCAGGTACCCACCGTTAGCCGAAAGGTTCCTTCAGGTGTCGCAGGCACCCAGGGATTTATTCCATTGTTGGCGAAGATGCGGACCCGAGTTGTTAAATCTCTAATCCGGGCCATAGATTATTATTAAAGAGAAGGAACCTGAGAGGTAGGGGGATGGCCACGGTGGTGGTGGATAGTCAGAGACGGGTACCGGAGTCTTCAGGTATACGAAAGCATAATCCTCTAAGGTAGGTGAAGTAATTAAAAATGAGAAAAGGAGGTTTCCCCCAGTGGTGGACATTCCGGGCTAATGACAATGCTTCTATTATTCAACCGGCAATAAAATACAGGATTCGAGACTTTTGTTATGGGAGCGGTTTCTATCAGTGCCGTATCCAGAATTTTGAATCCGTCGAAGGGGTCCCGCGGAAAGAGGAAAGAGGGCCAAATGCGAGCCCGGGCTCGCCTGGTTTCGTGTCTCGGTGCGTGTCGTTTGCTTTCGTCTGCCACCGAAATGGCAATTTGTCCGACAAATTTGCCAATTTATTGCTCCGAAAAAAGCAAACTATTAATCCGTTATTGTCGTTTATTAACGGTAAAGCAATTTTAACTTTCGATTAGTCGGACTCCTCATTCGGAATGACATTAGAGACTATTAAAAAAGAAACGGTATTTCCTCTTGGAAAAAGAAACCCGGGGAAAACGCGTATGCACCGCTCTCGCCTCATGCGGTGCACCGGTGAATGCATTGTGTAAACAGTTTATAAAAGAAGTGCATAATAGAGAAATAGATTCTGTTTAGATATATTCATCTGGTAGAAAAGGGTAACCCGTCGCGGGTAATGAAACCGACAAGAATGTGGTGGCCCCGGTTGTCGAAGGCTTTCGAATGTTTTTGTCGTCTACTTGTACAACATCCCTCGTAGACGTTGGCCAACTACAAATGGTGAACTACAAAGGGCAAGTTCGCTCGTCGTCATCACCATCAGAGGTTCCTACGGCCGACCAGGTGGTACCAAGTACTTTCTCCCTTTTGCTACCTTCAGTACGAAACCTATCCGCCATTTTGTAAAAACCAAAACGGGAAACTTTTTTTTCCTTTTCTCATTCGCCCGAAGAAATTGTTTAAAGATTCATGAACTCAGTTGTGTGTCACGTTCTTCTTCATCCGATCAGGCGACATGTGATAACCACCCGACCTTCTCTTCCTCTTTCTTCATCCCTTATAACCATTTTCACCGTCGGTCAGGGCCGTAGCCACCCCCCGAGGGGTTTCCTATACGTGTTCGTCTTCTTCCCTCCGGTTCCCACAATCGTAAAAAGTTAATCAAGCTAAATAATTTTTTCTTCATCGATTTACCTCCACCTCCGCTCATCTTTCCTTCATTTCTTCTACCACTTCCTTACCTCTGTTACGTCCTCTGTCCCTGCAAAATATAAATAAATAAATAAACTCTACACGAGGAGAAGGGGAAACGTTTTCCGGAGATCGAAAATGAAAACTCGGATGTTTGGCAAGACAGTTTTACCACCGTTTCATTACTCACGGGATGTCGTAAGATGCCGTCAGGCATGGTGCAGAACCGAAATCACCTGCATTACACCACCAACATTCACATACGTAAATATTCCTACAGATAGATAACTTCAACGGGAAAGGTAGTCGTCGCGATCTAGTGGACTACTCGAGGAACTGTATGTGCATGCATGCGATGTACAGAAATGGTAACAAGCAGTTACTCTTACCCTTTAGAGTTGTACCGGACGACGCAAAATAAAACGGTATGACGTGGATAGATAAAATGAGTAAATTGTTCTGCTCCACGTTTGACCAAACCAAACCAACTTCCTAGAAAGAAATGTCGGATGAGCCGTGACCCTGACCCTTTCTGTATAAAACAAAATACATGTACAAGTGGTAAAATAGAAACCACGAAGTAGGCACACCGAAGTCGTTTGAGTGTCGCTCTCTGTGTGTTTGTGTACAGTTCAAACAGGGACGAGAATGTAACAATGAGGCTGAAAAGTAGTTATTTTCAAAATGCCATAGTGTTTTTTTTTATCCTTTCACAACAATGGAGTCTCGAGAAACTATCACACAGTAGTTTATCACTCAGAATTGAATTCGATTGTTAAACGAGGGCAGGAAAGTCATTTGGACGGGGAAGAAGGTGGACAAAAGTTTACTGACAGACGTTCATTACATAATGAACCCGGGTATGTATATACATACATCCTGTATGCACTACATTTGTAATGTATATTATGTCTCTCTCTCTCTCTCTCTCTCTCTGTGTGTGCGCGCGTTCATCTCCATGGCGAATCCCCCGAAAGGAGAGCACCTTGCTAACTTTTTTTTGTCCTGTCGTTTCCATTTTTTTCTCCTTTCGCACTCTTCCCCGTTTCACACGACGACAACAATGCCCTTTAATGAGAAATAGTAATTTATTACTCTAATTTTTTTCATTTTTGCACGGAAACGACGTTTTAACCGACCGTCGAATCGCATTGTTTAGGACGCACCCCTCGCTCTCTGACGTTTTTGTTTTCGACGGAGAATTTGCAATGCAACTGGGAAAACGAACACAAACAGAGTTGACTGACTCGGATGGAAAACGCGTTGTCGAGATGAGAAAACGATTAAACTTATGTAACCGAGGGAATGAACCACGTAATAATTGAGAAAATCGCTCGACCGTTACGGAATTTATGTGTAGTGACGTTAACCGTATCACCTGGTATTAACATTGATTGTTTCGGATTCAACTTCAAATTGAGCAAGTAACAATGGGCGAACTATGACGGAGCAGAACACTGGAGAATTTATGTTAATATGAAAATCGTAGCACGTATGTGTATGAATTTAACAACGGGGCCCTGGAGAGAACTGTAACTTCACATTTTGTAAACAGAGTACACAACACGATATTAAAAAATTATTATATGTTATTTATAAATATAAAAATTAGTTGGATTAATTATAAATAATATTAGTTAATAATAAAGTAAGGAAAAGGGTAATGTTGAAAATGTAGAGTAAAACGTAAGAATTTAGCAAATTTTAAGTCGTAGAAGTCTCTGAATTCCAGCAACGGTCATTTTAGTTTTACTTATCGTCCCGCTAACTCAAACAACAATCATTAACTACTATTTTACAACTATCGCTATTATTATTACCGTAACAAACAAATGTTATAAAACATGTTTTGGTGAAAGCTACGGTTCAAGTGTTCTTGGTCGTTGAATTTGTTAAAAATTTAACGGTAAGGTTTAGTGAAAACAATTTACTGTTATGGAAGGAATAGTTGATGCTCTAGAAACGTAACTATTACCAATTAAATAATATTTTATTGCTACCGGTGTGTGTGTGTAAGAAAACAAACGTTAGGAACGATGTACTCGTTATTATTTAACAAGATGGTGTCTGCGGCTGGCAGAGCACATTTACTACAACCCACTCGATGGTTATTCATTCGGGGAATGACCCAACGCTTTTATTTCCACTAATTACAGACAATTATTCATATTATCCGGTGCAGGTCTCGTTTGACAATCGGTTGGGCACTCCTAAATCCATGCCACGGTCCGGGTACCCATGGAAACCCAAGCCCAACAAGCGCGAGGAACAATTTACCATAAAGGTCACTTTACAATCGAGTTTATTTATTGGTTGCCTCGTTGGCATCCATTTTGATTCTAATTATTATTTATATTATGTAGTATCTTATTACCGCGTAATTATTAGTTATTATTATTAACTAAGTGACTCTAACAGAACACGTTGAATCGGTTTCCCCGGGTTAAACAAAGGTAGCAATTCTTTGGCGAACGGAGCCGGAACAATGCCGACTTAAATCATCTCCATGTTGTTGTCTAGTTTTTTCTACTTCCTCACCGACTGACTTTGACTTCCTCGACCGGTGGAATCTTCAAACCATTCTTACGTCTACTTGACATTGCCCTTTCTCTAACGATATTCCGTTATTGAGTTTTGCGAATGTTCATTCCGGGTATAACGATTCCCGTCTAATCGTTCATCTACTTTCTTTTCCTTCTTTTGCATTCCTATTTTATTTTACATTCTCTCCCTCTGTCTCTCTCTCTCTCTCTCTCTCTTTTCTTTATACACACCGATTACATCTTTCTGTACGTGACTTCCTTTCGCAGTAGGTTTCTCTCTCAGATTTCTTCCTTTTGTTCTCTTTATATCCTCTTTAAACCGGATTTGACAACAACAACAACGAGGACGACGAGGACGACGACGACGACGACGGAAGATTCTTATCCGTTTAGAGCGATTAATTTGCTTTGCCATTGTGGAAAATAATAATAGAAAAGACAGTTTTATCTATTTTCATAGAAAAGCAATTAAACATTATCTTAGTGGTTAGTCGATACATGACAAGTGCAGTACAAAACGTTGAATATTTCCATCTGTTGAATTGAACAAGCGGTACGGGAATTGTAAATAAATAATGTACATGACACTGAAAACTTAGAACCTTTTTTGCCGGATACAAAACAAGTTTAATTTCTATCAAATGGCACTGATTGAGAGAGAGAGAGAGAGAGAAAGAGAAAAAGTGCGAAGAATAAAGCTGACAAAGGAAGTTTGTTAAGCAATCGGATAAATTAAGAAAAAGAAGAAGACTAGGAGGAAGAGGAGAAACGCACAAAGAGCAATCACATTATTAAAACGAATGCTTACCTCCTGTATAATGATCTGAAACTCTTACAGAACAATACATCATTTGGGGTCTACGATAAAATCAAAAGAGTATTGCGAAGTGTCACTTCCTTTTTTCATTTTTGTCGTGTCATAAGAAAGAGAGAGTGAGACGGGTAGGACAAGAGAGAGAGAGAGAGAGGTTTCCCAGCGGGACTACTCTGTTCCAAACACAAAATCCTCCCAGAATCCATAATCAATGATTTCTCCTTTTCTTCTGGTTCACGTTGTCCAACTTTCCGTTTCTTTAGTCCTTCATTTTCCTGTATACGTTTTTTTACGCGGTGTAAAACTTGCGTTTGTTTTCCGTCGCAGACGACGCAACGTGCGTACATGCGGTGCGAGTGCGACTGAGTGGGAACGAGACAGGAACACAGGTACGCAGAACTTAATTAAGTGACGATTGACTTTCCCATCGGCTGATTAACTATAAAAGTGACGACAGACAACACAATATGAACCTGCCATAAATACGTCGGCAGATTTCAACTTGGCGAACTCTACAACGCGACTTTTTATGTCTTCATTATAATTATTCCCGTCACTAATTGAGTAAAACACTGACATGTATTCACTATTTCTATGCATTGCAAAACATGACGCATGAAAACATAGTTAATAAAAGAAACATTCCAACTCGGTTCGCATTATTTATTACATTATTTTATTGTTCATTATGAATAGTTATTTTTTTCGAATAACTTCATGACACACACACACACACACACACACACACACACACACATACTCGTATGTGGTTCGCAAAAGGAAAATCTTCTATTTTTCTGTTGAACCGATTTTAAAATGGCGGTGGCAGATTTTTATTGAAACTGCCAAGAACTGGCAGAGCACGGCTCTCTCGCGCGTTCAGGTGTGACCGAAAATTCTCATCCTTACCCTGTGTGTACGTGACCTTGTGTCTCTCTCTCTCTCTCACAGGTACCCAGTAAAAATTCACTTTTCAAAAAAGGGGGGTCTGGAAAACGGCAACAGGTCCCGGTTTCTCGTTGTTCAGTTTCCAGACGACAGCGTCCAGTTGCGTTGCGGTGGTGGTGTCACGACTGCCACGATACTCCGTGTGAGAGCCAACTAAAACATTTGTGAAACGTAATTGAATAATTATTACTACGCCTCGGGATGAAATAAAAATTAAACACTCTATTGGATACCGAGTTTGAGATGCGCCATTCCCAGTGCTATTGAGAAACAAATAACGATTTCCCCCGTAGAAATTGACTCTGTGAGGCATGTGCTCTTCCCGAAGAAGTGGAACCTTTGACACCCAAGCCCGTGATTTGACTTGTAAAACCTTTAGCCTTCGGTTTCACACATTTCATCACGTGCAATAAAAGAACGTTTTGCAATTTGTTTTTTCCTCTCACACACAACCCCCCCAACCCAAAGTTTAATTTCCTCGGAACCTTCCGCAGGGAGGACAGACGTGGTCGAAGTCTGTTCGGAGCAGACCAGAAAGCAACCTGAAAAAGAAATAGAAATTGACATTGGCATTTGGCTCTCTCTCTCTCTCTCTGTCTCTCCAGCTCTCCCTCCGGTTATCCATTTCAACTTGTCTATCGCTCAAATCCTAGAGAATAGCAGTGAATAGTTATTGGGTCTCGACTCGGCTCACCTGACTTCATAAGTTACGTGAATCCTTCGTATTGAACTCTCGAAATTCAACCATCAGAAATCCATTATCTCTCTTTGATGTTTAATTAACTCAAACATAATTACTCGAAAGGTCTTTCTGTCAATTTCTTTCACCGTCAGACATTAACCACGCTATCTCGTAAGGTCACAGAGCAATTACCTCTGGTTTCTTATTATTTTTCGTTTGCCATCGTTCACTTGCTCCTCTTCTCGCCCTGTCTCGACTTTTGATTTCCCGTGAATTCTCAATCAATTTCCTAAACGAGGGAAACGTACCTGCCTGACCGGGTACCTACAGGGGTACCTGCACGCACCCGTCGCTGTCCGTCTGCTTCCACGTCGCCGTCTCAACTTGCAACTCGACCTTGTTTGTTTTTGTCTTTTGGGTCAAATTAAATTAAAGGCGTTTCTTATTTTTTTTTTCTTTTGCTTGGAAATCCGTGTTTCTCAGCAAACGTAACGATGCCCGCGTGTACGCCAAAGTAATAATAATTGGTTTTATCGAGTTTTACATTTCCCACATTAAGTAAAACACGAAAACCCGTTCTGATAAGTGTAAAGATCGCTGATAAGACCCGTGTGTTCGACCAATAAAATTCACTCGGAGGTGATGAAACTTTCGAATGAGACGTGATCCTGACAAAGGACAGAAACGGCAAAACCGAATTTGCATAATATTTAAGAAATCAACGGTATTTTGGATGGTCTTCGTAATAGTCAACACGGTTAACCTGAAACATTAACCCAGGTACAGTTGTGATAATTTTTTGTTTAATCTCTCCACCGCCCAGCCGCAATCGAAGGGAATGTGCAATTTGTACGAAAGCGGATGCAACACCCCCTCGGATCTTTGAAAATGTCGCCCGTGTCAGAGTGAAAGAGTCGTAGTGATAGTTCCACGTCGAACGGTCAGTGTAAAGTTACCCAATCCCACGCAGTAATAAACCAAAATTCGGGTGTATCGAGTTAACAATAACCGGTGATGTCTTCGGTTTGTAGCTTTTTACCGCGGTGTTGTACAGGGGCGAAGTAACAGCAAGAAAACTTAGCCAAAGGAGAAAGTTGAGAAATTGTTGTGTCGGAGAGAGAAAAGCAATTTGCTTCACAATGTTCGATCGAAACGGTAAATCCGTTCTGGAACGAACACTGCAACAACGGGGGATTTTCTGTTTTTTGTCGTTGCCAACCTTGTCCCATCCGTGTCAGTAAACCGAACTCATGTTCCGGACCGCGTTCCGTCCGAAAGAAAAGTGCATTTTCTTATCCCTTTGGCTACGGTTCGATATCGAAGTTGAGCAGGAGACAAAACTGTAGGAAAGTAACCGAGGAAAAGCAACAAAAGACGTGAAATCGTGACTTGATTTTCTTCTTGTGGATAATCTCGGTTGTAAGGGGATGAAATGGCCATTTCGGTCTGAGGGATAAACAGAACGGAGAATATATAGCCTGATATATTTTGCGAAACGAAGATTTGGGTTTATTAGAAAAAATTAAATTAACCTAATTTAATCTGCTTGGTGTGTGTCTGTGTGTCCCGGGGGTCGGGTGATGAGGGTGGCTTTTTGTTTGCGGAGCCGGAAAGCGGGAGAAAGCAAAATTAAGTGATGAAAAGAGAAAGACTTAAGTTAATGGAAAAAGTTAAGAAAAAATGAGAAGGAACGGGAAAGATAAAGGAAAGACAGAGAAACTAATCGTTGAAAATTATGAAACGTTGAGATCTCAAGATGGCGTCGAGTTAAAAAAAAAATAAGAGAAATCGCTCGGGCAATGAAATCTTACGGGATTTTCTTCACCTTCCTGTGAAGTGGCCTAATTAGGTCGATCCGATGGCGATCTCGAAGGCAATTTCGCGATCCGATCTCTCTCTCTCTCTCTCTCTTCTCTCTTTCTCTCTTTCTCTCTCTCTCTCTCTCTCTCTCTCTCTCTCTTCTCTCTCTCTCTCTCTTTCTCTCTTTCTCTCTCTCTCTCTCTCTTTCTGTCTCTCTCTCTCTTTCTCTCTTTCTCTCTCTCTCTCTCTTTCTCTCTTTTCTGGTATGGAGAATCACGCAGACCGCATACAACGATTAATATTTAATTAACGTCGTTCAATAATCGAATGATTACAACATCGAAAAGTGGAAATGGCAATTTTCGACTCGGTACGAAAGGATCTCGCGAGAATTCGAGTCTAATTAAAATAGACGGATAAATCGATCTGTCGATCGGTCGAGATTCACCAATCCGATCTTAGACGGGTCATAAAATAAAACTTTCTCGCGACGTGAGACAAATTTTATTCTATCAGTTCCCCGGCTCGGAGTTCAAATTACATAGGTTTAGTTTATTAAAATAGTTTCTCGTTACTGCGGCACAGGCACGACGGACATTTTATTAATTGATTTCCCATTATTGATTTGACACAAGTCGACTATTTTGTAGTAACCGGCCGAGAACGTAAAACGAGGACTTTGTAACGGACTCCTCCACACCATCGCTTGTTGTCGTAGGGCAGCATTCTTTTTTTTTCACTCTGAACTTTCTTTGAACTTTTGCCCAGGAGGAGAATTCAACGTGTCCGGCACAAGATCGTATGAAACGCGTGGTTTCTTTTTATGAAGGCACAAGCGTGCTAGGAATATGTGTACATGTAAAAGGAAGTTATTGTAACTTGTTCTCTCGATATGTTCGGATTTGGCGAGTAATACGACTTTAAGTGACGATATAAACAGTACTAAGTAAGTTCCCCTGCCAGATGCCTCTCCCAAATCGATGAAGAAGTTAGACGCAACTTTAAGATTGTTGTGTTTAGCATCGCACAAGTAATTCCTCCTACTCCGGTCTGTTAGAGGCAAAAACGTCTTCACGCCGACTTAATTCATTTTGATAATAAGAACGGTACTGCTAATCGTAAAAAAAATATGAAAGACAGAAGAAGTAAAACGTGGAAAAAAATTGAATAATTCCATTTGACAGACAAATTAAAAAAAAAGTCTTAATCCACGTTTTCACACAGGGAATGCTAAATGGGAGTTAGAAGTTGCCATAACGATGTGGGAGGTTGTGTTGTTGTTGAGAGAGAGAGAATTAAAAACAGAAGACTAAGGTTTTGCTTGAAGGCTGATTAGAAAGGAAGGAAGTAAGAAAAGAGAAAGAAAGAAAGAAAGAAAGAAACAACAAGATATAAAAGGGTGAGAAGATGGATGGACGGGATGAAAGGAAGCAAGGAAAGAAAGACTTTAAATTAATTTTTGATTGACATTAACCAGAGATTATCTCCGGGAGAAAAAGAATGGAGAAGAAAAAAATTAAATTTCTTAAACGTCTTAAGAAGGAAGCGTTTACAAAGGCGATCGGAAGATACGCACAAGATCACAAGATCATACTGCGACGAAGGCGTAAGATCCGCAGCCCAGGCGAGAGAGAAGGGAAATTCGCATTGGTTCAGGTGTTGTTGGGAAAAATCGTCGCGGTAGACGTCGACAACACGAAAAAATAAAACGATTAAGGCCCTGATTAACAGTCGGACGGGAGAGAAAAAAAAATGGCGGCGGAGAAGAGAAGTGACCGTTGTAACCGAAAATAAGAGGAACATGAAAAAGCAGAAAACGCAACCGAAAGGTACCGTGTAAATTAATTAGGATTCAAGTATTAAAAAATAATTTTTCGGATGG
The DNA here is from genome assembly GCA_037055365.1 of Polyplax serrata. Classification (NCBI taxonomy): domain Eukaryota; kingdom Metazoa; phylum Arthropoda; class Insecta; order Psocodea; family Polyplacidae; genus Polyplax; species Polyplax serrata. The sequence continues at coordinate 17,000,875 of JAWJWE010000001.1, forward strand.
ACATTCACACGGACACAGGGAGCATGTACAGGTTGGAAGATGATGACGACGACGACGGCGATGATGATGGACAAAACAGGGGAGACGGGAGGGACCGCGAGAGGTAGTGGGAGGGCACAGAAACAGGTACCAACTAAAATGGTAGGAGGACGGTAGAACACGCCGTGGGAACGAGCAATTAGTTAGTTTCTTCAGGTATGAAACACCAATTTGCTTACAAATAATTGGGCAAAACGAGATAAAGACAGGAAGGAGAGAGAAAGAATTAGTTTTTTTTCCTCCATCTTCTTCATTACCTGCTCCTCTTTAAACACCCAAAAGGAAGTACTCGGAAGTTTGTACAGGTCGAGCCTGTTGTACCTGGAAACGAAACAAATTTGAAACTTCCACATTCTTAATTCGTGTGAAAACAACACATGAAACCTGTGTGTACACAAATCGTCTGCGTAAAACAACAAGTGAAACACACCAGTAAAGCTGCTACAAAGCACATAACTTGTCATAATACAATAATTTAATATAATAATATAATATAATAATATAAATACATTTCGAGGAACGGCTCGTTACCCTGCGAAAAATTTTCTCTTAAATTAATTTAATTTACATTATCGTAACTCCTCCCAGTATTATTACGGATTCGTTAGAATCACTCCTGGAAGTTATACAAAAACTCAGCATAATATATAAAATTAAATAATATAAATCTTAAATAACTAAAATTAAAATATTAACTCGGTACAACAACTCCAACTGACAAAAAAATAAAACAACTGAATCATTACAACAAACTCATAACTAAAGTAACACGTTATCTTGCTATCATACGTGTCGTATATTTTAAATTTTAAATATATTAAAAAAATATATATATATAAATATACTGCAAACAATAACCGACATAATAACTTTACATATCTATTCAAACGTTACCCTTCCAACGGTGCGGTGATTACACGTTAACATTGTTTACCATTAAAAACGGCCATTACGAAAAACAATTTTATATTATTACGGAACACAAAGTATAAAAACAGGTATTACAACCACACGATACATAATACACGTTACAAATTTACAACTCGGCAATGTGTCGGCGTGAATTGAAATAATTTGATTGTCGGTGTTCCAACTTTGTTTGAAAATGCCCTTTCACCATAAATTATTTATCGGGACTTAAACAAACTCAACTTCCTTGAATGTTTCACCGAGATAACCGATCTGATTTATTGTTTCTACAAATCGGTAAATAAATAAATAAGTAAGGCACAAACCGGAAATTTGCCATTCAAAGGACTCATTAACGCTACTTTCGTACTTTCGATTCTTCATAATTTAACAATTAAATTATTTACCACACACTTCAATCGTCTCGAACGTTACATTCATATATTATAATAATATATCGGCATGAATTGTACCCATAACGAGTAAAAATTTCCAATGAGCGAACGGAACAATTGGATTTTTTTTGAACTCAGCGTGGTTTCCTTAAGGGCGATTTCCGGTTGATCGAACGCCAAAGAGTAGCCCCAAGTCATTTTAATTACAAGTCCATCGAGAATGGAGAACTCTCAAGGGTGACTCATTTTTATAGTTTTCTATAGTTAATTTAGCGATGGCGATGATAGTCGCATGAAAGGAAGAACAAATTTCTGTACAAAGTCCGAAAGCGAGGAAGGGAACGGTCGTAACTGTGTTCGGCCGGTCATTTCTAACACAGAACTATATATGATTTATTTTTTATTTATTTCTAGGTAAGTTAAAGTTCGAGTTTCCCGTTTGATTCGACCGGTCGAGGGTCAATCCGGTGACGGTAAGTCGATGGGAAGTAGGAGGCCGTGTACTTCCGGTCGGTCTGTCACCCTGACGGAGTGTGAAGATGCGACGTGTCAAGTTCCTTCTCGGAGGTGACAGACAATTCATTTGACGGCCTCCTCTTGTTGTTGCCTTGGCTTGGCTTTTTATTTCGCTCTTTTTTTTTTCTAATTTCTAATCACAATAGAGACTCGACAAACCTGTTTCTCCGGTTGGAAGGAGGTGAATCATACGGGTACCTGTCAGGTGCTATTAATTAGTATCGAAGTGAAGTTTCTCGAGACGGGGAGGAAGCTGAGCCGAGGTTTTTCGCAAGTTTCCCAAGTTCCTTCGGCTGTTGTTGTGCCCGAGAAGGCTCCACCGTGCGGTGTCCACCTAATTTATTAATTTAAGCGACATAAATTTTTGTCGGGTACCTGAGGCCGGTCTGACCCCCAGGAGAAAAAAAACAGGCTCGTTCCAGGTGTAATTACCTGAGTTTAAGGTACCTGAGCGAGTGGGTGGAATGACTCGGTCGGATGTTTAATTGCCCCTCTTCCACATTTTGGGAATTTTTACGGTGTTTTTACTTTCTTATAAGGTCGTTGATTCCTCCGGGTTTCTTCCTTCCAACGTGGTCTACCGGTAACCCGTCCATCGACGGGTGCTTGAACATCCTCACCGGAGAGCCTTTCCTCCAAATTTCTCTCGCGTCCGGGAAATCGTACGTTTCTTGGATTCGTCTCGGACGAAACCCGAAACCAAAGAACCAGAGGAGACTGAGGTGCACAGGTCTCGCTCGCAGGAGGCCAAAGTAAAAAGTCCGAGACGAAGCCGATTCGCTTTTTCCCTTATCTTTATGGAGACGTTAAACAAAAAAATCTTCTTCCACGGTTCCATTGTTATGCTTATTAGACGTTTGAAAGAGGAAAATTAAACCAGGTTTGGTTATTCAGGTCTATGAATTTATAATTATAAATTAAATCAAGCTTAGTAGAATTCATAGAGAGAGGTCATAGAGAGAGGAGGCAGACATAAAATCTTCCGAGTCTTGGTCGCCTTTTGTTATTCAAATCCTTTTACCTTGTATTTATTTCAATATACGCGGGGAATGTTATTGTTGTGGGCGGAGTCCTCGGAAGAATCTTTTGTCACTTTTAAGGTTTTATCAGGAGTTGTTTAATTAACACCCGACCGCATTCCAGGTATCTCCCAGACCACGTTCGGAGACTTGAAAACCCATAGAGAGACTCTCTCTCTCTCTCTCAGCGTGGAAGAATTATTTGAAAATCCCAATAAATAAATCCAATAACTTTTAATTTCGGTGGAAAATTTATTAGTGAAACTCAACCGGTCAGTGATTTATATATTAAAAATGAAGCAATTCAATCGGTTAATCGCTTTAACCGCCGCCACACAAACCGGGCAGGGGCCCCCGTTCGCTGACGAGGGCGATTCTTCCTGTCGTAATTTGCTTGATTGGAATTGGGAAGGAACCTCCTCGACGGGGTGGGTTTCTTCTGCTCCTTCGGCGATGCATTCCCCGCGAATGCAATTCACAAATCTTTGGGTTAGGTTGCGGTGCGGTGATCCGAAACCATCGGCATGCATGCCCGAGGTGGACACGTACAGAGGCGCACTTATCTCATGACCTCGGCTGTAACGGAGCATAACCAGCGACAACTGTGTAATCTATGTATTTCAAGCGCACACGAGAAATTGTTACTTTCCGGAGTGAATTTCGCAAAATGGTATGTAATGGTTAACGAGGGTTTGGGAAGATCGAACGAGTCGATCGGAGCGGGTGTATTGCACCGTAATAAGCCGGATGCACCGGAGGCATGTCGGAGAGATGGGCCCGGTGGAGTCGAGGCGAGAACCGTCCTGACACAGACTCGTTAGCCAACGTAAAGTTGTATATAATTTATTTCGTTATATACACAAATACGTGCTGTCGATTTTTTTTAATTCGCAGGAGTTTAGTATATATATATTTATTTACATCAATTCAAGTGTATAGGAACTGACTGTGGCATCGCGTCAGAGCTCTGCTCCCCTCCAAAAGGTTTAACTTTGTTTGCGAACCGAAATCAAAATGAAAAAGGTACGAGGGACTGAGAGGAAGTGACGTCGCTGTAATTTCTATGTTTTCCTAGTCCTTCAATCTTCTCTCCGCCTAGAAGAATTCATTTCTAGGTCCTTGTATAAATATATTTACGCACAATATGCGGAAAACGATATTAAAACACCGTAGGTCGGCTTTCCTCCTTCGCCTTCGACTTCTTACTTTTAATAAAAAAATAATTTTATTACGTTTGCTTTAGACTCTCCGGGCCCTTTTTTCTCGGGCCCTTTTTTCCCGGGCCACTTCGAACACGTTTCGGTTGGTCTTTCCGCCAAAACTCGACTTCCTTCTGGAACCGACCCGCAAGACCATTTTCCATGTCTCGACCCGCCTTTTCCCTTTTTTCTTTCTTCCGTGCTCTGCTCTTTTCCCCGGACATGTGCCACCACCATCTTCGTTTTCTTCGCTTCCACCCTCTCACGGGTTTGTCTTCTCTTCACATGACTTCTCTCCAGAATCTCTCCGTTCCAGTAATCCAGGGTTTTAATGCCTTCAAAGCGTCTCGCTCGAGGGAAAGAAGAAATTAAAAAATACAAATATTTTAAGGGTTTCCCTTGTGTTTTTTTATATTATGTACGGGGTAAGTTTTTCATCCCTGCCCCGAACATCCCTTTTTCTCTGTTTCTTTTCATCCGCAGAAGACCCTCATCGTTAGCGAGACGAAAAAGAAAGGCGTCTTCTCGTGTTCTCACATTTGATTTTCTTGGAGTTTTCCCTCTCGCTCATTGTATGTATTCCCTCACACATAACGAGAATGATTTTTTCTTAGTGATTTCTCGTTAATTATTTGAATGACGAATCATTTAAACTTGGATTTGTTAAAAACTACGTTTGAGACGTTGTTACTCTTTTGGTACTTTCTCCTTTTCGTACTTTCCTTTCTCTGTGGACCGTGCGATAATGGGAAATAAAATCTTTTCTCAGATCGGAACTGACTGCTCAAGTTGTGAACCGATTTCAGCTGCTTCGGCACTCTGTTCTGTAGACAAAAACGTCAAGGGATGTAGTGTTAATGATTTATAAAAATGGGAACTAAGGTTTTCGACGGTAAAACAGAAGGTCGTGGAGTTGCACCGTGGTACTGATTCTGTACTTAGCGCTCTTTGAATGTCCTAATGTACAGTACGTTTATGTACAACTCTATCGAAATAGCAGGAGATTAAGTGAATGGCTCACGATGAAAAATGCATTCGATAAATTCTCAACTGTTAGAAAACTTTCGATGAGATGCTCAAGCAATTAGAATAAAAAGCGTTGACTGGCAAAACTCAGAAAAATCAGATTGAAGGGCACGAAGGAATGTGCGGCAGAGTGAGAAGGGAGTGAAATTAATTCAGTAATTGATTTTCCTCTTTCTACTTTTTCCATATCTTCTCGTTCCATCCTCCCCAAAGTCAAACAGGGAAAAGAAAAGTAAATTCTCAGTTTTTCACCAGGAAAACAAATGAAGTAAATACGGTTAGTTAACTTGAATCAAGTCGTTCAACCGAGAATAAGAACTGAAGGCATAGTCATCAAATCGACACCCAAAAAGAAGTGAAATAAAAAGAGAGAGAGAGAGAAGAGAGAGAGAGAGAGAGAGAGAGAGAGAGAGAGAGAGAGAGAGAGAGAGAGAGAGAGAGAGAGAGAGAGAGAGAGAGAGAGAAGAGAGAGAGAAAGAGAGAGAGAGAGAGAGAGAGAGAGAGGGGGCTGGAGTGGGAAAGCGTGCTGATGGAGTAGACCAGATTCTCTTCTAAGAGTCTGACTCAAAACAGAGAGAGAGAGAAAGAAACCAAAGAAGTTGAATACAAACAAGAGCACAAGTTCCAAGGACCAGACAAACGTCTGCTCTCTGGTACCTACAGGCACACGGACGGTCGAGCCCTGTCTAAACATCTAATCAGCATGTGGGACAGATGATATCAAGCCGTCGGTCAACCCAGCAGGGTGGCTCAGGTTCAGGTTCAGGCTCCGCTAATCCATCTCTACCTTTGCATTGTAAATGATTCCCTAATTTATCTTTCTGGCTGATTGCTCGTTAACACGAAATTTAAATTAACAAACACATCGTTAAAACCGACGCCCGCCACCCACCCTATGGGCCTCTGGCCGAAGGATCGCCTACTTGCTCCACAAGCGACGGCATCTACGATTTTTCCTCTTCTGACACGTCAACTTCTCTCCCGGAATTCTCGCTCGTTTGATTTTGATCGAATCGTGAGGTTCGACTTCCGAACCTGCGCTATCACCGATGGAGTCATCCACTCGGTCTTAATCAGGTACGACCGAAACAGTGCGAACACGCGTTTGATTCAGGCAGAAAAACCCGAAACGGTGCCAGGCGGCACCTCCCGGTGGAACCTGGAGGCGACTGCAAATGTCTTCCCGCGTTATAAACACTTATTAATTAATTATTTTTACGAATACGTTTTAATGAAAAATAAAAGTTATAATCTGGGCGTGTTGTGAGCTGTCGTCTCACCTCTCCGTCCTCTCCGTGGCTGACCATGACTGGTATCATTCGCTGGTAAAACAATTTCACGTGACAGAACGGGGAAGCAGAAAGAAGAGATATATCAGTTGGGGACAGAAAGAGGTTGAACGAGGACCAAAACGGGAGGAGAATGTTACTGGCGACTTGATGAACGTTCCCTGATTTATTACTAGTTTTTCAAAAGAATTTCTCATCTAGTTGTATATATATCGAAACTCTCCCAGGAACCCCCAAATTAATTTATTGACTGCAGAAAATGTCGCTTTCACCTTCTCATTAATATACCGGATTAAAGGGAATTCTTGTCGGATGCGAACGTTTCACTGCCCTCCTACCACTTCATTCCTGCCATTTTCCAAATTTCTGTGGGCCCCGGGTAAACCGAAACCGTCAGCGTCTAATGACACGAACGAAGGGCCCAAGTAGAAATCTCCCGAGGACTCCTTTCGACCCATTTTTAATGCCACGACGTTTCTACTTCATCAATTCGGGTTGATTGATCGGCTCGAAGGAGAGAAAAACTAATTGACAAATAACTAATGACAACTATTTTTGTTTCCCGAAAGGAAATAATTTAAATTTGTTTTTTTTTACCGGAGGTGTCCATGTGTGTGTGTGTGTGTGTGTGTGCGCGTCTCTCTCGGGCGTAAAGTGGAAATGAGAATTTCAGTCGTTAACAACACCTAACGGGGGTCGCCGAAGTTCAAGTATTTTTGAAATGAATATTGCATACAATAGATCACACACAATACGGAGATCACAGATCGTAGATCTAATTGATAATTGCCTTTCCCGGAGTTTTTATTTGTAATAGTCGTGGTCGTAGACTCGACTAGGCTGGGAGCACTTGAACAAATCTACATTCTAGTCGGGTTCGAACCGAACTACTCTGGTTCCTTCAAACCAACTCATTTTTTGTACAACCAAATTATTTATGTATTTATTTATTAATAATTTATTGTGTGCATCGCAGGGATCTCCTTGTTATCTCCGTGTTCACTCCTTGCTACTACGTAACTTCCACGTTTTGTAGTGAGCACTCGACGAAAACCCCCGACAGTAAAGTTTTGGTAATGTGAGACGAGTCACAGGTACGACCAGAACTCGTTTCCGTCGACTTTTCGCGACCGAACCTGATTTTAAACTACCTTAATTTCACTTCACCCGACAATTTGGCAGAGTTTCCCCTCTTGCGTTTTGTGGCTCATCGTGGCAGCAATAAAAAACGGAACGCGCGACTCAGAACAACAAATAGAAAGTACTCGAAATCAAATTATTGTCCCGCGTAATTTCGACAAATTGACTTGAAATCCGCGTTAGGTGAGTATCGGCCGATGATAGCAATTTTATTATTGATATTATTATACTGTGATTTGATAAAGGTCAGTTGGTTTTTTATTTTACGAATGAATTCGGACCAGTTCGCGGAGCCTCCTTTCTCTCCTCCGTATATTTCTGTACCCTCCGAGATGTACGCACGGTAAATTCGTATATAGTAAAACGGTCCGACGATCGTGCATGCCCTCACCTCCTGCCCTACCGCTTTATTATGCGGGTATCCTGATTAACCAGAATTATACAATTGAATATCGATAATGTACCAATTGAGATGGTCTCGACTCGCATTGATTAATTTGATTTTTCGATTCGTATTAACGGTTTTTCTGAAAACGATTTCCCATTACTTTTGCATTTAGGCAAAATCGTTTTTTTTTTTCTTTACTTGACCCGTTTGAATTTCGTCGACGTTTGGCTCTGACCTCAACACAGTTTTGCGGTTGTCTCTAAATATCGTCGAACGTGTCTGTGTGTGTGTTCGCCTTGTGTACGGTTCTTTGTGTCGAGCGATTTGTTTCGTTTTTATTCTTCCGCTTCTATTCTTCTTAATTCAATCAAATAGAATGGAAGTGACTGACTTTCACCTTGGTAATCGGGGCAATCAATGCTTCTTTGGTGACTCCTAAATTGTTCAGTTTTTTTTTTTTTTTGATTCAAGCGACAGGGTTTGACCGTGCACATTTAGAGATTTGGAGAAATAGAAATAAATAATTGTGTTGTTGCTCCGGGAGTAGGCATTTTGTGGCAGCGAGCGGACCTGTGCCACTTCTGTAAGATCAACCACTGTACAGCACCTTGTACTGTACGGTTTCCTTTGTACGGCTCCCTGCAGTTGTACCACCGTAGGTTGTGGGCTCATCTGCACTTCTAAACGGTGGGTGTCCTACTTGATTCGTTGTATACGAAATGACAACAAATTATGGTTGGTACATAATGGATTAATCGACAGAAAATTGATGCTGCTTCTTGGGGATCAAACGAGATCAGGGATCGTTTTTTATTTGTTACGAGTGACGTGGTCGTAGAAAATGGTTGACTTGGTCGTGGCGTGAGGTGAAGGAAGATCATTCTATCTAAACATTCAAATTACTGCTGTCATTAAATTATGGTTTTCTAATTCGTTGTTTAAATCCAGTTGACTCGTCACTTCACGTCTACACGGCCGTGTGATCTGGTCGATTCACGAAGGAGTCTGACGGGGATGCGTTAGGTTAATGGAAGTGAACCGTGGAAGCAGACGCAACAAAGAGACAGTGAGAAGTAGCAGGAAAACTATAACTAATTTCTACCAGTTCCACCGGATTGAACGTCGAGATGTTTTCTTTTTTTGTCTGATCTCCTATTGACTTACACTCTGGAATTTGTGTAATCTGTAGACGCTCGGGGAGACACTCGGACTACCGTTACATAAATGTTTTGTAATTTTGTCAGGTTTGAGATGTTCGAAATCGTTGATAACCCGATTTACAGATTAAATGTACGAAGGAGATGATTTTGTATCGACATCTTCTCTCGTTGCTCACACAAGTCGGTGTTATGGTTTAAGTCAACTTTCAGATCTCCTCGGTTGTCCTCATCTCGAAGCGAGAAAGTACACAGCAAAAAGAAACTATTTTAATAGTTCTGCCATTTGCAATGTTACCGTGCCTGACGGTAAATAAAATTCACTTTATAATTTCGATCTGCCCACACCTCTTGTGTGGTCGGATTCCTCGTCAACCGGTATGGACATGTTGGTGACTCCACAAGGACGTTATTATCCTCTTTAGACAAAAATCAGAGATTATAGGTAAATATGATTGAACACCCGTAAGCTCAGATCGTTCGGTTAAAAGCAATTACCATAAATTTAAAGGAATTGTTTACGTTTTACTTCGGGGAGCGTAGGTGAAATCTTCAAAGTTCCAAGTGACAACTGGAATTTTATTAGCTGCTGATAATCTGATATTTTTAAGTGCTTGTTAGTGATCTTAGACGAAATAATTAGAAAGATCACGGAGGTTGTCGCGTCAAATCCTCGCGGCAACTCCTGAGACCATCCGGCCGGTCGAGTCGAGGTGTTCGTTTTATCTTCTGCCACGAACTCCGTCACACGGTGACAAACATGTCGAGAACTAATCCGCGTAATTTGAGCGAGAGAAATTGTTTGTACACAGTCTTTTTGTGTTGAAAATGATCACAGGTTTCAAGGTGAATGAGATCTGAGGGGTCAGTCTGCAAAGTCACCCTTGGTAATTAGCCTGTCCTTCCATTGTTGGTGAAATATTTGTTATTCCGCCAGCGTGCACACGAACAAACGTTAGCACACGCATACACATGCACGCGGTGAACAGTTCCCCATGTGTACCGAAAGATTTTATCTCACCTATTTTCAATCGGTACAGGTGCCCTGCGTCTGACAATCTGTCAATTAATCCACAAGATCAGATCATCTTCCCGTTCGGAATTCCGATCGATTTGCGACGAGTTCAAGTGGACAGATCGATTTCAATAAATTCCGTGATTTCTGTTTCTTCGTCTTCTTCTTCTTTTTTTTTTTTAATAAAATTATTCCTACTCGAGTAATAACTTCTCGTTATAAGCCTGAACAAACAAACATCAATGGAAAATTCTAGAAATTGCTTTGACCGAAAGCAGATATGAAGAAAAGAAAATTGAAGTTGCCGATGCGAACGGAAAGGAGTTGACTGTGTGGCAACTGTGGGAGTCACAAGGCTGATTTTCAATCATTCGGTGATTGGAAATGAGGGAGGGTGGAAGATTACGTAGGAAATGACAAAATTAGAAGAAGGAAAAGTGGGAGACTCAAGATGTAATCTGTAAAAAAAGTGCAGTATCATAATTTCTTAAATATACAACTTTTACGATGTAAAGGAGCTGTCTTTTCAGAGTTCAGTTGATTTGTGCACAAATTACGTCGTGTATACTGTGTACGGTGTACACTCCTGCCTTACGGTCCTAAGTATATAAATTTTAGTGTTGTAGTGTATGAAACAAATTAGTTCTCCTAAGGTTTTGTTAGTTTCAGTTTAAATCTCTCAATTTTTACCCTTCAGGTACAAGAAACGTCTTTCATTCTCACCGTCCTTCCTCTGCGATTTGGCCATCCGTAAAACCCTAGGTTTTATGTTCTAAATTTTTTTCACAAAGAACACATTACAGAATATTACCAATTTTAATGTAATTTTTGGTCAAAGTCTTGGGTAAAGACGTACAATATTGTATCACGTAAAAACATAACCATGAATGACTCTCGTCTGAATGAAAATTTCAGATTCAGAATTCGACTGAACGAAATTTTCGTTAAAAAATACGTCAACAAGGGTAAGAATGCGCACCTTGAAATCCCCAGGAGTACCTGTGTGAAAGAACTCGGGGCAGGTCAAAGAATGACAGAAAAAAGAGATGAAACGACGAAAACAAAATGTTAAAAAATCATCTACAAAAATCCGTGTTGGGGTACGAACACCACCAGATGGATGGTTGACCCTCACGACTCACCAAACAGGACAAGAGGAATGCTAAGAATAGTCAAAAAAAAAAACATTTCACCAAGTGGTAGAACATATTGGTGTTGTCCTTTTGTTTATTCATCACTCGGTTACAGAAATTTTTTAAAAATGGCGTTGAACACAACTAACGTGTGTTAATAAATAATTAATAGTGTTCACCTACTTGGTGTTTACCAATGTAAACAACCGATTACATGACCAGCCGGAGAACCAACGAGGTGTGCTGCAATACAAAGGTACTTTCGTTACCATGCAGTTTAATATGTTATTAATAAATAGTTGATGTGTGTGCCACGTTACATAACTTGGCTATGTCTTCGTTTCGCATGTAGCAACCTCCGGAGGTACACAAGTTTCATTGTGCTGCCTTTGTCCTTTTTTTCTCACTACCACCCGTGGCACTTCCCGGTTCAACCACCACGTTTTCATCTGTGTTGGTACCTTCACGCTCTAATAAGCCATGCGAGTAGGGTTTCGATTTCCCAGAGGCTCTCTTCGATGCCTCACCTTTCTATCTTTGGAATTTCACGGGAAATTGTGAATTGCGCGTCGGAAAGTAGAAAACCTGACTGATTATGTTGCCGAGGGCTCCTCACGAATTCCTGGGAAAGAAAGAATTATAATAACCTTTCATTTTAATTATATCCCGCCAAGCTATCATTAAATTTATTTATTTATTTATTTATGTATTACACGTTAATATTCTTCCCCGTACTTCTTGAGGCACAGCCACCACCGTGTCGAATGAATTCCGAGTTTCACAACAAAAGCTTCGCGCACTGGAAAACGTCGAGAACAACTCGGAACAACAGAGAGCGAACGGATTTCTTGTGTCCGGGTTGCGACTCTCCTCTTCTTGCAATTACATTTCTAATTAACTTTAATGATGCCCAGGCTTATTATCAGGCTATTTAATTTTATATAAAATATTATTATGTAATTTAATAGATGCAGCGATGATGATGATGGTGAGGATGGTAGGAAGAATCGAAGAAAAAACTTGCCACGTTCTGTCAAGTGCAATGTGAAGTATAAAAAACCCCGTTAAAAAAATTAAATGTGTCGCTGCGTTTTCAGAACAACTCACGACTCACCACTCACTACAATGGTTTGAGGTAAAAAAGCACCAGGTGAAACGCTCGACTGTTACCTTGTTGACTTTTGACTTTGCTCGGGATTGACCACAACACTACAAGTTGTGGTACTGAAGTATCGTACGTATTCAAGTTACAAGTGTCGCGTCAGAAGAGTGGCCGAGTGAAACTACAACCACTACCACGACCGCTCCCTCCGCTGCCGGTTGACATCACCTTCCCATTAATGGTTTTGGCATGTGTCGCACATCGAAATCGTTTAATGATATCAATCAACAATAAAATACGCTCATTTTTGTCGACCATTTTCATTCCGAGTGCCGTCTCCGGTTCAGAATTTATTTCAATTCGAATGCGAACGGGTGAACCGTCGTAAAGAAAAATTAAATTGAAATTAAAAAGAAGAAACGTCGGAGTGCGACGACATTAGTCAGATCTTAAAACGGAGGAGGACGGAGCAAAAAAAAATAACTAAGAAGAGAAGAAGAAGAAGGTAGAGTGAGTGAATTAGAGAGAGAGAGAGAAAGAGAGAGGCAGGTACAGTGGAACGTGAACAAGAGAGAACAAGAAAGAAAGAAGAAGATAGAGACAAGAGGAGAGAAAAAAATGGAACCAAATGGTAATTACTAATAACCCAGGAATCTTAGAAGAAACAGGAGCCTGAAACCTGAAAACCTGAAACCGAGGTGGAGCGTGGAGGCGGTGTGAGGACGAGTTAACCAGGTGTTAAAATGGGCATCGTAAAAACTAACTCAAATGCTTTTTTTTCCAACGTGGAGGAGTTCCATGTAAACCTTACCTTGACAACCGGAGACCAAAATTTTGTCAGGTACAATACCTGAACCTGAACGTTAGAGCTCGGGTCTTTCATCATCATCATCATCATCCTCGTCGTCTTCGTCTTTATTGTTTCTCTCTCTCCTTCTTACTTGTCTTAGCGTTGTTGTGCGAGGGGCCTTTGTCAATCTTTAAATGTCGGGTGATTCTGCGTTTTTGTGTGTTTTCCCCGGCTGTTTCTTCTCATTTATTCGTGGGGAAATTGCCGAAGACATCAGGGGTAGCAGCGGTAATGACAGTGCCCGTCGCAAGTTATTAAAAACATCTGTAGAATCGTAAAAAGCAACGAGATACAATCGAATTTTATGTAGAATTATACAGAAGTTATCACTGCAACGCACTTAACTACAAATAATGTTTCTGTGGTGGGTGTCGCGGTAGTACCCATGGGTACCACCTGGGCCGTGTCTCAAGGTGACACGTCCGTACAGAAGACACGGACCTACAACATCCCACGTGAGAGTGTCGGGGTGTTTGTACAGTCCGCACTTAATTGAGTGATTTTCACTGGAAGGCAGTCATTCTTCGTCGATTCTTCGCAAATCCGTAAATCCATTCCTTTTTCTCCTCATCTAGTTTTTAATTTGTAGGAGGATTACATACAGGAAGTTCAGACAGGAATCCTGATACTGATTTAAGTCATAATATTTCTTAATAAGTGACAAGAGCAAACGAGGAGAATGCCCACAATTCACGGTCTAATGTCACTTTTTATTCCGTTACGCCCCACTTTTGGCTTTTCCAAATGGATTTTCCACATTTTCATTCTTTTGCTTCTTCTTTCTCTCTCATCTCCTTCTCCCACTTACATTTTCTTTTGTTCTTGTCTGAAAATCCCGCCTCTTTCCCATTCTTCCACCATCTTCGAACACATTTGGTCGCGCTCTGTCGCTTTACTCTCTTCTTCTGCTTCGCCTTCCAGTCAACCGACAATGTTCTTTTTAAGTGAATTTTGTTTTACAGGCTGGCTTTCACTCCCCCGTAACACTTCCAGGTATTTCCCCGCGTACAAGTGACACTCTGTCGGGTCTTGTGAAATGTCACAAACAGGGAGAATGTAAGAGTACGTGTCGCTGTAGCATTACAAAATATTGAACGTATTATTTTTTATACTCGATAAAATATATTGTTAATTAATAAGAAAGAGTAAAATTAGGAGACACAACTTGAGGGAGCCAGGTGGAGTCAGGTACAATCTAGAGAGAACCAAGTCCAAATACTGCTATTGTAAATTTGTAATAAAAAGTAATGATTGTGTGATTGAGTAAGTTGAAACTATTATTTATTTAAATCTCTACAGTCGACTCTCTCTCTCTCTCTCTCTTTGTCGACATAATTTGCATTTCATAAACTACAAACTGAAGCATTTTGGCTACTCAACTACTCTCAGGTACTTTCTCTTGCCGAGATCAGCCTGACGCGCTGCCAGGGAGCAAGCCTTTTGCATATCTCGCCGTTCCTCTCCGTTCTTTTTCTCTATTTTTCATTTCAACTTGTTCTAGAAAAACGCAATTTCCCAGGCGCAACTCGTGCAGAGAAACGGAACGTGATGGTGCCGCGCGGGGGCGGAATAAGGAATTGTCAATTCCCGTTTTTTAAAATAAATTTAAAATAACAATTTTTAAAAATCGTTGAATTGTGAAATGAAAAAGAAAGTCGCGTCGATGGGAAGACATTACTTTCCCTGGATCTTTCTCCTTTCAGCCCTCAGCCCTTGGCTTTTCAACCGTTCGAATCCTCTCCCTCTCTCTCTCTCTCTTTTTCTCTCTCTCTCTTCTTCGCTTCTTCGCTTAACTTTCCTCCAGCCCCGTCAGGAGTAGAGCTTTTCGACGAAAGCAGTCAGACCGGGAAAGGAGTCGTAGAGTGTGAGTGGATGAGACCGGAGCAGAGGAGTGCGTGAGTTCTGGGGAATGAGAATTTCGATTATGTGACGAATTTACTTTTAAATGAAATTCCTCACACGAAAAAAGAAGACGAGAAGGAGGATAGGAAAAAAAAACGGCGAGGAAGAGAAGAAGAAGAAAGCGTAATTGCATAACAATGAGGAAACTAGGAAAGGGCCATAGACAAGTGGGTGAAATTAGAAAGAGAAACAGTTATAATGTTCTATTTTGTACTTTGCAGTTTCTCCTTTTCACTGTGGGCCCCCCCAATTTGCCTTTTCCCTGACTTCCACGTTTTAATTTTGCTTCGCGGGGGGAACCCATAGGAACCGCTTCGAGCCATCCCATAAATTTAAATCATCCTCTTTCCTTTTTCTTTTTATTAATTTTTATTTTCGACTTTGAGTTCAAATTCGAAATAGTTGGCAATAAAAAAAAAGACTTCGGCTCAAGGTTTTCCTTTGTGCGTTTCCTTTGACTCTTTTTTTTCGAGGGTACAGGAGAAATGGCGTTGAAATAGCATTTAAACGTGTCCGAATTAGGCGGGCCGAGTTCTGGCCGTCGACCGCATGAAAACTATTAACTCGAGGTTGATGTGACGTTCCCCCGTGAGTACCGATGAGTACCTGGGAGTGTTGCTGAGTTCCGGCAACGGGGCCACTCAGCAGAGCTGCACTGCTGGCCCGATTTTTTTACTGCTATTTATGTGACACACAAAATTGAATGTCTGACAGATGCCACGAGGTGTTCTCTCATGTTCCTTCGTCATTTCATCTCCCACATTCAATCGGTTTCCAAGGAAAATCCTTTCTGACAGGTCCATTCCGCTCCTTCCTCTTCACTCTCTTCGTCATTAATTCCTCGTTAAAAGTAAAATTTATTTCCCGTGTGGGGGGACCGTTTCGTCTTATTTATTTACAAGCGTAAATTATTTAAATTGTTATTAAATAATTTTTTTTTCGTCTGCTTGCGGACGTAGTAAGGAGATAGATAGATAAGTAGATGAGTAGATGGATGGATGGACGGACAGATGGAAGGAAGTAAAGTAAAATACGACGAAGGTGGAGTGGAATGGATAGGAAGAGGTGTAATAAGTTTCTATGTATTAATTCTACTTTACTAGGTTGATAAGTTGCTTTCGATACAATTTATTACGACTTATTCGTTATTCACGAAGTAAAATTCTTCGTAGTGGTCGACTAGTTTTCTGAAATAGTTTTGGTTTGGGGACCGGACACGGTGTTAATAAAAGAAAAATAAAAACTTTTATTTTTTTTTCTGTGTTTGTCCCAGTGCGTTGTGTGTGTGTGTGTGTGTGTGTGTTTTTATATGTCCGACTGAATAAACTGAGGAAGATGTTGTGTGAATGAAAAAAAAGTGAAATCGGTTGACAATCGGAAGGTGAATTAATAATTTCCAATCGGTACCTCGACGGTTTTTCTCAGGTGGTCGGTACGTGGGCCGGAACCCACCTGAAGACCACCCCGATCCTTGCCACGGCACTCCCTAGAACTCACTCCTTAACGGCCTAACAGCCTAAATGTTTGAAGCCCTTAAAATTTGTAGTTAACTGACAGTTAAGACGGTAAAAATATCTGAAATCCCACCTAGTAGTCATAAAAGCTTGATTAACTGGTCGAAAGAAGTGAGGCTGAATAGCTTTGATTCTTTTAAGGTTTAACAGGTTGGGAAAATGAGAGAGGACTCGACGTGCTTAGTGCAACTTCAATAAAAATCAAGGCTCAATGTCTAAAATTTAATAGATTCGTGTACGAATTAAGGAGATGTATATTGTTTTTATTTAAAAGTGCTCGGACGATCACATTGTGTTCTTATTTTATTGATTTATGTAAGCAGCGGCGTTTCGTGCGTTGTGTTCTCTCTGATAATGAAAAAAGGAAGTTTCTACGGAAGTGGTGTACTCGACGGTTGGCTAATACAAAAATCTTTGTTTATCCACAAGTTAGTTTTAAGTAATAAATGACTTCGGGTTTGACCACGTTGGGTAAAAACAAACTGCATCCTCTCCATGATCGATGAGCGGAATGTGTCAGATTTTTCGTACCTGAGAGACCCTCGCGCTTTCCATCGAATGGGTCAGGTGGTCGGAAAAATAAACATTCCGTCTTCTTGGGTCCCACGAGACAAGAACAAAGCCTCTTAAGAACTCACGGACGTTACTTTGACAGACGGGGAAAAATAGGCGAACGATAGAAAGACACACATAGAAATAGATTAATTTTATGAATGGAACACGATGGCCGATGAAGAAGAAATAGAAACGTGGAGGAACATCAAGGGGGTGTTGACTGCCAAAAACCGATCGTGACCAGTCACCTAGATGGCCGTTTCCACCTAAAAGGTGAACCGAGAGGATCATTCATTTAACCTCTCGGCCCCAGGTACCCGAAAGGTACCCGGTGAGGTGAGAGAATCAGAAGAAGACAGGTACGGAAGGTACCAGGTGGTACCTCGGAATTAGCCCAATTTACGCGGACTCGTCTTCTTTCATTCTCAATCATTCATCATTCACTCCGCTTATCTTCTCGTCTTTTCCCTGCATCTTCTACATCTTCTGCTTCTCTCTCTCTGTCTCTACACTCACAATCCTCCTCATGGATCATTCTTAACAATAGAATTTTTAGTAAAGGACATTAAAAGTAAACAGACGTTTGGAATTTTCAAACATTGGGAAAAAATTAGGGGCTTCCCCTGCTATGGCTAATTTGCAGGTAGCGACTGGAATCGGTCGACAAAAATTGCCACAAATTATGTAAAATATGAAAATTTTACCGGAGCAATAGTTTTATTTTTATGTATACTGTTACACTACAGTCGGAGTGTAACTATTTTTTCTTTCTTCGTTGATTTTTAAATTAAAGTACAAATTTATATTAATTTATATAATAGAGTGTACGCGTTACATAACTCCAAGCGTACCTAAGACTCTTATCAGAATAAAATAATACGTTATGTGTTTCTATGTACAATACAAAGAGAAAATATTCATAAGTATAAATATTAATAGACTGATTAATAGAGTGGAACTTCGATTTAAGTGCCGCACACTTTGAGAGCGATTTATACATCACTGGATTACGCTTTATGTAAAAAGAAAAATTTATTTGGTACTGAGACTGAACTTTTTCCCAATTGTCATAAAACTAGTAATTATTTATTTACATTTAACGATATAAATAAACGAGGAAGTACAAATGTACATAAGTACGAAGGGTGAACTTATTCATACGAATAAAATAGAAAAACGTGTACAAGTTTTAAAAATATATTTTGAAAAATATTAAAACTCCGTTCGAAAGGAAACAATTTAGCTACGTTAATAAATAACAAAAAAATGAACTAAATAAAATATTTCCCAGCTCACACGTGTAACCAATAAAATGATACATAGGTGCGACTCGTGTAAGAAAACGGATGAAAATCCCGTCCCTACAATTCAAAATCAAATGCACAAAGGTAAACAATAGAATTTTTTTTTCTATTTTTCTCTTTTCATCTAAATCTCCTGGTTCTTCTGTGTCTTTTTCTGTGTCATCCATCGCTTCACTTCCATCTCTCTCACTCTTTCTTGACTCAGTCCGATTCTTCTCTCGTTTTTTTTTGTCTTTCTGCCCTTTTTTCCTAAGCCGTAGAATATTGAAATAATAGGGAAAAAAGGAAGACAAAATGAATAGATTTCTTTTTCACCGGTTTTCCATTATCCTTAAGTTTCACAAAAGGTGTCAAGACTAATTGATTAGTTTTGTGTGTGTGTGTGTGTGTGTGTCCCTCGTAGACCGACTTCCTTTCTAGTTCTCATCATCGGTCATAGAAAGAAAGAAAGAAAGAAAACAACCATCAAACAATACACAGAAATTGTGTAGGAGAAAAGGGTTACATCGGTACGTACTCTTGTCCCTGTAGGAACTTCCGAAGTACCCGATTCGGTACTTTGATACCTGCTCATTATTACTCCCCCCTTCTCTCTTTCTCTCTCTTCCTATAAATAAATTAAGTTCAGGTGTACGCCACTCGGAATTTTCCAAATGATAAACATTTTAAATCAATATTTATTAATTCAGTTATTGGATTAACCTCAGCGACCGCTTAATCCGCGTTGTACGGTCGTATACAACTCAAATTCAACACATTTAAAATTGTTTTTTCGTACAGGTATGCATTCCTTCGGGGTGCGTACCATCGCGAAGAAGTAAAACTTAACAGTGGAAATTAAATTTGCAGATTATTTTAAATTAAATCCCCACACAGGACCCAGAAGGTGAACGCGGGTGGAGTTGGTCGTGGGGTGGTCGCCTCTGTACCTAATTCCTTCTATCTGCGTATGTGCCGTTCGGATGGAAACGCACGTGCGTGTCAGAAAACGATTTACCCAGAAAGTTAATTTATAATTTTTAACACGACAGAAACAAGTCGAACGGCACGGGAACGCAACTTTACCGATTCATAAAAATTATTTTTCAACAAAGTGACGCTCTTCTTTTAAAAGAAGAAACCTCGGAAGTGAAATTAGTTTTTTAGTCTGGTTAATAGTTTGACTCTTGACGTTGACTTTTATTTAAAAAGGTTACCGCTGGGAAAACGTTACTTCTCCCGGCGGAGAGAGATGTACCAAATATTTTTTAGAGAAAGAAACCGCGTACCGATTCTGAAAAGTAGTTTTCCGTCAAAAAAAAGGGAAAACTACTAATCTCACTACTCAAAGCGTACGTGGCACTAGAATTTCCATCCGGTTCGTTTACAATTTACTTACTTCTCCTGTACTTTGTTAATTAGTCACACGACAGCAGATCATCAATTAAACGACCATTGATCGGTGTCGGTGATTATTGATGAGCCTTATTTTTAAATAAATTTTTCCCAACTTCCCTCCACGCAGTAAATTCCTACACACTACAACAGTACAAGTTCCCCTGAATGTACGGAATGTCTGCCGCTTCCATCCAACTGTCAAACTCTCTCTTTTCCACCGATTCCCACCTCCCGGAACCTCCAGAATCCTGCTACAAATAAATAACGAGAAGGGACGAAACCGAAAATCAGTTACTAACATTTCCAAGAGGAGGAAACGTATGAAAGGAGAAGAATCTAAATCGAATCTACGAGCCTAGAAAAAAGTAATAAAAAATTGAAAATAATTACCCTTATTAGAGTAGCAGACGTTTTCGATGGATGTGCCATAAAATAGGCGAAAAAAAAAATGGGGCATCCCGAAAGGAGGGATTTTGTCCTTTCTTTCTTCCTTTTTTCATAAATCATAACCCATTATTCAAATAATAAAGAAAGAAAAGAAACACACACACACACACAGGCATCGATTACAACAATTGATTCCTTTATGAATTTTAAAATTTGGCTACAATAAATAATTTTGTAGAGCATAAATTATGGGAAACTCACGGGGGTATGATTGGATAGGACAGGGGAGAGGGATGAAGAAACGTTTTCATAAAATGGCAGACAAAGGACGCGTAACAAATGGACCGAACATAACGTGACCTATGAATTATTAGGATTTTTCATTTCGTTTTATTTAGTTTTTTTGTGTGTGTTCTTTTTAAATCTTGAAATGTCGCAAAGCAAAATTTTCACCCGTTTGTGTCCGTCCCGGCCTTTAAACGCTTTGTTTGCACTCTCGAAAACTATGAATAGCATAGATTTTCATCTATTTTTTTAACACCTTGGATCGGTGTACTAGCGGGCGCCATTACCCCTAAAAAATTTCGTCGGTTAATTAGTTGTAATGAAAAGACACTCGGTGGGTCGACCGGGTGTCCACGAGGTCTACTGTCAAATCCGCGGGTTCACCTGGCAGAAGGTGCAAAAAAACAGGTGGTGACGCGGCCGTCCGCAAAGGTACGAAAGTCTTGGCATGGCAACAAGAAGCAACAACTGGAAATTTCTATGTGTGTATGTATGTATATGGTTTTTGTCATGTAAATTATTCAAACTTTGCCGGGGCATGGTCGTTACCTGCGCATTCAGAAAACTTCTGGCCGGAAAATTGCAATGATTTGTGTGAAAATGCATATGTCGACTGTTGGAAGTTCCTTTCACCGGTGTCCTGCGCCAGGCAAAAGAATTTTCTCCGAAGTTCCACAGAACATTCTACAGGCTGCGTTTGTAACATAAATGGCAAGATTTTAAAAAATTTTCAGGTCTTACGTACATACATGCAGTGATAATAAATTACATTTTATGTATAAATAAATTCTAAAACCACATTATTTGATATTACGTTTAGAATTACAGTTGAATATGAATTTACTCGTCATTTACTAAAAGAAGCACTACAATATTTTCCATTTGCGACACCGATGGTTAATTAACTCAGATTAGTAACTTACTTGTTACCGAGCGAAGCGTACATAAATAAGTAAAAAACAAAAATTAACCGGAAACCAACTTTGTTTGGAACTTGTTGAATAAGTGTGAACGTTTCGTTCTTTCAGATCAGTTCCACCATGAAGATCTTCGTCTCAACATTTCCAACAAGGTTGGTTTATTTACAAATTATTATTTAACTGTATAATTTTGAGAGCTTTATTTTTACACGGTAGAAACGCGTTTACGTGTACACACAACACACACACACACACACACAGAGAGAGACAGACACACTGACGCGTTGGTATTAGTATGTAACACAACACTTTTGTAAATAATAATAAAAGCGGCTTTGCTCGACGTGATGTCTTGTTTTCTTGAGTTATGTACCTGCGAATGTTTTGCATTTGTTTACGCTTCTTCTGCCTATGTACTCGTCGGGTATTTATGAGTGTGAGCTTTTAGACAGGAGTTTCTTTTTTTTTTTGCGAACCTGCTGTGATTTACCGCTGTAGACAAGTTGCGCTTCAATGCTTAATTTGTATATACAAATTTTACGCTCTCCGAGGTGGGCGTAAAGGAAATTAACGTGGACATTTTGGAGTTATGTAAATCTTCGTGGAACTTATAAGTTGGGTACCTTAAGGGAAGTGCAGTTGGTTCAAGTTTACCGAGGTGTGTGAAAGTGAAAGCGACACCCAAACAAAGCCCGGAAACAATCTATTACTTTTTTCTTAAGGGTAATAAAAATTAACTAAAAACTAAAGCCAAGTTTTAATGAGATGACTCCGCCCTGTCGTGAGCTACCGTTTTGTCGGACACCTTCTTCCTGTTGGCTTTTCGTAACTCGTGCAGATTTTCCGTTCACCATCCGACAGGTCGCTGCCACTCTCGGGAAATTCACAAAACAAAGAAGTTGAGGAAAAGTTTGGTTCCGGGAAAGAGCCGGTCCCTTCCCTGAAATTTATTTATTAAATAATAATTTTATTAGGAGTAGAAAAAGAAATTCTAATTCCACGGCGGAATTTCTGAGAAGGCGGTGGTGTGTCGGTGGTGCCCACCAAAAGACACCACCACTCCTCTGCTCCTCGCCACGTAAAGAAAGAAAAAATTAAATTTTAAGATTCGTGTAAACTGATTGACTCGCCATTAAGAATTCACGATGGTTTGCCCTTGGCAGAGTGGCATTCCTGGGGGTTTCATGGAGGACGTGGGGTGGTGGCAAACTTAATTAAATGGTTTCTCAAAGTTATTTTTTTACTTTCCTTTTATTTCCTACCTTTTCTCCTTTCTCCCGGCGTCACATTTTATGGTTGCCCTTTTCCCGTTTTGAATATTTTAAGTTGTCGTGCTCGGTTGACATCCAATGGAAAACGCGTACTTTTAATTGAACCAACCGCCATGTTTTCTTTCCTTTGATTCGAATTGGTCGACCAAAGGAAACGCGGCTGTTGCGTTGCGTTGCGTTTGTCAGCGTCCCGTTCGATTTCAACACACGGCACACACGCCCATCCCTCAATGTTCGTCTTTCAAATCGGCGAGCAGAAACAGCAGAGGAAATGCAATTTTCGGTCGGTCGCGTAACGAATGCTAAAAATTGCATTACGTCAAGACAATAACGAGAGGGATTGCCACGATGGCAGTTGTACTCCTTTCCTTTGACATTTTCCGCAGTTGACCCCGAACTCCCATGTTGAGCCGGTGACGCGAAACCGACTTCTTACTCACGGGGGAAAAACGGACCCGTTCTTTTTCTCATTTAATAATGAAGCCATTTGTAAAAGGGTATTGCTCACATGGAGCGCAGTCGATGCCGAAGAAATCGAAGATCATTGCAAAAACCGATCAATGAAAACCGGCAGCGTTCGGTCGGTCGGGAGCTCGGACATGTTGCCTCTTCAACAAAGTGTAACATCTCAAATAAATGGTTTTATAGGGCCAATAACAACAACAACTCGTTTATGTTCTTCACTTACCTCACTAACTATTTCCGTGTGTCATCACGAACGTTACAAAATTAAGGAGTTCTTTCGCGTTATTTATATGCGGTAAAACAAAAATGTCGTCTGTAATTACATCCGTTGTTTAAGACAAGTTGTAAAACATATTTATGTCCTCGGACTAGGGAAAGAGAGAGAGAGAGAGAGAGAGAGAGGAAGAGAAAACTCGCAACATCATTAACCTTATTTCATTTCATAAAGAATCAACACATGTTAAGAGCAAAACTTAAGTTTTTACAGTATATTTACGTACCGGTAATTTATGGTATTTTGATTTGAATACAACGGGCAGTAGTGGGAGAAATTGTAGTGACGAAGCGATGCGAATTATCAAATGACGTCACTCGTTTAGAACAGACATTGAGGACACTACACCAGTGTGTTTGTTTGAGTGTAGGCATGAAAAAGTAAAATAAAATAAAACTATATATCCATGTAAGTCGTAAATAATTTTTATAAGTTATAAAGTATTCTTAACTCGCGTTGGTAACTTGAAAGGTTTGTGGGATGAAACGGAGTTGAATGACTCGGGCGAAACGGCGTTTTACTACCGGCGGACCGCCATTGAGGGTGAAAAACACCACTGTAATTAAAAGCTTTCTCAGATTATCTGTGAAGTAAAAAATTTCTTCTTCGTTCCCCGTTGTTAATTGAGTTTCACCGAGTTTCTCTCAACATCAAGTTCTTTGACGGAGTAAATCACTTTGTTTTACTTGGTTGGTTCCCTTCGGAACGCCGTCATTACTGGCACTAGGAGACGTGTCTTGATTTACTTTTGAACACCCCGTTTACTACCCCATCTTTCCCTACCCCGTCGTTGCAGTGTCACTAGTTGAACGTATCGTTTCTCCCTCGCTTGTCTCACCTGTCCTGGCCAGATCGAAATCTATCATTGCTCCCCAAAGCAGTGCACTCCATTGCTGCTCTCTCTCTCTCTCTGGTGACACGATGAACCTGCGACCAATCCGGCTGTTCTTCAGCGGTCGACAGTTTTGTTTTTCATCTGTCTTGTCGCACACATCTCTCGACGTTTCCAACGGAAAAATTATTTAATCCAATCATCCGCCATCTGTCACTTCGTTCTTCGTCCGATTCAACTTTATAATTTCCGTCTTGGGTAAATCACTTAATGGTTTTCTAACACCAGTCGCAGGGACGACAAAATCCGACGAAGAAGAATCCGAATCAATATGTGAATGATTTTCCCTTTCAATTTTTCTTCGACACTTTTTTTTTGTCATTTTCTTAAAGGCAACCATTTAATGGAAGTGAGCGAGTCATCCCTCCGCGGCCCTGCTGCCGCCTTTTCTAAAACTTTGGTTTGTTCCATTTAAATGATTTCGTCATTAAAATTTTATTGATATCGATATATACATACATTTATGTACATTAAATATTTATGTACGAGAGCCAGACAGACTGAAAGGGACACGGGCCCTCAGATAGGGCCCCGAATAAGAGTGAAAAAAAATGAGCATTTTAATTTCGTTTTAAAATCTGCCTAGGGGTTGAAACGAATTTCCCGTAAGGCAAACGTGATGTTGTCCCTACATAAAAAGTTCATAAAAAGAATAAATCTTCTTTTATTAAAGGAAAGGAGGGAAAAGGGCCGATTCTGATTTTTTTGTAATTTTCTTTATCTCCCTCTTCATCCCTGTTTAGCCATTATTTTCTTTTCCCCAAGACTGAAAAATGTTAGAATGCACGCCTCGCGAGAGCCAAGACGAGGAGGAGGAAGAAGAAGAAGAAGAAGAAGCTCGTCGGTGCCATTCAAGCGACTTGTAATTCGAAAAACTTTCCCTCAAAGGGGAACTTCCAGAAGCAATTCAAGCGATTGCAATTAAGTGAACAATCCGACGAGTGCCAAATACCTGTCGAATTCACGGGAGAAGGAACAAGAGAACGCCCGACGCAGAACAGAAAAGTAGCAAAGAAAAAGGGTAGGAAAACAAAGGGATGAAGGAAGACGGTGCGAAATTATTGTAACTAATAGTTATATTATTGTATTATTAATTTATCAGGGAAGTCGGAAGGCGTTTCGAAACTTCAAGAACCTAATGAGTGGAAAAATAAATTAAGGAGGCAAGGGGGTTGGTCAGGTACCATCTATTCATTAGTACCTGAGGTGAGGTCCGATAAAATCTGGGAGGATGGAAAAACAGAGAGGCAAATCGGTGAATGAAAACGCGGAGGCTTCGCGCCAGCCCCATCCACGCCGCCTATCCTTCCATTATAATTAAAATGCCCGATCCGAATATTAAACGGTTCATAAAGAGGAAATTTTAATTACACAAAATGGAGTGCGAACGGCCCAACCAAAGCCTCCTCCTCAAGCCGCTTGAATGCCCGCTAAGGAAATCCTAATTACAAACAATTAAAACTCGGCTGTTGGAACCCGTGTGCCTTCTGTCTGCTTCCACTGTTCTTTTACTTCAAGTAAACAGACTCATGATTGACTTGTCCTAACAATTCACGGTGACGACGGGTCGTCTTTGTCACTTCACAAGTGTCGGATTTAACGATGGAATTCGTCGGTCCGACTGGTGACACGCCGTCTCTCCTGCCACGACGCAGGCACACGTCTGTCCCGTTTTTCTGCGTTCGACTCCATCACCCTCTGCTGTTCTACGTCCATTTTGTCATTCTGCTTCACGTGCAAGGGGTACCTACACTTGTACTTTAACTGCAAACTTTCTGTCTGTATAAATTTGCTTGTTCGTTGGTTTTTCTTGTGTCCACACGAGTAGCACCCGCCGAGCAGCGTCTGTACTTCAACGTTGACCCCACAGGCAACTTGGGAACTTCATTTCAAATTCAACTTTGTTACAATTTGAAACGCTGCACCCTGTAGTTCTCTTCAACTTAAAGTTCCCTGATTTTCCGTGCTTCATTCCCACCCCGAGACGGTTAGTCTGCGGACAGAAGAAACACCACTCTGTCGGGGGGGTGAAAAATCTGGAAAATTAATTGTGGGAAAATACGGGGGAAGAAAAGCAGCAAAAATTTCTCTCTTGGCTTATTCAAATGAGAGGTAATTAAAAGAAGAACTTTGTTTTACACGAGTAGGAAGACGGGGGGGGTTGGGTTGGGTTTGGGGAGGAGACGACAGCAGACAGAAACAAGCAACAGGTGTTTTAAGCCATTTAACAGCTTAAATCGCTTCATTAATTAATTTCTTCTGTCGCTTTTAAGTGTTTAATTAATTTACTCGTCCTCAGTTAATTATTCATTCTTCCTTCCTTTGATTCCATTGTTTAATTCCTTTTTCCCTCCGTTCACTTTCAACTTTATTAATTTTTCCTTCGCTTTTTTAATTCGTGAAAAATTGCCGTTTGATGCTTCCCTTTTTTTTTCTTCTGATTTAAACTCCAACTTCCTGACTTTCCTGTTACGTCTCTGATGTGCCCTTTTTCCCGTCTGCTTGTCATCCTATAATTTGCAGTTGTTGACGAGGTTCTAATTAGTCACTTCCTATGTAACTTAAATTAAGCACTTAATTCGTCACTTAAGTTTTGAGTGTCACTTCCTAACTCGACCGAGCACAAATCCAGGCACCCACAGAAAAGTCGTGGTGCGTCAGTCCTTTCGGGGGCGGGCGATTTGTCGTTCCAATTAAAAAGCAGCGGGACAATGGAAAGTGCGAGAAAATTCTTAGTAGTAAACAACTCGAAAGAAGCTCAACAAGTGTTTCAACATTGGTTTTTCATTAAGTACTTTCTCCCATCGAAAACCTTCCTTCGCTCTCATACTTAATTAACAACATTTCATTGTGTTTCTACACCTTTTTTGAAAATTTATTTAATTACGTTTCCTCTTCTTCTCCCGTGTCACTGAATTCAATTTAATGAGTCTCGCGGTTTTTAACTTCCCTTCCTATTCTTCTCGATCGAAGGAATACAAAACAGATTTCCCAACTCAACTTCTTAATTAACAATCATCACTCGCAAGTACGACAGGAATCGACTCCTACGGTTCGTTCGTTCGCACTTGTTACATAAAACGACAGTTACTGTCCAAGTAACCTTCTCAACTTAAACTTCAAGTGTGGTCCTCAAACGAGATGTTCCATACACCCAAAATTTTAATTAATAATCAATGAATTCACACCAGCTATAGTTTTATGCTTCAAACCAGTTTTACTTGATCGTTCGATCCATTCGAGAGAAAGAGTGTTCCACCTCTTACCTTTTCACTGGTCTAATTACCAGGGCAACACCTTTTGCTTTCCTACCGGTTCGTTCTCGTTCGTTCGATTCATCTCTACTCGGGGTCCCTTCTCTTCAGACCACCAAAAAAATAATGAAGATTCTCTCGCCAAGGACGCGCTTCTTGAAAAAGGAACAAAACAAACAAAATAACCAACCCGAAATGATTAACTAATTGAAGTTCTCTCGTGTATAATCGAAGGAAGTGTCGTTTAAATGTATTGGAATTAAGAGATTAACAATAGTTTGATGACGAAGACAGATTAACTGAAAGACGCTGTGGGAGGAAGAAAGACAAGCGCATCAGCAATCACGACTAATCAAATAACATGATAAATTATTA
Organism: Polyplax serrata; assembly: GCA_037055365.1. NCBI lineage: Eukaryota > Metazoa > Arthropoda > Insecta > Psocodea > Polyplacidae > Polyplax > Polyplax serrata. The sequence goes on from JAWJWE010000001.1 coordinate 17,028,827, forward strand.
CTGTTGGATCAGAGTCGAAACGGCATATCGTTCCATCCTGTCGAACGATCCAAACCGTCCGAAATGTACTCCGGAAAACTATTTTACCGGCGAGTAGTTCGAGGAAAGGGAAAAAACCGGTCGACAAATCGGTTCGGTCGTGCCTTTTTTCGGGTTGGGACAGGCCCCGGTGTGCTGTTGGATTCGGGGCCCCGAAAATGCCACACGTTCGGTTGTTTCGTTCTTCATCTCCGACGACGAATGGTTTGAGTGAGGCAGAATAATACTAATTAAAGAAGAGTTTTGAACTAATCAAAGTTGTACGAGCGTAGCTTTGTACTAATTACTATGAATTGGGTGATACGGGCAACTAGAAAATAGAGAACATCCGCTGTCGCATTCAGCAATTAACCCCCACCGACGCTGACAAAAAATCCGTCATCTTTTAAAACTGATTTACTTCTACTTAAATGAGTCCGGTCATTTGCTCAGACATTCCTTGACCCGAATGGAGGGATTGCTGTAGGAGGGAGGCACCTACGGAGCACCGGTGAGCGCCGGAAGGTAGCAAGAAGAAGAAGAAGTTCGCGAGACCAGCAGAACCATCAGCAAGCCTCATTTCATCGTGGACTTTGACCGCAAGTTGAGTACCTGGCGTTGGCGCAATGGGTACCGGTACCAACAATAAACTCAACTACCCGCGGGTTGCCACTAGATTTCATAAATGCCCCTGGTACTCAAATCAATTAAAATTTTATTAGACTTTTACATGAAAATTCTACGTGATTAATAAGTACAGTTCGGTATCCTGTATAAAATTTTAAATAAAATACTTATTGATTACTTCTGTCTCGTTCCATGTTACGTGTTAATATCGTGTCCATATATTTTTTTTTGGGGGGAAACGAGTGCCTCACCACGGGACTCCTACCTCTTAAGGTGCCTTTTCAGGTTCTCCGCCTGACAAGAGGCAAGGACCTCGTCAATTACATAACTCTTAAGTGACTACATAGAAACAAGTGTGTAGTTTAAAAAATAAATAACCGAAGCTACTTTGTTCTACATGTGTCCGACTGTACACCGTTGTCCTCGTCGTGAACTATTGTACATTTGGTGGTTAGTTTATAGTTGACATTCGTCATAGACAAATCGTAGTCGGGTAGTCGGACACACGCACACACAAATACAAAGCCTCATTGAACTTTCTATTGAGGGGAACCGCAGTTCTCCACTCCACCCATCATCGGACCTATTAAAATCTTTTTAATCAAATTAAAAATAAACTCAAGTGGGGTGCTGCGTCTACTTTCGTCTAGTTATCTCGTTCAATTTCTCTCTCTTTCAATATACACATATACATATATCGAACTACATAAACGGATATAATAAAACACAAATCCAACTTTAACCCACCCAAGTGAATGCCACCAGTTGAGAGTGTGGGTGACTCGAGTACTCTCCGAACAAGATATCAAAAAGTCGTAAATCTCGGAAGGAGGAACCTGTTTTTGTTTTTTTTTTGGCAGGGAGGAAATCCAAGTTAAAATTAGATCTAACAAATACGTACGTACACGCGTATACGTATAAATTAAAAGAGAAGACTAATTAACCAGTTGAGTACCTTTTGGGTTGGGAAACGAGAGAAGGAGGTTGAGTCCTCGAAAACCACTCAGGTAAGATATGTGTTTTTGTAATTAAGAAAACGTATTTATATACATATACACGCTAAGAATATATTCAAAGAGTGGTATGTCAACAAAGCCGTGGATCAAACCTGACCCTTAAGGCTCTCCACATACTCGTTGGGTACTTTACATCATCGGATAGATGGAACGGTTCACTTGACTCAGTCGCAATGCTGCTGAACCGCGTCACAAAGCTTAATGTTAGTGGTGAAGTAGTGCAGGTACTTCCCCAGGACTTGGGTACCCGCACGACAATTTGATTCGAGGGATTGGGTGACTTGTTGACCCGTACACCTTGGTAGAAGTCATTTTTTTGGAAATTGTGTGTGTGTTGGGTGTGTTTTGTAGACATGAGAAAGACGAATGTGTCCAAGTTCCGAGTTCTCATTCCATTTTATCATGATTTTTTTGTAAAATTCAGTAGTAGTGAAGATGTGGCCATCTGTGGGTTTTATTTGTGTAGTGCTGATAGTTCAGCAGTACACCCCATCGGTCGGTAAAGTCTACTACAACTCGCCTTTGTTGTGCTGTTTTTAACTTGTTTGAAGTTGTTGTAGTTGTAGTTTTTCTTTGTACTTCCTCGGTTGTCATTAACTTGTTATATATGTTTTACTGCTGGGAACACAAATCGCGTTCGTTTTTTCCGCCTCACCTCTGACATAAATTGCTCAAGGAAAGCTTATTAGTGGAAGTCAGTGTAAACAAGGTTGTAAGGTGTGAGAGCACCCTTGTTAGCCTCCGTGATATATTGTTATGGAAATGTTAAACTTGCGATGATTACTACCTTTAATTGTAACTACAAACAGACAAATAGTCGTAACAGGCTGACTTCCTCCTCTTGTCTTCCTCTCGTGTTCTCTCGGTGGTGTGCCACGTCTTTCACGATGAGATGAGAAGTCTCCGTCGTGTCATTTCTGACCGAGTCAATTATTATACAATTCTCAACAGGATTTTTGACAACAGAATTTACCTGACAGTCACCTTTGTCACTGGAAGTACGAGAGCCTACGAAATCGAATTTGTATACGTACAAAGCAGTTCACAAATTATATAGGAAATTACCATTGACTCCGAACATGAGACGCCGCCTGACTCGTAACAATTTTAATTTGGTTTCTTCAGTTGCTGTATCATTTCCAGGCACCAGACACATATCTATCCTAATGTTTCTGTCACTTGACTTGATTTTCATGTGTCAGGAAGGTCGCGGTAGAGCTCAAGTTATGAAAGGAGCTTAGACAGTGCTCGTCATTGTTTTTCACACTTCCAAAGCCCGGTCAATTTAACATTCCCTGAACTCGGACAAATAATAAAGTCAATGTTTAAATAATAAAAAACTGTTGTGGTAGTCTCGACACGCCTGCGTAAACAGGAGAAGATACGCGTGCGAACACCTGGAAAAGAACGAACAACGGGAACGTGGGTGTTGTGAAAGGAAACTCGATATTTATGAGATCTCTACGGAGATCGAAGAGATGAGAAAGACCTCGGGAGTTGGTTATGTAAAGCAATTATTAGTTTCTCCTCTTCTAATTAAAATTTTTATTATTTATCTATGTAAATTTGTGATATTTATTTAACAATCCAATGACTAATTACTTACTTAACAGATAATATTTATTTTTCAAATGTCTGCCTCTTTACTCCGGCATTATTTATTATTGTTATTCTAATTAATTTTTTGTGGCTCTCTGGAGACTGACTCTCATGCGAGAGGATTTGTGCGTGAGTACCTGCGTGACTGCGTACCTGACCGAGTGCTCCAGTGAAACCGGGACAGGTACAGGTACACCGATCACCGGGAAACTGATATTTTCGACCCTGGGCGTTTTTTTTGCTCACCTTCCTTATTTATAGTTTTTGCTAAGCTTCGGTGACACACTTCTTTTTGTGTCAGGTACTTACGTCACGTCACGTCTACAATTTGAGACTGACAAATGGGCATTGTAGTTTTAACTAAAATAATTTATTGCTTTTTTGATTCACTGCGGTTTCTTTAAAGGAAGTTCCTCGTTGTTATGACACTGTAGGGGTGAAAATCTTAAAATTGAACTTATCCGGTTATTTAATTTGATTTTTTTTCTTTTTTATGTTTCAGGTAGAGGACAAAGCGTTTGTGAAAACAGCTCAAACATAAATCAGAAGGATCAGAAACAGATGCCTACGACAGGAGTACCAGAATCTCAGGCTCAGCAACCAAAACCTCCGACTCCTGAGGGAGGAACTCCGTTGCTCTTGTTGAACCTTCCCCAAGAAACCTTCCAAGAGGTACAGAAAATAGCCCAAGCCGGAACTCCGGGCGTGACGACGTGTCGAGTCTTCGACCCTGAGGCCAAAGACCAGACGATCGTCAACCTCTACCAGGAAGTCGAAACCGAGGCCGGATTTGTCTGCAAGAAATGCCGAATGGCCTACCAGACGGAAATGACGTTGCTGGCTCATCAGAGAACGATCTGCTATCCCGGTAAGCTGTCAGAATCTAGGGGCTCTGTACGTCTGGTGACCATCTCCTACGAGTGCAAGCTGTGTTCTTCCTCGTTCGTGTGTTCCTCCGCGATGGAATTCAAACGCCATTGCGAGACGGAAGTGCACGTGTGCAAGGTGAACCAACAGCAGAGACTTCTCAAGCCGGGTGGGTTTCCCCAGCAAATGCCCTCGTCGCCGTCCTCTGGTCTGACCCACGAGATGGAAAACGTTGTCAATCAGATCACGGCACTGGCAGCACAGGCTGCACAGGAGAGTTCGCCGCCATCCTCCGGACAGGACTCGAACGCGAATTTCACCATGAAAAACTCGAAAGAATTCTGTCAGCCGAAGAGAAACAAAATAAGTTTGGTTAACAATCAGCATGTTCCCATTCATTCGTCGGGACACTAAACCCCCAAGTCAATACCCGAAAGTGACACTTCGATTATTTCACGCCAGAAACCAAGTCAAACTTGGGCCACTTTGAAACCGAGAAAGTTCCTATATAAATAGATTTCGGTGTGGCCAAGTGGATAAGACGTTTTGGTGCTCTATACGAAATTCCTAGCTAAAGCGACTACCCAGTTGTTCCTCAAGTTTTTTAGTTGTACACACGTTCCTATGAGAGACCCCGAGTGAGTCGCACACGAGTAGAGAAAAAAAACACCTAGTTCCGCGTATATAGTCTAGCGTAATTGATATTTTAAAAGTCTATCCCTCGTCTATCGCCTCTCCTGCTTATCCCTCGAAAGTAACTTTTTAGCTGTTGTCAAGTGTCAGTGTCGACTCGATTGAAATGACCACAACTGCATTCCTCCTCTATTTGCTTTAATTAGGAAATTTTGTTGTTCAATTAAGCGAACAAATTAATTATATCAACCCGTCCTTGCCTTTTGCAAATTACGTAATGGCAATTACGTACGCACAATGGCCGACTTAACGGCTTTATAAAGAACTCACAATTTATCACAATGAAAATTAAGTTCCACTCCGAAGTATTTCTCGCCCATTAATTAAGTCACTCAAACTTAAACTTGATTTACGAGAGTCCGGTTTCGGCGGCAGGAATTGTAAGCAAACGATTCGCAACGTATGGTCCGGGTGGTAGTGTTGTAGCAACCACCTTTGGCTAGTAGTGAATTTGCAGCAAAACAAACACGGAGACTTCTTGTTAAGAGCAGTTGACAACTCACGTAAAGAAGCTCGAGGAGCTTTAGTCATTTTAGTTAGTACAACGACAACCTGCGAACGGGTCGGCTTTTTTCCTTCCGTGCAGACGGGTACTCGTCGGCTACCTGGACAACCTTCCATTAATTAAAAGTATAAAAGCGTACAAATGAAACCAGTTCCTGCGTTCAACAATTAAGTTCCTTTGATCGGTTCCATTTTTTTAAAACTTAAGTTCCTATATATGAGAAACGACATTCCTGAATTGATTATTTGATTCCAATTAAAGTTTGTTAGTTAATAATTGTTTTACTAATTCAGTTATTGTGTACTTCTACTGCGGTGTTAATTCCTCTCGAAAACTTTTCTACTCGTGAGACTCACTTCGGGGGGGATTGAATTTGTTCCTTTCTTCCTTATGACCCGTGTCATCCAGGCACCATTTATTAAAGTCGTTGGTACCCGTAGAAATGAAACTCTAAAACCAAGTTATTAACCGCCATTGAGTTATTAAAGGTAAAAACTATTTTTCAATTACCTTTACAGTACTCGACTAAACTCGCTATATTGTTCTCTATTTGTGTTATTATTGAACGAGAGACTAGAACTGGACAAACACGTCTTTGAACTGTTTATTACTCGATATGACTTCGTACAAAAAAATAATAAAGTTATGTATACATAATGTATGAATGAGATCGAACCAAGCCACGAGGGAAGTTCAACACGTAAACATTAATTAAACGAAATGATATTTTTATTTTTCAAAAAGTTCCTCATTAGAATTTAAATAATTAAACGAGAGACATAGGAAAAATCTCTACGTGTGATATTTGATTGAATAAAATCAATAAATAAATTAATAAATTAATTGATTGAAAGGGGGACATCCTCGAGCGAGGAGAAAACGAATCGAAAGGCGAATTCAAATCGAAACAGACGAAAGCGTAAAAAAGCATGAGTTCTTGATGTACATAAGCAAATAATAATTAATAATATTAATAATACTAATAATAATATTAATAATTAACCACGTGGTCAGATGATAAAATTCCATAATAAGCGGCAGAAAAAAATAAATTTTATCGTTTATTTTTAAGCGTAACAAAAACGTAAATAAATGAAAGGGGAGGAGACGAAATGTTTTTCAATTCTTTTTATTACGCGAATGAAAAATAAATTGAATTACACACACAAACACACACACACACACACATATATATATATATATATATATATATATATATATATATATATATATATATATATATGAAAATATATATTACTAATAATTGATAAAAACTTTACGAAAAAAAATTGCGAAAAAATTTTTTTTCCAAATCAAAAAAACTACATTATATTATATAATGAAACTACACAACCTCGCTACTCTAGCTGTATACTTGGCGTTAAATTTAATTTAATTGATATATTATGATATAATATATAATTATATAAATATATATTTGATGAAGGGCGGCGACAAAGACGAGATTTCGAACTGCTGACGGGGTGGCTGAATTATGGCCAGGGGTTGAAGATTGGGGGTTGTTTGGGGGGGTTGGGATTGGGGTTGGGGTTGGGGATTGCTAACCGACACATTCGAACGAATGGAACGAAACAATTTTAAATTGTCGTTTAATTTAATTTAATTGGTAAAAAAGAAAAGGAAGACGAGCTGAATTTGAACGGTTGGCTGAGATGGAAAAAAATTGGATTTCAATTGACGAACGATAGAGAAAAAAAGAGAGAGAGAGAGAAAGAGAGAGAGAGTGGGAAAAACCCTAAAAATAAATTAATATAAATATTTATGTGAGTATTTATAATAATTTGAAATCTATTTGGCTTTGTTGTGTGTATATGTTGCTAAAATGAGAAGTAAATAAATAAATTCATGTCTTTTAACAACGGTTACAATTATGCAAAATAGAATATACATAAACGCAAGAAACTGTATGGGCGCGCAAACAGACCGGCAGGCAGACAGACAGACAGACAGATGGGCAGGCAGTCGAAGGAGTAAAACGCGATTTTTTTTTCCTCTTATGTACTTATTTACTTATGTATTACTTGGTTGATTCACGTCAAAGTGTTTTACTCTGCTGGAAAAGAAGGAAAAATGATTCGGTTCCGCTGTAGTTATTCCGAGCCTCGGAATGAGACCGTTATTTTTATATATATATAGTTTCTCGTGGTCAAGTGAGGGAGTGTTACGAACAGTTACTGTGCCTTTCTACGCAAAACAGTTGAAGAGTAACACTTGTACCGGATGTAGCAAGACACAGACAGGAAGTTTCAGTCCCGTCCTCAAACCTGTGCACACGGCTGGTCATCCGCCGGTGGTCGTTCTGTCCTTTTTTATATATATATATATTTAAATGTTGCAGAAACAGCTTCTCTCTCTCCTGGTAGAATACTCTTGACTAATGATTTTCTCCCATGACAAGTTCTCTTTCTGTTTGAGTGCGCATATTCAGCGTTTCCCCTCGTACCTCCTGCTTTCTCGTACGTAGGTGGAATTTCTTTTATTCTCACTTAATGGCTTTTTAAATTATTTGATTTGAATTTCTAAAAGGCAGCGCGATTGAAAGAGAGTGAGAGACGGAGAGGTGACAAAGAAAAAAAAATAAAGAAAGAAAGAAAGAAAGGAAAATGTCTAACGAATCCTCGTCCAACTTCTTATTTTCCCTACAACTTTCAATAGTTTCCATTGTCCACATTTGGTGGCCATTTTCGTACGTTCAAACTATTATTCACGGTACCCGGTTTCCTCTCCGAATTAATTTAATTTGTCTTTTAATTTAAACGCCTCGGGAAGCGAAAGCAACGGGGGGAAATCTCACCTGTGCACACCTGGGCCACGGCCGTTTCGTTTGTCTTAGGATGGCCGAGGAAAATTCGTAACGATTTAATTACCCACCTTCGGCGCGATTAAACCACCCGAGAACTACGAGTACCCCACTTAAGCATAAATAGTTTCACTTGTAACCTTCAATTACATTTAAAACTATTAACTCGGGCGCCCACCTTTTTTTATCCTCTGAATATTCTGCAGCGTGGCCCCCGTGTCGACGTGTCTTGTGTCCTGTGCTTCTTTACCCTCAGCCATCATCGGAGGTAACAGGGCTGGGGTGTCCTAACAGAGGAGATTCTGTTGTAGTTGGCTAACTACATCTTAAATTCACCATCGGAAGTAAAATAGAGAAACTTAGAGCTTTCGGTCCTCTTCTGCGGCTGATCGACCAGACTGCCGAATCATTTTACTTTCCATGAAGTGAACAACGTTCAAAATTACACACGCGGAAGATGAAGAAGAAGAAAAAAAGACAACTATTTCACACATTTTCACACTTTATTTTTGTATTAACTATTATTTTAATCTAATTGTTAGATTGTCAAGTGGAATAATGAAAAGTTATTTTTTTTTGGTGTCCGCTAACTTGCACTGGAGACAAGTTGGGTGGCTCAACAATTAAAAAAAAAACCTAAAAGATAACTTCGCCAAAAGGGAAATTCGCTTCGGGGAAAGGATGTTCTAACCTTCCGAAAGTGAAAATTTAGAGTAATGACTAACTATTGTTCAACTCTAACCAACTAACTAACTTCGACTTCAAAACATCGAGGCGCAAGTCGACGATCTGTAACTTTTATGTAAACACACAGAAAACGTAATGCGACCTCGTGTGTTGACGGGGTAAAGTTAACGCAACGGAAGAGCAAAGAAATTTCAAACTTTCACTTAGGGTTAGACGTCTTGGAAGAAAGTAGTCGCGATGCCTGAAACGTCCCAGAAAAAAATTTCCAGGTTGGCGAGGCTGTAAAAAACTCGAAACAAAAAAATCTCCAGATCCTAAGGTTCCTATTTCTTAGATAAACACTACAAAGGTTCCTGTTACTTATTAAAGCTTTTTTATTATTAATATTTAGTCGTTAAGGGAAAAATTATTAATTGTAAGTTTAACCGTTTTTAATGATAAACAATGATTTATAAAGGTAATGATGATAACGCTGACGATGATAATAGTTAAGAAATAAATCGTAACACAAAAAACAAATAACAAAGGGAACGCAAAACGAGTCGATCTAATTGCACGTTTTCATTCGGACGTTGGACGGGAAATCAGCACCTTACAAAATATATTTTTTCATATATAGTTAACAGCTCTTTTCATCTACCTCTGGCAAACGCAAACGAATTTATTTAAATAATTTGTCAGGTATGAATCCCAAACGTTTTCTCTAGTGTGTGATGAATAGATAACCGATTACTGTTTCATGCTTGACACACGAATCAAGTACCGCACGCCTTCCAAAGGTTAGTTCCTTTTTGTGTTCTATTCTTCACTTGATTGTACCGGTTTTATGTTTACTCTATCAAGTATTGTCTCCTTTGAATACAAATAATACAACAAGTAACCGTGAATTCGAAATATTTTGAATGCATCTGTAAGTTTCAGCGATGAAGTTACAGTTGCAATAAATGCAATGCGACATGAAGGTAGGGGTACTTCCTCAAAGATGCATGGAGTTAGGTAGGAAGTGACAATAAAGGAAGAGAAAGTGAGTACAAAGTTGCCACCAATTGAAAATAAATTCCTCAATTTCCAAAACAGGAACAGAAAGACCCCTGAGTTGTGCTGAGTGGAAGCGTTCGATTTATTAAACAACCCTACACTCAACTGTACGTACATAAGTCACAAGACGGACTCATGAATTTCCCGTTCAACGTGCAAAACTGGAAGTACACGATCGTAACACGGCAATAGAACCTATCAATACTCCGAAACTGAAAAGTAATAGCGCAAAAAAAAACAAACAATAACACATACAAATCAATAAAAGAAATTAAAGTGAGTAAATAAATAAATAAACAAATCGATAGAGATATGAATGTTATTATTAGATGCTAATAATGACGTACAAATGAAAATTAAACCTCGCCACATTTTAATTAAGTTTAAAAATTAATTGATTGATTAAATAAATGAATAAATAAAAAACACTATTTAATTAGTCGTAGTCTATGTGCGTATGTGGAATAATAATTACTATTATTATTATTATAAAACAATTACAAATGACAAGAAGCAAGTGACAGCAATGAAACGAGAGAAAGAGTGAACGAAAGTGAGTGAGAAAGGGAGAGAGAGAGAGAGAGAGAGACAGAGAGCGAGAGAAAGAGAGAGAGAAAGCGAAAACACTCCAACAAAAAAAAACTAGAACGTTTTTCTTTTCCTAAATTATTCTCCGTTGTACGAGCCGATCAAAAAAGAAAGACAAATTCGTAGAAGAAAACCAAAATGAAAAAGTTCAGGGAGGGAAGAAATCGTCGCGATGAAACAAAACGAGACAACCGAAGAAGAAAGAGAAATCTAAAATGCGTAGAATTTAGAAGAGCAGAAAAAGTGAGGAAGACAAATAGGAAAAGGAAAATCGACAAAAACAAATAAATTTCCCACAGTGAATGGAGAAAAACTAAATTAAAAATGTAAGTGAATGAAGTAACAAAAAAAAACTATTTTAAAAAACTAAAAAAAAAACTAAAACTAAAACAAACGTCGTGCGAATGCTTTCATTTTAAATTTAATGACGGGAAGTTCCAATGGTTTCCACGTCGATTTGCGTTTAATTATTTATTTCGCCTTTTCCACTTTAATAATTTATTATAAAGATCCAATTTATTTGACTTTGTTTTTTTTTTGTTGGTTGGCCGAACACACGGCCGACTTTGTCGAGTTCAAGCGAACAAAAATAAATAAAATAAATCGGAGTTGGCGCTTGCTTGCGTCCTCCCACCGAGTCTTCTTATTACGTTTACTTATTTACTGGATTGTTTATTTATTTATTTATTTATTTTTGTTTTACTTGGTTGCTATCTATTTATTATTAAATATTTTTATTAAGTTTTTTAAGGAGAACAAAATTAATTTAAAAACAAATCATTCACGACTTTGTTTATAGTAAAATGGTTCCTAGTAGTTTTCATATCTTCGAAAAAATAAATTGTAAATTTTAAAAAATAAAAGTGATTAAAAAATTAAATAAAACAATTTGTCTATAATTTTTTCACAACCTTTGATTCCGTACATAAAATTTGAAGGTTTTCATAACGCCTGGCTTTCTGTCGCGAAAGAAAAAATTAAGACAACTGAGTGAACTTCGGCCAGAGAGGAAGCTTCAGCTATTTAACTGTACTCTAACAGAGTTAATGTGTTGTAATCTACAGAATCCAGTGTATTTCTTCTGCACTACAAAAACTGCAACAATCAAACCTTACCTACCTGGAGTTAAGTAATTAGCAGAATCAACGCTAATTAATTGGAAATGGAAGTTACGAATAACTACAGCGAGCGTGGATTGTAGCAAAACGACTATTTTTATTAATTCACAGTTTCAGCAAGTTTATTTTGTCAAGTTAGGGAAAGTTTTATTTTTTTTTACAAGAAAAATACATAAATATGAAGAATTTCAAGCCCCAGAAAAACGTAGAAAACTACACACACACAATTTAACTTTGTATCTCTGTGTAGTTTCTCCCAGTCGCTCAGCGCTAATACTATTCCCTATTAATGTATTTTAAAACTAATTATTAATTGGTAGTTTACACCTGTGCACACGTCCGTTACGAGGCTTTCACTACTTCCGTAACTACAACCGCATGCCTTAGTGTAAACAAATAAACGGGTTGACGGACGTTCCTATTCTTGCACCATAATTTATGTAGTTTACGTACATAAAGTACACTCGAATTCAAACCGCCGAACGCGTCACCTGAGAGTTTACAGGGTCGTCGCTTTTTATTCAAACAATACGTTCATTTAACTTCGTCATCTGTGCTCGTTAATTTTTTTTTCTTCCAGTTTTGGTACCTCCCACTATTTTTACCCGGTAAACATCCCTCAAAGTTAGTTTTCATGTTACTCCCTGAAAAATTTTAATTTCATTACGTGCTGCGTTTCAAGTAAAACTTTTCTTTCCCGCTTCTTATTTATATTTTTAATTGGTTTTTATTAACTTCTTTCTTTAGTTGGTTCCATTTAAATGACAGTTTGAGAAAGATAAATTAACCCGGGGGAAGGGTCGATTATATCTTTCTTTTTTTTTCTAACTTCGCTTTAACTATTAGTTTAAGTGAAAACAAGCGAGTTTTCAGTCGTTCATTTCCCATTTGTCACCAGAAACGAACGCACCAGTTTACGGAACGGCACAACAAGTCTCGAAAGGTAGGTTTCTGGCACTTCACGGAAAACAGTAAAATATAGACAATTAATAGACTGTTAAGGTATTGTTACCCTTGACGAGTGAGTGAGTTTTTAAAATTAGTACGTTACAAGGGGTGAAGTTGATTGGGATGCTTTCCACACTCCTGCCACATCTTGTCATTCCTCACTCTGTGTGTGACATACGAACTTTACGCAGTTACCTGTACTTTATATTCTCCTTGCAAAATTAGAATTTTCCAGGTGAAATGATGGTTACGTTACTCTTTTATAATAAAACGTAGGAAGGGAAACAAATAATATTGTAACATAGAAAACGCAGTCTCTATAAGCAAGAAACTATATAAGAATTAAAAAAATATTAGCAAGTTTGCCAAGGAACAACTCGTACAGAAGTCGTGGTGGGTGCGACACACCACAAGAAGTGTTCAAAGTATAAACCCAGAGTACCAGATTGTACAGCTGCGGTGCAACTTGAACTACACCGGCTCAAAACCACCCTACACCCCCAAAAAAGGAAACGAAAATTAATTATTCCACTTTAGAAGCGGAAGCAAAAGACAGCAGGGTGAATTAGAATGAATTTTAAGGGTCGGCCGTAAAAAAAAAAAAAAAAAGAAAAGAAAAAAGAATGAGAAATCCAACCATCGCTGGTGTCATGCAAGCAGGTAAGCAGCAAGTTACCCGTACAAGAAAAAATCGTGTCGTCTCTGGGCTGCTCCACACCATAAAAAAATTACTAAAACAAATAAAAAATCGAGTAAAAAGTAAAATCGAAGGAGCCCTGCACTTGATAATTTCGTACCCGCCATTAATATACCGTGTCAAGACGTAACATTTTCCGTTCGAAAAAACGAAAATAGAGCTTGAGAATGAGCTTGGTGAGTTTTTTGGAGGGAAGAGGAGGAGGATGGGAATGAAAAAACAATAAAGAAAATGAAGAACTGGTGGGACGGAAGAATCGAATAAGAAGAAAAAGTCCCGGAGGAAGGGGCAGAGACTATCTCGTGACAAAGGACTACTTAAATATATGTATAAATATGTGTATATAAATACATGTGTACATACGACGAAATGAATTCTTTCGTATTGGGTTTGTTAGAGGAGCCTTGGCACCACTTGGTACAAAGGGTCAACGATGGATTGAAAAAAAATAATATGGGTACATATATATATATATATTAAGAAAAAATAGGAGAATTATTTCAAACTAAACGATTTCTCCACCCTCTTGAATTCTTGGGTAAATTCGGTAAATAGAAAAATCGGTGATCGATCAGTCAAAACGTGTGGATTACACGTGTGCCAGGTGCTAATGTGGTGAACCTCCCAGTCACACACTACTTTTTGTCTTGGGTTGTTACAGAAAGTAAAATTATTTGTCTTAGACGACACGACTCGATGGTTTCAATTATTGAACTTTTCTCGTCTTATTTATTTATTTTTAATTCAATTCACGAGTGTTTAACATCTGTTAATTTAGTTTTACTTTGCCGTAATTTAACATCTTTTCTGAAGAGTACCGTCATAGTTTTACCCACCCGTTTTGTTTATTTTAAATTGTAATTAAAATTTTTATAAATTTCGATACGTTTATTTATTTATCCGTTTATTGAATGTGTACGTATGTATGTCAGATTCAAAATACGCAACTGATGGATTGAATTTTTCTTGAGAGAAGACAAGTAGACATTTAAAAAATAATGATGAGTTGGTGTGTGGCTTATTTCGTGTCAGTAGACGATTTTGGCGGGAACAGCGACAAAATTCAAATTCGACCAAGTGAAATCCCACGGGTACACATTTTTGAATTTATTTACAATTACCGATATTATTAATTATTAAATGTACCACCGTCAGTTTGTAGGACACTGCTTTATCTCTTGAGTTTATCGAGAAGTTTGTGGGTTTCCGATTCGTAAAGTTCCCTGCTGTGCTGCCCTCGATGACATCGCTCGACAGGTAGGTACAACCACACAGACATTTTCCGTGGATGCTGGCCACATCCGAAGACGAGATCGCAGGCCAAGTAGACGCAATTAAAGACATTTGAACTTGCGTAAATCCCAAAACAATCACGAATATTATCATATTGAACACGACTTTTCTCCATTTTCGTTAAAGCTCGTTTCATCCTTCGTGTTAAACCGAGTCTGAGTCAGACGCCGAGGTATTCGCAATACATAAAAATTTAACATTCAACCAATTAATGTTTAATTGATTTATTCGCCTTTTTTGAGCACGTACCATTATTACCGTTTCTTGTTAAGCAGGATTTTTGCATAATTCAACCATATAAAGTAATTCGAGGATTTGTATGCGAGATTTTATCTTGGCGAGTTTGGCGATTCTTTGAACGAATTTAAAAGCTCGAATGCTTATTTATTTATCGGTTTTAATAATATTTTGTCACTCTTTGAATTGTCGCTGTCTTTTTTATTGACCACGTAAACGTTCTTCGTCCGGGGCCGTGTCCAACGAAAGGAAAACTGGTCTCGGAGAGAAAATGTCGATTTAATTATTTTCAAGGTGCGATTTCTGCGTTTCAAGATGGCTGACCGAAAACTCAAATTCAGCAAACTCAAGTTCAAGCAGGAAAGGCCGTGCAGTTGAAGAGTCGTTTTATACGGCCACGTCAAACGATTGCTGGTTTTCCGTGATTACCCGTGAAATACGTTAATGCTTGACCGTTTCTCTTTCCTCTACGGCGAGCTTTCAATTAAGGTTTGAACTTTGGAAAGGTTCAGGTTCAACCTTTTCTGCGGTTCAAATTAAAAAAAATAAAATTGAAAATTTTTCATTCTTTCTTGTAACATGTATAATACATTCTTGTTGAAGAAATTTATTCAAAGTAACCTTTTGGGGATTATCGATTTCTAGTGAACGCCCTAAAAAAGTTTTCCTAAGATAAAAGTGAGTCTGTCTTCTGCTTCCACTACTTCCACCACTTCTTCTGCTTCTTCTGCTTCCCCGGTCCCGAACAGAAGCAATTTACTCCATGTTTCCCTCCATCTTCCCTGTTAGCCGCCTTCTTCTCTCCGGCTTTTTTCTCTCTCTCTCTCTCTCTCTTTCTCTTTCTCCTTCTATCTTCTCTTTTTTCCCTTCTCCAGCCATCTTTCTCTCACTCCCATCTCCTTTGCATACGACATTCAATTCTCTTAATGACTTTACAGACATGTCAACTTCAGAAGAGAGTAACTCAGCGGCCATCTTTACATAAGGAGGAAGATAGAGAAAGCGAAAGAAAAGTTCCACACATGTAAATTCACATCATATTGTACTTTTCCTTCTTCGTCTTCTGCTTCGTCCTCGACGTTTTCCTGTTGTTGTCCTTTTCTCATGTCTACCTCCGGGGGTAGTACCAAACCTGGAGGAGGTCGACAAACGTAATTTTTCGTACTCCGTTGAACTTCTTCCCTTTGACGTGTTTCTTTTCTCTCTCTCTCTCTCTATCGACCTTTTCGAGTTCCTTCGCACTTTTTTTGGCAATTTATGCCCGCGAGTTAATGACATTGGAAACTCATTTATTACTAGTTTTACGTATCCACATGCGAAACGGGAAGTCTTTTTTTTTTGGTCTAATGGCTCTAACCCCGGAATGAAAACCCCGGAATTTAAATATACCCCGATTCGGGTTATGAAAAGAAGAAATTACTCGTACCTTGTACTTGTTGTAACCAAATTATTACTACCTGCGCCTGTTCGATCCTTCAGAAAACGGCCGAATACATCACGAGTTGCTTTTATGGGATTTCCCTCTCAAATTATCAGCAGTTAAATTTTATACTTTGGCTTTTCTCTCGGGCTCTTCAGGTTGTCGTCGACTCGGAATTGACAAATTTTCTTGACCAGAACTTGAGTTCGTTTCGAGGCGGTTACCTTTAAAATTTCGGCAGTTGGACCAACTCCCGAAATTTCAGGGAAGGAACCAGTTTGCGGTTGTCGAGCTGCTATTTTTCTTTTTTTTTTTGACTCTGACCGGCTGTCGTTTGTACCTGTGGCCGAGAGGGCCGTTATTATTAGGCCGTCAGATGGGCAAAACCGCGACGAAACTCCTGAACCTTTCAGAAAGTCACACCCCGAAAACCTATATTGCACGTTTTATGGTTCTCCTCGCATCCTAAAATAAAAATTTAGTGTTTTATTAAATGAAATCATAAAACTACATTTCATACCGGACCGGATATTTAAGGTATATTTATAACACTATAAAATGGAAGTAGTTGTTTTTAATCGTTTACTTCTCCCCGCTTAAATATTTGAAAAAAAAATAGTTTGGACAGATGTCTTTTCGCTGTAACCGAAATTTTGGAGTATGGTTAAACTATGTTTTGATAACTATTCGTCCCACCTTGGGAATAGTTCACCAGTTTTATAAAATTCTGTTTTGCTAGCCCTACGCTAAGTTGTAGATGTTCGCAATATTATTGTATTGTGCCATTCACAATAAAATATCAGTAGTATAATCATAATTTAAGAGATTTGTTGAGGTGGGTACTATTAACTGTTTAAGTTTTGTATCGTAACTAGTAAAATATATTTATTTATGACATTGGCTCAAACAAAACTACGGTCTTGTGGTTTAGTGCAGTAAACTATTCAACCAAAGTCTGTGTCTGACAAAGTCACGTCAAAGAGTCTTTACAAGTACACAATACGCACCGCTTATTGTTTGATTGAAATAATAAAATCATTGTAGTATTTACCGGAGAAATTAAATCCTATTATTATTTAATTAAACTTAAACTTATTTCTAAGAGAAGGTATTACAGTTTCAATTTTTATTTTTTAATTTCAGTGGGGTGCACTTATGCTTCCATTATTTTATTTTTGTTATAAAATTTGCTACTATTAGTCGTTTTTATAATTATTTGTAGTTTTTTTTATAAAAAAGTTAACCTGTTAGTGACGTGATATTTTTATTACTTGCGAAGGAATCACTGCATGTCTTGGTATTCTTATTTTATTCTCTTGGTATTTTTTTACTCTCTCGGCGGTTCGAATGTAAGAGACGAGCACCATTTACAGGTAGACACATCCCTGATATATATAATTACACGATAGTTTTAAATAAAATGTTAACATAATTTTATTACGTTTATGTGTCAGCAAGAGAAACATTTCGTGTAAGTAACGAAATACCCGACACCTCAACAATCACAACAAGAGACATTTTAAAGAGGTAGGTTTTACGAAAACGAGACAGTTGCAAATTCTGTCGATCACCTTTACACGGGTGCGACAACACCAGTGTAAATGTCATTTTAAAAATTTGTAAAAACCAGTTGACATTAAGGCTTTCTCCTTCTTTTAAAAGGATCCGGACGGTGCGCATGTTCTACCCAGCGACACGCTAAGTTAAATGAATTATATATAAATCGTACATGGGTATGTACATAGGCAGCCAGAGAGGATTCCATTGTTTCTAGTTTGCCTTCGGTGGTAACCTCAAATGTTAATTAAATAATATAATTAATGGAGACAAGATGATGACTACATCATCCGTGTGACTGGATTTTTAGAATTCTTCTCGTTGGGCACGGTATGGTGAGCAGGGTGGCGAGTAGGCACGCGGCCGTCCTGCCTTCGAGCTATGTAAATATTATTAATTTTAAAATTGTAGGCTCGAAAAGGTTCCATGCGCTCCGAATAATAATAAATAACATCTCATTCATGTTGCACCTGTAGCTAATCAAAGGGATTAGTTATCGATGATGGAAGGATCCCGTGTGATTGAAATTGTTTAATTGTCCTTGAGGTACCCGAGCACCTGAACTCGTCCAGGACGGAGGTGTCACCGGACGGAATAAGACAAGAAGATGCACGGCAACAAGAGTGAGGCTACAAATCCGCTTGTTGGCAGTGACAAGGTGAGCGAAGTAATTCCTTGGGAAGAAAAACAGAAGTTGACCACTGCTCTCGAAAAGGGAGAGTGATCTAAGTGCTGTCGAAGCTTTCCTTCAAAAGGCTGAGATTTAGATTTTTAAAAAGACTTCCTGGTTTTAGAGGGCCGTTCATCTAATGGAAGACCACTTTAATACCTGAAAAGTAGAAAAGTAGACGCGAACTACCTACTGGGGGAGAGGTCTTCTTCTACCACCACGTTAAAATATTTCACCCTTTTGTTAGACCCCCTATGAGACATATTAAAAGTAAAACATTAATTTTGTGTGTGTGTTGGGAGCATGTCGTAGGTGGAGTAGAGCTGATTGCTACTGTAAGGTCCCTTCCTTCCGACCAAGTTCAGACAATTTTTTATGAACATTATCCACGTCATTCATTTATGTATGAATGCCCACCTGTGTGGAATTCAGGTTCGGATTTCTCTAAGCTTATTTATTACTCACTTGAAGTACAGACAGATTTTATTAATTTGTGGACTGACAAAAATCAAAGCCAAGCACCGGTCACTCTACTTTTTCTCTCTCTAGCTCGTCTTCTTTTCAATAAAATTTTACAAAATGTACACAATACAATTATAGGTAAACTCTGAAGTGTTAATATATTCATTACAAATTCTGGGTTAAGCTTACAAAAAGTCAAATTAAACTAATAACTTATAATTAAGATATAATTAAATAAAAAATATTGTTATAATGGCAGAAAATAATAGTGGTATAATTAGTACTGACACATTAGTCCTTTATTTATGTATGAACTTTAAATTATTTACAATTGAAGTCAATTTCATTGAAAGCTTTCGTAACATAAAATAAAGTGGAGCTAATAAAATACATTATTTAGTGAAATAGTCAACATAATATATGTGTCCTACAAAATATGTCTGTACAGTCCTTTAGATGAACTTGCTGTGTTTTTCCACTTACTGTAAAGAAAGCACTCAGTACTCTAACTAATGAAAATCTTACGTATGCAATAAAATTAAGCGTCGTTCGCATTTATGTATCAAACAAAGCTGTAATTACGAATTAAATAGGTAAGTTTGTTTTGTTTTAAAGAGTCAGTTTTGTTTGTGTGTACTCCCCGGTAGAATAGTTCACGTAGACACTTGTCTGAAGAGACCGAGCTTTCACTTTAAAAATTCCAAATCAACACAGTTCAATATATGAGAAAACACACGCACAATTCCTCAAATCGAACAAGTCGCGTTGGGGTTGACTGTTTATTGTGACATCTGCTAGATAAAATTAAGGGAGTCAACGAGTGGCGGAAAGCTCATGTTTTCGTCAGTTTCTGGATGTAACCTTCGAGAGCAAATATTGCGAAACATTCGTTTTGTCGTGCGGCAGCGAAATGAATCAACCCGACCCGAAATGACTGTCGTAAAGCTCTGGAGAAAAAGGAAACGTTGGTTTTTGGAAATGAGAAAGAAATCCCTAATAAGAAGAGAAAATAAGAGCAAAAAGAAAGGACCTCGAATGAGTGTGAGCGTATGTGTGCAGCGTGTGTGTGTGTGTGTGTGTGTTGTGTAGAGCGTGCAGTGGATGTGTACGTTGTGTTGTGTGTGCATGAAAAAGAACGAAAGAAGAAGAAATTTTCCAAAGGCACTCTTGAGAGATAGGTTTCACAATATTGTAATACGGAGAATGGCGGACGAGGGAGGCCTTTAGAGGAAAGATAAGAGGGTGAGCCTTTTTCCTTTTTTTTTCCCAGTTCCTCCCAGCCAACCTTTTCTCTCGCTGGCTAAACGTAAGTGTGGCAAAACTCTTTCCGACTCGGCTTTGACTTCCACATAATTCGTAAAGATCAATCTTGCATAGATTTAATGCGTTTTCAGTGTTCAGACTTATTTCCATCGATTCTTTTAGGCGCGGTCGTCGGGCTGTGCACGTCGCACTTGGCACGGGGTGCGACGTTCACAGGTAAACCCGGGGGTGAGTCTCAACGAGGACAACCGGCTCAATTTTTCTATCGAGTCATCGACTGTCGACTCGTAACAGTTGTTACACAACTAATAACCGTAATCAATGATCTTGATGTGCCTTCTCCACCTCACCTGTCAATAATTATTTTAACACCGTGGTCGAACAGGGCGGTAAATAAAATATCACGACGGAGAACCGAACCGGAATGAGTGGAAAACTATTTGTAGTTAGTTAGACAAGGGGGAGGAAGGTAGGAAAAATCGAGGCGGATTAATTTCTATTTGTAGCCATTGGTGATGATTAAAAAACCGTGTTATTAACGAATGAGAAGAAGAATAGAAGTAGAGAAATAGGAAATTCAAGTTGTAATTATATTATTTTTACGTGGAGCAATGAAGAGGACGAGGAGGAGGAGGAGGATAGGATATTAAGAAGGAGAAGTGGAAGAAGTCAACTTGAGAGTTTCTGCTTGAACCAACAATTAAATTTCCTAGACCAAAGAATGAATTATTCCTCGATGGTAATTATTCCATTCTTTTCTTTTCGGACGTACGACCGTTCGGTGCGGCTCGGCTCTGACCGCATCGGCCCGGAAACGGCCCTGCCGGAGCAGGTGGACATCTGACAAAGGAAATTAAATTATTTTCACCGTGGAGTTGTCGAACGTCGAGTAAATTGACTTTTGAAAAATTTAAATAAATTTGAGGAAGGTTCGGTTCACCGAACGAGCCGCGAACTTCAAATTGCACTGGAAAAAAAGGTTGAATTTTGCCCGATTTCACACCGCCTCGACCGTTTGACAGTAATCTGGGCAATCGTTCACCTGTACAAATTATACAGTGTTTCAGTATCGGAGATTCGTGGTTCCCTGTGAATAGAATCGGATCAAATCGGATGCCTCACACGTACTGCAAAAGTGAAGTTCGAGCGAAGATTGAAAGATGCCACACAAACGCTTGGAATTTGACAGAAACAACTTGGGTGAGGGCGTACTTCAAAAGTTGTAATGCGCAGTGCCTGGTAAAAATAATTACAAACATTACGTTAAACCGAACTTAACGTAACAGGAAAAGTCGCAAGGTCTTATGTATTCAACTGCTAATCATCAATTGTTACATTAATTTATATAAAAGCTATATAGCAAGTTATTTCATTTGAACATTAAAGCGTTGTACTTCATTGTCAAATTTTTAAATGTTAATAATATAAAATATAAAAATAATTCTGTAACGTACACATTCATGTATAACACTACAATCATGTAGTGTAACACAGATAATAACGACGCAAAATGTATAATTCAGTAAGAAATTCCGTTGCTGTTATTTGATGGTTTACTTGTACCAAAATTTAAAGATACTGTATATATTTTCTCAAATTGAAAATCACAAAGCACACGTTTATTTCAATATCAACTATGTATTATAAATATATTTAATGTTAAATGTTAAGCGTAGATTTACTCGTACTTAAAAAATTAAGTCGCATAAATAAAAGTAACATTTTTTTTTAAATTATTCAAGCTACACAGTTCCACGTCGAGTGTACCTGGAACGTGCAGGTTCTATTTTCAATAAACTATAACCATACAGAAAAATATCAGTTTCGTTAAGGAGAAATTTAGAAAGAAAGAATCTCTTTAACATATTAAAAAATTATGTCCACCTTTAAGACGGTCCACCTTGTTCAAAGTTCAAATCCAGTTTAAAAAAAATACACAGGTAACACTGACTGTCACAGATAATAGATAAATAGTTAAAACATTTTGTACGCGGTAAAACATATTTTCTAATTAAATTAGGACTCATGCGACCAATAAATAAATGAATAAATAACAAACGTACGTTTATTTGTATCGGTACGGTATTCTATTTCATTTAACAATACATTTATTAAAACATGCTATTGTTTCTATTTTTCAATAGAAGACACCTCCACCCCCACCCGTCCACCCCTTTCCGGCACCTCTGCTGCGAAGCGTCGTGTTCAACTTGCTAATTATACTTCTTCACTATTTATTTTCATGGCTTGGTTTCTACGCTTTTTAATTACATCTTAAACAATACGTGTTTGTTTTGTTAATGAACTTTGACACCGGAACGTTCACCCCTCGAAACACGCCAGAACCCCCTCAAAATATTCATCGCAACCGAGGAGTTTCAAGTGTTCCATTCGTAACTCGTAAATGTTTTCATCAAGGTTGTGAATTCAACGGTGTCCGTTTTATTTGGATCAGTGACGGCTCAACTCCAAGGTAACACGCGTAGTTATTTAATTATCCTGCAATTATTTAACAATTAAATAATTATGTTTTCGCGTTTAAGTTATTTTTCTGAACTCCCCCTGGAGGGCAGTAAATAGAACCAAACAAAAGACTTGCGGAGATTCTTGCAAACACCGCATTGATATATTTCTATATTATAAATAAACGGCCGGTGAAGTTGTTACTAATTTAATAAAAACTACAATATACATTACACATTAGTGTAGAATAATTATGATAATGCATACACTATTTACAATGTTATAAAACAGAATGTAATACACGAATACAGAAAAATTGAGGTAATTATTAAAATTAAACAAATATAATATAACCCAGTTAAAGTTTTATTAAATATAATGGAATGAGTCAGAATAAACAACAGGGTAATAACAAAAGTCAACTGAACAGAATTGAATGAACCGTCGGTGTGAAGAAACAAATTAAACGAAAGAAAGAAATGTAGTGGCAAAGGAAAAGGCTGTTGTTATGAAAACTTGTGAGATGAAAATAAAATGAACTCCCAACTAATAATAACGAAATAGAGTTTAATGAAATGATGAAGTCGTTATTAAAAAAAAAAAAAAAAAAGAGAGAGAGAAGAAGAAGAAGAAGAAGAAGTCCAATGATAAAAAGTGCGAGTCGGTGTTAACCCCGAAGAAGTTGACATAACGAGATCTGCCAGTCAATTATCTACGGCTTATAAAAATTCATTCTTTTCAACTTCGCCATCTTCTTCTTACTTCTCACAGGTCTTTGTTTCAACTGGGAGACGGAAGAAGCTCCTTCTCTACTCTACCGTGATGCTACCACTTCTTTTCGAAATTATACACTTCGGGAGCCATATTCAATTCCCAAAATCTGAATAGCGTTATTGTATAATTTGTGGCGGTTGAACAATAAAAAAAAAGAACAAAACATGGCGGAATGAGACGAGAGATATAAAAAAAAAATTAGGACTTTGGAGGTGAAGCGTACGGAACGGCCAGGACGTAAGTTCCAAAACTATTCGTCTCAAGGTTTCAGCTTAATTGTTGGCTGGCCGTGTGCTTTGCAGAAACAATTACTCTTGTAGAAAATAATTAAACACCATTTAGCCATGGCGCACGTACATAATAAATTTCTGGACGTGCACGGCAACGCAGAGTTTAATTAAAGGTGAAGAGGCACTCGGCAAAATTATGAAAATATCAAGTCCAGAAAAGAAAAATGTCACCTATTAACGGTCTTCTTCCGCTTCTTCTGACTCCTCAACATCAATTTCACCAAGCCTAATAGCCCATTACGGTTGCGGACATTCCTAATTACTTTGGTTAAATAAAGTAGAAGACAAGGAGAGAAGTTAAGAAGAAGAAGCAAAAGAATAGTCCAGAAGACGTTCGGGTTTTCCTCCGTGTCCTCCTCCGCGAAAGCCGGGGACAAACTGGATGATGACGATGATGATGATGACCTCAGGGAACAACAGTAAAAACTGTTTGTTCCCTGATAAATCGGGTTTGCGTGTCCTGACCCAAAGACGCCATCACGCCACCGTCGAAGACCTCTGTTTCCATTTTTTTATATCGCTCCATGTTTTTCGAAACAATAAAATTTCTTACTCTGGAAGGAAGTTGCCGTGGTGTCGAAGGGCATGGAGGGAACTTTACGACTACGAAAAGTTCGATTGTTTTCTTAATTGCTTTGCCTCTATGCTCCTTTTTTTTCCCTTAATTAAATAGAAAAATTTATAGATGCGGCCGGTTCATCCGTCGAACTGTTGTGATTTGCGCTAGACAACTCGCTCTATTAAATTAAAGTCTTAAGGCGAACACGACATTTGCCCTCGACACACGGACGAAAGCATTCAAATAGTTTTTTTTTCTCCTCTCGCGTTTCCAGTCTATAGAAAGTAACACTCGAGTGTGATACTTCTGCTATTGCTCGTCCGTCTGAACACAACAACCTGAAGAAAATATATTAAGGCGATGACCAGAGACCGCATTGGTCGCAATATCTACGGTAAGACAAAAAAAGTTACAAAAGTTACAGAAAATGCGATACGAACCGAAAGCAGAGTTGTAAATTATTTAGTAAAACTGTAGGAATATTCTAGAAAGTTTCCGGTAACATCGACACAACATCTAAAAGGCACAGGAGACAAAAGCAAAACGGTAAAAGCCTTAATAGACTGACCAAGTCGTCGTTTCGTATTTTGCTTCGAGAAACCTAAACGAGAGCAAACGAACGGGGGAGAAAAATAAAAAGAAGATTGGTTTACATCCAATTAAATCTATGAATTTTTAGGTTCGTCTGTCAGGAGGTGTGCCCCATCTTTCAATCTCAATTAAATAGATATCAAAGGATATTAAGAGTGATGACTTCGCAACAAAGATACCTTTTCTCAGTCTCGTACACACACACACATACATACATATGTACATATGTACATATTTCCGTTTCCTCACTTTTTGTTCCGTTCACCTGCTGACGGTGCTTGTTCACCACTTGTGTGTGTGTGTGAACCACGGGAAATATGCCCGAAACTAAATGTCCTCGACGTCGCTCACCTTTTTGCTCGACTTGTGTCGATGTCATAAAATTAAATACGGAGTTAATACGCTGATTGACTCTTGTGTGCGGAGATTAAATTGCCTTGACCTGGTCAAATTCCCAGCCAAGAGAGAGAAAGAGAGAAGTGTACGGTTCGGTGCATAGTCTCACGATCAATCCATCCATTTGCGAATGACTCGTGTCATGGAAGTTCTGTATTTCCTATATATTATAAAATACATGAAGAGAAAACTTATTGCCGGTCGGAAACTTACGTATTCTATCGCCTAACTCAATACAATTGTGGTATTACAATTGTAACGCACGTAACCCCGTGTACTGTATACGTTTACACGTAGAGTAACTCGATGTTGTCTAATGACGGCTTCACTCTACCTGTAGCTCAGCTCAGCACGCATGAGATAACTATCCCGCGATAGTTTTCTAACTATTATCACCCGAAAATTGAGGGTTACGTTCCCATCGCGAAATCAATTTTAAATATCCTTGTTAATTCGAGACGATCCGAACTCGATCAAAGAAGTCGGAATGACATGTTTGAGTATTTAATTGTAGGCGAGCATTACTTAAACAAATTCAAACCGGCTGGTACTCGTTAATTTCAGGGTGTTTCAGATATTGTTATGAGTCGCTAAAAAAAGTTAAAAAAAAAAATGGAAGAACCAGTCGTGAAGGTACGAGGTAGATGCGAGTGCCGCCCCCAAAGAGCCTTGGCACTTCACAAGGAAGTTGTAATAAAGTGAAACAAAAAAGAAACAACAAAAATTACCTGCCGTTTCATTAAGTGAGGCTAATCAATGATCAGATACAGATAGACAGACAGACAGACAGACAGACAAAGGACAAAAGGAACGTCCGTGGCCATTTTTAAATGCAAGATATGCAGCGAAGGCGAGTGACGGACGTGAGAGTTTCGTATTGTGTGAACCCCACGGGAAGGTCCAACTCACCTGGAGAACGACACGGAACCTCGCATATAGTCGGGGGTCGGAGAGAGAGAGAGAGAGAGAGGGGGGGTGATGACGGTCGCCATCGACACCGTTAACAATCCCAATTAAGACACCTGATTCACCTGAAGTAAGAGACACAGTTTCGAGACAGGAGGTTCGAGACAGAACTGAGCAAAAGCAATCAAGTCTAATGAACTTCGGAGAAGAATACAACAAAGAGTTGAGGTAATAATTAGTCCTGGGGCGTAATTAAAATTTTTAATGTTGGATTTCGGTCGGTGAAGTTGATTGCAAAGCATGGGGATTCGGGTTCATTGTAATTTAGAAGGTTTCACTCTGTCTCTCTCTCTCTCTCTCTCTCACTTGTATCCCATGTGGAGATGGCGGACCGAGGGGAAATCAGGTACGTACAGGACCGAGAGGTGGGCCAGGTAGAGGAGCAGAAGCGGGTAATTATACCAAAAATTCTCAAAGACCAACAAAGTTCAATATTTTTGTATTAAGTGCGTCATTACCTTTAATTTTAATGGCAGGGGTAATTATTACATGATTTCGTTACCGTGAGAGGTGGCGGCGAGACTACGAAAGGGTCATTTTATAATAACGGCCTTAGGATCATAAAATACTTTTGTCTTCACCAAAAAGAAAAATTAGTTACTGACGAGACGCTCTGATCTATTTTCCCTAATACAAATAGTCGAATTCGTTTCGCTTTGAATTCCTGCACTACACGACTTCTGCCTCAAAAGTAAACTTCAAGGAAATACTAAAATACGAGTCAAAAGCTAAGTCACAGACACAGTTGTATGTATTTTTTATATATTGTTAATACAATGCACGCAACATATTTCCAATTTTGTTAACTGCCACGAGGTGTTAGGTCACTTTGGTCTATGGAAAAGCCATAACGAAAAAGAAAAACCTACGTATTAAACTCAATAATTATTGCTATTTACTAATATTATTCAACAGCTACTACTATTGCTGTTGTAATATTACTTCCTACTGAGAAATGCAAATATTTTCTATATTCTAGATATTTCTAGATATTCAAACTAGTCCAACTATCAGACATTTCCTAGTGGAAAAAAGAAATTTACACTTCGCTTTGTGAAAACACTCCAAGCATGTCGCTAAAAAACGTCCGTTTTCTGTTTGCTTGTCTTGTCGACTTCACATTTAGTGGTCTTTAGAGTGATGTAACCATTCCCTCCATATTCCATCCACATCCGTTAATATTTTCGTATTTTTTTAATAAAAACTCGTGCACGTTGGTGCAGTCATTTAACGACTTTGAATTTTCCTACGGGGCGGTGTTTAGTCTTATTGAATTCCAACTAGTTGCTCACCAGTTGAGAAGTGAAGTTTTTTGGTGGTACCGACCCGAACCAAACTGATTTTAGTTGAGTAAAAATTTAGACTACACCAATTGCAAAAAATTACCTGAATTTGCCAGTAGAAAATTACACGTTGCCTCACCAGGTGTATAATTTTATTTTTGTTAAATTGGTTTTTCCGATTTTCGAACCAGTTGAAAGCCGTCGTTGCTTAAGTAAAAGTCTCTGGGATCATCTCGTCAAACTGTTGAAATATTGACAATTTGCTAAGTTTTAATGGTGTAGTTGCCACGATGATAATTCAGAGGAAAGGAGAAATCCAAGTTCAATAAAAGAGTATCAACAATAAGTTACAAGACCATACACATCTGTACGTTCAGCTTCACTTTGAAATATTTCCGGTGCCTCGTGTGAGGTTCAAGGCAATTATTACTAAAGAGCACTAAATTTTGTGGTATCTTATTTTGTAGTCTTGATTTTGTAGGTTACTATTTTTTGATTATGTACATTTTTTATGTAAACACTTAACCGTGCGCATTCTACAACAAAAGGTACCTATGTGATGCACATAATAAGTCACGCCTTACGCACCACTTGTTCCATAACAACAATCAACCGCCAACATCAACAGAACTTATCTGATTCGAGACCGAATTAATAGAAATCGATGTCAGGAACACATTCCAACACCGGTACTCATCAATTACTGCAATTAATAATGGTGGAAGATGAAGAGTTCAAAAAAATTTTTTATGCGACGCCTAATTCCCGTATCCATAATTCTATACTAACTCTTGAAACAACAAGAACGAACATTAATTAGAAGTTAGACGGGCAATCAAAAACCGCTTGCGACCGTCTCCTCGCAGGTACAACAACAATATTAAATGACTATCGTCTAAAATCCATTAACACCCGAAGGACCGCAAAAGTAAGGGAAGGATGTCGAGGGAAAAAGAAAGTCGTGTGGGGTTGTCGACGGTGGGGTAAGAAAAGTAGAAGGACCAGAGAGAGAGAGAGAGAGAGAGAGAGAGAGAGATGAGTGACCCCGAAGGAGTTGACACCAGAAGATGGAAGCTGTCACGATTTGGAAATGAGCGAGTGTCCTTGGCTGTGAACAGTCGCTCTCTTCAGGCATGACCTTGCAGACCTTGAACTCAAAAAGAAGTGGCGAATCAAATTGAGAAAAAAGTGGAGCTTTGGAGGAAACAACTGGAGAAGAATTCGAGAGAGAGAGAGAGAGAAGAGGGGCCATAGACAAGTAAAATTGGCAGGGCAGGCGAACTTAATGACACCCACTCTTAATCTACTAAACACTAACACAGTGCAACACTATTTTTAAGATGTTCCCCAGAGTTTAATTTAAGTGCTGTACGGCCACATTTGAAACCGCAATCTTATTCTTTGTTAAATCGGGCGGCGTACCTTTGTTTGGTACCAACACGACACTCGTTCAAGTACTAATTACATTTCTTAATGATGTAAAAAATTAACTTCTCATCTTATACTCGTGCGATTTCTTATGTAACTCTGCGATGCCCCGAGCCACCATTTTCTTTTGTACACTGAATTTTTCAGCTGTTTTATTGGTCTTGTCGTGTCTTCGTCCCCGGAAACACGAGACAATTGTGTACGAACGAAATTGTGTTGTTAGTTGCCCGGAAGAATAACTGATGAGAACCTTCGTTACTAACTACTTATTCGAGTTTATCTTTGTGGTTAAAAATGTTTGTTGAAAAAGTTAGTTGTAACAGACTTTAAAAATCGGTACCTGAATGTCCACACACTTAGATGTATTGGCAAAAAGAACAAGAATATTACTACCTATGGCAATTATCAGGAGAATGAAATTTTGAAGAGAGAAGAGTTCTTCGACAGCAGTGGTGTTATTAACCACTAAAAAAATATTTTTATAATAATCAGAAGTAAAGTATAAAAACTTTACTAAGAAAAAGACTTCAGGCAATGGCATTCTGTAAAAAAACAGTCAAGTGCATAGAGTCAACTACAGATGAAAACTTTTATGTAACTTCTTGCTCTGTGGTCACTAACAATAGCTATTAACTGTACAGGCCTTTGCTATATAAGTTATGCATGTATAAGTTCTTACATTCAGCATGCATGTCCAGTTCACTTTAAAATATATATAACAGCAATGCAGACCAATCTTCATGCCTTTCCTCCATATTTTTCGAATTTGGACAGATAGTGTCTACCGCCAAGGCGACAAGAAGAAGCAGAGAGCCGAAAGAAATCGTACACGATTTATTTTACAAACTTAAAAACCACTAAATGTTAATCAAAATGATGAAAAGCAAGCTCCACTTAAACAATTTACCACGTAATAAAATTTTAATTTTCATACGAAAGTAAGAAAATGTACGAGTCCGAGTGTTAACCTAACCTGTCCGGCATTAAAATAACTTCACCTGGGTAACCAGGTGCCTTCCGAACCTGAGTAAAAAAAAAAACAAAAAACAAATCATAATGTCAGAAAGCTCAAAATGACCGGCGTCCAAAAGTCGAACCATGAGAAACGACTGAGAATTATTAAATTATACAACACACGACTTCTCGATTAATTAAAATTATTACAATTACAAATAATTATCGTTGGATTAAATTGACTGGTCCAGTCGTTCCAGCCTCTCTCTCTCTCTCTCTCTCTCTCTCTCTCCCTAACTTCTCATCCGTAAACACGAGTTCTCCTTCCATCCCTGTATAACTTCTCCGTCTCTCTGTATAACTTCCTATGATGTGAAAAATTTTAATTGTGGCTCGCAACTAATTTTCGGTTTTTGATCACGAACTTCTACGATTTCTTTGTTGAGAAATCAAAGTCGAGTTTATCATCTCTTTGACTCGGTTTTTTACCTTCTCTTCTATCACCTCCTCGTATTTTTCTTCCTCCAGGTATCAGGCACCGCGTTTACAAGGTGCACGGCCTCCGAGCCCTACCTTCTTTGCTTTACTCTCATCTTATGATACCTGTCTCGTTGTGTATACCACGGCCTGACACATGTCACATATGTGTCCATTATTGTGAATCCGAGTTGTTTTCGGTTACAGGTGATTTTGTAGATATTTCTACAACTGGTTATTAAATTAGTTAGGCTCCCTGGTAAACAGTCTACGGTTGTACTCAATTTACTTCAGCGTTGCACTGTGTTGTTCTCCGACTGGACAACTACAAGTGTACCGCTGTTCACACTACAATTTTTGCTACACAACTTTGCATAAATAACACGAGAGCAACTCTTACCTTTCTACGACCATTACAAATTCTATTTGCGTTACTTTACCTTGTTAAATTTTTTCTACGATTTTGCACATTATTAAAGTAATGTACACACCCAAATTGCAGTTCAACAATCAATACCTCTGATACCTCAAAACAGAGGCGATTAATTTTTTGGTACTTCGACTCATTACCAAGTCCTTTCTTCTACAACATAAACTCCACTCGCGGCGAGTGGAACAAATGCAATTGTAGTAGTTTACCTTTCACTAATGATACGTAACATCACTCACATTTTACATTATTTTTTCACCTTTTCGTTGTAATTGAGGTGAGGTACTTTTGTTTGCGGTCAAACTCTCCAAGCGGTGCGTTTTCTTATGCAGCAAAACCAAGTTCCCGGATTAGCAATAAAAATTCGCAAAACATAAAAACCTTCGAGGGCTTGTGCGTACAACCACTCGACTTCCAATTTCAATATGGAACTATAAAAGCGGTAAAACAATACAACGGTTTATTAATTTTTGTATTATTTAATGGGAAATTTTATTAACTTCAATAAATATTCAGTGGTGAATGTGTGCTCGTTCGCCATTGGTTAATTTATTACTACCCGCTTACGACACCGGTTAATTATCTTACGTGAAGAAACGGAACACACAGGTCTTGCCTGTCTGTCTCCCTTCCGTCGAAGGGAAGGAGGTAGAAAGATCAATTGGTAAGGCGTTCCATAAAAATCCTCAATGTCGTTAAGTGATAATAATTGACCATCCGTCACGGTCTGGAGGAATGTTAAAGGCATCCGAGAACAGAATGCAAATGCCATTTAAGAAATCAATTTAATAGCACGCACCTTATAATCCATAAATATTATCATATGGATTATTAATTTTCGGAATTTGAATTTAACCCACCTTGAACCTCAACATAAAACTTGCGATTAATTGAATTTGGAGTAAACGGAACGATAGAAAACAATTGTATTTTAATAGCTCTACCTCTATGTATACATAATAGAAATCGAAATGAAAATGTAAATGGATGAAAATATCACTCTTTAATAATTTTTGTAACATTTACATTAATTGCCGATTTGGTGTAAATCTCCCGTCAGAATGAAAACACCTCACAAATTAATACATAGTTAGTTTTATTTAATAAATTATTCGAATTAAAAGTTTTCATTTGTGTGTCGACGAGTGTTTGGATGCGTCAGGGAGAGAGAGAGAGAGACATTCACGAATACAAAAGTGTCACTGCAAGGAGGTGACAATAAAAATTCCGTCTACCCTGGAAATGTGGGACGCGTCTCGAGAAGAAAAAGAAGAAGAAGAAGAAGCGTAAAAGGAGAAAAGGAGACAGACGAAAAGTAGGAAAGAAAGAAAGAAAGAAATGAAATTATGAGACCCCAAAATTGAAAAGGAACAAGAAAGTACGCGAACAGTAATGATTTCCACAACCCAGTATGCAAACACAATTCCTTTGAGAAAAACCTCATTTCTTTTACAAAGTCTAGAATTTCCAATTGGAAAGGCAAAAAAAAGGAAGGAAAAAAAAATGCAAAGCAAAACTTCCTTCAGATTTTTCTTCCTTTCCCTGCTTCCTGGCCACCCTATCAACCCTGGCAGAGCTGCCAACCCTCCGAACCCATCCTTTTCTCAATCCGAACCTCGAGCTTTTTCCACCGTTTCCATCGGGGTCTTCTCTCACTTCTGCAGCGTGCGCGGCTGCAGGCCACGCCGGCCGAAACGGCCCGGTCCGCCAACCCGCGAGGTACCCGCGGGTAATTGCAAGTGCACGCATGCACTCGTACGAAGGTACCTAATGAGTAGCGTTTCGCCCCGTAATGACCCGACTTTACCCGGATAACAGTTTTATAACTATAATTATTCATTGTTACTCGTTTTGAAAGTATTTTCTTACGTTTTCATCCCTGCTCTCCCCCACAAATGTCTGCACAAATCCAAATAAATCCCGTGAGTGTTTCTACACCTTGGAACGGTTCCTTTCGCAACTCGTTGTCCTCCCACCACCGCACACACCTTCCCCCTAATAAGTATCGAATTTACATAGTTAAAAAACGTATCAATCGATGTGCTATCGATACCGATCGAAGTGGTTCGAGTGCCATTTTCACCGGACCAAACACAAATCAAAGGATGGCGAAACGTACCGACCGGTTCGTTTTTTTTACGATCGCCGAATAAATTTCGCTACCCGAGAGTTACCCGAACCGACCCTAGGGGGTACCTCAATTTTTTTCATGTTATGCGTCGAAAGAAGTGCAACGGGGAAGTCGACGCTCACCACCAAGACAACTCCCTGCTGACCACCTTCGATTGGTGCACCTCACAGAAGCGGAACCCCAGCTCAAAGTGATTTTAACAGGTTCTCACATACGGACGCGTCATTCTCGTTACATACGTTTTATTCCTAAGTGAAGATAGTTTACGGCGAAAAATACATCTGGTAATCAAGTTCCTAGAAACCTTGAAAACTAGTTTCGTTTCTTTGGTAGATGCTTTCAGAGAGAGAGAGAGAGAGAGAGAGAGAGAGAAGCTGAAAGTGGAGGGATTGGGGTGCACGGGAGTGCATGGGGGGTCCTAAAAGGAACGAAAATAAAAAAAAATTTAAAGGAAGAGAACTTTCTATTGGACGAAAGAGAAGAAAATCAAATTCCAAAAATCTATTCGCATGCTTTGAATACATTCATTCCGTGAGTATGTGCGTATGTGTGTGTGTGTGTGTATGAGAGGGAGTGTCTGTTTTCTTTGAATTTCCGTTTCCGTCACTGAAACTTTCCACCATTTTCCTTCTCTAATTTAAATTTTCCCTTTCCTCGCATCCCAAGGAGACTGCTGCTCCCCGCCATTTCCATCCCCCGGCACTCCCTTGAACCCCAGGATTTTTGGCGGGAGCATCGACGAATTTGACTTTCACGGAATCACCCGGAAACGACTTCAATTTACCATATTTTCTGTTTGATTTTTCATTCGCGCCAACTCATTGTTCGTAATGGCCGGGTTCCCGCGTTCAATTTTATTTTTTTTTTTTAAATTAAAAAGGAGTCGTGGCAGAAAGGGACGAAGTAGAAAAAAAAAACGCGGGAAGAAAAAAAAAGAAATTATTTTTAACGATGTGAGATTCTCTTCTTTTAATTTCTCTAAAATTAAATCTCATCACTTCGTTGGCCCGTTTTCTTTGGTAAAATACATAATAACAAAATGAGAGTTTCTCAGACTCGTTAACGCGGGTGGAAGTAAACAAGGTTGTCTCCTTTTGCGTTTCCCACCTGAAAAGAATTGTTCCCGATCGAAAAGCGGATGATGACTTCTGCAAAGTATCTCCTTTCCTCGGAATTATGAGGTGAACTCGTGCGGTGTCACCTCCGAATGAGTACAACACCGTCAACTGTAGGTCAACTACAAAACAAAACACACCGTGTGATTTTTGTTTCACAAACTAGAAGAAGTGAACAATCAGGAATTGTAGGCTTCTATGTTTCACGTTGATTCTTATGCTGATCCTTAGGATTTCTACCATAATTTCATATGAAAAAACTACAATGGTTGCATAATACTGCAATAAACCTTTGCCTTTTGTAGAAATCAATTTTTCTTCTAGTTACATGTAACTTCAATAATTCAATGGAAATATGGCAAGCCGAGAGCAACGCACGGCAAACTATCATATATAAAGAAATAAAGTTTTGATTTTGCACATTTAAACCTCAGATTTAACTCTCATAAAATGCAGTTCGCAGTTCTTGCTCAAAAGAATGGCCAACTTTAGTTTTTTGGTGTACAGGACGGAGCAAAAGAAGGTCCCTGTAGTTTTTGCTCAGGTCAAAGTACAATTTAAGACATTACTTGTACAAATTTCACTTCTTCTGGTCCTGACGGCCATTCGGGTCCTCCTACATTGACGTGGTGAGTAAATTGTACTGGCCGGTACCGGCTTTTGCCGGATTTGATGCATTAAATAAAATTTTTCAAATAGAAAACACCGCTCCGAGATGGATGATTACGCTTAAATTACTAATTGCTGGTACAACTAATTAGACAAACTTGCACTAAAAGTGCTGTTCCCAAAAATTTCGTGGGAATTTTCGGTTTGCTGTTACTCGAAAAAAACCGGCACAGAGGTGTTTCTTCCACTTAATTTTCCTACATCATTCTACGATTTTAACTAAGTTTTGTCTATTTGGATTTCTAGTTGTGCTCCAAACAGCATCGCAATTAATTCCGCGGTTGTTACTCAACATCAAGGTACTCCTTCCTCCAAATTATGTCTTTTATTTGAGCACATTTGCAGGTTTTCAAAAAGCAAAGTTTCACTTAACGTTTTTTCTACTTCTACTCCTTCTTCTTCTCATATCACCACAACATTCCTATGCTATAAAGCATTTTTGTAGGGACCAGAAAAACATTGGTGTCGAATTGAGACCCCCTTGCTGTGGTCGTAAAAAACAACTAAATTTCCCATTAAAAAATTCAATTAAATCTACCTATAAAAATGTATTAATAAATTGGAAAACCAAACAAGTTAGCGTAAATAGAATTATAATAAATAGAATGATCTGTAATAAATGTGAATGACAAATGCTGAACAAAAAATGCAAGTTCGTAAAAACCAGGCAATCGTCGTGTCGGTGGAAACTGTTTTATTTTCCTTTCGTTTCCCTGAAGCAAAAAAGGTTCAGTGTGATGATTGGAAATTATGAAACATGTATGATACATACATATACATAAAAATTTCACAGTAAAACCACTGAACTGCATGCCGTATGTGGTATTGTATGGTAAGTAATAGGTGATTTCATCTGTGGTCTGTTGTTTTTGCTTTTTGCTTTTGATTGGTTTGGCCTGTAAAAGAATGCCTCTGTACAGGTGCCTTACGTGTAAGGTTCGCTCACATTTGTGCAGCTCTCAGACAGTTACAGACAAATTAATTTTTTATCGGTCCAATTGACATCAATTCAGCAAAAACAAAAAAATCTGAGACTAAGCACAGATTTTTTTTGAATAGAAATAAATTTAATATTCGATAGCGTCGGTGGGTAAGATATAAGCGACAAGATTAGACAAGGAAAGATCAGACTCAGAGAAAGAAATGCAGGAGCTCGTACGGGGTGTAGCAGACCAAGCCAGAGAAAAAAAAAGAGATGTGTGTGGAAACGAAAGTAAGTTGGAGAACGACAAGGAGCAGGGAGAAGAATATCAGGTTTTCCGTAAACGAAAAAAAAAAGAGTGGAATACGAGGGATGAAAAAGCATAGGAGCACACGGGGACAGAGCAAGCGCTAGGTAGAGCGATGAAGTAGCGGAGCAAATGACGTAGATGGGGTCGGGAAAATGAAATTCATAACATCTATCAATATTCTTTTTCTGAACCGGGTCGGAGATGGGAAAAAAAAGGGAAGAAAGAAAGGAAGCGAGAAAGAAAGAAAGGAAATAGATTAAAAGACAAAGATGAAGGAAAACAAAAAGGGAAAGAAGTCGAAGAGAGGCATCAATATGTATATTGGGAAATGCACAAGAAGAAAAATTTGTATGTTTATAAGTTATACACGAAGATATACGGAAGAAAACTTGTGTCCCGGCTCAAAGGAAAACTCAAAAAGGCTCGTTCTCCGCTAAGGTAACCACTGCCTTCTTGGTTTCCTAATAAACCGAGCCTTTTCCCCAACCCAAGGAGGTTTCCACGGCAACCAAGACGGCACCGAGTTAATCTAAATTTAAAGAATTCTTTTTTTTTTATTTTTATTTTTCATTAGTTTCCCATATAACAATATGCATGTCGTCGTTGTTAATTTCACTAAATCTGACAGTCGAATTATGCGGGGAATTAATTTGTCCTTTGAATTTGTCCTTTGACTCGAAATGAGACGTCCCTTTGAAATGTTTTGCGAGAAATCGTCACTCAAATTTAACTAATCCAATTGTATTTTTGCTCCGTGGTACTATTTATTTTGTGCTTTAGTTTTAATAACATTTTTTTTCTTAAAGTTATTATGTAAACGTATGAAAGGTTAAGTCTGTTGCAGAATTTTTATTATTGCCTCGGTTTGAAATGTAAATTGTTTGGAAATTAACGCCGCACTCGTCATTTTGCAGGCATCAAAATATAATATATTGTTCGGTGTAGAATATATTCAATTAAAATTCTCATCACAATGTATAATGTACTTCACTGTACTTGTAATTTACTAATGCATAACGTAATTTGTAATGTAAATTTGCCGCAATACAAAATATGAGCACATTATTATATTGTAATATACATAATGGTGCGTAAAAAATATTGTAAAAATAATACACACGTCATTTGTGTCGAAAATAGGAATACAATTCTTTATTAATTTTATTAATATTCTATGTTTTTAGGCTTTCAAACACCTGTCCAAACCGCCAGACAGGTAACGCTCCCAACTGTAGCGAAACTCATTAATTGAAAAGATGTAAAATAACACCGAACTACGATGTAATGTCCGTAACTTCCACAATAAAACACGGGTAATTATATGTGCTAGAGGATAATTTTCAATAGGTCCCCGTACGTATGCGTTAACATAGCAACTACTCGCACCTGACCGAGGGAATAGAGACATTAGCGATAGTTTAATAATAACAAGAAGAAAAAAAAACTATACGTTTACCCCGGTGAATGTTTTCGAATTTAATGAGGTTGATAGTTAGATAAATTTAAACACTTGTTCCCGCGTAAACCGATTAACCGCCAATAAAAATAATTCACCACATCGGGCTCCTCTCATCTGATTTACATTCGAGCCCAATTCAAATAAGAATTTTCTCGCCATTAAACTCATCTTCGTAGGAGCAAAAGCGTTCAGCAAATTATCGGTTATGCGTTTGTACCGGTCGTCATTAACCGTAGCAACACCGTTTGAGAAGAGCAACACTCACGTTTAACAAACCTTTCTTCGTTGTGTTGCCCCGAGTTGACTTGTGGTGGAGAGTATCCTCTTCTCTCGGAAGGTGGGTACTCGTTTTTTTTTTTTTTTTACTAATTACCGGGAGCAAATAACGACCAGAATTTCTGCATAACAAGTCGAGAGAGGAGAATGAGACAGATTGAAGGATTTAAGAGTCTGTGGTTTTCAACTGAACCCACCTAAAATCAGTTCCTTTAAAGGCGATTATATTGGCAACGATCGAAACCGCAAATATTTAATCACCTGAAAAAAAAAGATATTTAGGCCAGGCGCAAGAGGAAGAACAGGGTAGAGAAGGCAAATGCGTAAAAAAGAAAAATGTCTGACCGTGTCTGTGTGAGTGTGTGTGTGTGTGCGTACAAATTCCTCACAAAATTATTATTGTGCAGTGCAATTAGACAACGCGGTCGTTGTAACGAATTTCTGCAATAAATCAAAGATGAAAACTCTATTCCTGGCAACGCCGTGGAAGAAGAAAAAGAAGATGTGAAATATTTTACAATTTCGAGCTCAATTAGTGCTAAATGAGAAGAGAAGAGACGTCTTGGGTCCGTTATTAAGTAATATTAGCAATATTTATGAATAGAACGAGATTTTGCAGGGGAGAAAGAAAGAGTAACGGGTAGGTTGTGTTGAAAGGTGAACGGGTGCCTAACACCACGACCTGCTGCACACCCATTGTGTACCTCTCAGGTTAGTACCGAGGAATAATAGAACTGTGGATTTGACCTTTACATTCGTGGAAGTTTCAGGTGTTGGTCACACTGCTGCAGTTGGTGTTAGCACCAGACCTCTCTGGTTCTCCATCAGAAAAGAGAATTTGCACCTGAAAGTGTCGTTTTCTGAGCACTCGGCCGGTTTTCAAGTGTTCACTTTTTAGGACACATAAAAAGCGCAAACCGAAAGAATTTTAGGTTCGGTTTAATAAAAAAAAGAAGAAGAAGGAACAAGTTGAAAAACGTCGGGGAACGAGTGAAACGACGTGTTTCGACGGTTATTTCCAATGTCAAAGGTTTGTTTTCCTGCTTCCACGACAACTGCCATTTCCATTTAACATCATTTCTTCTCCTGTTCCTTTCATTCCTTTTTTTTCCCCATTCGCCTGCCATTTTTTCGCTACTTCCTTTCGGATTTCCCTGATTTTCCTCATCGTGTAATAGATACGGATGGCGGGTTTCTTTTCTACTTCGCCTAGACAAAAATTGTCACGCGATACCGTTCGACGTAGGCGGGTTCGGATGTGTCGAGTCCTTTCAAGGAGGTACCCCAACCTACCCAAAGGAATTCGACAAAAGGAAAATTTAGTTAATAAATACGTGTGCGTAGCGTGTGTGTATGCGCGCGTTTGCCAGTTCATTTGGCTCCGTTTTGACGATGTCTCCTTTTACCTTTGAGTTTCCTGTAGTTCACGTCGTTAGTGAAAACTATTCTTTATTTTTTTTTCTGTTAAAGGAAACTAAGG
Source organism: Polyplax serrata (assembly GCA_037055365.1). NCBI lineage: Eukaryota > Metazoa > Arthropoda > Insecta > Psocodea > Polyplacidae > Polyplax > Polyplax serrata. The sequence goes on from JAWJWE010000001.1 coordinate 17,067,924, forward strand.
GTAAAACGCGTTTTCCCCGGTTTTGTGCGACTTTCCTGCGCTACTTTTTTTTCACTTCTTTTGTCTTCGTGTTAAAATTTAACAATTTCAATTTTTCAATAAAAGCTTAAAGTTCAATTTATTGTTGCTTTCTCTTTCTCTCAATAAGATTCTTTTACTTCTTCTTCTTCTTCTTCTTCCTCAGCTGACATTTCTTCTTTTTCGACAGGCCCATCATCCTTCTGCCTCTTCTCCTTCGTTTACCACCGCTCTTTTGCTTATTCTTATTGTTTTTTTGCTACAATTTGATTCCACGCAGAATTCGTTTGAATCATTACTTCTTTAAAGCAGAGTTTTCTTCTCTTCCGTCTCATTCGAACTTCTACCACCTCAAATTGCTACCGTTTAATTTTTTACTAATTCCTGTTTTTCATTCAAGATCAGTTGCCAGACCCCTTGCAAAGAAATAAAGGAAAGGTAAATTTTTTGTATTTCTCAGTCTGACACGATTCATCTACCCAGTTGAAAGAGATTTCCGTCCAACTATATTATTTAAGTAAATAATTATAAAAATTGACTAGTGTGTAAGAGCGTATAACTACACTTAAGGTGTCAACAATTTGATTACTATAATATTTAAAATTTATTGTAGTGAAAGTCTTTTTAAGCATGCGTATTTGTAATAATTGTTATTGTAAATTGCCTTGTGTAATTTGTAATAAGTCTAAGTATAGTGTAAGTAAAATGATTTGAATGGTATTCAAGAGGAATAAACATCACAGGATCGGTTAGACAAATAACAGTTAATTTAAAAAAAAAATAAACGTCCCAAGTGCAGTGCAATACTGAAAGAAATACAAAAATTGGGGTGTACACGACGATAACATTATTGCAGCAAGTAACCGGCCATATGTGTGCTTCTGTGTGTATCCGACCAACTGCTGATCTCTGAATAAGTTAACATTCGCCGAGAGAAAAAAAAAATAGTTTTACTCCCCGACGTTAACTAACCGAAGCAATTTTGGTCGATCCTCCGCCACCGGTCCATTCGGTCAATTGCCCATCGCGACTATTGAAAAACTGTGGTACACGCAGAAATTTAATAACAATAATAAGTATTTTTTTTCCACCGGTTTCCCAAGCTAAGTTCCTTTCTTCCTCCTTCCCGGACACAAAGGTTACATTTGTAATAATCGGTCATACGAATTTATGAAATCACTTCAAGTAAAATAAGTGGAGTATTGAAGAAATGATTTCAATTCGAAACGGAGCCGTTCTCATTCATTTTTATTTCCCCCAGGGTATCGGGGAGGTACTCAGAGTGAAACGCGTTTAGACTCGAAGAAATTTGAATATGTCGAAGGCTAGTTAACACCGTAGAAAGAGAGAGAGAGAGAGAGAGAGAAATATCATTATCGTTTCTTAGAGTAATGCGCCATTTAAAATTACCAAGTGGTAAGAGAGGATGTTCGCACTCCAAAGACACCGTTATTTTATCAAGATCGTTCACGCATGTAATAGAGTTATTAGCTGCATGAGTACTTGAGTAGACGGGTACCACGATTAGATGAGTACAACAGTAGATGAGTACTTGAGTGGAGTGCACTGCTCTTCTTCTTCTTCTTCTTCTTCTCGTCCACATCTTTCTTCCTTTCTTCTCCTTCGCGATTCATTTTTAATTATTTTCATCGTGGTATTTGGAAAATCAGCAACCCCGGAGGGCCGGATCAAACAATCGATAGATTTTCTATTCAAATAAGATTTGTTTAATTTGGCAGAGTACTCGTTTCGTTTTCTTCGCTTTGTTTATTTGTTGTGCTTGAGAGGAAGCTTTTTTTTTAGGACAATAGAAATTCCACGTTTTTGTTGTATTATTTTCATGGCCTCCGGTATGATACAGTGTACCAGGTCAACTTGGAGTTTGCTCTCCGATCGTATACAAATAAGGGAGAGCCAGAGAGAGAGAGAGAGCGAGAGAGAGAGAGGGATGGATCAGGAATTGATCAAGTGAATTCCTTCTGAGAAATTTTCCCTCTGTTTCACGTGTTGATTTGGCGTTTTTGTTGCACAACAAGAATGTCGAGTGACGTTTCTTGATTTGTTTTATTTAGTTCACTTTTAAAAATATACATGTTATAAAATTTCAGATTTATTTTCCGAATAAAAGATGCGAGTCTCCGCGTGAGAGATGATTACAAGTCGATGCTACGGGAATTAGTTCTTAAAGATTGCATAAACATTAACTTTGTTTGTATTGTATATGAGTTGTAATATTAGTTTTTACGTAGTACAATTATTCATTTAAAAAGTTGTCGCAAGTACATTTGATTTGTAGGTCGGTGTACGTGTAAAAGTTTCTTATGTTTTTTCTTCCCGAGTGCGATCACCAACACTTGGTACTGTTTCACTCTTATTTCAGTTTTCAATGAATCTTCCCTAATTTTATGTGAGGCATAAGTAATGTCAGCTACGTTGAAAACTATTCGGTATGACTATAGCTTGTGCCTTACATTTTTTCAAACTCTGATCCGTAATTGTGTTTTAATTTCACTACCGTCTTCGTCTGTTGGTAAATAATCTTCAGTTGTAGTGATGTTTTCTGAAATACATAGTTTCGTAGTAGTGTGTTGTTTCGTCTGTACCGAGTTGTTGTGTTGATTGTTTGGTTTCAGTGTAGAACACCTAATAATCGGAATTTAACAGAGACCGCCTAACAAAAATAGTACAGTAGAAGAGAGGAAATCCAATACTATGTACACGTAAATAAATAAGAGACTCGATACTTAGTTACACTTATATTTTGCTGTTTTAAATAGTCTAATTTACATTACAAATAAGTAAAATTAATCACTAATTGATTTTTAATTAATTAATCTTTACTGTTTCTATTTAAATGAATTATTTTTTTGTTGTTGTTTAATTTTTCGATATTAAGTAGGATTTCTATTCTGTAGTAATTTGCAAACCATTTTAGATCAACTCGGCTCATTCGAGTCTATTAATTCTACTTCCACGTTTTATTGTCTGTTTCACACTCTCGGTTGGTGCACGACTGTCTCGTCGAAGAATTTTGCATCGTTCCATTTATCAAGGAATTCGCTATTGTTTAATGCGTTGGGTCACATCGTACGGGTCTTGTCAGGTTCTCTCGGGGATCTTTCGATCTTTCGAGACCGACGAGAAAAAGCACAAGTAGACCTCATTAAATTGTCCGTAATCTTCGTCAAACTGATAAATTATCTACCTCACTGTGGGACGCCAACAACGTTTAATTCTCTCCGACATCCAGCCGGGTTTTAACTAATACTTCGTTTCCTTCTAATTGCTTATTGATTTTCTCACCTGAGATCTAACCTGAAATAAATCTCTTACCGTTCAATCACTTCTTCGAGGACGACCAATTTAAATACTCCGATCACTTGCTTGTACGTGTGCACGTACCAGCTGGCTCATTGATCGTTGGTGTCGGGTCTTGAGAATGATGTCAGCAACATATTTGACTCTCAGGGGTAGTGGCCAGAGGCGGAATAGTTTCTATGTCATCTCCACGCATTGTTATTGCTTAATAACAATGTTTAATAATAAAACACGTGTAATCAATTACCCGGGACTGGTTGCTTGGTGGGCCATGACAGTACCTGGCCAACTCATTCATTCCACAGCCTTCGTAAATTTTTGTGCATGTTAATTATTCCAAGTCATTACTACCTATGTTTTTAGTCTCGGTGTTCCCTCGGGGTGGCTCCTACGAAAACTATGAATAATCAAGTCAACCCCACCGATGTGGTCGCGGAGTACGAACCGACTCGAACAACCACTCACCCGACAGTTTTAATTCTCTCTAAGCAGCAACTGTTTTGGCTTGACTTTGAAATTTGCATGCCAGAAATTAATTTATGGGCCAAAGAGTCTGAATGGTACCTCTGAGTACCAGGCGGGGGAAGGGGGAAAGAAAGGCTGGCTGTCATTGGGTTAACAATGCCTTTTTTTCGGCAAACTCAAATTGCCATGAGTATCAAGTAATTTGAACTGTCACGAACGACCGCGTTAATCATCCGCGTGCATAATCAGGGTTTAATTGTACCAGCGAAGTAATGTAAGGAACGACAATCTCCACTAATTACTACTAGACTGTTGTCGTGACTATTAGAAAATATTTCTTATTTTGGCGGTGGGAAGGGGTAAATGGTAATTAGACTTGAAAGGGTCTTTAGCCTGTCATTCAAACTGGTTGGTCAAGCTTCTTCTGGAAGGATAAAAGACGTGCTAGTCACTTTCTTATTATTGCACTGAAAGAATGGAAGTATAAGTTGGAAATTACAACGCATCCTCGCCTAGAAAAAAAAGAAACATTCATTCTCTGTTGAATACTGAAATTAATTTTCTACTCGGATTTTGTACACCGAGGAGTCACAGGCAGACTACCGTGGAAGCATTCTCTCTCTCTCTCTCTCTTGCAACTGACAATTCAATTTAATTCTCAATGCATTCGGTCATCTTCTCCTAGATGAGGTTTATAAAAAAATAAAATAGGGTAAGAACCTATTTTCATATGAGGAGCTGTCCATCACTTAGTTTTATAGGAATGTGATTGTGTTGTTTGGTCTCTCGCTCTAACTCTGAAGACATTCAAATTTGAACTGTCTCTAGGACCTACCAGGTGTTCAGCTTAATTGTAAGTACTGACAACAACTGAAAATCAACTGCACGAAACAATGAGACTTGAACGGCGGGTACTTACACCAATAATTTTTAATACCAGAAGTCGGAATAATCGTAATGGAAGTAGTAGTCACACATTTAGTTTCTTTCGTTTAGTGTCAAGTTGTTAAACTTCAAGCTTACTCCGCTGCAGGAATGGTTTGATTACACATAATACTGTCACACTAAGCTCACAGCCTGAAAAATTTTAAATATTCAAACACTATAATTACAACATTATAATTGTAAAATAATTTTTTTTACTGATTAACCTTTTCCTTTTAATTGTTAAATTATAATGTTCACTAACGTATTATATATAATATCCTCAATGCCAAAATGAGACTTACTGGCAACCGGAACTTGCCTACCAACTCTACCATATGAATTAATATGAATATATTTACATTTTTTTAAAATACTTGTTTTTCAATACTGTAACCCTAGTTATTAATAAATAGTAGTCATTAGGCATTAGACAGTTTAACTTTTGTCTCACTTGCACCTTAGGTAGGTGCACCACCGTCCAACGAGAGAAGCAAATTATCGTTGATTTGATGAAAATCGGCCCTTGTCACATTTATAAATAACTTCACGTCGGGTAACTAATAACGGTGAAATCACCTTTATTAGTGTGATTGATACCCGTATTTATCACCGATATTATGCCGCGGATATTGAGAATTTTGGCCGATTACCTCCATAGCCGTTTTCCCCACCCCCACTGCCTTTTCGTATTCGCCTCCGTCTACCGTCCTCCCCTTTATCATTTCCGAACCGATGAGATCAATAAAAATTCCGATGATCCTCCTATCGTTTACCGGACAGGCGATGGACCGTGTTCTGGGAAAATTGTAGACAAGTGTAGAGACGACGATCGGTTTCTTGTTACGAGTGCGGTCTCGTCCGGTCTCTTGTTGATTATTCACAAAACTGTGGACTCGATCGCACTAATTACAATATAAGAAACGGAGTGATGTTATTAATACCTGGAATTAGAGCAATGAAGTAACGATGTTTACAAGAAAAGAATGCTTTAATTACAATGTGGCCGTTTAAACGACCCAAGTGGAATCGTTTCGTGCAGTCATTATAATAACAAGATTTCATTTGATCGGGTAAAAAGGTAGAGTTTGCCTTTCGCCAGTGGGTACTTCTCTCTGCTTAACCTTAAGAATTAAATACCTGCTAACCCCGCACCTACCGATGATTACTAGATTTTATTGTTAGAAAAAAAAAGACTCCTCCGGTTTGATTTTTCTCTTGCGCGTACTTGTCCCGTCTTGTTGTTACACTGGTGAGTCTCTGGTAAAAAAAAACATATTCATATTTTTACATCTCGCATTTCAACACACCACGTTTATTTTGAGTGATAAATATTTCTAGAAATTATTCTTTTCTTATCACTAACTCTCAGATGGTAAAAGTAATAATTTTATAGTTCTCTCCCTTAACCGTGGTTCATTCTAAAAAGTTATTACATAAACATTTATGTAACTTTTAATCCTTTCTATCAAAATATTTTAACTCATATTTAAAAGAATATTTATAATATACATTGATACTTATATTTTATGTGTAATATTAGTTGGCATGTTGTTCTGAAGTGGCAGGAAGTTCTACAAGTTAGATGGTACCGATTGTTAGTTTCAACATGAGTTTCTTTTTGTTTAATTTATACTTCCTTTAAGTGTCTATACAAATTATTTACCGTTGATGCAGCAGCCGCTAGTTCATTTGTCTAAAAAAATTTTAAATTGTTAAAACTTTTACAAATATCCTCTGCTAACTTTTATATCCTCTTGTTTAGAGAACGTTTAATAACTACAGGCATTGTCGACCTCATTTTTATTTGTTACATGTTTATTATTTACTTATTTAATTTATTCAATCGTGCTTACAAACTGCCTTGATTTCTTAATTTCACACGTTAAAAATAGAGGTCTATTGTTTTTTTTTGTGGACGTAAGTGTGCAACAATCCTAATTTCGTGGGCTTCCTACGCGAAAGGGCACCGTAGAATTCAAACTGTAAAGTTTAATGTGAACTACGACAAATTTAAATTTTTATTACAAAAGGTTACTAGCGAAACTCTTGAGAAAAGTCTTAAAAGGTAAAGCAAAAAAAAAAAATGTAAATAAAATAAAATTTTAGTTTCTGTTCTCGCCATTTTATTTATTTATTTCGGTTTTGTTGAGGCCGGTGAAAGCGCACGAGGATTCGATCCCGAAAACTTAATACGGTTATAAATAGAAATAGTAAAAAGTTTTAAACACATTTCAGATAGCTCTTCAAAATATTTATCGTATCGTTTTACAATTTACGACCAACTCACATTTCAAGATGAAGACGCAAATGATGGGAGGTGTACCTGAGAAGAAGAAGAAGAGGTTGCTGTGACAGAGTGAACCATAAATTTTCTAGGAAAAGATACTTCCACGGTGTGCCTGGCGAGGCTACTTTGTACCAATTCCTACGCGTATTTTGTATTATTATTTTATTGTAATTTTACCTGACTACTTCTCTAAAATGGCACAAATGACTGTTTTTCGGAAACGTTACATTGTGCAATTTGACCGACACCCACCACAAAAATTTACAGTCTTTGGGGAACTGGGATTGTTGTATTCGCTAAAATTAAAAAGTAACTGAATATTACGATGAAACATACCCTGAGTGAGACTAAAGTAATTTTCTACTTACATTTAATACAATACATTCGGTGTAGTTCTTGTTCCACCTGAATTTACATCTGAATTTAATCACAGGATGATGTGTCTCCTCTCTGTCTCCCGGACTAATGAACTTCACAGGGGAAATAGATCGTATGACCGGATGTTGGCGGTGTGATGAGTGACGTGTATTGATTTTTGTGCGTCTTGTACCACGTCTCGTGTACCACGTCAAATGTGTTTTTTTTTTTTACCTGAATCGCAGTGTCTCCTTTCGAAAGTTAATTGTTTTCATAATATCAAAAGAACTGTTTGCCATTCGCAATGAATCTACCGGTCACTGTTTCTTGAGCAACTTACGCTCAAGTAACTCAATGAATTGGAAGATCCGAAATTGGCAATCAATAAGACAATCTCAAATCGAAGGAAAAGCAATATTCCATTTGTGGTGAAATCGCAAGAAAGGAAGTACAACGATACACGAGATGAAACTTTGGGAAAGATTTACTTTACATTTCCCGGTTCACATTAGTTTTACTTTCGGGACATCCTGTTGGGTTGTTAAACCACGTAATGCACATCCTTCCATCAATTTTGGTTATTGGGTGTCGAATTTCGCTTTTCACACTCCTCTACTGCTACTCCTAGTTATCCGTCGACTTTTCCATTGTCCTGCCCTGATGGGCGCTAGCAATCGAATCCGATCGCGTTTCCTGTTCTCTCCGCTTACCTGACCAACACAAGAAGGACGGATAGGAAAAAGGCAAAGGTGGTCATTAAGAATCGATTAAACGGGACAAGATATTCCATCATAGACTGCGTCGTAACCAGTTAACAATTAAATAGTCAAAAAACTGTAGAGAACGTGATTTCCATAACTTGGACGAATCCATTGCCGGATTGGAACACTCAATAACCGCACACCCTGGAGTTGGAGTTAATTTTTTTACTTTTCTTGGAAGGCGTGTAATTTATTAACAGTAAACTATGTAATTATTGATTACATATTACTCATTGGTTTTTCGATCCTTATGTCAAATATTGGCTTTGAGGAATCGATCCGCGATCGGGACTTGATCAAACTGCCCGTTTCGTCAGAGGCTTCCAAGGCACTCGCAGTGAAGTTCCTTCCCGGGCATTCATCAACTCATCTCTGCATCTTAGAGTTACGAAAAGTTCCGGTCTCGGTTTCGGTATCGACTCCTCCCGATGAAATTCAGTCCTAACCTGAACCTTAATAGTAATAGTTTTCCAATGTAATAAGCATTAACCGACGATTACCAGAATTTGGACACGAGCTGTATGGAAGATTTATCCGCTAATTATGCGCCATAAAACTAGAACCTAGATACTCATAAAAACGCGAGTTATGATGATGATGTGGGCGACGATAATAATGATAATGATAATCATCGCCGGATTGTGAAAGATACCTGATCGTGAGTTTTGTTTTGCAAATATATGCATCGACTGTTTATTTAACTTTAAGTGTCATTTAAAGAAATGTAGCAGAACTTTTTCATAGTTTTCGGACACAGTCCTGGGAATCTTCGAACGAGATCAATCAATCAATCAATCAATCAATCAATCATTGGCTCTCGAACCGTTCCCCGTTGCTGTTACGACTCGACAACTTACTCTAATTAAACAAACCTAATCAAATAATTGTTATTATTATGTTCGAACTATTACTTCGACTATTATAAGGCACCAGATCATTTTTCGATCGTTTCGGCTCCTAGGTGAAACCGTAAATGGGGTCTACGGGGGACACGAACCTCAGGTATCCAATCATCAACTCCACATTTGTATGGGTACCATTACCCTCCGTCAGTTTAATAAATTTCCACTTATTTTGTTGTGCATTCGATTGCCGTGGCCTCGGGTGGAGAACAAAAGTTCAGTTTCCGTCCGAGAAATTAAATTTGATTTCTCAAGAGACGTTTTGTAATCAAATCTATGCAAAAACGTTGTAGCCCGGCATTTGCTCTCGAAGGCATCTGCAGCTCACTCACTACAACCCGTTTAAATTGTTCGCGGTTTGAAAACGCGTGCGTACAAATTACATTCGAGGCAACGTTTTTTTTTTGTTTCTTGCAGATGCCTACCTTAGACGTTTCCACCTCCTTATTACATGCCGGACATTTCTTTTGGTAAAAAAAAAGAAATACCAAATCGATAAATCGTTCGAGAGTTGAGTAAGGCACCATTTCATTCTGTGCAATTCTTATTTTAATTTTCCCATCAATTTTATTACTTTTACATGGAGTCTCACAATACATGAATTTAAAAAGTGAGGTTCGCCTGTCAGTGAGTACCCTATTTTTTTGCATTCTAACTAATTTGTATCATCAACTAACATTTCTACCAGCAAAATAAAATTCTCGCGGAAAGTTGAAATGTAAAAATGAAACTGAAAATATTGAAATTTGAGAATAATTTTACTGTAAATTCAAAAATTAAAGTTACGTAAAAGTACATTTAAAGTTTTATATATAAGCAATAACAATAAAACATAATTTACAATGTTGTCGGACAATTACATTTGTAATGATAGTTTCGTAACTACAAGTCTTATCGTTGCACAAACGTTTTGTCAAAAATTAATTATTCTTTTTCAATTCTGAAATTTTCAAATCAGCAGGAGTTTATAAATACTTAATAAGGTTGTACTTTTAAGTTGTTAAGTTACGGTCTATACAAAATAATGCTAAACTTAGAGAATAATATACGAAATTGTAGAATGATAACATCTGCTGTCAGCATTGATGCCACGATGTGACACGTTAAAAGGAGAATCTAATTTACGTTCGTCGCATAATTTCAAGAGTATCACCCGTACTACTCACAACTCTACCAATTCAATACTACAGTAATCAGAAGAAGAAAAGTATTGTGTGAATATCGTAGAAGTAAACGCGGCACGGGTACTCACCCGCGCGTCGAGATGAATACCCGTGTTACTTGGACGTCACGTTTCAGAGGGTGTCATTTAGGACGGCAGTACCAAATTTCTCTCCTCCTCCAGCCTATTCCAGAAAAAGGTAAAAAAAAAAAAAAATAGAAAAAGTAGAGGACGGTCACGGAAACGCAGTTTATCATGTCAAAACGCAAATAATAGAAATTGATGGACTTGCTAAATGCTAATTGGTAAATCGAGTTCCTCTGCCTCTGACCGTCCGTCCGTCCGTACATCCATCGACTTCTTGCACAACAACACCCCTCTCGCCACATGTCCACGTTTCAATTTAGTCAAAGAACTAGACGAAAAAGAAGAGCTACGAGATCTATAAATATTATATGAAAACGATAATCACGGAATCAAACGTATTCCGACTGTAGCAATTTTAATAATTCTTCCATGGGATTTGTGATTACTAGTTTTGTGTCTCTGCGAAGCATGATTGACCTTTAAATGATTTCGAGTCAAACAATCCTAATCGATTACAAAAATCAAAATAAAAAAAAAATTGTTATTTCAACAAAATAATGACTGTTCGAATGCAGCGAACTAAGGTTAAGAAACGAACGAAACCACAAATGGAACTTGCCCGGTGTGTTTACCAAACGGAACGAGTTGGTCTTGTAAGGAAGCACATAAAAGGGCAGAATCTGGAATGGTGTGGCATTAGAGTGTTGCACGAAATTAATCACGGGGAGGGGGTGGTGGTTACAAATGGTAGGAGACGCAGTAGAAGGAGGAAAAGAAATAATTTCGGTATAATTTCTAGAATAGAGAAGAAGAAAAAGAAAATATTCTAATTGTAGTGGAAGAAGAGTTTCCTTTGAATTTCAGGTACGTGCTGGTTAAGTGAAAAGCCGTAATTACAAAAAATGCGATAACCGTCATGGCGATCCTTTCTGTGGAGTTACGACAATTAGGCTGGTTAATTGTTTATTAACTCGCGTGGTTCGAAGCAGTAAGCACCACTTCCTGCAGAGACAGTGAAAATCCAACCCGTGGCTCCATACCCCCGGGGGACTGAGGTGGCTGACCGCTGTACTTTCCCTGAACCATAAAGCAAAGTAGTTTTCAAAGAAGTTCTTGTGATTCTTCTCGGTTTGTTTCTTATTAATTTTTCAAAGAAAACTTAAACCGGATAATCCGGAAAATGGGTCAAATTCGTTATGCTTACGCACGGGGCCCTGCATTTATTATATGTAATTCTTCCGCGAATTACAATATTAGACTTGGGAAGCATGGAGGTGGATAAATGTATGGTTCGATGAAGGAAAAACGGTAAAAAAAGGAGTAATGTGAAAACAAACCACTCGACACGAGTTAATTTTTACGGGGAGTTGAATGTTTTGTGGGAGTAGTACATTTGGTTTAATATATCTTTTCTTCTATTGCTCCATATTTTCAATACAACTAGTCGAGTATTAATAGAAATTACTTACCACTCAAAAACTCTGGATGTGACGTTTCTGTTTAGACGAGTGTGTTCTTTTTTTTTAATTATATTGCCTTCTGATCCCCCGGTGTTTTGCCTTTTACCAAATATCGGGGTGCTTAATTTTTCAAAAAACGTAAAAAAACCTGATTTTAATGAACTCCTTCCTAGGCTCACCCTTTTATGCTTAATGCTTCTATTAATATTCTCAGCGGGTGTCATGAATAATTAATACTAAACTTTATTTTAGTTATAAATATTAGTGAACAACAATAGTTCTGGCATGTAGCTAGTGTTGCGATGTGTAGTGATGATTTATATATTTTTAATAAATCATTTATAAAGAATAAATGACATCGCATCGTATAAATCGAAGACAACTAACGGAAGGGTTGGCTGGGTGACTTGAGTGTGAAACCAACCACGTGGGTCACCCTTAGCTTCAGTCAGGTGACAACAATTAAAACAGTACTGCTGGGATAAACACGCAAGTCGTAACAACACACAACCGTGTGTAAGATTTAAGTAAAAATAAAAGAAACTCTTGCCTGAAAGATGCCACCATATTGAATCGAGTTAATAACGGATAAATCATAAATGGTTCTCTCGAACCTTCTCCTCTTCTGCCATTCCAATTAACCAACATTTTTACACGTACCAAAGGAAACGAACAAAAAAGGAAAACTAATTTTAATTTGTTGTGTTTCCCCCGGTTCGTCAATGGAATTTTTATTAGTACTGTTAAAATGGTTAATGACCCGTAGAAAATCAGAGTTTTTTCAAAAATTAAAAAAAAGGAAAGAACGATAAGTAATTAAAAAGTCAGGCATTCGGATGGATAGAAAAAGATTTATATGTGGAATGAGAGTGAATTTGTGGAACAGAAAATTGTGAAAGGCAGTAAGTAGACTAATAGTAGACGAAAATAAGTCAAATGGAAGGGAATGATACATACAAATAAACAGTACTAAGGTAAAATGTGCATTTTTGTAATAGTGTTTGTGACCAAGTTGTGTACAAAAGCTACCTGGACCGACAGAAGATGGAGAAGGCAGAACTTCTCAGAGTAAGAGAAAGGTCCCAGAGCAGGATCATTAGTTCTGGCTCAGGTTTGGTGCTGTAGTTCAGGTGCACAAGTTCATGCAAAAGAGGGAGGCATTTTGTTCTTTAGAATTTTATCTACAGGGGATGTCTGAAATGAAGACGTAGTATCTGCGTCAATGCCCGTAGAAAGAAGTTTTTGAAGCGAAAGTTTATACTTTACATAAAAGGAGTTTCGCGAATTCTTCTTCGGAGTGTGAGGAATTTGAATGTGGCATTTGGTCTACTGTTTGCTTTCCAAAATCTTGGCAGTTATTTAGCCGAACCCTTCCATCGGTGTGAATAATATTTATTATTTGGCTGGGGTTCCTGGAAGTGCTGAAACTTTGTGGCCTACGGAGAATTGAAGAAACCTTCTACATTCGGGGAACGCATTATGGGACAGTCTCCTTTAACAATTTCGGGGTTCTACCTGTACATTGAACAAGTTCAATAACCACCTTGTAGTACCTTTACGGTGACTTTAATTATATGGGGGAATAATGCAACACTGTGAGGACGATTTTTTTTTGTAAAATGAGCAATGATTCTGCAAACTCAGAACTAAGAAGTCAGTAGTTATTGTACGGTCCAGTACAAGTTGCTGAATTTTGAAAAGGAAACTATAAAAGTGAAGGTGATTGTACCTGTTTGTAATGTATTTATTTATTCAATAACATTGTTTTCTAGACAATATATTTTAGATATAAGACACCGAACCCTATTAATTTAAACCGAACGGTTACCTATTTAAACTTTTATGTGGGCTAAGAGTTTTCTGATTACTACAATTTACCACCGAGAATGGTGATAGTAATATCGTGGAACGTAAAAGAAGACATTACTTGTGATTATGCTTCGTAAGGAGAGGAGGTTTCTAAACGAATTTTGTAACTAGAAGTAGAAATTTTCATGGTGAATTATCATAAAACATTTTATTAATTTGAAAAATATATAGAGAATAATGGGCGGCATAATAATGCATAAGACGTGTAACATGCAAGGAGTTGAAACAGTAACTTTATACAACCAACATAGTTTTATCGGAAATGTAGTTCTCCTTTGCTTCAAAATGTCTGATCTCATTACAATGACAGCGTTCCTTGAACTACCACCCGGTGAACAAAGAAATTTGTATTTCTAATTCAAATAACAGGTAATTGGTTCGCTCTAAACCGAATTGTCGAAGGCATGAAAACAAGTGGAATTTCTGAAGGAACAAGCGGAAATGAAAATTGATTTCCGTTTTGTTTCGTTCTTATTCACGCGTCATTATTTGAAGAAATTAAAAAAAATAGGCACCGTCGAGGAGAAAAAAAATCGTGTCTTTAGCATCAAGTTCATCCACCCTTAAAGTTAAGAAGAGAAAGGAATGGTTTCTGTCGTTTTTACCACTCTTTCTCAATGAAAATTAAAAGGGAGGAAAAACCTGATTTAATAAAGCGAGCGTAACAAGCGTATCTTCCATATTCTTCGTAAAATAAAATGGTAAACTAATTTTCATCAGTTCCTGACATTAAGTCATACGCTCGATTTACTGTCGCCAATTTTCCAGCGGAGAGAAGAAACATTATTAATAAGTGAAGCAAGGTGTTAAAGTTAAGAAAACAGGCACGCGGGACTCTTTCACCCCGGCAGATTCTTCCGGGTGCCTCCGACCCTAGAAAATTCCGCCCCGGTTTTCGGCAGTAAATTTCAACAGCCCCTTGCATCACGTTTTTAATTTTCTTCTTCTGCTGTTGCTCTTCTTCACCTTCTGTTTCCACTTGGTCGTGGCCTTTCTGCATCTCCTCCGGTTTCCTCCCCGGACTTTTCCTTCGTCCATTTTCATATTTTTCTATTATTGATTACTCCCACGTGTCATTTATCCTGTTACTCTTCTTCACTTTTCCATCATCTAATTCCCAAAGTCCGTCTCAATCATTATGGCCGCCGGTACTTTCTTAAAAATTTCTTTCTCTTTATTTATCTTTTCACGTATACTTTTCCACGCATTTCTCATAGTGACATTTTCCATTTTAATAAAATACCACGTCACAAATTATTGACGCCTTCATCATGCGTTTCCGCTAACAGTTTTCCATACGTTCAACTGCTTTTTCTATTTTAAAAATCATTTTATACACGTATCTAGGAACATTAGTTCTTCTCCATTGACCAGGCAGCATTCTACTTAAGTCGTTTGTTAAAAGATAGCAGGATTTCGTTTTTTTGCCGGAAATATAACATGGTAAACCGTTTCATTAATGGTGGTGCCCCCGAAAAAGCAAGGTGTGCTCGTTCATCTAAACCACACGATTCATTTGTTCATGTCACTTAATGTCACCCTCCGCTATGGGATCTTCCAACACCGCAAATAGAAGAAGGATGGATGCTGATAAATTCTTACTAGATAATTCACATGCTCTTTTAAAGAATGGATACGAGTCGTTGCAATTTATCATCTGCGAATACGATAGGCCATCGCACCATTAAGAATACCACTCGTGTTGGTATAATTGTCTTGTTGAATCCTTTCAGAGTGTGCCAATTTATTCTCCATGTACAATTTTTTATTTATATATTAAATAAATCAGAGTAAGTCTCCTTATAAGTTCGGTGTCCGATATTTACATTCTCGCCACGTAAAATCATATAAATTAATGTCGAACACTTGCAAAATAAATGCTTGTTGGGTTACTGCTCGAGAAGTGTGCGCTCTCCGTCAGAATACAAAACTCGTTTGTTACATAAATAATACTTATTTATAAGTTCACAGAAATTATTTTTTCAATGTTGAAGTTTCAATAAAAGCTCGGGCACCAACGAGAACTTGACTCTCCCCTCATTTTGTCACTGTCTTACCGTCCTAGCCAAGTGCATAAGTCAACATAATCGCATGTCGAAAAACCTTAATTATGTTATAAAAATTAGTTTGAAAACTATAAAATTTTCACTATGAAACCGACAACTTCACCCCGTGATCTTTGCAGTTTTAAATATATTTAACACTACTTTGATAGGCGTTTCGCATTCTTTGATGGCTAGGTATACAAAGAAAACACATATCGGGTGAATATGCGGCGGCGAATGACTATGATAATCTAGGATTTCACCATTTTGCGGCCTCGGACACGCCTTCTCTATTTTTCTGCCCGTGTAATTTTTGGAAATGGACGCCTTTCCTTCAGACCTCGTCTTGTTTTGCCGATATAGGAACTCACCATGCATTCCTGATGCTTCTTTTTCACTCCGGTTAAAGCGATTTTCCCAGACGGTTGGCAATTAATGATTTGACTACTCAAATAAAAAAAAAATTCAATGGAAAAATGGAAGAAAATGGCGTTTGATGAGATGAGAGAAAATTGGAAGTCAAACACCTTCGTTACATTATTATTATTATTATTATTCTGCAATTTAAAATGGAGGGTACTTATATTCAGTAAGATTTATAGTTGAACATTCGCTGCATGAATTTGACGGAGCCTCTTGTTTAAATTTTTTGCTAATAAAAACTTATTTGAGATGCCGAAAAGCAAATTGAAAATTTTAGTTCAGAAACGCACTTATAATCGAAGGAATTTTAATCGGGCCAAATTTTAAATTTACAATTATTACATTATTTTTGCGTTTCAGTCAAAGCCAACTTCATTTATAATTGTACGATATATATTTATATAAAAACATTTTATTCTTTATTTCATTCAATTTCGTAATGGTTATTGAGTCACACCACGTCTCCTCACACGAGTATCACCAGGTTATTGACATTTATCACTCATTCCATTTATCAAGTAATACACCACAATGCCGTCATTGACCATATGTTTGATATAGAAGATTGTGGTGAATGCCATGTGCTTTACTTTACTTTACTACAACCTAACATATTTCTACTGTTGCATGTATCATAAGTAGTTGTAAAATAATTGCAACTTCTCGTTCAAAGAATGGAAGACTCGTTAAATATTGGCACAAATAATTTCATGCAGACTTGGTTTGGATAAATTGGCAAGCATTGCTAATTTAGGTATTACATGTGTCAGTTGTTTATTCTACTGTTACTCGCTCTAGTAGGTTCACGTTCTCTGTTGTTCATTCTTTGATGAGTGTCATTGTTTTATGATTCACTTCTACCCTGAGTAAAAGTATAATGAAGTTTTTTCAAGTGTTGACAAAGTTGAATAGGACTTAGTCAGTTGGAGGCTACAATAAGTTAAGTTTTAGGTACTTTTAATAAATAACATATATGTATAGAATTCAGAAGGCGCACTCCTACAAAATTAAAAAGCGTGACAAACAAGATTTTGTCAACCCATTTGGTCTTACTTTATAAGCCTGGATCGTTTTTAATTAATGATCTCGTGAATGTGAAAGTAATTCACCCCATGAAGAGAGGTCTGTCTCTAATGGGAGAAATTGTGTCAGTCACTTGTGTTCTTCTGAAAATTACGGTAATGGCAAGTGGTGTTATTTTCCTAACATTAATTCTCAGAGAATTTTGCATCCGCCACAAACTTATTGCATTCACGAAATGTTGCCCTTACTTTTTGCACGGTATGAAATAGAAGTAAATTGAATTCCTACCACTATTATGGAAAGATTGGAATAAAAAGTACTGATTATGTAAAGAATCAATTATATATTGAAGTAGAAAGGAAAATTAATAATTCTATTAAAATATTTCTCTCAATTCACTCCCATCTCTCTTAAGCAGGCCATTCTTGTTTTGCCGGTTGTACGCCAGGAGCGCTGTCGGCGGTCAAAAACCAGTATGACACGAAACGGTTGATGCTGTAGGGGTTTTATGAAAAACTTTTGTATTTTTAATTACTTTAAATGATAAGACTTTACAATCCTTGAAACCATGTGTCTGTAGTAATTCAATTCGATGTTGTACTTAAACGTAACATTCCACTGCTTGACGAAAACTCAATGGAACCCGCCAACAACGAGATGCTCAGTATGAACTTTATGTAAAGGAAAATGCTTCGTCCAAGGGGTACTTTAGCCAGAGCCTTGTATGACAAGTTCAAAGCCGATGAAGAGCTTAAGACTATTGATAAGAATGAGGTAAGACTATTATGATTATGCTCAATACTTGCGACAATCAAATCTTAAAGACATAACCTAACTTGGTATGGTGCTGGAGAACGCCAACATTCGCTTACAATTTATTTAGAAGGATTGCTTTCCGCAAAAGCTTGCTTCGCTTTTATTTCCCAGTCATATACTTAGGATGTACATTACTTTAAATTCTTTCAAACTGTTCTAAATGAGTATGCTCATGAAATGAAAATCATGCAAAGAAAGCCTAAATAGTCATGAATAATTTGCAAACCATATTCATTGTCTTTGTAAGAGAAATCAATCAATGTTATTATAAATTTCTCAGGATAACAGTGATAAGGTTATGGATATGTGTGATGTTTACAACTGCCACAGTTGAAATTTTCATAATGAAGTCATGCTGAAATTAACTTATTATTATTTAAGAAGACTTCAATAACAAATTTGAATTTCATTTTATTTTAAACTCCTCAACCAATTTTTAAGATGCATCACTTAGAGGATTCACTTACAGATTCAGATTCAATAGTATTTAAGATGAACCATTACACACTCTTCACACCATTAAACAAACTCAATGTATACTTCAATATAAATTAAAAACGCTACAATATGGTTACTCAAAGTTTGATCATTTTTTGTGCAACATGTTTAATTTTAAATATTTAATTAAATAAATGAGATGAATTTTTAATTGTTAGGTGAAACATTAGGGACAGTTACAAATGTTAATGTGTGATATTAAAATTGGACAGGGCTGCTTATATTTAATTTGTGTGGTTAGCCAAACCCTGTAATTTGATTATATTAAGAAAAATGGTGCAGAGATGCCATCAATATTCACTTCTCATTTGCCAATAGCATAACTCATAACTTTCGAATGGAACAGAATAGAAAAGCATCACAAATGAGAAAATCAAAACCTTTCCAGGTCAATTTCAAATAATTGATTTAATTCAATAAAGTCAAAATTTGTGGAAAATTGCATCACATTTTGTACGGTTCGTAGAACTCTTCGTGTTTGTCTCCATTTCATTTATTATTTAGCTCGAAAGGTCAAAGAAATTTCAGAACGTCTTCCCTTCATTTAAGAAAGAACACATTTTGAAGTGTCCTACGTTTCATTTAATACATATAATCTTCTGAAAGTAAGAGTTGGACGTTAAGTAAAATTCTTTTGCCTCAAAAATATGTTTGTCTCGTCTTCGTCTTCGTTTGTCTTCGATTTGTGGGATTCTGATAGGTTTCCTCTACAAAACCTCTGTGTAAATAACAATAGTAGAATTCGTGTAGTAGTTAGCGGAACTATTCATGCTTGAACAAGGAGAATGATGTTTGGGGTGGTAAACTATTAATTTCGTGGGCCACAAGTTGAGGTGTAATTTGACTAGTTCCCCATCTGGTCTTTGTTGTTGTTGTTGTTACTGCGCTGCGGTTGTTACACCTCCCTTAATTAGATTTCCGAAATAATTAATCAAAATTGATTAATTAAAGATGTATTTTTGAATATGAATAAAAGACAATCTCAAATATGAAGGTTGTGTACAATTACCATTTGACGAGAGTCATTCAAGCGTCAAGTCACCCTGACAAATCGTTAATTATCTTACCTTTCCAATTACACGCAACTACACGACCGGGTTTTTCTTTTTGGCCTTTTAATTTCCATTCCTTTCCTTCGTCTAGGTCTAATCATTTCTTTTTCTATTTGTCTATTTATTTATTTATCCCTTGATGCGTCGAAGGGCTCATTTTGTA
Organism: Polyplax serrata; assembly: GCA_037055365.1. Lineage (NCBI taxonomy): Eukaryota > Metazoa > Arthropoda > Insecta > Psocodea > Polyplacidae > Polyplax > Polyplax serrata. Next base: position 17,087,557 of record JAWJWE010000001.1, read on the forward strand.
CTAGGTTGCTACTCGTGTTTTCCTTTCTTTTACCCTCATAATTCAGTGGGTTCTGAGAGTGAAATGTATTAATGTGTTGATTCATGAAGAGAGTACTGTTGACGAGTACGAAACGACAATGAGGTGCACTGAAATCATAATAAAGGGAACAATCGCGAAAATGGAAAAGTACCGAAAAGTGTCACCACCGATGATCCTTTTGTATAACGAACGAATACACACAGGCCAGAAAAGTGTACCTTCCTTAAATTACTGCAGTAGGTTTAACACCTACCAACCTATTCGTGTTTTCGGTAGTTTCACAATGAATTTAATTCATGGGAATTGTTAAAAACTATGACGCGTTAAAATACGGATGCCATGTTATTTCACTGTATTGTAAACAAGGAAAATTAAAGTTGTTTGACACTGAAAATTGGTAACCTACGTGTGCGCATAAAAAAAATGACAATTCTCTTTTGTAATTACGAAGGCATTTTGCCATTCTTAGTATCAAGTCCTTTACTAAGAATGACAACCAATCTACGCCGCTTTTACTAACTATCCAATCAAATTAATTGTGATTGTCCAAATGGTTTTAATAATGAAAACGGTCGTTATGTTTGAATCACCGAAATTAATTGATTATTACAAATTCTTAACGTCTAATTGGATATTCTCGTAATTGGCTTTGCAACTTTCCAGAGTACCAATTTGTAGGAGTTTGTCCCTTTAAATACAAATACCGGGAAAGCGATGCGGAAGAATTTAAAAAAAACGAGATTTTTATGAGTATTATATATTACTTATGATTATTATTACAACTGAAGAATAAGAAAATTCTACGAGAAGTAGAAGTCAAAAAGAAAAAGCATTTAGTTCCAAGTTCGTGTCTGCCTTTCTACTTTTATTATAATGATAGTCTGTCTTTTTAATAATGTTTAATTTCGTTTTATCTAAATGAAATTGTTTCCCTTGGATATTCATGTTTCTTATTGTCATTGACATTTTTTACAGTTTTTATGAGTTTTCATTCTTCTCCAATGATTTTCATGGTAGTATTTAGTGCCACCTAGCACTACGTTCACCCGGTTGAAAACAAAGAAGACTTGTATTACCATTAAAGCTTGGCTATATTGAATTAATAATTGCTTTGAAGTAGTACAGGAAAAATTAATAAATTATTTACAGTAAGGTTTTATTTTACGGAGGGGTGGAAGATGTCTTGGGAAATATAGGAAACAAAAAGAGTGTTCCCCCATTTGTGAATGTGATAGAAAAATATTCAACTGGTGTCTTTCGAAATTTATGTATGCTAATTAAAACAAATTCAAAACTTAAGAATGCAGTTGTTGGTATGACCAGAGAAAAAACTGACTTGTTTAATAATGTCATGTTAGGACTCTCTACACAGCGAATTACAAGACCGGTGGTCTCAGGCCGTAAAGACAATGCCCCGTGGAAGCTGATAAAAAACGTTAACTCGTTTCACACTGTCAGTGAGTTCAAAGTCTGGAAGTTCTCATTTCACAGACATAGACAAAGGCGAATGATTTCTATGATTTTGATTATGCGTTAAAGTGGACAAAGAAACAGGCCGAACTAGTAGCCGTAGCTAAAGAAATCAAAAACTTGACCGAAATGTTGGACGATGCTGGAAGTTGTATTTTGGGTAGAGGCAGACACAAGAAGTGAATGAAATTCAAAATGTCATGGCGTAGCAGTTAACTTCGTGATTCAGGTAGACATAGAGTCACCATACAAATGTTGGAATGTAATTTACAATAAAACTAAAATTAATAATTCGACGATGATAATAATGATAATGATTAGAATATAATTTGATGTCAGTTGTTATGGGAACATGGACAATCTTCTGCTACCGGGTATTATTCACTTGTTAGGTCCCAAACCCGGGTACCTGCCAACTTGAATTTTTCTATTACGATTAGACATCGGCGTTGTTTTCTTTAAATTTTTCTATTTGCCCTGTAGAGCAGTGCTATTTTACAACTAAAATGAAGAGTGCATGTCCGCTTATGTGTGTGTGTGTGTGTGTGTTCAGGAGCAGGAGAAAAAGATGTAGCCTGCTATGAGGCGTGACGAAGTTAACGTATATTTTGTATTTTAATTTTAATGACTTTGGATAGTTGGACATGTCGTTTGGCTAGAGGAGGTGTTAGTATCAATATAATTAAGGTTCTTTAATCTATTAAATTATTGTAATTATTAGTCTCCTTTTGACTTTAACGTATTAACGGTAAACCATAGCCGTTTTTTCAAGCGATCTTTTTCTAAAATTCACCTTTCCGTCATTGGGAAGAGCAAAAGTTACTTGCGGGCCTTGCTTGGTTCCCAATCGATGTATTAATTAAACCTTAAAGAAAGCCTACAATTTGTAATTTTCTAAATTTTTACCATAATTCGTTGCCGAAAGGCCACCGCTTCAACGTTCAAGTTGATTCGGGAAAACTACATATTTTTTTATAAAGTACATATTTTAATAGTGGCCCGCTTCGTCATAATTTTCCTACCTTTAGAGGCAATTTTAGTAGGCCACTTAATATTTTATACTTTGGCGTGAACCGCAGTTTTGCTATTTCTAATATATACTTCTTTTATATTTTTTGATTACTTCAGGGAGTCTTAAATTGGTCTCAATACCTTCATTCCTATTTTTTACGAATTTAAGGCCTGTGACAGATACTGAGAAAGTACTGTTTTAATATACGTATATTTATATTAATTACCGTAGTGGAGTTTGTTCATGTTTGGCGATAATCCTCGTGTCAGTAGTACAATGAATGATGTTAGCATCACGAGAAGGAACAGCTAAATTGATAGAAAGTAACATTATCGTACGCAGTAATGCAATTTCCTTGTTTTAAAGTCTTTATTTTTGAGAAGAAACTTCTGAAAAGTTTTTAAAATATTTAAAGTGCAGATATATATTTTTAGTGTACATCTTCATTTATAGGGTAGAGTAGAGAGAGTATTTAGTCGAGTCTAGAGTTGTACTCAAACCTAATTAGTGCAGACCATCAATCAAAATGTAGTTCAATGTTACTTGGTCGAGTAATACGTGAAAAATTAAACCGACCTACTGTATTTGGTCTCAAGGTTCCTAGTCCAATAATAGGTATATTAGTTATTCTATGCCCTGAGTTTACTATTACTAATTGTTACCTGGTAATTTCATGAAGGCGCACTAATTTTATCATTAATGAGGATTGAAGTCGAAGTCAATTATTTAGTTTCAAATTTTAGATTGCTCACATAATTCTTTTAAAAATTTCGTTTGCGAAAGGATTGATTTCAGTGGACGTTATTTATTGCTCTATCGTAATTAATCTCTTGAAAAAATTCGTATATAACGTGAAATAAGTTCGGTTGGAACTCTTGCGGGGTGAAATTGAATTTGGGTATCAGTTATGACTTTGTAACCTTTGCCTATACTATGACTGTTGACTTTTCAAAAATTAGTAGGAAAGTTGGAGGTCATTGCGATTGTTCCAGATCGATGATCCTAACCTTTTTGACCGATGATTCTTTGATGATGATGCCTTTTTTGCATCGAGTGGTACACTTCTGGAAATTGCTTCTCCATTACTCTTTCGATGAACATTATTGCGTTTAAATTACAATTTTACAGGGAAGTAGTAAAGCCGAATGTAAACGTTAAAAATTACGAATTGTAGGAGATCGGTGCTTCAGTCCATAAGTAAAACAAACATCTGAAATGGAAACTATATATCATCCATTGATTCGGCCGTTTTATTTTAAGAGCCGTCATTCCCTGGATGAAATATACTGAATGATATCTGATAAGTCGATACAGATTGTGATACATGGTCTGATTTACACGCATTCACGTTTAATAAATTTCAGAAGTCTTGTGAAACTTGTGACAAAAAGTTTGCTTTGCAACAGCCACGTTTAATTTATTTACGGCGGTCTCGAGTTGATTTTTCACAGTGAGAATAACGAAGGTGGACGAAACTCTCCATGATTGATGACGACGAGTTTCATTTGATTAATTATCGATAGAAAAAATTGGGAGGCTCCAAAAAGGCGTACAAGGTCGCACCTGTAATAATTAAATAAAAAAAAAGTTGTGTTTTTAATGAGTCTGAGCTAGTGAGATGCGGCCAGAGAGAAGTTATCTTGTACAGAGTCGAGATAGAGTTATCCTTTGTTAAAGTAAGCCGTTTCGAAAGGCTGTCACAAAGAAGAAGGTAGTTGAATTAAAGACTCGTTATTTCTTTCAGGTTGTTTTAATTTGCTACAAAGGAAAGCAAACGAAAGATGAAGGTGGCTAATACCAGTAAAAGAATCATTTCCATGGGGTTTGATGAGTACCGAAAATTATTTGGCTTCAATGGCGTACGAAAGTGTTCGAGAGATGTTTTTATTTAGAACTTAATTTAGACATGAAGTAACAATTGCTTGCTTCCTGTCTATCTTTCGTTTTTGCTTGCTACACCTGTATAGAAATAATTAAAAACAATATTTCACGTAGCGAGTACGCAACTTTTATCAAATACAATAGATTGAATTAATTAATTAAGTTCTGTAAATTAACGTGCTAAAATTGATTCTATATTGGAGAAATTAGGTTTGAAGTGAAATGCCTTTCACAATTGTCCAGGTGAGATGGTCCAGGTTGAGGTTGTTAATTAGTAAGTGAATAACGGGTCCTTGGCGGTACTTAAGTCGCATACTTTTTTATTTTGTATGTACAGGAAAGATAACGTGTGAGGAGCACGAGAATGAAAATTATGACTTATTGAGGTGTTCGCTGGGTAGTTGGTAGGAGGTTAAATCATATGGTAGTGTTAAGAAAAATAAAAAGGTCAAAAGTTACGAAGTGTTGAATGGTGCTTCGATCGTGGGTGGATACGTGTAGGATTTACTAGGAGGGTAAGAACCCAAAGAAATTAATTTCTATAATGAGAATCCTGGTCAAATGATTAATTTATTAATCTATTAGGAATTTTTTTGGAAGTTATGGTTCAATAGGAAGCCAAGTACGTCTGTTTGGTAGCAGTTCTGCATTTAATTCCGGGATTGGGTATCCTGTTTTTGTGTAGATCTAATCAAATCAGATAGTTTAACATTTTGTGGCGCACTAAGAACGATTTTAGCCTTTTGAAATTTCACCAAATACTGAGAGATGCCGTAAAAAATTTATTATATTTTTTGAGTGAAAAGAGGCGTTGTTTACTAATCATTCAATTTTGTTCCGAGTAAATTTTTTTTGGTACCTGAGCATATGAGGCGGCAGAATCGGGTAAATCAGCTTCTGGATTATGCTACCGGGTTGATAATTCTTTTTATATAAATGGGAAAAGTGCACTGTAACGCCTCTGGATTGATCGCAGCCTTATTGCCACTATCACTAACAAATAATACTTATGTCTGCCAACGAAAAGTATTGCCATTCCCATGGAATGAATCAAAATTTTCCTGCACTTCGGCCTACATTCGTACATGATTAGATATAATAGGAGATTGTAAGTACCAGGATGACAGTGAAAAAAGTACCTGGAAATGTCGGAACTCTGTACGAACTTCAGAAAACTCAATTCCCTTTTAAACTGGCCAGATTGGCTCATGTTCTATTGGGTCATAAAATATTTAAATTGATTTCCTAGGATACCCGCGAAATTCATGTCGTTCCTTGAACTGGTCTATTTCTCGTTTTGATTTCCTAATTTGCGCAATTTTACACTCGGATGGTTGATTACAAATGAAACAACTCATTTGTGTATATTTTTTATTACCGTAACTATTATTTCAACACTCGGATTGTTTATTATTACCGTAGATACCGAAGCGTACGTCTTCCTCGACTCGTCAGATTCTGACTTCTTAACATCCGTTTTGAGATTTCTTTTAATTTGGGTCCCGGCCATATACGAAGCGACGGGGAAGAAAATTAATTTGAAAGTTTCCACGTGAACATTAGAAAAAAAATCAAATTATAAATTTAACTTTTGTAATTATTACGGGTGATGATAAATTGTTTCTTTCTTTGTTTTGCCCGTTCACCCGGGACAGTCGAGACGAGACATTTTTGGTCCAGGAGAAAAAAACTACAATGTAGAGATGTATGAAGGTTTGATGAAAGGAAGGCAGCGAGAAAGGCAGATGAGTCCGAATTTCATTTCAACATCTGCGGCCGTGTCCCCTGAAAGAAGTAGACGATGTGCAGCGTCCTTTGCACGGTATAAGAAGACGTGATGAACGCGAGCATTTGAATTTCTGGTGATGCCTCGTGCCTCATGCATAGTATGTGCTCGCGTAGAAACGCACAAGAGAAAATAAAAAGTCATTAAACAAAGGAAAAGAATGATAAATGAAAAAAGAAGGCTGTGAAGAAAAAATGGTGGAATTAATGAGAACGAAATCATTAAAATAATTTTAGGAATTCTTTTTTCCTTATTAATTGGGAACATTAGCGTAGAAAAAGGGAAGGAAGGTAGAAAAAAGACGAGAGTAATAGAGAATAGGAAAAAAATAGAAAAGAACCTGAGTCAGAGGAGGGACAAAAAAGATGACATTTAATAGAATCAAGGTAAGTTAACAGTCATCAGCATAATTTAAGTTATGGTTGTCTCGGGGCCTGGGCAGGCCCACACGATCACCACCTTCATCCTTCCCGGCCATCTTTTCTAGCACGTCTTCTTCACACTCTTATAATTACTCCTCGGTCGGTGAATTACTTTAAATTTATTTTTAAGTGAGACTATTCCGCCTGTTCTTTTTTTGCGCTTTTGCTTTCCACCGTAGAACGCTTTGTTTTTCACGGGGGTAAATCGTAAGTAGTTCTCAGAACTTGAAGGAAGACGTGGCCATGGTTGAGATAATCTTTGGCCAAATAGTCTTACCACCGTAGTATGTATACATATATTTTAATAATATTTATAAATACTGATTAAGGTCTTGACTTAATGTAACTGCCTTGACCCAAGTAGTTTTCGAGTTCAGGTGCACTCCTTGTGTAAAAAAATTTAGATTCACGAAGTTGACTGTGATGCGTTTCTAATGTGCAGTTCAAATAAAAAAAAGTAAAATTGTGGCAATGAGTTATACGAAAAGAAACATGAAATTGTTAATTTTACGGTATAGCGGGAACTACCTGAACACTCAAAGAATACATCCACCGTATTCACCTGAGTAGTATATTAGTTTTTGAGAATTAAATATTTTTAAACATGATTACACCTCAGTTGTTCTTCACGGTGTTAACAACAGGTGAGACAGGATCTTTAGTCAGACCCCCTTAAACACTATTATGTCCAAAGATGTGGCTTATGATCAAAGTTTAAGGAGGATGTCGTTGACCTCCCAGTGGTTTGTGTGTTGATTAACTGAAATTTCTTTATAAAACGTAAAACTAACCAACTGTTTGGGTCAGCGTAATCTGCTTAATCATTTCCAGTCGAAAAAGAAGAGAACCCGTGACGTCTGGGAATGTCAGTTGTAAACTGGAACAAAGAAAATCGGTGACGAATGAGCTTTCAAACATTGTAGAGCCATATAATTCCTACTTCATATACCTTATAATTTGTAGTCCAGTAATTCAAGGTTTCAAAACACTAAATTGTCCAATGCAGTAAAAGTCTTGCGGATTGTGGGAGAAAATGTACTGTTTATTCTGTTGTTTACAAAAAGCCGAAAGGTGTTGGTCTATCTCAAGTACAAATGGTCAAGTTGAGGTGCGAAATTTGCCCACTTCAAGTTCAAGTATTTTGGTTTTCAATTTCTTTTTGAGTTCACCGTGGATTTGATGGATCCCGGACATCAGGTAAAATTGTCATTGCCTTACTCTTAATTTCGATGTCGAAGGCGTAAATTATCTTTTGATGGCCTCGGTTTGAATTCGAAGGACACAACACCAAAGGTCTTATTGTCGTGTGTGGAATGAGTCGTGATGGACGATCGTAAGAACCAAACGAAGAAGAAAAACAAGGGGACTGTTGCTCCTTCCCAACATGGCCGCTTTAATTTAAGAAATACTGTTAATTGTTACTCTTAATCAAGGTTCGTGCGTTCGTGTTCATCAACCATAGGCGTTCTTCTGATTCGTTGCGATACCACATCATTGTCTTCTCTCGCCTTTACTCGTTGTTTCCATTCATTTCCATGTCTGTTTCCCAATTTTCTTATTTTGTCAGATTCATTTTTTCCTAACATTTCTCTTATTTTTTTTCCCAATAGGAGCGATTCAAAAGTCATTCGTTTTCCACTCGTCGTGACATTCCTTCTTCTTCTTCTCCTCTCACACTTGTGTGACTGATGGTTTCATTTTGTTTTCCATACAACGGCCCTTATAATCGAGATGTTATCGAACCCTTATTGATTTCGTTGTACGTTGGTTATCGTCGAGTACAGGATGTAATGAAAGAGTCTATTGAATTGTTCTTTTCATGGGTGAAATGAGAATGGCTGGCTCCTTAATCATTATTTTTTAAATTTTCAGAGCAGCAAAAGGTGTGACAGCAATTGCTGGAGCCAACGTTTCAAACTTTGTTCTGTTGATTGCTACTGGTAGACCATATTCATAAAAACATTAAAACGAATATTAAAATCCCGTGCTATTATTCGTAATTCTTATTAGTAATGGATTTGTATGGAATGTTTGGTTAGCGATACCGCACCCTCTGCCTCTGCCTTACAAACTACCAATGTTAACATGCTTGTTGGAAGCTAATGCAAGCAAACGATTTAATTTTTTTTGTTTTCGGCTTGATTTCAACATGATAAATTAGTTTCGATTCATCGGTAGAGTTTCATAATGCTCTTGACCGAATTAGTGAGTGGATATTAACGGAGAGAAAAAAAATGAAGGATACAGGTATATTATTTTGCGTAAATTATGGGCATTTCTGTTTTGCTTCCCAAGAAAAAAAGATCAGTTTTTGGAAGATCAATTTTAAGGCAGATACGGTTGTTTGTTTCGCCTAATTCGAAAAAGACAATCAAGGTTTTTCTGTCTCTCATCTATCGATAAGGTCATTAAGATAATCCGAATCGTAAGTCAGAACCACTCAAGAAGTGTGTCTAGCTCGATAAATTTGCCGAGTTCAATTGGTATTGATTTTTTTTTAACCGAGACATCGAATTCAAACGTGTTAACACGACGCTTAAAAAATAACTGCTTTATTAATAATTAGTGGTTTGCTTAATAATTAAAATACGACTGACGGTATTCAAGATATTCAGAATAGAAAAAATAATCTTATTAATTTACCTAAATGTTTCACCTCAGGTTCTGCTTTGTCATTAACGTGAAGGTTGGAAAGTACCCAATTAATATCGTGCATAGGAAGAATCACATGTCGAAGGCCATCGTTAAAACGGGCATCAATATCTCACTCGTCGACAACACATAGAGTCGTTACACTAGTCTAAAAGGGTCAACAACAAAAGGTTCGGTTCCGAACGTCATCGGTGTAACCTCACTACGGTTCGAAGGACTTGATACGAAAACCACACGTAAAAATAATTAATTTTCAATTGGAATTTACTGAAGGGAAACTTTAATTGACGGTGTTCTGTTACAAGGTTACGGGAGTCATAAAAGTCCGTTTGGACTATTAAAAGAAAAAGAATATTCTAAAACCTTTTTGAAATAGGTATTTGGGTAGGAGGCAGAGAGAGGTGAGGAAGACGTGAATTTATCGGTCGTCAGAGTCGATTAGTTAGTCTGGTGACCAAATAATAACCGAAATGAATGAATAATCAAGCTGAGTTACAAGTTATACGAAAACCTGACTCGTGTCATTTGGAGGTATCACATTATGAGGCATAAAGCTCGTTATCGAGGTGTCCTGTTTATCTCTTTCTATTCCTTCTAATTGCCGAGGAATATGTTACCTCACAAGTTGACGTAGCGGACGAGGTCCGACCGGTGTCCCATCACACCGGTGGATGGTGAACATGAGCTTCTGATCTTCTCTCGAGCCAGTCACATAAAGATCGGTATCCCTCGGTGATGGTCTACCGTGAATAACCGCGGGTACTTGGTGACGTACCGGGTGCTCGGTACCCGATGACATTTACCTCGTAGTCACGACTCGGGCACGAATGCCGTGTGGTCAGTCTCCGATCCAACGAATGTTAGCCAGGCCATAAAATTAAAAGCCGATGAGCGGCCATTATTATTTGTCCGTTTGTTCCATTGTTTGGTAATTCAGTATGAAAGTTACCAATAATTCACGGTTTTTAATCACTTCCCCAAGTTATTTTTTTATGCCGTGGTGCAGGTATTTAGCGTGTCTCCTTCTTACCTCCACTACGTGCTCCCCCGGCTATTACATCTATTTCTTAAATTCAAATTGGTCAGAGTTCGTTGGACCTAAGCAAAAACCCGAGGAGTTAAAAACTGCGTGACCTTAACTAGTAGTCAAGTTTTGCCATTGACCCAACAAAACATGGCTTACAAAGTTATTTCTTTTATATTGCCTTTCAATCAGAGGGTATTACACCGAAGATGGGCATTTTACTTTAATTTGAGTACTTGTACTGCACATGCTTATTATTACTTCATTCTTATTGCACATATTGTAGTCAACGTAAGTGAGCATATTGTCACTTAAACTGTCAGTATTTTCATTTTTATAACTTATATTACTAATATAACTTTCAAGTGTTCATTCTGGTATCGTGGAATAGCACACCTATAAGAAAAACTAATTTATTATCTAATATGCGGTATCATGTAAACATAATTTAAATAATACGCATACATAAATCGCTAAATTTATTTAAAATAAGCTGGAAGTTTCTGATAAATGTAACACAAGACATTGTCATTTCTGAAATGTAGAATAACTATCGAGCGGCGTGGTCAATAGTTTCTTTTTTTAATAGTTATTTTTTTCTTTTGTTAACCTACATTTGAGGCCAACAATAAGAAAGCACCGATGATAAAATTTTAATGAAGTGACTGCAAGTGCTTTATGCATTTTATGAACAATTTTTTATGGCATTGAATGTAGTTGTAGCATAATGATTTCGTGTAATATAAATTAGCACAACGTGAGAGAATTTAGGACACAAAGATTCGTCCTCCTTGGATATTAACTATGTATTATTAACCCTTTAGTCAGAGTGGTAACTGTTGCAAATAATTTACTGTTTAAGGGCAATAATTCGTGACCGGCCTTTACTCCACTTACCGTACTGGATACTGTAATTTTATCTTTTAAGTTTAATTGCTTTTTTCTCTATTGTCAGTTCCGTTACGATAATTTTAAATTTACAAAAAGTTTTTTTGGCATTTCTAATTGGCTACACTACTTTGTTTTGTGAGCAAATACTTTCTATTCTAAACGACAAGGACAAACGACAAGTGTGTGGGGGACTCAGCTCAAAATTCTGGACTTCAAAAGTTGGACTCCGTGACAGTTTGGCAATGAAAAGTCGATTCTGACCAAGCCGAAGAGTTGTACAGGTTCCCCTTATACTGTCCGAGGACTCACGGTGTTCTTCATTTGCTCTCGTTCATCACGGTCAACCATACCAAATCTGATTTTGTCTGTGTTTGGTATTCGGACTTGTGGCCGTCGAGCGCAAACCAACGCGAGGGCAGTACTCGGGTGAAGACATGACTCAGTCATACTCGTCGTACAAAGAATTAACGGTTTCAAGACGGGAGAAGAATTGAATAACTTCTGGTAATCTATTATCACTCGGATTGACAATGGGCAGAAGGACCTTCATCAAATAGTCATAACAAGGAGGCTGAGGATGGTGAGAAAGATGTGTCGTGTTGTCAGGCCCGGTTCAAAGAAAAGATTTCAAAGCCGGTGGAAGTGGCGTATCGGAATCGCGGTGACCGGTGAGTCCAGGGGTAAAGACAGTCCAGCATATCCAACAAGAACGACGGTGACGAACGAATGCCAAGAAGAAGTGGAGGAATGAAAATGTAGCAAAGACCAAGTACCAATCTGGAATATTTAACATTCCATCCTGAGCTCCGGCTCCTTGCCGTCTATTACAACACAATGCTTATTGAACGAGTCAATGGTTAGCTTACGCCTGGAACTTTTACGGTCCCTCCAGGGCAAACTCTTCAATTTGACGCCTCGTTTACATGTTATATACTTGAAACGTGTTCCGTAACATAACTTGCCTTTATTTATTGGCTTTTAATTATATTTTTCTCGATTTAGTTGTGCGTGCTATTCCGGAATATCAATCCTGACTATTTTTATTTGTGTTCTGACCAGATATAAACCAGATAAAAAAGCGCGATATCCTTCTTTTTAGCCAAAGTGTCCGTGGCAGAGGAACCGCATGAGTCAACCAGACACATCCAGATATGCTTTCATACACGTCACAGAAGTGTAAAATATACGTTTTATTAACGTTTATTTCTCTGCTAAATATGTTTAAGAGGAAATTCAATTAGAAACGACTCAAGTGGTTTGCAGAATCCTTGAAAGACGTCCACGTTGTTATTTTGTTTGTCGAGTTAAAAAAAAAATATTCTAGCTTTATTAAAAGGTTTTTTGTTTTGTCTTGCGACTAGTGAAGCTAATTTTAATGACCAAATTCACACCTGTGTACGACTCATCTTGCACAAAACGTCAGTGTTCCTCCGCTTAAGAACTATAATATTTGTGACTTAATATAGTTTATTAAGGTTTACAACCAAGTTGAGTTGAGGTAATAATTACCGCGTGAGTGTGTGTGTGTGTGTTTGAAGTATTTTATTGCATTATCCTCCTTCCAAGTATAAAGACTTTAGATCCCTTAGTAATTTAGAATTAATATGAAATGTCACGGTAGGCGGTAATAACGTCCAAATAGTAAATTTTACTTCAACGTGTGATAGTTGAAATGTAAAGCAGATGTAGGCGTCTAAGACGTACCTACGAATGTTTTAACATCATCATCTTTTTTTTGGAGGGGGGGGAGAAAGAGAAGTGCGCTGTTTTGTGCAAAATATAGGTGTTTGCCTCAATAACCAGGTCATATTTTTCACGCTCAAATGTAATCGAATTAACCGGTCAATGATCACCGCGAAGGTGTCAAAACACGAATTGTATAACAACACCATAACAATCAAATAAATAATACATAAAACGAAAACAGGACCCACCGGATCGATTTCAGCGTCACCGGACCAATGGCAGAACCTGTCGTGTGTTATTTGCTAAACGATTATTAAAATATTTCAATGGAAAAGTAATGAACAAGCAGGATGACTGGGTTTCCTTTCATGAATTTTGCGTTGCTTTTTTGCTCGTGACGCGAGCATGAGAATAGTAAAAACACAATAAATACCTTTTCCCGGATTCTCAACTCAACTATGTGATTCTAAAATGCACTACACACAAGTCTGCCTAATGATAATATTGAGATTTGTGTTCGGGGTTTGAGCTCCTTTAGGGTTGCTTAGATTTATGAGAAGGCGATTGGGTTTGTGATTGAACACTAAATCATGAGGGCTGATGGTTTTTATTCTAATGCTTCCATCGTGGCGTCGTGTTCTATTTCATTATCCTTAAAATCTAATAATACAAAATTTATCTAGTGGTATTGCACGGTTAATTCCGTGTATGTGATAGAGAGACGTTGTGGCTCTATGAAAAGTTTTTGGTAAGAAGAATTACACACGGAGGAGTTCGGTGTTTTTGTAGGATCTGTAGAAGTATTTTGGTCTTGCTAATTGTCAAACTAATTTATTTAACGCTTATTATACTTTTAATAAGTCAATCATATTTTTGTTTAGCGTTGCTATTCCCTATTTTATACTTATTGCGTAGACGTAGTATTGAGGCTCAATTATTGGGACACCAATTCGAAGTGGAAATAGCAAAACCTAAAGGTACTTGACCCAATTCCTCTCCTACGTTTGAATAACGAATAAGCTGAAAGATCTTTCTTCAATTTTCCGACTTTTTTCACTTTTTTCTTTTCCTTACTTAACTTGCCGGAGCTTCTTATGGATCGGGTATTGATCGAAATGTAGGAAATTACTCGATGATCAAAGTCATTTAGGTTTTTTTAAAGGAACCACATCTGGAAAATAATTACGTAACGATTTAACCGTTCCTAGATCCTCATCTAGGTCTAATTTGGCTTCTGATCTTTTCTATTTGTTCTTTTACCTCCGTTGCTCGTCCTCCAATTATTTCATTGTGAATTCATACGAGTTCCATTGTGTTCGCAGTGCAATGCATGCATTCTTGTGAATGTGAAAGGAAACCGGAATTCAATTTTACATAGTTCTTAATAATGTAGGAATAATATTGTTAATACTTTTTATAAGATGGTTGAGTTAATAATGTACCGATTATCTACTTTGTGAAGCAAGTCATTCATAAATTTTTTTTAAACACACAGATTGCTTGTCGGGGTTGCGCAACAAACGCTCATATTATATTACGAGTTTTACCAATTCCAGACTAAATAAGGGCAACGAATATTGTACTTCATACAGTATCGCACCACAACATTCCGATGTTTCTGTACATCACGTCTTTAATTATGTACATCATCACTAATTTCATGGAGTTTGTGATTTAGCTCAGTAGTGTCTGTACGTGTTCTTAAAATGCCAACTCAAAATGCTTCTTTTTTTCAGTGGTATACGGTAGCACCGTGTCAACTCCATCCCGAATTACGAAAAACATTCCTCCAGCTCTCCCTCGATAAAGAAACAGAGGAGTTCATAAATCACAGTGCAACAAAGTCGTCGTGGGTTCTAACACAAGTCTGGCACTGCCTAGTCAAAACCTTGTTGAACTTTTTTATGACTCAAACATCAATCAATGGGTAAGTGGCTGTTGTTGATTGTTTTTATTTGCATTCGCGTCTCCTCACACGCATCGTTCGATATTAATATATCGAGTACAATAATTAAGTAGTGCCTTTGTCTAAAAAAAGAAGAGAGTAATCACAATGTATGGCGGATGCCGTGTTCGTATGTTACAGAACTCATGTTCGGCCCTCAGAATCGCGTTCTTCCAATTTCTTTTTATATATTTTATGATTTTCTGTTGACAATAAAACGGTGCTAAAAGTGTTTTTTCCAGTCCCGCGGTTCGATTCCAGAAGTCCTCCACATTCACATAGCCTACATAATGTACAGGAGTATTTTTCTTCGGATGTCGGGAATGAATTTTTCTACCCCTGCGACGGTTTTTCCTTTTTTCCTCCCGTTTTATTCTCCTACTATTCACGTTATAGTTCTGGCTCCAAATATAATTTAATGCATTCGCTGCGACGCCATCGCATTAACCATTAAAATATTTTATTCTTGAGAATTTGATGCTTTTATTGAGGGCCCCCACGAGAGTCCCGGATGGAAAACAATTGGAAATTCTCTGCTCTTCGAATCACGCCACATCAAATATGAGGTTTTTAGCCTAATTTCATGGTTCGATAGATGGGTTCCTCTCGGATTTCTCTAGAGGAAGAGACTGTTTTGGGATGCTCGAGTTTTTCTAAAGACATCGAATCTCTTGTTTCGATATCGACCATCAATTCTTTCGAACAGATTTATTTATTATTGTGCATTTTATTTTTCCTTCATTGCCCGAAAAATGTTCGTTGTTGCTTTTAATTCTTCAGACTGCCTGATAACTTTACGCTAAGTAACACAATGTAACAACAATGTAACCTTATTAAGTGTTTTTGTTCTTTTAATTTTTTCTTCCTCTATATGTTGTCGGATTGATCTCTCACTTTTGACGAACTTACACATGTTATACTTCAAAACAAGTCCCGATTTTACGTATTATATTCTGTCTTAATGTCGGTATTTGTCGGTAGAATTCGATCTTGTCGATTGTGTATCCACCTTCAGCTTATAATAACCGCACAAGCTTTTGGTCAGAAGTTTCCTTGTCAGGTCATTCAAGTTCCAAGCACTCGTCCAATATGGTGGCAGAATACGAATCTCATTCAACTTTTATTGTAGACAGACTTAGAAGCAAAGCCCTACCTTTGAATGACCCAACTTTCCAACAACCTTTCTCTCATTCTCGCGTTCTAATCCTCTCGTATTTTCAGACTACTGCCATCTTAAACATAATAAGCCCACCAATATCACATCTTTTTTTTCATTCTGTTTTCCTGCCCTCATCTTTCTTCATTTCTTCACTGTTAAAAAATTTCTTACGTAAAGTCTTAGTTTCAATTGTCAGCATGGAGAAGAATATGTTTTCCTTTTCTATTGCGAACTATCAAAACTTGTTCACCAATTTTTGTTGACCATTGTTGGATTGTTGACCAAATCAAATGTGATCATTACTTAACTCGGGTTCCCTGCCGTTTTGTTTTTAGGATAGATTCTTGCTGCAGATTTTTTGCCTAGTAAACGGAACATTAATGTAAATTCCAAAAATTTTATTATTTGAGCGGATGGCAAATCAAGTTCACTTTGATTCGCTACGGTGAAGTAGTTTTCTAATTTTGGCGTCGAAAATTTCCGGTTTCCGGTCGAGCGGGGTCGTCCTTTTAAGAGCCCGCCATATTGTTTCTCTCTGTTTTCATTAAATACTCCCACGAATCCATTTTATTCCACTTAATAAATTAATGGCGGAACTGGCTGCGAGTTAACGATTCAAACCTTTCAAGGCAAATGTCGGATCGATGGAATTAAAACGGATTTGAATAAAAGACCAGAAAAACGAGAAAATTAAGCCAGATTATTATGTTTGTAGTCACCATCGGGAATGCAGAAAGTTTTCCATTCCAATTATAAAAGAATCAATTTAAAATATAAATAAAATACACAGACGCACACCTATGTATGTGTGTTTAGAAATTTTTAGCCGTGGTTCAGTCTGGAAGAGAGAGAGAGAGAGAGAGAGAGACGGCTGGAATGGCCGGAGAGAATAGATAGAACGGAGAGGGAGAGAAGGGTTCAGGTACGGGGGCTTAGAAGCAACCATAAAACACCCAAACGCATCTTTCGAACCTGCAACGAGAGAGTAAAGTCAATGCCATTAAATATTATAAAAAATTGGTCATAAATAACTCTCAAGTAGGGGAAGAACAGGTAATAATCTTTCGTGAAACTAATTTGCACGGCTTCGTTTATTACCCATGTGGAATTATAATGGCGGGGAAAAAAAAAGAGGACACGAACTGAAATTGGACCGAATTCTACGGGAAAAAGAAAAGTTGTGCGAAATTGGGTTGTAAAGTCAAGTTGGGTCTGAAGGAGTGAAACCGAAAGTCTGTTTCCCTTGGTTACTTCACTTGCTTCTCATCTTCAATTTAAGGTTAGATTTAGAAGACCTAGAAACTTGTAGATGATGTATAGCAGCAGGGAAGTTGTTTACACTGTATTTATTTCTTACAGAATCAAGAATTGCCTGTATTATGAAATGCAGTGGAATTTTAAGTTTTGTTAAAGATTATTATTTCTTGTTAAACCTCAAATTCAATGTAAGGATTCTCAATTAGGGACAACAAATTCAATAATAAGAAATTATAATTAAATTCAAAAACATAGGGCAAATCCGTAATTACAGCTGGGTACGTTTTTTGTTCAGCCACCTGTTGTGGTGTATATTTTCCCACATTAATAATTACTTAGGTTACTTTAGTTTTGTCAAGAGCCTTTGCAGAGGTGTTGGTGAAGTTAATAATTGGATTACACCTCTGAATAAATGTATTAATTTTAAATAAATTATTATTTGCGATTACAAATATTTGTTCTTTTTTGTAATCAGCTTACCGTTATTTTTCAACATTTAAAAAAAATTTTTTTATCGTGATAAAATTATATTAGGTTTTGGTTTCTTTCCTCAGTAGACTGCTGTGCTATTGAAACTATGTCAGTTTTGTACTAAAAGTAATACTTAGAAGGGGAGTTGAGAGTGTAGTTTTCTGAAAAATCGCCTTGGCAACTATTCAATAATTGTTATTCAATGTGGGAAATCGAAAGTTTTTTAAGAATGAAATTTATACGAATCCGAATTGTTTTTTGCATAAATTCAAATTTGTTTTTCTTCCATTTTGCGGAGAAGAAGAAAAACGGAAATCATCAATCATAGGGCAATCCGAATCTTGATTTTTCAGCGATTATATCATGATTTTTCCAGATTGCTGGTTAAAGGAGAAACGACATTGATTGTATTTACCTAGACATATTTGTTTATTACACAATGGAACGTTTCCATCATCACGCTGAACCGCAAGGGTTTTGACTGATAATACCTGCCTCGATCATGAATAGGAATTATCCATCAATTAATTTTTGCCTTGTCTTATTATTTGAAGTTATTCTTTCACTAATGTACAACTCGTACACTGATACATGGGACTTGAAGCAAGGAAATTGGGCAATTTTGATTCTGCGCCGTAAAAACAAAAACTTTCGCACTTTTATAACTGAGTCGCGTATGCTTCCACAACAGGTATAGAGAATACGAAACAGTTTAAGTCCTGGGACTGAGATACTTGTGACTCTCAAAGGAGTCTGAATCAGATGAAAAGGCACAGCCTTCCATTCCCTGGTTTAACATCTTTTGTTCTGCTTAATCCCTAATCAGGTTCATTGACTGCTACTCTTCTCTTCATCATCAGGCAGAGGCAAAGTCCCGCCTATTTCGGATCTCCCTAGGAAAATTAAATAGAACGGACAGTTCGATTGGAGAAACGCCGGCGTGGAACTCATCTATCAGACCGTGGAAACGAGGGAAAGCGAAGGAGAAAACTTTGGAATTTCCTTTTGCTGTTAATTAATTATCGACCTTCTCATTAACAGGCGGGGCTATCCCCGGCAGAAAAACAATCTAGATTTTGCGCTTAAACGCCGCGTCTGTCCTTTGCTATCTTTTGCAGGATCCCGCGCGCAAGCTCGCCAAATCTTACCAGCGTAAGAAAAGCTTTTTCCGAATGTTAATTTTCACGACTCCGGTGATTTTTCTCCCATTTCGAAAGAAACCAGGGAGCCGGTGAGAAAAAAACGGAGATTGTGTCTCCCCAAGACGCGGTTTCGTCTAACTTTCTTAGAATTTTCCTGGCAATAATTCGAAATAATAATGAATGATATAAAAACATGTTTTTAATATAAGAGTAGCATAAAAGAAAGGGAAATAGGCCCGAATAGAGAAGTTCTGGTTTTTTTTTCTTGGACGAGTTCTATTTTTCTTGGCATGGGGGTCATTCCCGGACGAGAGGAAAAACAGAAAGATATCTGGCGAAGAAAATTCCTCGGAAAATTGTTGTTTTTGTAGCAAAATGTAAAAAACTAACGAAAGCATGAATAGTAGAACTGAAAGGCAGCCAAAACGGAAGATGAAGACGACGACAATGATGGCGATGGCGACGGCGACATCTTTAACTTTTAATTGCCGCCGATAAGCTAAAGATGGAATTTTCCGCCTTTTAATTGACAGGAAAGGAGCCCTGGAGAGTCATTAACCAATGGAAAACGTTGGATTCAAAGGGTGAAAAAGCAATTAACGGGAAAGACTAATGAGAATTTTCCGGCGCAGAAGAGAATTGTTTTCTTTAACAGGGAAGCGGAAGTGAAACGAATTTTCCCGCGCAAACGTCGAATTTCACCCTGGACAAAGGGAAGAGTTTTGCTGCTAATTAGTCGCTTACTGTGACGTAGTCGTTGTAATTAACCAATGAGAGACGGGTTTGGATTCGGTTTCCGGGTTTCAATTGGTCGGGAAAATTTTCGTTAAGCTTTTTAGTTGGAGTCGCGAAAAAATCATTTGCTTTCTCTGGAGGACCCTCCTTTCTGTTCTCTCGTTCCCTTTTTGTTTTCTGGAAAAACCCGTAATTCCCTTATAGGTCATCCAGTTTTTCTGGAGTCTTCGTTCCGCCTTAATTAACGTCTTCTGAAATTAATCCAATGAAAAAGGCAATTTTCCTTGTGGTGCCAAGAACCAATGGAGAGGAGTGGGTTTGTCTCTGTAATATAACTTTTGTGTAAAATTTATTTTGTCAAAGATTTCACCTGCTGCTGGATATTATATGGCAGCTAGTTATTCCATTAAAGTACGTTAAGCCTGCTTTTCTCAAGAGTTCGCAAGTCGTGTTCAGGTAGTGAATTTCATAATGAAGGGTACGACTACTTCAAGTTACTCTTCTTCCAGTAAAAAATTCGTCACGGATGTATTGATTCAAATGAAAATTACCCTAAACAAATAATGTTTTGTAGGTAAAACGAACGCATGCATCGTTGAGGGTTTATTTATTCTCCACAGTGGAATTAACAATATTTTGATGATGGTCTGATAAAACGGTAATAACGGTGGTAATGTAACAATTATCTTCAAACTTATTCATTCGAGGGAGTTGGCAGTGAACAGGAGAACTTAAATAGTTTTCTTTTTGGTAGATAGGCAAAGGGTTAGGTGAAGTAAGAAACGGAAGTGCGTTATGCATCGGGGCGCGCTAGAAAGACACGAAGGAACATGTAAGTCAATAGATATGGGAGGAAGGAGAAGGCATAGTTATATGAGAGAAAGATGGGTTTGCAATTGAAAATATAATTCGTAAAAATGATATTACCTGTGCAATTTAAAAACCGTTACCAAGTCGTAAAAAGGACCCGGAAAAAAAGACCGAAAAGGCTTGCATCCGTTTGCTTACTCTCTTTTTCTCTTTCGTCACTTTTCAAATCGACTTGAATTTATTGGATATCCATCAGCTATTGTTTTGCAAATAATGGTAAACTTAAAGGCTAGAAAGCACAAAGAAAGTAACAGAAATAGAAGTGAGCTTGCATGAGTTTTCATTCAAAATCATTCACCCTTTTTTCTATTTTTACTAAGCCTTTTTGTATGTGTGCGTATTTTTTGTAATACTTGTATATAGAAAAATGAAATACGATGGAAGCCTTCCTCAAACACAACCAGCACAAACGCCGCGGAACAATGGTCTTAAGTAATGTACACATATTATTTTTTCAGTTGATTTTTAATTTTGATTTTTGGTTCGTAGTGAGACATCAACACTGGTAGAAGGCTCGTAGAAGTCCGTTTGTCGAATATTACAGAAGACAATTTAAAAAACGAACTACATGAGCGATTTGGGTTGCTGGCGATTCGTTCCGTGTAATTGAGCTCCGAGTTACGTACAAAATACACCTCAGCCGACATTGTCATCTCCCTCTCTTCCATTTCTAGGATTTTCTATGGATTTGTTGAGCAAGGTCCTCCCGCGCAATTTTGATCGTTCGTGAGTAGGAGTCTAACTTTCACTTATTGTAAGAAAATGTGTTCTTTACCTGACGGTCTCCATGCTATGAAACTGTACTTGCAAGAGTTATTTTAACACGAAGTTAGGATTTTTTTATGTTATAGTCATCTCTACTGGCACTTGATGTGTGTGTGTGTGTGTGTGTTTCTTTATTTTTGACTTTCGCTCATTTTTCTGTCTGAAAATTCACATGTCCATGTCGACCACTGCTTACCATTGTTTGTCTATAATAAATGGTGACAGTGTAATAGAGTGAATAAATAATTCCACATATTATTAGAACTTTATTCTTTGAAGCGTTCGTAAAAGAATTGTACAAACTTGGAAAAATTTCTCTTGCATAAATATTTATGTGTATAAATGTGATCTACAACTTATTAGAACGAAAAGTTTTGAATGAGTTTAAAGTGAAATCCATCGCAGTGTGGCAGAAACGCTCTTAGAATATTTCCTAAGGAGATTGATGTGTTTGAATTTATGAATTTATGCAATGATAATTGCTACCTTTGACATTGTAATCAAGGGATTTTACCATCGAGGAACGCCGTTTGCTTTTACAGAACATTGCCTATGTTAGTGTTGCAGAGAGAATTTTCTATTGGCTGAGGTAGTACCTGCAAAACTGTACACCTGACGAGCAGTGGTTTCATTCCGTTTCTCTTGATTTTCCAAACCGTCGAAGAACCTTTTGGGAAAGAGGGAAAGCATTCACTCCTTTTCGTGGTTTGACATTTCCGTATGCGTCAATTTGCCTCGTGCACAACAACGTTTTCGTGTCTTTTTTTCTGATTTTTAATTTATTTTTTCTTCATCCAACTTTTTTGTCGTCCTCATTTGTTCTTTTTATCCATTCGTGCCTATTACTGCCCCCTTGTCTTTTCTTTTTCCCTTTTACTTGAGTCTTTCCCCGTTCTGCTGCTTGTTTTCCCTTCTTAATTTTCCGGGGCCCTGGGGCTCGGAGCCCGGAGTCCCTCGTTCCACATTGCCTCCCGAGGATAAACCCGGAGGTCACGTAACCTTCGCCGGTATTGACGTAATTAAAATTAGAAAAAGTAACGTCGTTTTGCCTTGGCTTCGAAGGCGGGTACTCGTCCACACAGGGCCCCCGTATCATTGAATAATTGATGTCAATTTTTGCCCGTCTTATAATCGGTACCATTTCTGGAAAGAATTTATGAATATTTTAGATGTTCTCATTTGACATTTCCGACTAATTTTAACCGAGTTATTTCCTGTTTGTTTCTTGCCTTGTCCTGGAGAGGGAAAACAATTCTTTTGTCTCTGGTAGCGTGGCTTATATTACTACATTCAGCTACCTTTCAGACTATAATTACTTTGATTAGTCTTTTATTTAATATTTAACTAACACGGGAATTGTTTTTCATTGCTCCGTCTCAATTATTCTTGCCTTTATTTAATAAATCAATAGCCAAGTTGTGTATTCTCCTTAATGTAAACTTTGTGTTTCATCCCGCTCCCGTAAAAAGAAAAATCGGAAGTTTTGACTATCCATGAATATCTATTATTGTCTTAGTTTACTTAAATTTTTGTACTTGTCTTTTCTTCACTTCTTACTGATTGTGACTGTCTTGCAGTAAACTGTCAAAACTGCCAAAACTGTCCCATCGGCCTTTATTGTTTCTACCGCTTGCTATACTGAATGTTGTGTTTCTTTAGTTCCGAAACCCTCGTCACCTTTGCTAGAAGGGCAATTGAAATGATTATGTCAGCTCCTATCTTTGTAGGGAGTGGTTGACATTTCCATACCCGCTTAACATATGTGTAGCGTTGTCGTTTAGTTCTTTGAGTCTACTCACCTGAATTCCCGTGACACTGTTAGCGTACACTTGTGTGGTTGTGTACCATAGAAAGATTTCGGATATAAATGGGCTCAGGGAAAGAGCGAATTTAAATTGAGTTCATTTCACGTTGGATTTACTTGACGAATAGGGACAAGGGTGTTCAGTTCGACACCGTTTGTAAGGTGCTGGAAAAGTGTGGAAACAAAGGAGAGAACGACCGAATCGGCAGACTGGAGAAAACTATGGATTTGCTCTTTTTGGGTAGATGGGCCTATTTAAATTCGCCGAAGGGAAACAGACTTTCGATTGATGAGCTGCACTCTGCAATCAACCGAAAAACAGACGAGCAAAGGACAAAAGCCAATCAATATTCATTTGATTTAAACTGTCAATATTTGTTCCCCTCAGTTCGGCTCCAACTTGTTTCTCCTCTCATTTCTTGTTATACTAATGCGATGAAACAAGTTGAAAAGAAAGATGGCGGATTTAGAAAATAGAAAAGAATATTTTAAGATGTGTGCCGGAGGTTGGTTAGCCGCGATTGTTACAAGGAAAAGTTTTCAGGTTTCTACGGAGTATCCTTTAATTCGATAGAAATTACAGTAAAATTGGGTTTTGGTAAAGCTGCCGATACTCCATAAGTTCAATTTTTCTTTTTAGTAATACTAAAATAATGCTTCTTTAGTACTGCTTTGCGTACCAGTACTAAACAATAAGAATTATTTCATTTAGTTTATTGCATGAGACATTAACGTGTACTATTTGATTGTGTCGCCTCTGTTATGAAGGTATAAGACACAGTTTTCGGTATTAATGTCACTGAGTACAACGTGTGTTTGTTTTCTATATCACGGGGGAAATCCTTCACGGACACCTGAGCAAAATTTATTGCTAAGAAGTGGTGGACTCCTACCGGTTGAAACAACCACCCCGGATGTCGGAGAGAGAGGTAGATAGAGTAAGAGCGACAAATAATAGATTCGGGGGAAAAGCATGTGCGTTTTGATTTGCGTTTTACGGCGTTGCTCGTTTTAAAACGATAATTTCTTGCAAGCGGAAACTCGAAGAGTTAATATTAAGTAAATGTTAATCCACCACCCAGGTGGTACCATTGAACATGAAACAATAGAAATACGTGAGAAAAGATTATTAGTTCTTTTACGAACTGAGAAATGCATTGTGCAAACCAATAAAAAGTATCATTAATCATCTGAACTGAATCATCTCATTCCGATGATTATTTTATGACTCCTCTTATTTTGTGACGTCTGCCCCTTTCGGTCGAATCTTGACAATTCTTAACCTGTTTTTGAAGACTTAAATGTCAAAGAATTTCAGATGTAAAATAGAAAAATTGTTTAACAAAATTATCATTGGAAAAATCTTGTATAAAGAAGTAAGTTTTATATGTAATGTTGTGTAAATAAGGCGAGAAATCATCAAGAAGGCACATCCTTATACCATTTCCGAAGTGGTAATCATTCAACTACCAAGGAAGGCAATTACGCGGTTGAGAACACCTGGTTATTAGAATGCCGAAACAACAAACTACAATGTGCACATTAAATCCATATATGTCACCTAGTTGATTGTAAGAAACCATGAAACAATAACGTCATATTAAAACACCCACAATTTGTTGTATATGTCACACAGAGGCGTTTTAATATTTCTCATTCCGCCAACTGCTTATGTTGGCAACATTAAAGGACCACAAAATTTCATTATTTTTATTATTGAACAAAACTACATCTCGGTTCTTTTTAAGTTCAAATGTCAATGCGTTTGGGATGTGGCAAAGCAGCGTCCGACTAGGTTTCCGTCTACATTTCTAATTAATGTTCGATCGGGTTTCTGGTTGTAAAAAATGCAATTCTGATTAAATAAAATTTATTATTAAGCATTGTAATTTAGTAAATTAAATTCTAAGTAGAATTACATGAAGGTTTGTCCTCTGATCGCATTGAACATGGCGTTTTGATTCTTTTTCACTAAGACTTAAAGTTTTAAATAATTGTTTAACGTATGCCTGTTAATACAGTTACCTATGTAGGTGTCGAGGATCTCCTGGCCTTCTTAATGGCTACCACCTTACTGTTGAGGAATATATTTCCTTACAAGAGACATTTGAATTTTTGGTACCAAAAATGCTACCGCCTTGTCGTCATTCTGACAACTCCAGAAAGTCTTTTCGATAACTCCGCTTATTACATTTTCTCCAATCAACAAGTTTTTTGATTGAACCACTCAAAGGGTCTTTTGCGAGCGAGCGACTGCAAACATTGCCTTTTTCGTATTAAATACCGAATAAAGTAAAAACATTTATTTCTTTTTTTTTTGGGGGGGGGGTAAAACAGAGAGAAATTTAAAATTTGATGTGTGAAGTTTGTGTCTCAGACTGATTTACACTGGAATAAGTGTCTCGCTAAACATTAGTATACACACACATAAATACATGTGTTACATATGTATGCGGATATTCTAGAATATTCGGGGAATGAGTAGGAAACGGGCTGGGAATGATGCAGGGCGGGCATAGGGAAGTGGCCTGAGTAAACTAGAAATTCTTGAATTCTTCTCTCTTCTCTTCAATGGCGGAAAGAAAGAAAGAGAGAAGGAATCAATTTATTTTTTTTAGAATATGATAAGGGAAGCTCTTTGAATTTCTGGAAATTACTTACGGAGGGTTTCGCCATTCAGTGTTGACGTATTCATTCAATTTCGAATCTTTCCTTAAATATTCGTACCCTTCTCGTCCTTTCTTTCCTCCATTTCTATTCCACTCGTCATCCATTTTCTATTATTCTTTCAATTTTGTTCTGTTTTGTTTCTATGCGTTTTGTGAAACGTTGAAATCTCGTCAATTTGTCACGAGTTCTTTCATGTTGGGAGACAAACATTTTAATTTCATGAAAGGTACACACCAGTTTGCAGGCTGTGCATGTATGTACGAGGCCCCGAAGTCTTCCGGTTGAACTCCGCTTCTGTTTCTTTTGGCAGTCGTCAGCCCAAAAGGCAATCACCCAGAACCAGACGAAACGATTCCGGTGCCTAGAAAAAGGAGATATTGACGTCTCGCTAATGCTGCGTGAAATCGCGATATTAAAAAATCAATACTAGTATTTCGTAATCTGTCTTTACATTTGCATATGTATAAGGATAGTTTGCATAGTGTATGTACGCAACGCCGCATCGCATGCGCACCGGACCAGTGCAATTGTTACGAGTATCCGTTCCAGCTGTACTACAATGGTAAAATTTAATGTAAATCGTGGAAGATGATGCGAACATTGTGATAATTGTCGCTGAACCGTAGAAATGTTACTTTCCGTAATTCACCTCCTTCGTCTAATTCCCAGATGTGGAGACAATGATAAATTTTCTTTCTGTGTCGTTATGGAAACCGAGGTACTTGCTAACTTAACTATTTCCCGAATTTGCGTGCTCAACGTCACTTGAGTTTAAAATTGTACATCTCAACGGTGCAACTCCTCAAAGGAGTCTAAAACATACTCATTACGCTTCATATCACATTCCCTTATCCCAGCAAGTCTCGTTTCAAATTATGTCAAACATTATGTTCGCATTCGGAAAGATAATTATTAGTACGAGCGCACGGAAACAATGTTTTTCATTACGGTTACGTAGTTAATGCTCTACTCTCGCTGTCATTACATGTTTCGCTAAACTGAATGTCAGAAAGAATGGAGTGCTGTCACGAAAGGAGACGAATGTGTTACATTTAAAAAAAAAGTACACGTGCTTTAGTAAATTCGTAGAGTAACTTGATTTTTCGTATGAATTAAAACTGAATTCGACTTAGGCGACCGATGCTTGTTTATTTCTTTGTAAGAAATTCGTGATGGTGAGGATGATGATGGTGACTGATGTGCTCACTCCAATGCTAACTTGAATACATTTTGGAAAACGCGCCAATGCAGTGATTAATGATCAGTTCGAGAGGGAAGTGGGTTTTAGGTGAGAGAGTTAAACGCAAAAAAACCGTCTGGGGCCTTCCCGATGAACCGAATTAATTGTTTTCTTCCTCTCATTAGCGAGCATCAATAAAGGTCCATTGAATTTTCATAGAAGTTCATCAGCGTGTGACACTCGCTCTTTTGCCGTCTGAAATAATCGTCACCGCAAATGCAGAAGA
This sequence comes from Polyplax serrata, assembly GCA_037055365.1. NCBI lineage: Eukaryota > Metazoa > Arthropoda > Insecta > Psocodea > Polyplacidae > Polyplax > Polyplax serrata. Next base: position 17,114,686 of record JAWJWE010000001.1, read on the forward strand.
AAGAAACTTTTACGGTGTATTTGTATATGTGGTGTCTATTATTATTGTCATGATTGATCTCCTGTCAATATTTTACCCCTCTGATGTACCCTGCCCTTTGGTGACATCCCTTTGTAGGTATTTCAGCATCTGGATAGAATGATAGATTTCGTTCAATGAAGGTCGCCATATTTAATGTGGGTATTTGCCAAGTTCAGAAACATCTGCGAAAAATACACAATTGTTATTCGGCTCTTTGGTGTCTCTCGTACTGTCGCGGTTCAGTTGCTTATCAGGAGGTAACTTTCTGGAAATGTTATCAGCAAATTGCTATTAATTTTTACCACAGTGCAGAGAGCGTCAAGTCCGTTCTGGAAACATCCTTTTGAAGATTTTTTCCATATTTTATTTTGCTGTCGACCAACAACACACCATAAAACCGTACTGGACCCTCTACTTGTTGATCTTCCGGTTCGTCTTTCATAAAAAATGAGACCAGTGAACCGTCAGCTTCACCTATTTTTATGTCCTCTTAAATCTCCCAGAAGAAGTTGATGGTTTCCATCTATATTTTATTGAAAATGATTTGGTCATGTAAATTTCGGGATGCTGCACTCAAAAACGTGAATTTGCCATATTCAAGCGATGCGATACCGTTGTAATTAACCACCAGAAATATCTGGAAGTTGTTCCTTTGAGAACTTGTATTTTCACCCGTGGTGTGTCACATTGCACTTGGTATTTCATGGGTACATTCCACCCGATGTTCTTCATATCTGTATTTTTTGGTTTCAATACACATTCGTAGGTTGTGCTAATGAGATTCGAATTTGTTTGCTTGTTGTTTCCTAGTCGCTCCGACGTTCGGCCACGGTATGTCACGAACCTGAAAAAAAACTAGCTCTGCTGCCACGTATCCGTTGCAAAAATAAGAAAATGAACAGATGAACTTTTCTCCTTTTCCACTTTTTTTTCTATTATGGGAAAATATAATTTCTGAAAGTTGGCATCGAGTGAAGTTTCTGAGTGTATGCACGCTTCGCTTGTCACCTTTTCCATTCCTTGGAGAGAGAGAGAGAGAGAGAGAGAGAGAGAGAGTGAAAAAAGAAAGAGCAGGATAAGGAGGAGGTTGAGGAAGAAAGAGAGAGAGAGAGAGATGGAAATACGTTGTAGAGGTAGACGTAGGCTGAGGTAGAAAGAGAGAGAGAGAGAGAACCGGGACCGGGTCGGGCTGGTCCGGGGGGTAAGGGACTTAAAATCTTATTAAATTGCCCGGGGGTGCCCACCCCCCAACCAGACGTCAGAATACCTCCAATAGCCGTTTCTCCTTCCTCCTCGTTACCATAGAAACGGCCCGGGTTCTTCATTCTTTTTTTTTAAATTTTTAAATTTTTTTATAGCTTTGTGAAACCTTTTCTCATTATTTTTCATCATTTTTGTAAACATTATTATGAAACGGGAGCGGGGAGGGCCCAAGTCCTAACTTCTTGTCTCCATCTTTTTATTTTTTTTTTTTTTGGGGGGGGCTCCGCCTCCCTGTCTAACTATCTCTCCCGCGAAAACTATGTTGATGATGAAAGTTTATAACCACGAAAAGAAAAATATGGAAAAAATTAATTTTTCGCACGGTCAGAAATTATTGGTACTGTTTGTCTCGACCTGAAAAACCTGTGACATTTCGTCTAGGCCGTGCAGAAGATGGAGGTAGAAAATGGAGGAGAAGTTTTCATAAATTTGTCAATGTTACGGCGTGATAATACGTACAAGAGTATTACGATACGTGGGGTCGCCGAATGAAGAGAAAATGTCAGTTCCGTTGGGTTCCTCGACAATATGGCGATGTAATGGTGCATAATGTGGGGAATCAGTAAAATCCGGACTGGTTTTTTGGTTACTCTTGCAGTCTCCAAGTTTTAGCGAGTTTTCCGGTGCACTCATGGCTCCCAAGTGCATTTCCAGGTTGTCATTTTCATTTGACTTACGCTGCGGCAGGAAGTGCAACTTTTATTTTTGCTATTCCTCGCCATTGTTTTTTTTTTTCGTGCTTCATCCAACAACTTTCAAATAAATATTCCAAGTTCGTAAATATTAATTTCCATTACGTGTTGGACGTCCAACGCAAAATGCATCGCAATAACAAATTCCAGTGCGCTTTTGAATTCGTTTACACATAAATGCGAATAATTTTTAAAGGAAATAAGATTAATAATTTAATATGCTAATTGGAATTTTTATTGCTCGGACGCATCGTCGGTCATTTTTAATGCTGCATCTTCGTCAATTATGTAGATTTCTAAAAATCGGTTCAAGTTCTCATTTAGCGAATACATTGTTCTATCGCCTTGTCGTAAACTGCATGACTGGCAGATAGAAAAAAAACCCTTTCCTGCCGTCTCTGATAATAATAAAAAAAGTAATAAATAAATATTTATCGGGAATAAGTAATGCAAAGGTTTTATGATACGTCGTCACGAAGTGTCGTCCATGCAGATATATTGTTCTGTATAATATTTTACAACAAATGTAATATATTCGAATATAGGAAGAGAAATGCTTTTCTTTCCCTATTGCTCCGCCGCCCATCCCAATGATTCATTCATTATTTATTATTTCTATCTATCTATCTATCTATCCATCTATCCATCTATCCAAATGTAAGCTTTAATGTCTTTTATATACCAATTTGTGTATCGATGAAAAAATCGAACATGAAATTTGAAAGGATTGAATGGAATAAGAAAATTTATTTTGAAGTTGTATTTTTTAGTATTTACGCCGGCGTATCAAGGCTTATTAGTATTTATGTATTAGTGATAATCAGTGCATTAATGCGTATCATTAATTTACTCGTGTTATGTGTGGTGAGGGTTGTTTACACTTAAAGCTGAAATCTCAAGCGTTGTGTAGTGAGTTATTGTAGTTGCAGGCAGGGAATTACGGGATTTGCGAATTGTTAAAATAGTTTCGGCCTGAAAGTTTTCATGTCAGATATGAGAGGAACCCTTGAGAAGCGGAAGAATTAATGAAAAGGTCCACTCGAGAACGGGCCAGAATGAATCCGGCACATTTTCCTCCACTTAAATAAAAAGTGCCGGAAAGAGCTGGTTTTTTTTTTTTTTTAACTACAAACAACGGGCTTTTCTCTATAAACGCTGTCGCGTTTTTTTCTAGAATGAAGCATCTAGGAAGACAAAACATCTGCTGTTGAAAGCAAATGAGGGATGGAAAAAATAAAAAAGTAAAAAGTATTTTGGTAAAGAGTGGCGAAACAAAGTGGCAAAAAACCACTTTGCTTCGTTGGGGAAGAGCAGAATCCTCGTCTTAGGGAATGAGATGAAGGCGTTTTAAAACCCTGGGGACCAGAGGGACAACTTTGAAATTCACGGATACATCAACGTGGAAATTTTTTTTTTCGTTCACGAGAAACGTATACAAGGTAATTTGAATGGCTGTCTTAGTCATCCTCCCATTATAAGCAAGTCCCAACACGTTTGAATTGTGCAGTGAAACTCCCGGGTACAATAATTCACATGAATTATTGACAATGACACTAAGTGTCCTTTTGCTGGCACATGTGATTTTAATATTTTTATACATATGCAACGAGTACTAATTTCTCTCAGAAAGAGTTCTAATGGTCACACGTATGGTATTCGTATGGAAACAAATTTAGTTATTGCATGCAATTAACCTAATCGATTTGCTTTGTTTTTATGTGTCGCGGATCGATAATAAGCCACAAATTAAGGTTTCACGGTTTTCGGTGCCATTACATTTTGAACGAAGTATTGGTAGTAACATTTAAACACAATACCATTTGTGGGTGTAATTATTTATAATTTATAATTTTTCCATAGATATTAAAACTATTTAGTTTAAGTAAATATATTAAAATGCAATTTTCTCAATAATCGTAATAATCTTTGAGAGTGCTTGAAGAAGCCTTCGGTATTTGATGAATGATATATTGGTATAGGTGGAATAGTTACAATTTAGTGTTAAAATCAGGTACTGTGATTTGTTAGAGAACGCAAGCATTCCTGTCGGTTGACATTTTTAAAAAGTAAAACTGTGAAAAAATTCCCTTTACTGCTGCGATAAAAAAAGCAGAAGTAAAGTCGGTTTTCCCGGTATTCCGTTAGCACGTATGAGTGTTGTGTGTGTTAATCCAGAGAGAGAGAAGTGGCGGAGCACAACACCGAGAGGTAAGGTGGCTCTAAGAAAGAAGAAAAAAAACGAAGCGAGCGAATATTTAGGAAAACATAACAAATGTGTACAAGAGAGCGTAGCCATAGTAACGGAGAAGCTCAACTGCGGGAACTTATTAAAAATTACATCATTTCCTTAGTTATGGGAAAGAGGGGAAAAGAAAGTCGAGATAGAAAGAGAGAGGGAGACAGAGAAGGCAGAAAGAAAGCTGGAGAAAGTGGGGAGACTCCATAGGGGAAGACTATGCATATGAAATTATAAAAAATTCATATTTTTCTTTCCTTCAGGGCCCTAAGCGTATTTCCTTTTTCAAACGGCAATTTCTTTTTTCTTCCTTCTCTTTCTTTCTCTCTTTCTTTTTTTAATTGTGCGAAGTCTGCGTCGGACACAGATGCGGGCCCCGTCCTCGCTCTACCGCCCATCCCTTCTTTTTCCTCGTTCTCGGGGCCCCAAAAAAGCCTTTACTTTTTTTGCGTCCACCGTTTGACTGGGTCTCCTCCGCCTCCGGAAACGTTTAACTGAAGAAAGTGCTCCGTCATTTTTAGCATTTGCTCTGCGACAACGACATACCCAAATGAATGGTGAAAATTTTTCCAAAGCAAATTTGTCTTGTGTTCAAATCTTGGCAGGTGCAAAATTAAAATCGTTCAATTTGCTTCCGATGACCGACGCCACCGGTTCTCCTTAATTGTTCAATTCAATTTGGAGCTTTGGCAGAATTCTTCTTCCGTGTCGTTTCATCCAAAGCCTCGGTTCTTGCGCTTTCCTTTGCCCCCGGCAAAACCTGAAATGAAAGAGTTACGCAAACTGCCGTTCATTTTCCATCGATTTCGGTCTGGGAAGCGGCGTAACGTTGCAATTTTTGCTTCGTCAACCGAGACGCAAAGAAATTCGATTAAAGTTCGGAGACAAACAGACAAAGGGAGGAAAGAAAAATTAAGAACCGTCGAGCAGTCAGGAAAGAAAGAAATTTGTTAAATTGGTACCGCAAAATCGGATTTGAACTTTACCTAATTGTGTTTGAAATTGGAATTGAAAATTATTCGGAACTGCATTAAAAACTCTTAGAGAAAATCGATTGCCCGCGTGAATAATCGTTAGGGGAAAAGGAAAAATATGAAATGGAAAAGAGAAATAAATTATACTCATTAGTAACTGATTGTGTGCCTTTTCTAAATTCCTCGCGTTTAACTAAAAAATTGGAGCAACAAAAAAAATATGTATCTCTCTCTCTCTATATATATATAGATATATATTTTTCGGTGCTTCGGGAATGATTGAACAAAATTATTACCTTTTAGTAATAAATGCGGACAAGTGGAAGGAAATGGAGAGGAACGGAGAAACGGCCGGGCTCTAACAAAGGTGAAAGAGTATCAAATTTTACCGGTAATAAATAATACATCGAGGCGGTGCGACTTATAAATTTGGTTCTGGAACTTTTCGTTCGGAGTGCTGAAAAGCACACTTGTGTGTGTACGAAGATTCCGTAGAACGCATTTAATTGCCCGAAGTGCAAACATTCAAGTGCATTCCTCTGCTTAAGAAGGAAGTTGTTGTTCACCCTACGTCAGTTGCTGTATCTCAATGTGTAAAAAACAAAAAAACAAAGGGAATGCTTTGGAGACCCATCCCAAGGCGTAAAGTTCAAGTTACCTGCAAGTATGTGCAATTAGCCGATAACACCAATTACATACCGAGTGACTTTATATTGGTTTCTGAGTGACTACCGGTGGATTAACCGGGAAATGTCTGCCGATCTGTGCTCCACTGTATTACTGGATTTTATTATGTAATTTTCTAATTATTTGAAAAATAAAAAATGTTCAAGGTCCAAATTCCTGTCGAATTGTACAGTTCGGTTGCTCCACATTAATTACCGTGTTTCCACTTGATAAAAATACAATATAATATCGTTATTGTATTTTATTATTTATTTTAATCATATATAATGCTGACGTTAACCTTCTGACCTTCGTTAGCCGCAGCAGGAATACTATGTATTGTGGAAACATTTCTGTTCATTATACAAAGAAAAAATTTTTTAGGAACGTCATAAATATATATTCGACACACACACACACACACACACACACACACATATCGGAGCTTATTACTGAAAATAAAAATGTATTTGTCACAACTTCACCTTCGTTTTCAATTTCAATATGTCCTTGATACATACAAACACGCAAAGTTGACATTGTAGAAATATTTTTGTACAAGATTGATGCTGGAACGATTGGTGTTAGTTTCGGGAGAAACTGTTGCACGGAATAATTTTTTATGTACCATTTATAAATGGAGTAAATAAATACGTTAATTGCCAATTTCAGAAGTCCGTTATTTCATTTTAGTTGACGTGTGTTGGAACGTCAATTTGCTGATGGAAAACTCTAAAAAAATATATTTAAATTTAGGAAAATGAATTATGTTGCGTATGTAAAACTGAAAATATTGAACACATTAGAATTGAACACATCGTAATGGCTTGTAGAGTTCGTAACACAATGCTACAATTTTCGTAAACGAATCATTTGTAGTTTTAAATTATTCCCATAAGAGGTTTTTAACTTCTATTCACGTATTTCCAGTACAATAAATAGGATAAGTTGCATACAGGTGATTTGGAAACTTACAAACTTATTTATTTTACACCAGGAGTAATGGGCGCGGTCCACTTATTATGTCCATTAGTATAAATTAATGACCTGTATATTTCAATATTGCTTCTCTGTGTATGTATTGTTTGTCCTATTGGAAGCGCACACACGAAAAGCCATCGCTCAGCCCATCCAAGCATTGTAAAACTGATCAATTTTCAATCAATCAATTTCCCCGGAAGAGGAGGACGGAGAAGGAGAGAACAAATAAATTGTTCAATTAAAAAATTATGTTCATTTTTCAAAGGAAAGGGTAAATAAATAAGGGAAACGCGACAGATACTTGGTTAAATAAATTTTTCTAGTCAGACGTGGATCACAATGAAATAAATTTTTCTTCCGCTACGCACTTAAAAAATGGTTGAATTTTGTTTCTCTTTCCTCCTCGGACGTACGTGCATCTTTTCTTTCTTTCCGTATCTCGTAAAGACTCGGAATTTAGTCTCGGTTTTGTTCATGCACGTATATATATTTATATATATATGTGTATATACATATATATTCTTTACTTTTATTCATTTTGGATGGTGGATTACCGTAAAATACGGTTCTATTTATTAACCGTCATTCTTAAGTAGATCCTCTGGTAGATTGCTCTTACGTAACGGAGTGGAACGTAATCCGGTTACAAATATAATGGAGGGACCTATCGATTTCGATCACACAGAAGAAAAGGTATTTTTTGTCTCATTTGACTGGTTGAGTATTCTCTGGTTGAAAGGGTGATCGATTCAATTGATCAACTCAATTCAATTGTTTCTGTCGCAGAAAAATATTCTTCGCACTTTGTCCAACAACTTGGGTTTTTAGTTGCTCAACTTACTCGAGACCTGTCATTTAGTTTTATCGAGTTATTTTCTGATGTTCGATAACATCCATTTAATAAAATATTTTTGCAGTCTTCCTACACGTTTGCCTTACTGTGAATTTTAATCTCTCTTGCGTAGTTGGTTTCCACATGTTGTTGTACATGCAAAGAATTTTTCTTTAAAAGACTTAGAGGAGATTGCAGCACAAATTTCATTTTGTGACTTAATGTGCGTAAGAATATATAGTTGTTATTGTTTGTCGTTTTTTTTATGCGCTAGTGTTGACAAGGTGGTTAAAACAGCAAGAGTTACCTTTTTTTTTTAAAAAAAAAAAAAACGGGAGAAGTTGTAATAATACAGCACCGCCACCATCCTTGTCACCATGGGCCTTTGATAAAACACAATGGAGAGCAGATTCCGACCTCGTAAGCTATTTAAATCTTAAGGAGTTTTCTCCCTTATTCTCTCGCCCCAAAATGATTTTTTTCCATTCCTTATTTCTTTCATCCCGTAAAGTTTGTCTCTTTTATGTGTGCATGTGCGTGTGTGAGTTTGCACTTAAGCTTCCTTCCTGTAGCCCGGCAGTCGACTTTCTTCACGTCTAATTTCGATTTCCAACTAAGAGTTGTACGCAGACGCTGGTTACCTCAAGTCGTTAAACCCGAGTATTTATATATTTCATCCCTTTAGGAGTCCTTTAATATGCGTCCAACATGCGAATTTTGGAATTCTAATATGTGCTTTAATGGGAAAGAATGAAATTCGGGATATGTGCGAGTCGGGGGGTGGCACAGGGACCACTCCAGTATCAATTGTCCTTCGCATATTAAACGCCTTAACGCTCAACCCCGTTACGCATTGTTAAAGTAATTACTTTTTTATTCCTTAAATAACAACTTTGTTACATAAAACGTTGGCTCTCAGAAAGCTCTGGCGTGGCTCTCGGGACCCAACGCAGAGGACTCGGGTCTGTTTCCTTCAAACCGAAGAGAAAAGATGAAACCTTACGTGAAACGTCAATTTAAAAATAAATTCGAAAAACAAAAGTGGTGTTATTAACCGAATTGAAAACCGTGTCTTCATGGTTCGTCGAATTTGCCACTCTGCCACGGTAGGAAATCGCTGGTTTCCTTTTCAGGGCCCCGGCGTGTGAGCGACTGGGGGAGGCTCCCGTGAAATTCGAAGAGACTCAGAGGAAGAATTTAATTTGACCGGGTTGTGTGACTCGACGGGAAATCGGTTACGAAATTAACAAAAACCAAAGAACAAAACAATCGGTTTTGTTACCGCGGGGGCTACCTGTCCCATTGGTTGGAAGTGTCGTGTTCGCAGATTAATTTTACTTAATTTATCTGGTGCCCCGCTTCGCGAAAGATTTTCTGCCGGAAACCCCTCCGAAAAATATTAAATTTCGAAGCGGAAATCTCCTCTGTTTTCGTACGTTAAACTTTCCTCCATTTTCTACTTTCTCTGAAGGAATTCTCATTGTCGTCACCCCATGCGACTTTCTTTATCCTCTCCGCCTATCCCCGTGCTTTCTCTTGAAAGTTCCATTTCTAATCTTTCTCAAATTCAATCTCATACATTTTGCATAACATTTTGCATTCTCTCGGTTTGATTTTGCCGCCATATCTTTTTTTTTCCCCGAGTGCCTTTCTGTTTTTCTCGGTGTGAAATGGAATTTTTTGTGTGTGCTCCTCGACTTGACTTCCCTCGTCGTCTCCTTCCATTTTCTCTGCTTTTCCATGGGGTAATTGTTTCAGTCCTCGGGATGAACGTTAGTTTTGCAGGGTCGGATCCGGGAATCACTCAGCCGAATTTCGAAACGCCAGGTATCCCTGTTAATTCGCAAAGGGAATGTGTCTCCTGCTTAGGCTTTGACCGTCGCACTTCTACATCAGGTCTTTGGACACGAGAACGTAAATCATTCGGTTTTCCTCCTTGGTGTCTTTTTAATCCCCGAAAAAAAAATATCCTGGAACGGACAGATTGTGCCCAGCACTGAAGTACTTGAATTGATGAAGGAGGTGTACTTGAATGGCATTACCACTCACATGACGATCATTAACCACATTTTAAGATGTTAAAAGTCAAGTTCCTTTATTTACTAAACAATTATAATTTAGGGCGACCGGAATTTAGATTTTTATGGGAGCATGGCCTAAAAAAATAAATAGGTCTTTGTTAGGGGCACAAATAAGAATACATCTGAAGTAGAATAATTTGAAAATTTAATTTTGCTGCCTGTCATTCTACAACTACAAGTAACTACAAGTGTTGAACCTACTACACATTTTTTATACAGTATTATATATATGTTTACGTATTTATTGTAAGACCTTTGTGTTGGTTTTTCGTAACTTTGTCAGGTTAACGGTAATTAAATGTTTCTTATTACTTTACCACGGGTGTCACCTCCGTACAAATCAACCTAATTTTGGCACTGCTTCCCTTGAGATATCTCACCCAGGTCCATCTAAAAATTCAATCAATTATCTTTTATAAATTAAATTAATACTTATTTATTAACGCGATTCTAATTCTGTCCGTTGTCTCGGCCGTCGCTTTTATTTGTTTCAAATCGACAGGGACAGCTTCGGCTGTTTGCCAGCGACCATTTCGTGTCCTAATGGGAAACCAGGGAAAAGAAGAGGGCAATTTAAACGCCGAAAAGGAATTACGCCTTTAAGCTCTATTAAGTTATTAGGATATTATTTCTTTTCTTGAAATTTCAATCTTTTCTCCGTTTTCCGTCACAGAAAGAGGAGTTTGAAACAAAATACTCCGAAAGTAGCAAATTATAAGAAATAGGAACGGAAAAAAATTATTGAGATGTAAAAACATCCGCCATTTTTAAGAGTAATAAACCCGAAAAGCAGAAAATTGAAGAAAGAGGAGAGTTTTCAAGTCTTTAATTTTCAACAACAAAATTGGATGCTGCAATTAAAGTCGAACATACAGGACAAAAAGAGGTGGATGTGGAAGGAGACAAGGATGGAAGGAGCAGAGCAAAGACCCGGACGAAGAAGTGAAAGAAGAGCAGAGGAAGCAGAAGCAGCAGCAAAAGAATAAGAAGAAGAAGAAGCGGAAGAGAAGTAGAAGAAGAAAATGATACTGATACTGAAAATTGATCTCGAGCGTAAATTGGACTTGATAAAGAGTTCTTTTTTGGCCCGACGAGGGGAGTTTGAGAGCAGGAAACGAGGGCAGAAGACGGGGCAGCAGAAAAAGATGAAGAAGAAGAAGAGACGAAGAAGAACGGAAGAGGCGAACAACTACCCCTACGTGCTCCTCATGCAACATTTATGTCATCCCAACTTTTTTATTGATTTCCTTCTTTTAAAAAGAACGTGAAAATATTAGATGACACTTTACTTATCCTCTCAATATTAATCAATACACGGCGGCCATGTTTGCTTTTCTTTTTCTGGGTTTTCACACATTGTGTTCCCATTTGACTTTGTATTTTCTGTCGAAGGTAACCTCTGACGGAAAATTAAAAATACTAATTCGCGTGAGGTCTCATTTCAACCCCCGGCTGACTTCTCTTAATTGCCGCTTTTTATTATGTCACACAAGCACTTATCTTCTGAATTGAATTTTAACTACCACCGGTAGTTCTGACTATTCAACTATTCAAAAATTTCATATTTAATTTCAGACTTCTTCGACGGGGTTCCATGTTTGTCTTTTCCCGTCTTCAGTTCGAGCAGCTCGTGTCCTGGCCAGACGTCTCCTCAAAATGGCGAGGGTCCAAGCGCAAGCTCCTGGACCTCGGTGCCGGAGATGGAGTCGTCACATCCATTATATCACCACTTTTCCACGAGGTCTTCGTCACGGAAGTTTCACCAACGATGAAGTGGCTCCTGGCCGGGAAAGGATTCAGGTAAAAGGGCAGCGGATGGGAGGGCAGTTGATCTGAGTTCATCAAATCCACGCAAGCTGTCACGTTTTCCAGTGTCCCCCCCGACTGGATGTTAGTCAGAGACCCACGAGACGGTTTAATTACTGACGCGGGGATACGAGACGAGATGCTTTTAAAATGCAAATCTTAATGTTACGGATTAAAGTAATTACATTAAGTCTACGAGAGATTTCGCCCGGAAACTTTCTACGAAGAATTTTATGGCCTACCACGTTAAAAGAATTTGATTTATTCTAGTAGGAACGGGGGTCGCGAGTCTCTAAGAGGCAATTCTTCCTAGATGCTCTAATCGTTGGAAATGTTTTGTCGCTTGAATTGTGAGTTTCTGGAGTGAACGGATGGCGAACGCGTAACCCGGTAAATAAATAACGAAGCCATTTAAAAAAAAAAAAAATATGTCATTAAGGCAGAATCCTCAACTTTAAGATTTACTCTCTCATCTTCGCAGCTTCCCTCAGGAGGCCGTGACTGGCATACCTTGAACCTATCTGCATACCCGTGTGCACACGGCCTTGTATGTGCGTGACGTAACTGCAGAGAATTCCTCTGGGGGAAAGAACTAAAACGACCCTCGACTTCTTTCACTTTTCTACGAGCGAACGGTTTAATTTATTTATTTATTTTTTTTTCTTTTATAAATTAACTGCCAAATGATATAATTCAACGTTTTTATGCACTGTCAGACTGCTGAGGCTTTGCTTTTCTTCCGACCGTCGTTTAGATGATTGCTTATTAGGACTAATCATCCGGACTGTCTGCTCCCATTTGCATTTGACATATTTCATAATGGCAGAAGGAAATGAGGTTTCTTATTCGTTTCATAATTTCTCATATGTAAAGCATGCCAACCCCCTGACTTGCTCCTTTCTCGAGCGTAAACCTTTCAGTTGTAATAATGTATACATTGTTCGTTAGAAAGAGACAGATCAGCCAGGGGTGATGAGATTTTATTTGAAATAGTTCGGGGAACTTGTCATTGCAAAATAGTCGATCATTTTACCACTTCCTCATCTCCCGTCGGTCGTTCCTTTTTCCTGGTCGTAATTTGTTCGCAGTTCGAATAAGATGTTTGCTAAAATTCTTCTGCTGGAATAGAAGTAGAAATTTACATTATCCATTCTTGAGAGGATTTCGCTTTAGCCTTTGCCGTGGCGGCAGAGGGATGAAAGACCTAGTGAAAGACAAAAAAAAATGTTTTTCATGCGAATCCCTTTTCCCGAATTGAAAAATTAATTCTTTGAACCTAGCAGATGGAATTTCTTGCCTTTCTATTGAGAAACCTTCAAAATGGTACACGTTTGAGTGGGTGTGTGTTGTATCACGGTGTGTTTATGTGTATTTGCATGTTTGTCCTTGTGTATGTAGTCGGAGAGAGGAAGAAAAGAGAGATCAAAGTCTTCGCTTTTGGTTCCAGGATTTTGGATGTGGAAGAGTGGGCTCGTCAATCCGTCAAATTCAACGTGATCACATGCCTGAATCTTTTAGATCGATGCGACCGACCTTGTGACATCCTGGAGGATATGAAAAAGGTTCTTTCTCCCGATGGCTTTGTTGTATTGGCCATGGTTTTGCCTTACAGACCCTATGTCGAGATCGGTGAGTGCAGCAAGTGTAGTGAAGTATTTCTGTAACGGTCTCGATGACATCGTCAAGTTAGACAAAAATCGACGAGAAAACTCTTTATTTTTTCAGGAAGCAACGGACATTCTCCAAGTCAGCTCTTGGACATCGAAGGCTGTAGTTTTGAGAAGCAAGTGTCCACTGTGATAGGAAAAGTTTTGGAACCCGCCGGCTATGAAATTCTAAGATGGACCAGACTGCCATATTTATGTGAAGGTGACATACGACAATCCTATTACTGGCTAGACGATGTCGTCTTTTTCATGAAACCCCGAGTATCTTCGTAGTCCAATTCAAGTACTAAATTTTGTAAAATTACTTTATAAAGATGCGAAAATGTCAGCGACAAAGAAGAGGAGAAAAAAAGCAAAGGTTTCGGGAAAATATTTAAAGAAATCTTTCGCATTTCAAAGGAACTTTTGATTTTTCATTACAGTGGTAATGACGAAACGGAGCAGAATCAGAACTGATAAGTAGGAAAATTACCGATTTAATAGAGAATTTAGGGAAGAACAGAAACTTGGGTATTCATATTTTAGCAAACATTCGGTTGGGTCTAACGCCTAAAGTTAACCTTTTCTGACGTTGTTGAGAGGAGTTCAAACTTTGCTTTAATAGGAGAATACAAAATGATGCAGAGTAGTGCAATGTAAGACGGGCATTGCACATCAATTTCCTTCGAGTTTACTATCAATTTAACAATATGTGAGATGTGTAAGATTAATAGCTAAATATTGTTCCCGAAGCTTTAATTACACAATGAGAATAACCGTTTTGTGAGGTCAACCGACGGCATTCGATTAATTCATTCCCATACTACCGCGTGAAAGTTTATATTGAATTTATTTAAAACCGTGGCGAAATAACCGAATTATGTGATGCCAAATTATTTTACCATTCGTAGTGTGAAATTGAGTAGTGACATGTATCATTACGTAAACTATATAAATACTTTTATTCGTTCATTCCATAAATATTTTAGCTATGTAAATTATATAGGGAATTCAGTCAGGGTGTAACTGAATTAAATTCAACAATATAAAGAAATGTAAGTGAGGAGTTTTATGTGAGAGGCTTGAGTAACGTTTTCACTATACTTCCCAGTGGTTTCTGGTTACTCGTATGGGCGTTCAGACTGATAAAATTAGTTTCTTCGACACCAAACGTTTTGCTCATAATGCCACCACGCAGAATTGAAAAATATGAGGGGCACAATAACCGCAAATATGCACGACTGAAAAATTTTTATTTGCCACCCGTTGGCCATCGGGTTGTGTCAGAAGTTAATTGTACATCGCTGAGCCTTTTTATTGCGTTTCTACGTTGTAGTAATAAATAATAGTTGCATTTCTGTAGTTGTACACAGCGAGCTATTTGATCCTTCTTCAACCCAAACTGCGACCCGATTCATTGCATATCAGCAAGTATGCTTTGTTAGACAATTTTTTATCCGTCCATTTTTTATTAAAAAATTTTAGTTTTTCCATTGACATTTATTCCAAGTCCTTTTGGTCTCTCTTGGGCTTTTTGCCATCTGTCCGACTACTCTTCAATTTTCGAATACTTGTCATTGTAATAATATTCACGTTATTCTTTGGGATGAAACAAAAACCGAAACCAACAGACATCTTTGCTATTACAATGTTCACATTTTCTCTGCTCTGGTTACTTTCCACATTCACACAGCCTTTCCTGTATACATTACCAATATGCAGCCTACATTCTGCACATCGAATGTCGAGGGCGTGCACAACAGAGCGCTAAAAACCAACATGAGAAACCTACGTGCGAAGAAATTGGAGAGAAGGTGTACGAATGAAGTTAGATTTCAATTTAAATTTAAATTGTTTATTTTATAAATTGTTAAGGTAAATTTCTGTGAAACGGTATGACATTACAAAAAAAAAGATACAAACGAATTCAAAATTAAAGAAAGGTATGACTAGATTTCAGCGAGTTTCAAAATAGAAACTCCGGCAGAAAATGAGTGTCAGAAATTTTATATCTAATATTAACTATATTATGCCAGTTTACACTACTGATATCTTTTTATGTATCTTATGTATTAATATACATATATATATTTATATGAGAAGAGCTGTATAATATTTTATTCATTTAATTATTCGATTAATACAATGCTAACTACCGTTCATCACTGAGAATCCGTTTGCGTTCGTTCCCGTACGACATTGAAAAGTACGTTCGAGCCGTCACAGTACAAATGTTAAATTAATAAAACTCATCAATGTAAAATTTCATTTTCCGGTCAGACCTTTCTCTCCCAGACTATGTAAATCTCTTTACAAATGATTAACCTTTTACAGAGTTATACACTGCGGCCCGGTGTTTGTCACAAAAATAAACGGGCCTAAACGCCTCCTAAGGGATTCGCTCCCTGGTACAATTCCACCTCGAAGTTTTACTTACAATTTCATATAGCTCATTAAGCCATCCCTGCGTTAAATTAATTCTATTACGAATACAATGAAAGAATTCACGATAAAGAATCGATAACGATAGGAAACTCCTATTAAATATGAAAAGATTGTGGTCAAGCATTCGGGTCGCACTCCGAGGTACCAAAGTTAACAGTTGAGTAAAAAAAAAACCTGAGCATTACGTGACAGATACCCACGAGTGTGTTCCTTCCAAATACAATTTTTTAGTTTAATTTGAAATAACAATTAGCAGCTTCAAAAAGAATATATGTACAATTGAATTGTCAACTTCTGACCGAATTCATAACTCTCCCTCTGACAATCAGTGTGTGAAATTATATTCAATTGCATTCAAGGACCAATCACATTATTTCTATTTTATTTATTATTTCTAGCATTAATTCTGCAGAACCGCTGGCTTAATGAGCTTCTCATCCGAAACACTTTTCAAATGTCCGAAAAATGTTTCAAGGTAACTAAACTATTTACGTAACTAAACAAATGATGATTGGTGTTCAAGCGTTATTGTTGATGTTTGATATTTACTTGAGACCTCTTCGTCTGACAATACTCTTCGGCAGCGTTTCCGACTCACTGCCGGAATTACACAACTAACCCTAACAAATCATTTCGACTTGTGCTCTCGGGTACGGGCCCAAACGCGACATTGCACATAAACCGAAATCGTTTTGAGATTCGATCAAACGGGTTTTTACGTCCCCCACTTCCAATAATATCAATTTTCATCTACAAGAGGTACAAAGTATAAGTTGGAATTCGCTCCTACAGAGATTCATCTTGTACCCGAAAAAAAAAAAACATACAAAATGTCGAGTCAAATTCCGAAAATTTATAAATCGCTATTGAGAATCACAACAGAAAATTACTAAATGTAGTTCGTGTTTTTAGGGAAACAGATATTAGATATTAAAGGACATGAATAATGCAATACTTTTTTACTTGTTCGGTTACTCGACTTTCGAGAGGGCAAATGCTTTCGAATGCGTTGACTTAATGCAAGTGATATCACCAGTGGAAGTCCTATTTTTCCCAAGAGTCAAATACCCCACGGGCATATATAGTTTCTCAAAATTTTAAAACAATAAATAAGCTCTACAATTTGGGCAAGCTAACATAAAATATGGCACGTATTTTGTACACCTTAAACTCAAGGTCAGTTGCCTTTCATGTTAATAGAACAGGTGACGATAATAGTGACTAAATAGATAAAAAAACCTCTCCTATTCTTCTCTTCAGTGTTACACAGATTGTGTCACGGATGTAGCTTGATTTTTCTTGAATCACAATATTAAGACAAATTTACTTTACGAAAAGAGAGCTCATGTCAACAAATTACACACAAATACTGTGCGTCGGTTCCTTTTCTTCGTTTCTTAAAAAAATTCCACAAGATCGGTCCATTACTAGTAAAATAAAACAACATTTGTCTTCGTTTGTCTTCGTTTGTCAAAAAATTTATACGAAAATACGGTGGTGCGTGCAGTACCTGGCACCAACAACTCCTGTTGTGTAAGTCATTTAAGATAAAAATATTAAATTAAACTAATAACCAATATTGTCATTGTTTTCAAAAAGCATTCTCCGGCAAAACCCTCTTGAAATCTTTGCAACAACGCGGTCATGGTGGCACACGTGCACATCACGTAAAAATACCTAACACGACAGCATCCGCAAAACATTTCTTCACTTATACAACAAGCCATGTTTAACACAAGCAATTATCAATAATATTATGTACACTAAAAATAATATTTAAAAAATTGATTCAGACTTAAAGCAATCCTCAGCTTCGTTTCCAATTATTTTCAGCTGCATCCATCGCTTTCCGTCTCATCGAGAACTGTGAGCTCCTGAGTCCTTCAGCAACCAACACAAAGTCTCAACCTAACGAGCAAAATTTCAATCTTTCTTATATCCCCCACGAAATTCCGAATGATTTTCACAGCTGTCTGCTGGTCGAATAGAAACATCTCCTGCGGGGGCCTTGAATTCGAAACTTTGCAGATCCGGGTACTTAGCAACGGCAGCAACAGCATGCTGAAGGTACGCCTGCTTTCCAGTGCTGTTTCCGGTCGAATTGTAGACGTCGACGATGGGGCCCAGGCCAACCGTCGTCTGTTGCTCGTTTGATCAATCGAGTTTCCGAGTTGGATCGCTGGAAATTGTTTTTTTTTCAACATTTCAAAAGTCATCCACGACGAGGTACTATATTTCGTAAAAATCAGCTCGAAAACTACAAAAAAGGACGTACACAATTCAAAATCAAAACTACAAAAAAAAGCAAATAAATCAAATATACAAATGAAACATAGTAGTGGTATATGCCAAGCTACTGCGGATTTAAGGAAAGGTAACAAACAGGAAGGTGGGAAACAGGAGGTATCAATAAAGAAAACTACATGCAAAGAGAAGACAAAGAACCTTACCCGTGCTTGTCTTCATTCTTCCACGAACTAACAGCTATATGCGGTGGAGGAAGTACTTGTCTTAAAGACTGTACTAGTTGCACTGTGTCCATTAATGCTGTAAACACACATGATATTTCTCAATTTCATAAATAAATTACGTTATAAGTAAAAGAAGTTTGGAATTGATACTGATATTCTAATATAAATCGTAAGCAACTGTTAAGTAACAAATCTTACTTTTCTGCAATGATTCAGATTGTTTTCCGTACGGCTTGCACATGGCCGGTCGTATGCATGTCTTCATTCTTGCCATGTTCTTCATAATTTCGGTAAACGCTCTAATTATTTTTTCTTGTCCAACTAAAACAGAGGTATTGCATGAAGTAAATAGTGTTAAATTTGTTACTGTGAAACCAAGAGACGCAGATAATGCGAAATGAGAAAAAGCTAACCTTCACCTGCGGCTGCTGACAGTCTTTTATTTTCATTTTCATGGCCTCCCCAAGCACCATTGTGAAGGGCTAGCAAATCCTAGAGAAAAGTTTAAAATTAATTTTATTTAATCATAATATCTGTGTAATATTTACTCTACTGCACTGTACTAATAATAACATTTTCCAGTATATAAGGAGGACTTACAAAAACCTAGGACAAAATTGGCATATTCACTGCTTCTTCTCAGATTGCTTTGATGTGGGATACAGGGAAATTTAAAATCAAATAAAGATATTTCGATCTAATATACACAGGATACAGGATAATCTTCTACATCTGGTAAAGGCTGATAAAAAATTTTTGATATACATGTGTAACTTGATTGTTGAAAATGCATAAATGCTGTGAGGGTGGGAAAAGTAACATTTATGGTACATTCCATACAATTAGTTCACTTCATAATTTGAAATACACAAACCTTGTTGGAACTAGTCAGGCCAAGACCTTCTAAATTTTCCAAATTGGCCCGTAAAAACTCAGCAATTTTATGGTCCTGTGCACTGGGTTCAATGTGATGGGATTTTGATGATTTTGATAGTGAAGAGCTCTTTGCTTCATTACCTACCATTTGTTGCACTGCAGATAAAAGTTGAGCACTGAAAATAAACAAGAGCAGTCTTAGTTGTCATATCAAGTTTGCAGTTGCAGTTTCACCTCCAGGACATGTAAATTCATATCAATGTAATACTGAGAACATAACATACACTTGAAAATTTTCAAATAGTCTCGACTGAGCCGAAGTAGAATTACTCTTAGATGGCTTCTCATTTGGTGTTAAATCTACTGCAGATTGACTATGGTGTGACAAATTATAATCATCATTTCCAAACTGACTGTTTCTCTGGTCATTGTCCCTACTGGAAGAGCCTGTGAATATACATTTAAATATTAGTCAGCAACATGTAATAAAAATCTGGGGAACCAGAAATGCTGCTACAATTGCAACTTACTCTTTCCCTTTTTGGAAGGCTGTGGGTCAATATATGGTGGACCACCAGAAATGTGAGCTAAATTTCGGTGGCTCAGTTCTAACTGGCTTTTATAATACCTACAAGCTCCATTTGGGCAATTTTGAACAATGTCAATTATGAATTCCTTCTCCATTCCAAACTGTTCTCTTCCTATGGTGTATGAATCCATAACCTGAGAAATAAAAAATGGTTAATTTCTATTCTGCAGCATTGCAATCATTATATTCTTGTTTATATTTAATCTCACAGCTCTAATAGTTGCTTCTAGTCCCAAATGCATTCCCTGAGGTCCATTCATGTGTTTTAACATGACTGCATTACCAAAATGTTCAAAAGGAAGAATAATTTTTCCATTCTCCCTCAAAACAAGCCTTCCCTGTGAATCAAGTGTTACTCTTTGGGCCATCATTCTGAAATGCAAAAAAACAAATGAAAATCTCAAATCTTCTTTTACTAAATTGAAAAATCTTTAAGAATACACACAAGAGAAATAAGATCAGAAGTGAGAACTTACTGAAGGTAAGCTGCACTGGGTAACATAGAAGCTTCTTTCAGCTCAGAGAAACATTGAAGTAATTCAACTGATGGATTCCAGCCTTTGTTTTGTAGATAGAGTTGTAGTAACATGTATAACTTTTCTGTTACGTAGCCGGTTCCAGCGAAACCTCCGCCGCTGGATGGCGGCCCCATATCTCCTAATAAACCTTTTCCTACGAGATTCTTCATCGACTCTGTCAGATCCATGACGACAGGTTAAACCTAAGTAAAATGTTCTTCATATTAGAACCATATACCAAAACTAATATTGGAGTAACCGATAGAAAATAAACTGCGGAGAGTGAGTCAAAAGAAATAACGTTTTTAATGAATAGGAGCGTGAGATTGTGTGAAAGTGTGTATGTGTGTGTGTATGTATGTGTGTGCAATTGATAAATTGAATAAACGGTCAGAATATTAAATATTATAAACTCAGGGTCATTAAAAACGCGGAGTAAAACAAGAACGAAAAATTTGACGTTCCCTAACATTAATTAAAGAATAACTTACAAAACCTGCGAGTATAATCCTCCAATTATTATTGTTAAACAATCCAATAAACAAATATATTATAAACACATCAAGATGTCGGCACCGGTCGTGCAAAAGGGCTGCCAATTGTTTTAGGATTCGTTAAATGGCTCTGAAAAACTAATTTGTACGTTCAATTGAATTTTAAAACTTTCCAAGGAATATTGGGAAACATTCCGAAACGATGCTCTGATATTTTTTACAATGCCAATTCATAATTATCAAAATGGGAAGAACGAAGCGTAAGAGGAAGAAAAAGAGAGAAAATGAAAGGAACGACTGGACGGTCGTTATCAATTTGCAGAAAACAATGAAAGTGAAATGTGGAAACATTCGAGTTGGTCATTTTAAAGAAACCGGTCGGGGGATACGGTGCACTAGAAATATCGAAAAGGGAGACACTTTGATAGCGCTGCCTCTTAGGAATTTAATCACTCCCGACTCTACAAGTAAAGTATTTTCTTTATTGAAGGGCTACGACAGACATCCTCAACTAGACTTGAGTGTCCTGTTGATTTATGAAAGTCATTTGGACAGAGATTCTGAGTATTACTGTTATTTATCAACTCTACCTGAGTCGTACAGTAATTTGTTTTTCTGCACAGCAAGAGAGGCAGATTTGCTGCCAAACTCTTTGAAGAAATTATTGACTGAACAGAAAAAAAAAGTTGAAAGTTTATTTGAAAAGTTAGTTTACTGTCTGAATGACTCGAAATGTCCCCACTGTGGGATGACCATGAGCAAATTGGCAAGAGACAAATTTATTTGGGCTTGGTTCACAGTTAACACAAGATCTGTTTATTATGAAGTATGTTTAACCTGCCAGTCACTTGAAATTAAATTATCATAGACAATTTTTCAGTCTATTTTTCTATTTTTAGGATGAGGAGCACAACAAACTAATGGCTCTTGCACCCTTATTAGATATGTTTAATCATTCGAGTGAAGCCCAAACAGACATGAGTATAGATTTTAACAATCAACTGTATATATTGAAAACAAATGTGGGGTTTAAAAAGGATACTCAGGCCTACATTAACTATGGATCTCATTCAAATTTGACACTATTGCTTGAGTATGGATTTATTTTGCCTGTTAACCCTTATGATGAGGTGAAATTCACATTTGAGGAAATTGTGGATTGTGTGAAGCAATATAGTCACAAGTATGGTGAGTTTTGTGTACATATTTTTTCCTATTAATGCTTATGCCTTTACATTAACAAAATTTGTTAATAAAGTAAAATGTAAAATTAATGTAAAATAATATAAGATTAAAGCCCACTACCATTTATTATTATTTAATTGATATGAATCGAATTGTATACCTTCTTTGAAAAATTGAAATGTTCCTTATTTTGTACAGGGTCTATTAAGTAGCTCTGTTAAATTAAATAGGGTTAATTATGTGATTAAAAGAAAGCAAAAAAATTACATAAATAAAAATGGAGATAAGAATTTTCTAATTTATAAGAAGAATAGTTATGGTTTCATTAACAAGACTTAGTCATCATAATTATTAGCAATGTTTTCTTTATATTATCCAATTCCAGGTAGCATATCGAAATTGAAGTACAATTTCATACTCAGCAATAGGCTGAATCAGAACCTTGTCAAAACTCTGGATGAATTCTCATGGAACATGAACAGCTTAATTTATGTGCTGATAGCAGAGGATGAGAATTTGGGTATTCTCCAGTCAAAAACATACTCTAGTGAGCTAACCAGAACAGAACAACAGATAACAAACACTATAAAAGAAGCTTTGGTGCAAAATAAGTTACAAATACTGAAAGATGAATTGTCAGAAATGGAACATCTAAAAAACTGCACGGAAAGTTTTAGACTCGCAAAAGAATTCGTGAAAACTAACATGGCCATCCTGCAGAAGAATCTGACCTGAAGGTTCTTGATAAAAAAGAAGCAAGCCAGTCAGTATGTAACAAAATAATATTATTTATTAAATAATAAAATAAAAATAAGACCGACACCTTTTAATAACGGCGACTTCCAATCAGCCGGAGGATACGCAGTAGAACTACAGTTCTCTTTCAACGATGCATTACTTATGAATAGGTAACTTCAAATGTCTACTAGAAAAGGACTGTCTAGGCATCCTACACCACCAGCCACCCCACCTTCGTTGGCAGTACTTGGCTTTGTTCGGAACATGTGACCTGCCTGCCTGTTTATGTAGACCTTGTCCTTATCCCTGAAAAGTCAAAAGTTTCAGATAAAATTCACTCCCCTGCAAGTTCATCTTTGAGTATTGTGGGAACGATTCTCTCACCCTATGATGCAACCAAAGATACCCAATTCGGAAACGATGTCTTGCAGGTGGTCGAACTTGCACTCGGTACCCGGCCTTATTATGTAAGAGGCCTGAACCGGTGGGAATATCCTGTCCATGAGAATCCAACCCATTCGTTCCTCCGAGTTTCTCATCTCTGCAAAAATCAAAATTTTCAGTTCTCCCACAACATTTTCTAATATTTGGCAGCACGAGACGGGCCACAGTCACCTACCTATAACTTTGTCTCTGATTTCTTTTCCATACACGTTGTTACCTCCACCCTCCCGTTGAGGTTTGAGAACGTACTTTTCTGGATTTTTTATGGCCATTTCGATGGCCTCTTCCCCTTCTTTAGTAAAGTCTAATGAATATAATCCGGTGAAAGTGTCCCGAACCATTTCAACCGTCTTCGCATCTTTCAGGTACTTTTCAAGAATATTCGGTTGTGCCAAAGCTTGTTGTACCTAAAACAAATAAATAATAAACTATTAAAATAAATTACATCTAATTAAACGTGTCTTACAATTTACCAGGGTCAAATATGGGTGTTGTTTGACTACTTTGTAATAACACCGAACATTCTATTCTATTTGCTATTTTCTGAACTAATTCTTGGTACTGGACATCCACTGCTGTTTCACTTACTGACTATCATATAAGTAAGTGACTAAATTCTACCTTTTTCGTTCCAGCCAGGTGATAATGGATCGAAGGACATTTAATTGCCATTGATCTCTCCATCATCAATCGAGCATCCCATTCCTTCTGACCGTGGTAATGAGAAGGCTCATAGCCAGCCCGAAAGTACACAACAGCCACTTCGTGGTCATCACTGAAACGACACGAGAGGAGATTTGTGTGAATATTAAATACTCTGCACCCGTTCAGACAAGTAGAATACTTACACAATGAGTTTCTTATTGCTGTCGAGATGACCCAAATTGTAAATTTGGGTCAGAGACTTCCTAACGACGGTCACTTGAGGATTTAACCGTCTGATTTCAAACTCGTGAAACCTTTGATCGCATATGTTGTAGGTGCGATCCTCGACGACAAAGAGTACAACTGCAGCAGGATTGTTGTACATTTTCCAGGCGTCCAACATGCCAGAACATATTGCAGCGAGTGCGTCATTATCAGGAAGCTGGAATTAATACAAAAATTTGAACTGTTGGGGAATTTATTGAGAAGATGTCGGTAAAACTCACCTCAAGTACTAAGACTCACGTTTTTCAACAGATCTGCTCTGTTCAATTCCTGCAAAACGAATCTGGAACACACATAATATTATTTAGTCAAGCGGTTTTATTTCATCCAACTGGATACTGAAACAAATAAACCACTAATGATTCAAATGACAAATTTAAATGAAGTGAGTCAATACATAGGATACTTGAATGTCTACTAAAATCAACTATAAAATCGTGTGTATGATGGTTGCATTTCCGTTCCTTTGCTTAAATAAATGACTTAATTAACTGGTTTTTCTTTCACTTTGTTCGTTTCCGTCTTAAGAATTTGCTGTCATAAAAAGTAGCTCTGGATATATGGAGAGTATGGTCCCTACGTCCCTCGTATTAGTAATATTCGCTGTTCTGTATTTTTGTTTTGTTATAAAATGAGCCAATGTGCGTGTGCCAAACTGAATTTACAAATTCCATGTTAAATTTTTCACTTAAATTCAATTCTTTTTAATCCGGTCAAATTTTTTTGTCACTTTGTACGACATCTAATGTGATAAAGGGCAAAAAGTTCAGATGTTCTTTTGGTGTTGGATCTTTATTTTCCTCACCTCTGGGTTTTAGCCAGAGAATTTTAATACGGTTCTGTGCAAACGTTCACTGACCTTTGACACTTAACTCTCTTACCCAAAATATGCCTCTCTCTCTCATCACCATCATAATTTACGGTTATTGAATTGTTATTTTATACATTGGGGTACAGTTTTCCCAGGTTTTCATGCAACCACAAAATTGACGATATAATTATTTTAAAATTAAACATTTTCTGTACTAATAATAATAAATTTTCATTAATAATTTCATTTTATCCGTTCAGTCTCGTAAATGTTAAATTGTTAATTCCGTCTGTGTTTTATTTATTGGCAACACCAACCCCTATAACCTTAAGTAGCACAGTTCCGCAGACTTCATCAACAATTATTATGGTTCTATTCAATTTAAGAAAATGAAAACAGATTCTTGAAGTATTTTGTATGTTCAATGATTTGACAATCATTACCCAACCAGTACCAGTTTGTTTGGTAATTTAAGTTTTAACACCTGGACAATTTCCCAATGGTTTCCTATAAATTCTTTTAAAAATCATTTTCGTGTGACAAACATTTAACACTTCAAAAAAACAGAAGCTCCTGAAAGTGAAGTTTGGTTAAAAACATAATAACTAAATCCAAAACGACGTGACACAAACTCTCGAATAAGTTTTGAGACAAAATAAACTGACAAATTTTGGGTATTCGTCATCGGATTAAGAACTACAGTCACGCTATTAAAAAATACAGAGCAACGGTACGATTCGTACAGCACTAGGAAGCAAGTTACCCCTACAGCAACGAGTTGGAGCTTAGTTTTTAAATTGTGGAATTTGTATAACTCGATCAATCGACCTGTATCATCAACTTCTATTGTGCATAAGTCATTATGTTCAACCATCAAAAATGGCTGAATTGAAAGAATGGAAATGTTCAACACAGTATTACCGTGATATGATTGGGAATATGTTCCATGTTCAATGATATGACGGTGGCGATCCATGATGGAAATTTTCGTGCAAATAATCATGTGTGTTTGTATCATTATGTATTTACATATGCGTGTGTTTATGTACACTTGTGTGGTGCATCTCCTCTATATATATTTGTGTGTGTGTTCATATGTGACTCTTACATAATGACATATTCTCATTCGCCGATTTCTTAAATGACCAATGTTTTACTGGTGATATTTAGTCAATACGAGGCCTACCTATGTAAACCCGTTAATTGAGTGCAAGCACCAGCGAAACTGACTGAAATTGTATTCATCTCGACCTGCTTAATGTTGATTCTTTCACAGTGGTCTAGTAGATAATCAACGCGGAAAAGTCCTAGGCTAAAGTCCTGTAACAAGAGCAAACAAAAGACATTGTTCATCAGTCTCGCCGGTTTGGTCACTCACTCGTTTTGAACAGGAGTCATTTAAAGACAGAAAAAGATATACAGAAAGGATGAACAAGTGATATTTCGGGAACGGTGGAATTTCATAACATCCAAACCAAAAAAAAAAAATTATCTACACACATTTTCATTCGGACTGTTATGCGACTGCCAAAAGGAAGCAGTGTGGCAACGAGCCTTGTTGTTAATCATTTCCGGTTTAGGTTAGAACAATGGAAATGCAAGCACCAAGCGACAGAGACAGATTATTGTTAAATTGAAAACAAAGATAGTAATAAATAAGTAACAGTATGAAAAAACTTCATTTGCGTTTGCATTTTTTTTATGTACAACCCTACCTATGAATGGCACCGGATATGGGACCCAAGTGACCGAATCCCGAGGCGATTGTGTTAAATTCCACTTGTTTGGTGCAACAGACAATACCGGATTTAGCCCTCCCGCCGAGGTCTGGATCCTTACGACCTCGAGGCTTTGAGTGGTTGAGGCAGTCGGTTTGTAGCATCGTGTCTGAGCGGACCAGGCCCAGTGAAAGAGGCTGTCGTAAACATTTCAATCAACCAAAAACAACTCCACCAAAATACTTAACTTTTCGGACCCGTCAAAGCTCGGCCTGGAAGGGTGGCAGAAAGGCTTTGCCGAACCTGGTCAGCAACTGAAGCTTTGCGTTAATTCAAATTTAAAGGCTTTGTCAGAAAGCGGGGGTCTCCTGCCGAAAAGTAGGGTAAGTGAAAGAAGGAGTTGCCTGAAACTTCCATGTTCCGTTTTCAATCTAAAATAACGCTTCCTTATGAAAATTTTACACGAGCAGGGGCTTTGGTTTTGGTAGACAACAGTCCAGGAGGTTAGAATTAAAGATGGTTAACGGCACTCTACCCATATTCCTTAAAATCCGAAATTATCCTAAATTTTAAAGTTTTACGTGTTCTTACTAATCGAATGAGAGTCCTGCAATACGAAGACCCACTTGAATCACGTTATCTACTCACTCGAATTTCTGTTACTGGTCCTTGGTTTAATAAAAAGTAATTCAAGCAAGATAACTTTGTGTTACGTGTTCCTCAAAATTTTACGGTAACTTTGGTCTTTTTACTGTTAGGGTAGACTGAGAATAAAAAGGTTCTCACTTAGGGATGTACAGTTAATATTTTTTTACTTTACCTTATTTCGTTTAAAATTTCCGAAGTGCGACAATGTGTGCGTATTTATTACTACTACTTCAACATTGTTTATTTTTTATTTAACGGAAACAATGCAATAATTTAAGTCAATTCGAATATGCTCAATTGAAACTTAACGAATCAAAAAAAATGTTAATTACTATTTACAAATAAGTCACGAGAAAGCCAACTAAAACATTAGTTAATAATCAATCGATGCGTTTTCTCAAAGTAAAATCGAATTACTATAAGCAGAGAAGGCATTAGGCTTACATAAATTATATTAGTAATAACATTGAACCTTTCAACTGGGCGGTGATTTGAAGTTTTCAAAATTTATGACTGCCAAATTCATTTAAATATCTTGTTGGGATTTTGTTTTGGGCGTCTTAACCTTATTAGTAGCACATAAGATATACATTTCCATTATCCATGACTTTACCATTATTTACATCCCCCAGTACTGCAGTCTGAAGCAACAAGAGCAACTGAAATTTTTTCTTAGCCCTCTGCCAGGCATTGGTTAGTGTCGTACTATTAAAGAGAACTACATGTAAGAAACAGGCAACTGCTTGCTACTGACAACTAGTTTAAAAGCAATGTTTAGTACTGATAATGTCGTCATTTATAAAATTTACAACAGATTCATAAATATACATATGCATATAAAGAGAGATGTAGAGTTATACATGAGAGAATAACTGGTCCCCCGAAACTTCAATTTTAGTCGAAGGAATTCAGTTTATGTGCGATACCTTTGGAATGGGAATTGGAGTGAACAAATCAGTCGAAAGGTATTGTGAGTGTTTGCATTAATTAAATGAATAAAATCTAGAGCTTTTCATAGGTCTGCGATGATAAATTACATTTCTAGGCACCGAAAAGCAGATGAAATAAGCGGGAAGCTTTTATTCCTGTTACAACGACAGGGTATCAGGGTCAGTTTTCGCCATATCGCCATCTACGCCCTGTTCCCTGCCCTCTTTAGTCTGAAAATAGTATAACAGATTTCCAACGAGGCAAAATCAATGAGAAACCAATTAGAAAAGTACTCAAGTCTCAGGCTGAGTTGTCACCAAGAGGCGGAGATGAGTCACCTAGAGAGAGATATCCTTTATCATGATATTGTAAATCGATAACGACCGATTGTGGAATGATTCTAAGAATCGGCAAGACCAATTCGCAATCCGAAGTCCTGACTAATCACAATGACAAATAGATTAGTCTGCTGTTCTATGATGTGCATCACATGCCAAATAAAAAAGAAAATTCGGAAAAAAATTCCTACTATCAAATAGCCATGCAGAATAGTAAAAAATATATGCAGAGAAATTTGACTGAAATCATTTCCTCCTACCTGTGCATATCCCTCTGCTCGCACTACTTCGTATATATCGAATAGTTTTTTTGTAAAGTCGTCTGCCTTGATTGTGCTGCACAATAAAAACAAGAGTATTGTTAACCATGTGAAATTATTGCTGTAGTTTGGGTTGGGTTTGGGGATTTGCATCAACAATGACAGCCATACACCTGTGACTATCGTTCAGCTTGTCTTTCATTATGAGTGACCTAACTGTGTACTACAGGAAACTACTCTTTTTTTTTTTTATATTGATGAAACACACAATTACATTACCTAGATAATGTTTCCTTGAGAAATTCATAATCGTGAGCCACATTGTGAATAAGTTCATTCAGAACAGTTTGTAAATTTACTGCTTTTTCAAATTCACTTCTTGGAAAAGCCGAAGGAAGTAAAACAAATGGTGCAAAGTTTAATGAGTCAGGATTGAAATTTGTTTTAGACCTCATCCCAGCACCTGAAAAATGTAATAATTTGTAAATTAGATTGTTCAGTGGTTAAAAAATTGCTGAATTACAGGTGCAATTTTTCCATTTTTTGCATTTCCATTTGCAATTTTTTCAATGGTTACCTACATGTGTGCTGCTGGTATTATTTCTGTAATTTATGGAAGAAATTACTAACAATAATAATATGTAAATTAATTAATAGAATTGCTCAGATTGTAAGATTTTTGATACAATTCTCAATTTCCTAAAAAAAAACATCTGATATTATCATACTGTGATAGACTCAATTTCTCTGGTTGCTGTCAAGGAAAAAGCTTTAAAGTCAAGGTCACCGTAAACAAGTAATTTTAATTTTAACAGCTACTTGTATTTCATCACTTGACATTAGCAAGCACAATTGTTAAACACATAGAAAGCAAAAAAACCTGATTTCTTGAAAATTATCTTTTTCAAGTTCTGATGAGTCATGAAATTTGTACAATTTTATATCTCATTGTTATTCTGATAACTTGCAAAGAGCAGCTAAATTGTTAATGCGAGTGCAAAATGAAACTTGTCCAAGAAAAAATATGATATGTAAAGCAAGTTAATAAGAATTGTCTGAATCACATGAATGTTTGAACTCAAATACCACATTAATATAAACAGATATGCAAATTTAATTATATAGGAAAAATAGGAAGTGATACGCTATAAAAAATACGCAGGGCAGTATAAATGTAAAAGCATTTCAGTTCTATGATTTTATGGGGCAAGCCATCACCTTAACTTTTACCATTTGCAAAAATTATCATTTATTTCAGTGATCTGATGCTCAGAAGAATTTTTTGTTTAATCTATAAAAATATTTACCGTGCATTAAGGCCCAATCTTTTGCTCTGTCAACGAGATCGGAGAATATTCTCTTGTCGATTGGTACAGGAAGACACGAGTTCATTTTTGGTACTTCCATTTTCCACCTCTGAATTTCTCACTGGTCGTATCAAACCGAAATTAAAATGTACTTGAAGAAGTCGAAGACGGTTCCACCATCACTCCAACCTTTGGATACTTAAGTCCCACTGGTACGATGGTGAGACTTGTAATTTTGAAATAACTTTAAAAAATGTAAACAAACACGAAGGCTGCCGAAAGTAACATCTCACGTGAACAACGCTTCAACCAGTTTATTTGGTTCGCGGGCTTTGCAACGCCCCCATGTTGATTTACATGCGTCCTTCTTACATTCAGAAATTCAAACGAATTTTCAAACGCCGTTTTATTGGGGCCCCATCAGATTGGGCCCGGGTGTAAGTTAAACATAGGCGATATCGGCAAGTATTGGAAAAATCGATCGTCTTCTGCAATTTAGATAAAGTCATATTATACATTTATTTTTGAATCCGGGGGAAACAGTTTTTTTATCTATTTAATAAATGCGATTTGTATTATTTTTTATTTGTGATTCAACGTTATTTTTGGGATGTATGTTTCGTTTGTAAAATAGAACAAGGCGGATACATTTGACGAAAATGTAAAAATTTAAAGGATTTAGATACAGATTGCTACTGCCATTGAGTCACATCGTATTTTTAACCATTTATGGTGAAATATTTTCGACCGGAATGAGTTCAACGAAGAAACGTGGCACGGCCAAGTCCGCGTCGCTGGTTAACAGGGATGAGGCCGTTCAAGTGGTGGTAAGATGTAGGCCTATGAGTACCAAAGAAAAAGAAACAGGTTGCACACAGGTTGTTCATGTTTTTCCACACTCTGGAGAAATTGAAGTTGTTTGCCCAAATGAAAATGTCATGAACAATCCAGTAGACCAAAGGAAAATTTTCACGTTTGATGCTGTTTATGACAGCAAAGCAAAACAGCAGGATTTGTATGATGAAGCTGTAAGGCCTCTAGTTGTTTCTGTCTTACAAGGATTCAATGCCACTGTGTTTGCATATGGACAGACAGGAACAGGGAAAACATACACAATGGAAGGTATAAAAAAAGACAACACTTTGAAGGGAATCATACCGAGATCATTTGATCAGATTTTCATGCACATTGAAAACACTGAAAATATGCAATACCTAGTCAGAGTTTCTTACATGGAAATTTACCAAGAGAAAATCAGAGATCTACTGGAGGATCCAAAACATCCAAAAAGGCATGAAATTAGAGAAACACCAGATGGGGAAATTTATGTAGAAGATTTAATGCTTATTAACTGTAAAGATGTCTCTCAAATTGAGAAGGTAATGTACATGGGAAACATTAATAGAACTGTTGGTGCTACCGAAATGAATGAACACAGTTCAAGGTCACATGCAATATTTCAAATCAGAATTGAAATGAGTGAAACCAACACAGAAGCAAAATATAGTAATATTAAATTAGGAATGTTGAATTTAGTGGATTTAGCTGGCAGTGAAAGACAAAATAAAACAGGTTCAACAGGAGAAAGACTAAAAGAAGCCAGTAAAATTAATCTTTCACTCTCAGCATTAGGAAATGTTATTTCAGCACTAGTCAATGGCTCAGGCTCTCATATACCATATAGAGATTCCAAGTTAACTAGATTGTTGCAAGATTCACTAGGTGGAAATTCAAGAACATTAATGATTGCCAATATTGATCCAGCAAGTTACAATTTAGAAGAAACATTGACAACACTAAGGTATGCCCACCGAGCAAAGAGTATCAAGAATAAGCCAAGAGTCAATGAAGACCCTAAGGATACACTCATGAGGAAGTTGAAGGATGAAATTGCACACTTGCAGGAAGCATTAGCCAAGAAAAATCAAGAACAAGAATTAAGAAAGAAGAAAAAGGGTGCTAAGAAGAAATCAAAAGTACAAGAAATCATAAATGAAAAAAGTTATGACAAGTCTGAATCAATCAAGGAAGGTGCTCTTGAAGATGTGAGTGATGAATTATTGAATGACGATGAACTTGTGAAACAAAACCATGAGGCAAATGCTCTGATGGAGAAAATACAATCACTTGAGAATAAGATGGTGCTTGGTGGCAAAAATATTGTTGATCACACTAATGAGCAGCAAAGAGCTTTAGAGAAAAGTTTAGCAGAAATTGCTGAGAAAAAGAGAAAAGAAATTGAAATGAGAAGAAAATTAGAGCAGGAAGATGAGTCTTATGAAATAGTTATGGGAAATTATCAAAGTTTGCAGCAGGAGGTTGATTTGAAGACGAAGAAACTAAGGAGACTTTTCTCAAAATTACAATACATTAAGCAGGACATCATAGACAACACTGAAGTTTTCAACAAGGAAAGAAGGGACTTGGAGGACACTCAGAGTGCCTTAATAAAAGATCTTAAACTCAAAAGGTTAATAATAGATAATTTCATGCCTGTTGAACAGTTCAATAAGGTTTTGGCCAGCATGAGATATGATGAATATGAGGACACATGGAAGGCAGGGAGATTGGAGACAAGTCATGTGCTGTCAAGAAGACCTGTTGCTGTTGTGGGAGAGAGGAGACCTACTTCTGAATATGCAAGAGTAGCTTACCAATTGAGTAGCACTCCCAGGTATGAATGTTTGATTCATTCTGCTTTCGTAGAAAGTCTCTCAACAAATTTATACATGTCAAAATTTTATTTCAGATATAGGAGTGAAAATGTACTAGACTTGGATTTGGACATGCCAGAGAGAACAACAATGGACTATGAAGGACCTGTTGTGGCACCGAAAATTCTTGCAATGCTGGATGAAGCACTTCAAGTTGAAGATAACATTGACATAGATGCATCAAGAGTGAAGGCTTATCCTGGCAGATATTCAGCTAGACCCAGGTATTAGTCAGATGTAAAAAAGAGCATAATAAACTACCTTGAAACACACTTAACATATTAATAAACCGATTCTATTGTTTTTTAAATTCTTACTTTCAGAAATGTGACAACAGCTTCTGCAAAATCAAAGAGACAAGGTCTGACAAGTGCAGCTCCTGTTTTTCCCAAGGCAAGAGGTTTGGTTCCTAAATAATCAGAAGCACATTCCAGGAGATTGGAGGAGTGTTGGTGCCTAGTCAGAATTCTCTAATTAAACAACGTAATTTAATCGCACGCATGATTCCGTAAATTGTGTCCTTCCTTTTCTTATATTTGCATTAATCTTTGTCATGGCTGAATGACCAGGCTGCAGTTAAGTCCCGTGTAGGCCCGCTACAATTAAGAAAACAGATACATACAAGGAAAAACCAAATTCTTCTCAAGTTGTTAACAGACAAGTGGAATTCATTAGATTTTATCATATTTTTTTAATTTATTTACTTAAGTGATATAATCGCATTTTTACAATTTTTTTTTGGGTAATTTGTGAATCATGACTTTTATTTTAAATCGTTTCCTAAGTACAAATATTACTTCTCTACTGCTTCCATACGTAGCATGAAGTTCAGATTTTCTGAATTGTAAATTTTCTAATCGGTGTAAATCAGTGGAAGCTTTAAAAATTTTGAGGAACGATTTAATCCTTACAGATTTGTGCAATAATGTAATTTTTTTTAGGTTGTTGATATCATTGTATTTGCCCTTATCATTTGCAGCCTCCCTTATATATTTTTGTGTAGTGCACAACTACATCACGCTATGCAGTTTAACTTACGCAACTAGTCAATAGTCGTTGCCTTTCCGACTTAGGGACAGCTACCGTAATTTTTTTTATTTACAATTTAAAGGAATGAAGTAGAATTTGTTTGTTTATACTCGATATTGCTTGCCTACCAAACCAAGATCAAAATTACTTATTTGTAATTTATTACACTTTTGTACAATTTATTTATTTAATGGTACTCCTCACCGGGGAAATTTTTTATTTATATACACTTGATTTTTTTGATTGAATCCCGTTTGAGGTAATATTCATCAGTAAGGACATTTATTCCGAGATTTGAGTTCTTACTTCATTCATATATTTTTCAAAAGATGTAGATTAATTACTTGCCACCTGCTCAACAGTACTAATTTTCTTATGACCTGTATTTATTTGCCGTACAAGACGTAGTTTTGTTTGTTTATGTTTACAATTTTATGTTCATTGTAATCAAACGCAAATTAAGTTAACACTTACGGAATGGTGGTTACCTGAGTTCTGAAGCACTCTAATTAGGAGCAGAACTAAACATTTACTGTTTAATGACTAAAAGTGTCACAAAATTATAAAATATTAATTTTTATATGCAGCATGACATCAATAATTTTCTTCTTGTTTGAGATGAATCTTACATTGCAATAAAATTTTTGTAGACAATTGGAAACCACCGTTCCGTAGTGGCAACTAATTTTTTGAAGGAACCAAAGATGTATATTGTTGTACTGTAAAATACAATAGAATAGTACAGGCAAACGCCGCGAATTCCATTAAATTGCTCGCAGTTGTGAGATGTGGGCCCCCTCAATTTGCAAATAGTGCAAAGTAAAACGTTTGGAAATTAAATAATGTAATTTTATATAAAATTGCCGTATCAGTTTACAGCCCTTTTATGGGTTCAAGAGGTTGTCAACTTAGCGACAAGAATGCGACTAAATAGATTCTTATTTTTAGTGACACCAGAAAACCAGCCGGACTATAGCCAGTTCACAATTAACGAAATAAAATAAGCTTTCATTCGAGTGCATTTTTGTTTATTAATTTTTGTTGCTGTTCTTTTCTAGTTGAGTAAGAACTTTCAACTCAAGTCTTTGGAAAATTAATTTTTAATTTCAGTGTAGTACTTCGGTGTGCTACATAAATTTCATATTGCGGTATTCTACTGCTTAGTTATTTAAGGCAGCAAATAGAGTTGTTTGCACTATTGATGGAAATTAAGAGACTGACTGCTTTGATCGATATACCCAATGTGATGTTAATCGTACTAATCGTAGTGAATTTTATGCAATGTTTTTACATCGATTGATATTTGATTACCAAAAATTGAAGACTAAGTTATGTGTAAATTGTGAAGAAAAAATTTTGTACGTTCCGGTAGCAAAATTCAGAATTCTTTGTCTAGAGCGATGTTTGTAAAAGCCGGATTTAGAGATTAGCACATTGATTACCTGAAGCGTTTAGGGGTAGAAATATATCTATATATTTTTATTAACATGTACTATTCGGTAAAATTGGTTACCTTCTGCTTTGAATTTAACAAGTTTTTTGGTTCACTTTAAAGTTCTTTCGATTCTGCTTACTGCCATAGTCAGATAATAAAATTCACTGTACTTTGACATACATTTCTAAGATTCACAGATGCTCGTGAATGAGTAATATTTCTTCTGTTATGGATATTATCGGCGGATATGCTTTAACTAAGTGAATTTAATTGCTTCTTAAATGTGTATTTTAATTAAATTTAAAGAATTTTAATATCCGATACCAAACGATGTCCTAGTCAGTCCGATTATTTATGTTTTGCGAGTAGATGATGTACCAGAGCTATTCGATACAGAAAAAACGTAAAATTTATTTATGTATAATTCCTGTGTGTGCAAGACGTGCTAAATTATTAATTTTTTAAATTCAATTTCTTCCTTCGAGCGTAAATGCTATTTAAATTTTATTGCACACATGCGAATCTAAATATATTCCATATTTGTTATTGTGATAATTATTTATTCAATTATATCTTTTGTTTTTTTTTGTTTTATATATTATTTGTGAGCTTCAAATGAATAAATATTATTATAAACAGAGTTTTATGAGTTTTATGTTTCATTTGTAAAAATTCTGTTTTTGATGTCTAGGGAATTGTCCACGCAAGGGTCACCCTCCTAAAAAAATTTGTGGACGTCATATGAGGACGCTTGATATGACTGCTCCTTGGTTCCTGTTCTCCTCCACTAAAGGAGATCGTTGGGAAGTGCTCATATTAGGTGACCCGGTTTTCTTGGCAGCCAGAGGAAGGGCCTGCTCACGAACCACTCCATTCGGATGGGAGTTTGACAACGTGGAACTTGTCACCACTGAAACCACAGAGCAACCATAATTAAGTGGTTCAGTTAAATTTTGGGAGAAAAGGGGAAAATATAATTACCTCACCTGTGAGCGGTAGATTAACAGTAAATAATTAATAAATATAAATATAAAAAGACACCCTTGAGTTTTTATGACGAGAAATCCACCACCATGAACCTCGGAGATTGGAGATGTAATGCAGAAGAGTTTGGGCAACCAACATCTGGCGTTTAATACTGAAGGAGTTTTTCAAATTTTCCGATGTACAGTTGTGTGGAAATCCTTTGGGTAAACACATTAGAAAAAAAATAATCGCGTGTAATTCATCATTTTATTGCCATAAATTTAAAAAAAAAATCAATCATGTACACAAAAATATGATTTGAATCGAAAGCCAAAAAGCGTTGAAACTTTCGTATGCGCACAAAAAATAAAACAAAATCAAACAAGTTCGGCTGACAGATCAATTTTTTCATTCATTCGCCATTCTCACGAGTAGAGTAATTTTTTTTTTTGGTTGAAATATATTCATCACCGAATGCGAGAAATTCAACGTGTCGTTCGCCTGACATGACCAGAAAAATCACCTGGTGACTCGAATGGTTGAATCGTTTCTGTTGAGAGACCCTGAGGTCAACCTGTCGGTGACACCTACAGGTAACACCACCCACGGGACGTCAAGTCTCATTCGCGGAAAGTAAAATACATCGACATTGTCCATGTGGGGTACCTTATTTTTTTGTTTATATTAATTTTTATTGTCTTCATTCATAAGATATACATAAGATTTATTTTTTAAAAATAACAATTCTATAATGTTGGATTGATTGTCATTCTCCTGCAGTGAATCCTTGACTGTTGGGCTCTCTCAATTTTACGTCTCCCCAGTGAAAACTAACAGTGAAAGTCTTTTTCAACGGGTGTTTTCTCTACTTATGTACAAAAGGGAAAAGAATCAACAGCAGGTAGTGATTCGAGTGATACATAGAGAACCGCCTGATGTCTGCCTATCATCTGCTATTGTTATTAATTACAAATACCTACACAAATGGATTGTAATTGATTGATTTCGAATGTTGAGGAAAACTGAATTTTTTTTTTCTTCAAAGTTCAATATTTAGAGTGTCTGGACGGTGATTTCTGCTGTGGTCCGATTTGTATATTACAAAATTTTATCATGTAGTGCTTTTGCTCAAAAGCAACCACTTTATTAATTAAAAGTAATTAAAAAGGATAAAGTTACGTGATGAGACAAATTAATAGGAAACTATTAAATGTGCAAATCTGTTCGAGTATTAATCGCGAGAACTGTAATTATTGCATTCTTATACTCTACAAGTGAATACTAATTACTCTGTATATTGTGGTTTAGGGATTTTAGACTTGTGTGCTCAGTGGAAGTTGTATTCTCTGGGCTCCTCTACCACAGACATTTCCTCGGCACATTCCTACGAGTTTTAGAAGTACAAGAGGCAGAACTTGGGGTTTTCAGGTGCCTCACACCGTCCACAAATAGTTATAACAATTTTATGCCATATTATAAATATTTATATATAGTGAAGATTAGAGTCTATCTAATACAATTTAGAAAACAATACTTTTTGTGTTTATAGACGCGAACACGCTTTTGCATTTTTGTTTTTCCTGCTGGACGACGAAAAAGTCTTTTACCAAAGAAACGCGTTTCATACAGTCCAACTATTCCGCACTCGAAAGAGCTTATGAACAAAAGCTCGTGGTTTATTAAACTATCTTTGAAACATAAAAACTACCGATCAACCTACGTGTAGATTAAGAAATACTTCTGGTGTTGTACTCGGTTCTTTTCAACAGCTCAATCCTTTCATTCACTTTTTACTTGGGTTATCGAACCTACGTATTATCGAACATTTAAAAACTAAACTCTCGACAATATTATATATATATATGAATACACATATATATAAATATATATGTATATAATATTTATCATTTTCACTTAAATGTTTATAAATATTTATGAGTGTTAATTTCCGTGTGTGCAAGTGTAGTGTGTTTTTATTTAACTAATTTAAAAGGACCAGCCTTTCTTTTAATGTTAAAATCTTATGTAGACGTCTTTTCCATTAATAGTTCTCCTTACTCTTTCTATTAATTTGAATTTTTAAACTTTTTATTTACAAAAATGCAGTTCTTTATTTCATTGTTATTTTTATTAGTCATAATAATAATAATAATAAATTGAGTTTTCATTAAAAACGGGTGAACTACGAGAGATATGAAAAAATTACAGTCGTCACTCATTCGACAATCGCTAGTGTTCTTTTAAAACTTTCTACGCGGTAGTTTTAGTAATAGTCGTCGCTTAATAATTTTGATTTTAGCGAATTAGGGTAAGTCTGGTTTCCTTAGCAAGTAATAAAAACTTTGTGTGTAGCGATTAATTGCTAAAATCTTCTGCGGCCACTAGTCTTAATGTTAGTTTGAGAAATTCACACTGAATGGTTACTGTTTCGACTAAAATAGTGCCACGTGAAGTACTCCACGCACTTAGAACTTAAAGTTTAAGCTTAGAATTTATAAAAAAATTGGACTTGGGCTTATTCACTTGATCACCCCCAGGTATTACGTATGTATTTGATTAATTTTAATGTGGTCTGATTCGCCTAGTTTTACTAGATTCCGGTTCTTTTCCTTTCGCTCTACTATTTTCAATAAATCATGTCTGGTCATATTACAAATACATTTTCTCTGAATTGTATAGAAAATTTGAAATGACAAAAACTAGGCTGGCTTACCTGCTGATTATATTATTGGTTATTATAGGAATTTTGTAAGTTGTCGAGCGATTGAAAATAATACGTGAGCTATTTTCATTTTACGCGTACACCCTGATTATGTTAGTCAATAATTAATATCACTTATTATTTTCCATAGACGCGAATATTCGCTTGTGTTCCGGTGTTAGGTTTAATGCGGTTGTTTTTTGGTCTTCTGTCACTCATCTCCTGGTTTTACATTTGGACCTCCTGTAGGTTCTGTATAGGTTCATGTGTAAATATAAATCACTTGCGTGGTGTAAAGCAAGGTAGAAGGGATAGTTTGACTGAGTGTTTACTACTGAAGAAACATACAAGACATTTTGCCCAAGTGAAGTACTACGGTACGGAGGTTCAGTCAAACTTCTACTACCGAAGAGTACAACCAGACATTGATCAAATGACACTATTTTAATGACACTTAAGGGTGGATAATGCTAAAAGCTGTTCGTTCAGTATATTTTCGACTGGAGTTCATCACCCTACAACTCGTGGCACTCGGAATTTTATTCCGTCGCGATGTTCCAGCTTTTTTATATATACCAAAACTAAAATCTGGACAAACTCAAAAGTAAAATAAGCAATCGCTTCATCCGTAGAAATGTTCAGTCATGGAGAATTGTAATTGTCCGAATCACTCTTTTGTATAGGAAACAGCGGGTACCAGCCTATGGTCAACTGCGTCAGTTGGAGCTTGTCCAATGCCAATTCTGCAACACCCAGGCCCTGGTTGTGATCGAATCCTTTTTGCCTTTCCCACAGCATCACCATGAGGGATCGACCGAAGATGTCACAGGCGGAGTACTTGAGAGTTTGACGGAACACAGGATTGCAACTATGTGAAACTACTTTTGTTTTTCGTTTTTGCAAGCTTCGATCGTTGTCTTTCAGATAGGTTTTGATGTATGTGTCTGAAAAAATTAAACGATCGTAGATTATTGGTGATTGATCGAGACGTAAAAGTTTTATTGATCGCTCACCTGGTGATGCTTCCTTTGTGCTACCTAATACGTTACGAGCGGAAACAACCTCTACTTCCAGTTGTCCTTTTGTCATTAGTAAACCTAGTTTTACTTCTCCGCAGGTGAGCATTCTGCGGTGACCCTTCGGGCCTATTTGACCGGGACCCAATTTGATGATTTCCTCATTGCTGAAAACATTACAACATTATATTGCTTATGCATAGGCGAACATCTACCTCCGGACGTTGTTCAAGTAACTCACATTGAATGAAGACGAATTGTTTTTGCTTAAAAAATTACAAATGAATTGACTATAAAATACGTATAACAGTGGTTGAACTAGGAATTAACTAGTAACCGTGTAATAGAAATTCTCTGGGTTATTTTTAACATTTTTATTCTTTTCAAATAATACTTACCTAGATTTATCATCGTCATTGTCGTCTTCGGGGCTGCTGCTACTGCAAATGGCAGATTCTGGATAGGGAACAGCTGAATCTTTACGAGAAACCGGCTGACAACTGGCCCCTGAAAAACGTCGGAAAAGAAAAAAAACAAGTTAAAATTATGTTTCACATGGAGAGACATAAGTAACTGCTTTTAGTATTTGTAAACATTCGATTTCCTTCACATTTAAGTATACCTTACAGACGGAAAACATAAAGGTTGTACATATACATATATACACATATATATATATATATATATATAAAACTGTGACACCTTATTGTTGTTTGTGTACTTAAAGTAATACATTTCTGAATTTCGGTTCAGTTCAATGTTTTTAAGCAATTAATGATAACGACTAGTCAATAAAAAAATTATTATACAAAAAATTTTAAACGAACTGTCACATTCTTCACAAGTAATATTATATGATTGAAAGTCAATTGTACTTAATTATTACAACGACCTGATGTAAAAATTGAGGTAATATTGTACTGATGCCCTGAAAGGTATTACAACACTTTATTTACTGGGAAGTAAATATCAATCAATCATATAATTAGAAAATAATTGTGTAAATACATACATTTGTGACAGTAAAACAGTCATAAATTATAACAATTATTACGCTTACAACGACGGACGAACATAAAACGAAGACAATTTACACAAATCGATTGATCCTCAATCAGATCATCAATTAAACGATCATGAATTTGACGACAACTGCGGTGACGAAGACATTTAATTTACAGAGGATAAAACACCTAACACATATCACGTTATAAATCTATAATGAGCGTGTACATTTAAATATATATACATAGTCAGTATGCGTGTGTGTTTGTGTGTGTATGTGTATATATATTTGTGTCTGTGGGTGTTGTGTTTGTTTTTGTGAGGGCTAAACAATGAAAAACGTGGATGTGCACATTTTTATTTTTGTTTTTCTGCAGTTTCTCCCAGTTGATCGCTTCATTTGTCGACTTTGTTTTGTTTTGCAGAAAAACAGAGACAAATATAAATTTTCAAAATCTTACCATCCGGTATATGTGTGTTAGGTAGTGTTGTCTACTTTTAAGTACTTTTTATCCACTGATTGTTTGTAGAAAGGAAAAAGTTTAGAAAAAAAGAAAACAAAACGTTAGAAATAGAAATAGCAGAACGGGAGTATTGAACGAATCGCGTTTCACTCTTTACGATCAAGCACCTGAAAGATTGGAAATGAGAGCAGCGGTGTGAAAACTAAAACATCAGAAAGTGAATGAAGGTAGCTCGCTAGCATCTAATAAATCAATTAGATTATTTATTGCTGTATGTGACTCCAGATCATTCAATTAATAATATTTAAATATATGAAGTTAATATGCAGTTCAACTTGATCACCTGCCTAAAAGTGAAACTTACTCATTACAGGTAACACACAAGTAATAAATGGTAACGACATTTTTATATAAAATTTACTACTATTTGTCGTAATCTATTAATAACCCATCGTAACCTAACCTTTCGTAGCAGCAAGCAATTTTGACTCAACATAGATTGATAACTGATAACACGAGGTAATTTCAGAAAGGCCCAAAAAATTCAATATTCAAATTTTTTTAAACACAAGCTGTGGTCTTTCACTGCTTCAGGGCCTGAATATATTCATTATGTTAATGTAAATTACCTTCTTACATTTAGTAATGGTAGCACCATACTTAGTACAAATTCAGAGCCAAACATGTATTCAATATTATAAAAATATAGTGAACTTGGAGAGGTAAAACATCTAAATGGGCTATCTTGCATTCCTTTTTCACATTGAATTCTGCCATTTACATAAAAAATTATTATTCTTAAAACGTGGTGAAATGCTTTCATAATATTGCAATAATTACAAACTACTTGTCACAAAGAGTAGAATCCAATGTTGTCAATAAAATCCTATAATGCTGTACTTTTATTTAACAGTTGGAGATTTAGGCCAGTGACCCTCAACTTACACTTGTTTAGTTGGATAGATTAATAATTGGAGCACAGTCACATTGGTATGTCGATTGAATCTAATACTTTCGAAATTCTGTGTACTATAACACTACCATTATTCACTTTTTATTCTTATCAATTTTCGTTACAAAAAATAAATAAAATTTTCCCTATTGGTTTTTCCGCGCCGAATACATAAGATATACCAGTGGAAATGATTTTGATGACAGAGCAATACAATACAAATTTAAAAAGTGATGGAGATGCAGTACTGCTTGATGTGAAAATTTATGCGATAAAAGAAAGAACCAAGAAGTGACAATAGTAGTCCTGGAAGATCATAATTGACTCAAAACAGTTAAAGTGGTGTAACTTGCAACAATTTATGACGTCATACGATAGTGAATTTAATAATGGAAAAAATTTCTTCTAATATTACTTATTGTAGTGAATAATTAATTATGCTTTTGTGTTTTTACTACTCTACGCTTCGTTTGCTTCGTCCGTCTACTCACCGGCATTGGTGTTGATTGACTAATACCGATTGTTACGAATACACTAGAAAGTTAAGCGGTGTGAAGAACACTTATTTTTAATGGGTAGCAAGCATTTTGAAAAACTAATACTAGTCAAAGCCATTACTATGTTATAGAAGTTGAATAAATCAAAAATTTAGAAATTTTAGAATTTTATTTGATTAAAACGCCGAATTGACTTATACGACATTAGTACACAAATACACAATAATGTTAAGTTTCCTGAATTATTTTTTTCAATAGGTGTACTCTACTTAGGCTAGTGGTAACATCGTTTTGATAAAATCTAAGTTTAGTGCTTACTATGTGACATGTGTAATACGTTCTATCCAATATAATTTATCGGATTTTGTCCGCTACCTAATCATATTTGAACTCATTCAGCTGAAAAATGCATTAATATCTAGTCCCTATGGTACTACAGTATTGCTAATTGGTATTATATATTTAGTAACTAGCTACGCAGCAGTAGCTGGTGCTACGCACTTACGTAAGCCCCTATTCTCAAAATCTGCCAGCTTAGAGTTCCACGCTTTATTATTCGTTGTTAAGCACCCGGTTTGCAGGCTGTAACCTGTTAAGTCAAAAAAATAAATGTGTGCGGCTCTCACTACAAATAATTTCAATCCTTCAAAACAGATAGTATCAGAGAAGTGAGGAATGTTACCTAACCATGTTGGGTTTTGCACAGGTTTTACTTACCACGGATTGAATTCTACTATCAAAAACCCAAATGCCTTGCAAACTCACATATGACGGAGACCCTTATTTATATTATTTTAAACTTAAAGTTAATAATTTTGAATAATAATGAAATATTATTTACGAACGGTTGAAAATTAAAAACACTTCATGAGTTTTAAAACAATCGATTTAAAATCTAAAACATAAGGGTCTATATACACGGCCTCATATACGTACTTAAACCCTTATTAGATGGACATTGTATTATAAAGATGAAATGAGAAAAATAGTACACGATGAACCAAGTTGGCAGTACTGAAATGACGTTTTCTAAATACTTTCCCAACACATCGACAACAAAAAAACGTGTCTATGACTTACGTCTATGAGTAGCCAGGACTCTCTTTTCATTCCCAGACAGGCTCATTTGTCTATTCAGCATATCACCTTTGCAGGCTTTTAAACTTCGCAAAATCTCTTCTGGATCCTGACGCACGACCGAACTGCGTCTTCGACCTTTATTTACATAGATTTGCGGAGGAGGACCTTCATCTGTGTATTTAATAACGATTAATAAGTGCCTCAATAGGTACATAGTACGCAATACAATTTTTTAGATCGAACATACCCCTTTGTTCACCTTGCTGAGAATGGAAGGAACTTCTTCTTGATCCAGGTAAAGATCTTGAATAATCTTGTCCTAATTGATACACAGCCTCAGGTTCGAGATGTCCCTCCGATTGAGAAGATCCTCTTCTTGATCCGCAAGAGGCCCACGCGTGGTCTGGGTGAAGAAAGTTGAATTCAATGCTTCCTTCGCTGTCACGGTCATCTGTTAGGTAGAAATATTTATGTTAAACAATGAACACCATAAGAAGATTGATATTTTGTATTTTTTGTCTTACCTGAGAAAGACCTTGACAGAGCAAAGTCGTTTCTTCTCATTTTTCTCAAGGCGATTTCGTTGGCCAATGAA
This sequence comes from Polyplax serrata, assembly GCA_037055365.1. Lineage (NCBI taxonomy): Eukaryota > Metazoa > Arthropoda > Insecta > Psocodea > Polyplacidae > Polyplax > Polyplax serrata. The sequence goes on from JAWJWE010000001.1 coordinate 17,159,040, forward strand.
CCCCTGGGTGAGACAAAAGGTGACTTGTCACCCATTCTCAGCTGTTTGGGATCCTCCAGTCTGTACCATACAGGTCTGTCATCCAGAAAAGCTTTTTTCAGGTCTACAGTGCATTCACCTAGAATTTTAAGGCCTCAATTAGATATGCTATAATTAATAATTGCTATAATTAAACGAACTATTTCTTACCCAAAAACATGGGGTCTCTATCGGTGTTGTAATCCCATAGAGTCACTTCAATTGTTCTGTCCATCAAATCTTCACCAGGCACGTTAGAGAACTCCAGCGTTGCGTTCCACATTGGGTTTGTTGTTGGTTCTGCGACGTCAGTTTTCACGCAGTGCTGTTCGGATCTGAAAGTAGTCACACATAAATTAATAACATTGCTCGGTGTGATTACACAGGAGTTATGTACAGTACTTACAACAAGGGTAATAATCTTAGTTGGGCGTACGCCTCTGGTTGCGAACCGAAACCGACATCCTCGTGACATGCCAAATCATCGGCTGCTAACACTGCCACCGACAATTCTTTCCTCTCATCGTTATAGAAAACCTGTATTTGCACTCTTCCGCTAACTTGCATTTCCCTCGCAATTTGTTCCTGAAAGAATTCGTTTCAATACGTTAAAAACTGGAGTTTTGGTTTAAAAAATAAAAACAAAAACACCTACAGCGATTTACAGTGTAGGAAGTAATAATGAAAGCAAGCGTGTGAAGTGTGAAACTCGCGTTCGTAAATATTTATTCACTTTTTAACAATACTGCGATTGTGGTGATTTGTCTGAAGTCAAAATGAAAATAAATTATGTACGAACGCGGCCTCAAACATATACATGTATGTATAGTTAGAACACACTTAAAGCGACGGCTTACTCGTGTTAGAGCTTTTACACAAACTTCATAAAGCTAAAATCGTTTCGTACTGCTTTTATCGTTACATAGAGTGCGTGAAAGTTGAGAGAAGAAAATGTATGTATATGTATATATACTTCTGTACCGTACAACACTTAAGTACTCGAAATCTCATGCAATGTAAAAGAAATTTGCTCGAAAACAAAAACTAAAAAATCATAAAAAATCAAAATCACATTTAGAGTATGAATGTACATAAAAATTTTCAGTTTCTCGTTCGTCCGTACGAAATCGATTACTCAAAAACTTGCTTAAATGTACGAATTCAAATTTGATTGTTTAATGGCAAGAACAATAAATAAATAAAAAAACGCATTTTCGAATTGAAATGAATGTAAAAGAAACTTGAAGTCAACATTTTCACAAAACTTATTAATAATCTTGCAATTGAAAATTTTATATTTGGTTAATTCAATCGAGTCTAGCGTTGTTTACCTAAGTAGTTGGTTTTTTGTAGTGATAGAAAACAGTCTGAGGAAGCTTTATAAAAAAGATATTTTTTCTTTCTCTGTTTAAAGTAATGACCAAAAATTGAATTAATTTATACACGAAAAATAATGCTGGAATTTAAGTCGAAAAGAACACTTGGCCATTTATGTTTGAGACGAAATATTATGTCTCAAATACACTAACTTCCATATTGTAAATATTAAATTACGCTACAAGCATTAAAAAAAGGGAGTTAATAGTATTAAAAATATGTACACTAAGAACTGTAAATGAGTTTACACAAATATAATAATACGCTAATTACTTGTTAATATTAAGAAAAGTAACATTATTAGTCTTAATTCTATTTAACTGTACGAAACCCGTTCTTTTTTCTTAACCAAGAGTTTTAGAATACAACGCCATACACGAATGAATCTAACCAGATACTCTATGTGTATATGTACACAGTTACGCATGAAGCGAGTAATCGGATGAAATACATAACTACTTTTAATTAGAATAGTATAATGAAGTAGAGAATAAAGAAGTAAATGTTTTTTTTCTCCAGACGAATGTACCAGTGTGCTTCACGATACAATTGGTTCATAGTCGGTACTAATAGTTTTCATCCACGTTCGAGTTTCGATTGGAATGATTCGATGTACTCCATTCAAGGATTAAATAAAAATGAAAAAAAACGAAACGGTTTATCAAAGCGTAAAAAGCGATAAAGAAGCTCTATGTATGTACGTATGTATGTAGGTATGTATGTACGTGACATGATGATGTCGCATCGAATAAAATGGAAAGATGATTGATACAAATAGAGGAAAGTGATACTTAAGAAGCTCGATCTCTACTTAATTGTTTGTCTACCCAACTGTTTGCACGAACATATCAAATTGAATTAAATTTTACTTGTTTCTTAATTAAAAATACAACATTTTAGAAAAGCCTTGAGTAACGCCACTTGAAGCTACTACACCGGCCAACCGTATTCATGTTTAAAAGAACAAAAGCAGACGATTTAATTTATGCTTAGTGGCAAGATCATGCATTAAATTAAGATGTGTAATATATTTCAGTAAGTTTAAACTAGTTTTGTTGTGTGTGTGGTCGAAGTAGTTGGATTACGGTTTCAATCAAGTCAGTTGTAATTAAAATTTGGAGGCAATGAAAACTTTCAATACGTATTTTAATTTCAGATAAATGAAAGTTTTCATATAATTGTATTATTTATTAATAATATATAATGTTTATCTACCATCTACATTTATCTAAATCGTTTCATCATCTTTAGGTATATTGTAATTGATAATGTTCATTACTTTTGGCGTGTAGAATTAATATATACAAGAATTAAAAAAAAACTCAGACAAGAGTAATATTTTTTCTTGCAACAAAAGAATTGATTATATATTTTTCTTTGGGAGCTATTTAATAATATATTTTTATGTTGCAATTCATTTTCATTAATAAAAAAATTTCTATTGAAAGAATACCTTCTGCTTGAGTCATACAAGGCCAAACTCAAGTAATACACTTTGAATAGTAATTACTCGAACTTCTACTAGTGTTTCTAAATAAATTCAAAACATTAACAACAAGCTCTTAATACTACACAATACACTGTTCAAGAGTTCTATATTATACTGATAAACTTCATCCAACTACCTCGGTCAAAATGCATGAAAAGTAATTTATTACCCGTAGAATACAGTTCTCCTACGGTGGTTTTCTCATTCTCTTCTTTTGGACTAGGTCAATCGTTCGAAAAAAAAACTTTAAACATAACATCGATTGATTTACTTAATTAACGTGTTCACTGTTCAAATAACCTATGTAAAATAATCTTTTCACATATTAATTGCTTGCATATTTTTTTTACAATACGTCAGATTTTTTTTTCAAAGTAGAATACAGACACACAATACAAACGGGGACTTCGAAGGGAGCAAAGACCAACTGCTGCATGACAGGAAATGGATAGACAGAGATAGAAATAGAAAAAAAGGGTAGAGTGCTGAAAGGAAATGAAAGTAGTGAAAACCTTTCATGGGTTTCCAAGCAAATGTTATCCGAAAAATTGCCGGGCTTAATAAAACCAATAACCGAGAATCAGGAAGTGGAAGCGAGCAGCGTGTAAACATTGGTAATTTATTCCTAACTTTAAAATTAAAATTAAATGAGTCTCGAGAGAGGAGAAAGAACTCGTCGAGTACTCAGAAGTAATAAGTGAATCAGAACAAGGAGATAAATACAAGTAAAAAAAAACTCATTTAAATTTCATTTTAAACTATTATAAACTATTGCTGACTTCGGATTGATGTACTCCAAAGTTTAGGAAAATTTATACACTCTCTCGAAATTTATTAAACGTTTATTTATTTAATAATCAATCAGGAAAGCTCGGCTTCAAAGTGTTATTTAAAAAGAAGCACCGAAGTGAGTGCGAAGTAGACAGTAGATAATTTGGGGTGCTCAGGAATTCTTCCAGCTAAAGGCCGAAGATTTACCTCAAGCGTTTACGGCCGGTGCAGACGTATTTAACAGTGTTATTAAGTGCTTCAAATAATCGCGGTGTGAGAGTGAACTTGTACCAAGTCCGTCATGCCATTTTGAAAATGAATTCCCAAAATCAATAAATGTTGAACTGAGAACAAAGAGGAACAATAAACTTACATGTGAAATAAATAATTATGTATGAAGTTATGTAAAATTTACAAAATAGAGAGGTTAGTTAATTCACAACTATTGCCAAAAAGTGTAGTCTCATGGGAAAGTATTTCAAAATTGTACCGAACAGCAACCGCAAAATCATAAAATAATGTATACTGATCTGAGCTCGGGGATGTGTACGGATCGGATCGGAGCTTCTGTGTACGTGTACCCTTCTCAAATTCTGGCAGACATTAAAAACTCACTGTTTGAATACAATGTATAAATTCCATAACTCCATTATTTGCTCTAATTCATTTCTCGTGCCTCTCGATTGTCAAAATCCAAGCACAAAAGCAGAGGAGAGAGAGAGAGAGAGAGAGAGAGAGTCAAACTGTTCGAAACTGACAAGGACACGTTGATGACAAGTGTTCGTCTAAAACCTGAACTAAAAATAAAATCGAAACGAACTACTTCACATTCATAGGAAATAAATTCCGCTGCGAGTTTTGACGGGCCGACATTTTGCGGTTAACTGAACAGGCGCAAAAAGAGAGAGGCAGGTGGCGGGTGATGCGGGTTCAAGGAGAGACACAAAAAGAAAGCAAAAGACACATCTTTTTATTTAACTCTTTCACCATGTCAAAACACTCGAGATTCACCCATGTTCTCTGGTTTTAATTCTATTAATATTGAAAACAAAATAAAATGGCAGCAGCAGTAGAACTTTGAGAGTCGATCGAAGCCGTGGCAAAACACATTTTTGCTTTTACACCGGGCAGCGGATAAGTGGGGAAAAAGAGGCAACAGAAAACAAAGGGTAAACTGAGAGTGAGAGAGAGAGAGTGACGTGGAGTGAAACGTGGACAAAAGAGATAGAATAAACCGAGTGAAAGTGAAAGAGAGAGAGAATGAGATGGGTTAAAAGCATTCCAAATACATCGGGAAATGATTCAAAGTTTTTAATTACGATATTAATATAAATGTAGTTTACAGTTATAAAACACTGGAACTCGATTTCCTCTGCGATTTAAGTATTTTCTCGAAGAGTATTCCCTAGCAAAGCATTCTCTATGTCAAATATAATAATACATTATGTAAGTAAAAATATAGGTACACGAATGAGGATTAACAACAGTGCATGATGCCTACTCCCATAGAATACAGGAGAGTCATTAGTATATTGTAGTACAGAGTAGTATAATGTACCCTTCCCATAAGCGAATATAACTCTATATAGAAAACCGAATCAACGGCGTTGTTCCTTACTAATTAAAAAAGCATATATACTTATTATCTATCTATAATTATGTGTGACCCTGTGGCACTAGAAAAAACACTTCCTTCTGCTCACCTAACTTCAATCCGTTCACCAAGGTGGGTTTGCTTTTTATTTTCTCCTATGCCATGAGAAATTGAAGTTCCAGTGTTTTGAATAACTCACAAACAACGGGAAGAATTTCGCCATGAAACTCCACAGAAAAAAATCAAAAATTATATAAAACGAATCTAGTTGTTCAATGTATATATAAATGAAAAATTAAACAGAAAATCAAAATAATATTAACTTTTGGCACAGTCCTTATTAATATATTATGTATATTAAAGGTTCTTTACTGCATATAATTTTTCGTAAGTGTCTATGTACATATACAATTTCAACAGTGTCGGCAGAAATAAAAATAAAATTTTGTTTTGCTCACGTAGAAAATACAGCAAGACATATAGATATAATTTTTTTCACTCGTTCATTTTGTGTATAATATATACGTATATTTATATATTTATATATATTTAGTTATTTGTTTGTGTGATTTTGGTAAAAATGTTTCGTATGCGCTTATTTTATATCAAAAATATAAAGGAGTGTAACGGTAATAAAAATTCTAAATGTGCAAATGATGTTCTGGTATAAAATAACATGTATAAAATATAATTTTACACGTTTCGGACAGTCGTCACGGTGTGTCTCGTCTTGTCGGTGCTTCGGCGTTTCCACGGTGGATAATATACAAAATTAAAATTTAACAATATTTATATGTATATAAAACAGCTTAGGCGTAAGTATATGTAAGTATATATATATATATGTGTGTGTGTTTTGATGTGTGTACGATGATATGACTGGTGAGTAGGAGTTAAAAGTAGTCGACAAGTCTAAATTGTAGTATATGTTCAGAGTTACTTTCCCTTTTAGTACATATATGTATATAAAATTGGTTGCTTTGAAATTCAAGTAGAGTTTTTTTTTTATACACGAAGTGGGTATATCACAGTTTTTTAAATGAGAGCCTACGACAAACCTAACACTGAAGCACATCGTTAAGAATACGCACTCTAATCTAATGATTGATAAAATAATATAATAGCGTTTTGCCCCTCCCCCGTAACGTTTGAATATTCCTTATTTAATTTTAAGTTTTGGTTGTGTTTACACGCACGCACGCACGCACACACACGCACACAGAATTTTATTGTTCCTCGGGTACTTCACTTAAAATTTGGAACCGTTAGAGAAGAACAGAAAGAATGAAATGAAAGCGGATTCATATAACCTCACTGTAAGTTCAGGATCTACAGGAAGTAAATATTCTGTCTACATGACCATTTCACACTAACTAACTTCCGGTCACTAACTCTCGAAGCGTTTACGATAGTTTTGTAACAGGTAGGTAGTTCACGTTGTACGACTTAAGACTTTCATCAATCACATTTTTTTTTAAATATGGCGCCAAAAATTCAGCTTCTCTGAGTAATTGTACCGAGTATGAAATTCCGAACAAGGTAAAATCTCAAGACTTTACGTTTGACATGACGGAAACACTTCAAATTTGACTGCTGATTTCAATTTTCCCCATCTAAAGACTTGTACTATTTACATTGACTAACTCGAATCCGCTTCAAATATTGTATTTTTAATTTAACCAAGTTTCAAGCAATACAAATTCCCATCAACCCCGTCAACTAAAACGGTGTGAGACCCTCTCTGCGACACCCTCAGGGAATCCCCGCCCGTTTTCAAATTACTGTATGTGCGAAGGAACAAAAGGAAAAAAACCGAATCATCTCAAAAAATACTACTGACTCCAAGGGTCGGAAATGTCTGCTTTGGTCTAATGTACCCACTCTATGTTCTCATATGTTTGTGTTTAGTCTTACGTGTTTGTCCGGGAGAGAAATTGTAGTGTAAGGGGTAGTGTTGAATGTAAACTACAGTTACAAAAGAGATCATCGATCTGGGTGCTTGAATATATTGTGTACTACATAATCTGTGTGTATATGAAGTTTGTCGAACGATTCACCGGAGTCAATACTTATATAGAGCACGTAAACATTTTTACGAATAATGAATTATGTGAGAGAAACTGTTTATTTCAATTTATGTCTATGTTACTCGGAAATAAACTAAAATAATTTAAAACAAGTATAAGTAAAACTGCTTGGACTGTTCCTTTTACAATTTGAACTCGATAGCATGTTCACTGTAAGTGATAACGAAATGTAACTCAATTTTATAATAAAATACCGTAAGCCACCGTTTTTCATGTACAGACAGAAAAAAAAAACACAGGCACACACAGGTCGTACACGTGCCCCACACTCGTTACAACAATGTCCATGTTCGTATATCATTCAAGCGTCATATTTTCAATTAGTTTCGTTCGACCTTCGACGCTCGGGAGTAAAATTCCCAACTACTTCACCACTTCACTACACACCGGGTTATTCTTCTCTGCGACATCTACCCTAAAGAATGATTTTGATTTTTTGTTTTGAATTGAATTATGTTTTCGTAGACAGAACTCGTGTCCGCGGACAGACGTGTCATACAGATTTTCTTCACAGCACATTCTGACGAAAACGAAACGAAATTAAACAACAAGAAAGGCAATCGAAAATTAGTTGAGTAGAGTAAGAAACACACAGAAAAAAGACAAATAATTTTTCAGATTTGTGAATTTTCTTTTCATAACTTCGTACTCGTGTTCAAACTTGGACAAACTTATTTTGACACCAACCCCATTAAAACAGACGGTGTCCGACGCAAGCGGTCAAGGGACACAAAAACCAACCGGCGGACTGGAGACTAACAAATTCCGCTTATAGCGATGACTTTCGATTGGCAACGATACATCCGGAGCCCTTTGTACATTTACCTTGTGATTTTAAACAAAGAAATCGTAGCGGCATGCGTGACCATTTCGAATTATTCAACGGCTCAAAAAAACTGTTAACACCACTAAACAGGCAAATACGCAGTTTCCGGTTTGGTCCAGACCTTTCGCCCCGCAAAATCCCGGGGGTTCCCCGTGTTTGCTCTCATTAACTTTTTTGCTGAAAATTCGTTGGTTTCAGACTCTGACCCGCTTTCTCTCAACCCACGAAACTCCGGTGATTTCAGCCAGTCGGTTGCGATGAGTTGGTACCCGAGCAGGTAAAACTTTTAGCGAAGTGTCTCACGAAATTAGAAAGTTTAAATAAATATTATTAATTATAAATAAGTTCAATGCCCGAGCGTAAAAGTTTCACTGCCATTCGATAACGTAAATTAAGATTCTATCCGGGAAGGAGTTTAATTTTTAACTTGGTAACTTAAGGAAAATATAGAATTCGTGTTTGATTAACCGAGCGAAAATAGAAAGGAAATCCGTTGGAATATGGAAATTAAGATTCTTATAATCCTTCGCGATGATGAGGCAGAACCAGAAGAAAAACATGGAGTGAGAGGATGACTGGAGAGAAAGAAGATGAGAAAATGGAAAGCCGACGTGGATATACGTTTTCAGATGAAATCCTGGAAATAAATTTCATGTGTAAATTTATTCAATGGCAATAGACTCGTGAAATGTCTCTTTGCTGAATTTTAAGTTTCTCCACCACTATTATTATAACTAACTACTATTTTCGTTGTAAAATTATTTATTCGGCTTTCTGGAATGGCTTGCCTTCGTAAATTTCCATTTACCAAAATTCCCAATCAAAGACGCAAGCAACGTATGATACATAATGTAAATAAGTGGTTTTGAAATTGTCGTCGCAGTATTTTTCCCCAGTTTCGTACTTTTCTTGGTTCCAATTATAATTAATTTATTTTCTTTTTAATAATGGGTTGACCTGGACGAATTCAGCGGGGAGTCACAAACCACCAAAGAATTGTCGTTTCCGTATAAATAACTCATATCATTAAGTAAAGACGACAAACGATGAATTTATATAAAAATATTAAAACGCTAATGGCTTTCAAACAAAAAAAAGCCTCAGCGTTATTAATGACTACAATCTCTCACCGTCAGTTGAGAAATGAATCACTGTGCGGTGAACTTCGTCTCGCGTTGTAGTGTTTCCCCCGCAGTGGGAAGTCTCCTGTCGTAATGATGACAAACACAAACGCAAAAAATCGGTACCGGAGAAAGACCCCGGTGTGATAATAAAAATAATAGTAACAGATAATTATGGAACAAATTAAACATTGCGTTTTTTCACTGTTTTCACTACAACTGTACGAGTTGTAGGCAGCGCAAGACCGGTGAAAACTTAGGAGGACGGCCTCCTATTACTTCCTAATTGCTCTCCCCATTCTTTTTCACTTCCATTAGGTGAGTATCTTCAATTTAAAATAAACTTCCCCACCGAGACAGGAAATTAATGGCCTCCAATTAGGAAAATGATAATAACTTTTATAAAGTATAAATCTGTTGTTGTACAGTTTAATTTTGTGGGCTCTTTAAAATCTTATACCGTTAATTTTTAACCGAGTAATTAATATTACGGTAATATATCTTTTCTTACACGGCTACCGATTCTCAATCGTGGGAATCATCCCTTACGGTCGGGAATTATTACTTCATTGCAGGGTTCGACGTATGCTGGGGTCGAAAGGTCTGCACCACTACAACCGTGACGGGTATTTGAATCAAGGCAAAAGGCAACACTTCACTTCACTCGGTACCCAAAGAAATAAGTAAACCACGCTAAATTTCTTTTTGGGGTTTCTACGCACGAGTTTTCAGAGAAACTTCCTACCATAGGAGATAACCCTCATAAATCAAAAATAAAAAATTATTTTCCGCTCAACTTCTTGCCTCTGAACGCAAGTTTAAGGCAATAACATGCTGATCGATAGCTACTGACCTCTTTTGGTAAAAAAAAAAAAAATGGGGTCCAGAAAAGCAGGGCCGAGTTGGAACGTGTCGAAGACACTACAACCTACACTAAACTATCTAATTTGAAAATTTTAAACGAAAATTTTCTGCTGCCAGGAGTTTCCCGATGGTTTCTTTTGCTACGTTCTCATCTATTTCTATTCTTCAGGCAATTACGTAGCCACATTTGGTCATCACATCGGTGGCCTCTCCAAGCCTCTCCAAAAAAGACACAAAGGACACCCTTTGCCTCCGAAGAATCATTTTTTTTTTGTTTGGGGGGGACCACTTCTTGTTTGCACCCGAAAACTCTACCGGAAATAAGTTCTTTGGTAAAACGCGAAACAAAATAATTTAGAAAATGTTTTTTCTATACCGGTGTTTTTGGAAGCTTCCGTCTCGTAGGTGACGATGAAGTTTTCTCGGATTCCGAATCTGAAATAGTAAAATAGTTGTGAGTGAAATGACAACGTCACCGTCATGCAACCCTTGAGTAATGTAAGCCGGGAAATGTCCATTTCCGTTGAGTCCAGCCTGCCCAGTGCGTCTCTGCGTGAAAATTTCAACGCAAAAACGCAAGACTAAAATGGAATTTCAATGTTTAAGAAATTTAAATTTAACTCAGCAAGAAATAAAATTAAATAGAAAATCTGCAGTAACATTAAATAGCGTTTTATAATTTTTTTATAATTTTACTTTTCAACCGTGTTCGTCTGACAGCTCGTTACATCCAACACTCGAAGATCTTTGCTGCTGTTAAATATTTTACTAGTTTTTCCATTCAGACTCAGCCTATTATTCTAAAATAGAACTTTCCTGTTTAGAATCAAACTTTTTCTCTCATCTCTGCCTTTTCAAATCAATTTCTCCTCTGAATAAATAATGGGAACATTCAACTGAGCCACGGGAACAAGCAAAGAATAATTATTCGAAGCTTAGATAATTAACTTTGTTACTATTTAGTGTTTACCAATTAACTTGTCAATTACTTAACTATCATCAACGATAGGAAACTGTTAGGAAGACAATTACCTAATGTGAGTCCTAGGGATTCTGCATTTGAACTTTTTCTTGAAGTCGAAGGTATGGGCATTCCCCCTGGATTGTCCAATAAGTCACACATTCTCCTTGAAATAGAAACAGACAACGAGTTCTTATGCAATGAATAAAACTAAAATGGCGTGACAGCAACGTGTTCCATAATCAAATAACAAGTAACCGCACACGATCGGGATACTTTTGAAATAATAAGTAAGTATTAAATAAGTTAGACAAAGTTATTAACTAAGAAAAGCTTATCCCTAGTTTACTTCTCTTATACTTTGAGTTCATGCTCGTAGTACAAAGGAATAAAAGCGTGAAGTGGTTTCTTAATAAAAAGGATGAAAAGGCTGAATACTTATGTATTTGAGAAAATAATTAGACTGTCGGAATTCGTCACAAAATGGCTAGAACGGCGCCCCGGTGAACTATTATTGGTCTAAGATAAATCTTAACTGATCAAAACAGTGTTCTTTTCAGTTGAAGTACTATTTTATTGACCGACATGGGTGAGGACCGAGCCTCTTAGGACGAATGAAAAAACCCCTTTTTCATCCTTTTTGCTTTCCTTTACTCCTCTCTCTCTCTCTCTCTTTCTCTGTCTGACATTTCAATTTAATTTAAGAGGGAATTCAACGGAGGCAATACAAACCCCGGATTTCACGGATGGTGGCGGTACTTGACCGTTTTCTCCCAATCGGAAAGAAAATTGAATAGGTCAAAAGGAACAAAGGAACAATGGAGAAAGAGAAAGAGAGATTTTCTTGCTCCCGTACCAAAGGCGGTTTAATCTCAAATAGACCACACAGATTTTATATTAGACGAAAACTACTCACAAATCGTTGGCGTGTTCCACTAGAAGTTCGGCCACGTCCCGCGTTCTGTCCATGACCGAGCAAACTTCTTCGAAACTTCTGTCGATGAGTGAAACCCCGCACCATTCGAGTATCTGAAAAAGATTTCGAGACAGAACTCGAGTGACATTTAGAGACGAGAGACGACGGTGCTGTTTCACTCACGGATGTGCACTCACCTTGTCTCCTTGCTGCAAACCCGCCTTCTCAGCGGGTCCTCCAGGCACTGTCCAGACAATATATGCAAACAACCTGCCGTCCACGGATGCTTTTCCACCCACCACCCGCATTCCAAAGCCCCGTGCTGTAAAAAAAAAGAGATGAGTTTATTTGACTCTAAGAACGAGTCCTCCTATAACTACTACAAAGCAATGCAACTACATTAAACACGTAGGCTACTGCTATAAGTTACAATTAAATAAAATATACATAACACTACGCTATTTTGAGCCTTAAACACAATTATAACATTTGGATGTTCAATTATTTGGATAATTTACTTTAATAAACAATTTTATGGTGTCAGAAAAAATTTGTTTGAGGAACTACACATTATACGGGAAGTTCAAACCTTAAGAATTCTATAGAAACCCTACTATACTCGCTTCTGAAAGTATTAAAGCAACAGTATTACATATATTTTACACATTATATACGTATGTAGAGATAGGAGGGAAAGGCAGGAGGCTTACAACTGTACATAACATGCATTAGTTTCAAAATACGAGCAAATTAAAAAAATTAACAGAACTTGTTAGTGTAGTTGGCTGAAACACCTGGATGTACGACCATTTAAACGATAATAATATCAAAGTACATAACTATTGGATAGCTTTCCACTCTGATCTTTGAGTGCATTGTAGTCTGAGTTGATTTTTGTACATTTTGTGAACTCCGAATTGACAGGTTCGGTCGCGTTTAATGAAAAACAACAAATGCAAAAGAAAAACAGTAAAAGAAGGTCAAAAATCCGTTAATTTTCAACGGCTTTGTTCGGATGGAATTTACCTCGAGTGAGACAAAGAGAAGTAAAAGGAGAAAGAAGATTAACTGGCGTCGTGACTCCTTCAAAATTGCGGGATTTGGAAATGTTAATGCATACAGATTAGTAGATAGTTATTGAGAAGCAGAAGAAGAAGGAGAAGCAGCAGCAGCAGCAGCAGCAGGAGCAGGAGCAAGGAGGATGCCGTAAAGGGCGAGGAAAAGCTGTTGGTACGAGGTATGAAAGATTTGGTGGTTCGCCATTACTTGTGAAATGATTTTACCGCGGAATAAAACTGTCAGGCGTTTGCTTTATTAAACGCAAATTTGTGAAATCATTCCTCAACCTTTCATTTTTCTCATTTATTTATTTTTAGTAGAAGGAAATAGTTTTTGGAGAATAGTCGAGAATTAACTACTACGCACTTGCACGCAAACGTTGGAAGGAGATCAACAGGTAGTAAGAAAAATTGTTACTTTAAGCGTTGTGTGGGAATTTATTTAGACGTGAGCATGCCAGAATTACATTGTGAAAATGTATACAATCGACAATGGGTCGTCACAAGTTCGTGAAGCAATGAGTGCAATAAATAATTTATTAACGGCTACTTACTTCTGTGAGCTTTGTCGCCGGGGTCTCTCCTTAGAACGACACGTTTTCTGCACCCCGGTCTGGAAACTGACAGAAAAAAAAACCAAAAACGCAATGAGTCAAACATTCTTAGGGTAAAAAAAAGGTAGATGTCTGCCATACCCGCACACAGTCACACGTTAACTCACATTAACTCCAGGTTTTCATTTGTTTACTTTGATTTGATTTCTAACATAATTCACCGACATGTTTAAATAATTTTCCCATTTTCCTCAAGGGCTTCGATGTTACCTATGGATACCATGGATTCATAAGTTACAATTTTTGTCTATTGGTTTCATTAAAACTGAACTCTTCTTTTACGGACATCTTTGACGGACCTTAACACTAACTTTTTAAACAATACGTTCGATATTTATCATTATAAAAGTTTCATCACATGACTAGAAGATATTATACAATAACTTATACTATTTAACCTATGTGAAACGATTATCAGATTTATTAAAACTGCATAATTTATTTTGCAACTCTCATTGTAAATAAATTTATTAAATAACATTTCACAAATGTTGGAAGAGATGCTTTATAGTGAAAGCTTTGCAGGTCTAAATCCGCTACCGCACCGCTCTGGAACTATTTTACATTTCTTTAGCAAGTCCTTTCACTACAGGTGCCAGACGTGACTACAACGCGACACAAAAAAAGCCTCTCAACCCTCATTTCAGTGTGCTCCATCATTTTTCTTCTATAATGAATAGATTACGTCAAAAAGGCGGAAAAACAATTAAATTCGTGAGGGCTCAAAAAGCTCATTATTGTGTGTGCACGCATTTTTCTGCGTGGTTTCCATTTACATGATATTCTTCTTTTTCAATACCTCATTTCATCAGGGTTCTTGTCTTCTGTCGAAAGTTCCTCTCTACAAAATGAAAAATTACTTTTTCGAAAAACCAAAAAATAACTCTGTTTTTTTTTCTCATTCAATCAGCGGAGGAGACATTCGATGGTTCCCAGCAATTTGCTCTCGTTCGCTTTGAGAAAGGGCTGTATTTTTTTTACTTTTATTTGACTTTGCAACAGGTATGTAAACATACCATAGAGGTGACGTGTTTTCGCGACAAGGAAAATTATTTTTTTTATTTTTTTCAGTGTTACTGGTTTGGGTGGCTAAGAAGGGTGGTGCGTGTGTCGATTGTTGAAACGAAGGTTCGCAATTAGAAGGAACAAAGGGAAGTGTTGAGTTACAGCCGGAAGTAGTTGAACCTACCGAATGTTGCATCGGAGTCAACATCATCAATAACAATTTTGATGGCTTCTCCATCACAAGATGCTTGTCTTCGCACCGCTTCGCTGTTAATGAGATTCTCATTAACTCTAGGCGGTGGTTTTTGGGGTACCGCTTGATGCAGTCCTCTAATGTTACTGATATCAGGCCTGAAAGAGAGACATTTTGTAATTTGGACGTCGTCCCGTGGAAAAGAACCCATCGAAGGTCGCTTTGAATACTCACAGTTGAGATCCTCTTCTCCTCGTTCTCCTGTCGTCATCAACAACCAGACCTGATACAGCAGCAGTCTCTGGAGTGACCGGAGTGGGTGCGTCGTACGCTACAACGGGAAACCTCTGGTTACTGGACATGTCAGGGGTTGGTACCTGATTGACAAATTCTCGTGTAGAACTTACGGGGAGGGTCGTCCTGTTTTGAAACTACCCTAAACGACGCTCTTCGTCCGGTTTGGGGATTTGCGTTCGCTCCTAAATGACCTGGAGGACCCCCAACTGTCTCACCTTGGCGAAATGCAAACACGTCGTAGGCAGATGCACGCCGTGGTAGAGCGACAGGAAGACCAAGTGCAGGTTCAGAAGCCGGAAACTGACTCGAACTTGCGTTTTTTATTTCATCGTCGTAGCTGTGCTGCCTGCCAATCCTGGATTTCCGTCTGTTTCTGTTACCCTTCTGTGCCGAACCATCTTCTTCTTCTTTATTGTTTCCCTCAGCTTGAAATGAACAGGGTCGTTAGTCGAAAAGCTTTACCTTTGACTAGTCTAGGAATTCATAGAAAGTTAAATACCCGCGGGCGATTGCTGAGGGTATCTTCCGTCGTCTTGGAAAGGTCTTCTCTCGGTGAGTGGACTTGCCGCTTTGCTACCCCCTGTCGGAGCACCCTTCTTCCTCCATTCGAGCTCCCTCTCCCATCGGAGTTCATCTCGCCGGTCTCCGGCCACCTTCAACACATATAGGGAGGAATCGAGATTGTGAGATTAATAAGAACATTGAAAGCATTGGGTGGACCAGACAATTCGGTAGACGGTCTGAAGGAGCGCAAAAGAAAGCAACTACTGCTAAGACGGTTGATTTGCTACGAGTGAGATCACTCGAGGGAGGGTTCAGACGAGTCGTAACAGACGAAAACTACTGTCTACATCATTTCTCGTGTGCACAAGTTACTCATCGTCCCGTAAAAACATTTACGACGACACAAAACTATAAATTTGTTTTTAATTCGGACCGAACACTATTTTGCATTTCACTCCCACGAGTTCCCATAACTCAAATTCAAAAACTCGAGTTCAGCAATTCACTTCCAATTATATATATATCTTTCTTCTGTTTCGGGGAAAAGCTTTTCATTCTCTGTTTTATCGCCCAGTTGATCTCTTTTCTCTTTTTATTACTCCCGTTCACACTTAAAATCATTGTTTTTAACTTTATCTGTTTGTTCACGGTCTGTTAGAGTTAAACACGGCTGTTCATTATTTATTCCTTTGATACTTTAAGCACGTCGGATACCTAGTTAATACTCCTGCGGGGATTTTTTTTTTGTGGATCGCATTAAATTTTTAATTGACGTTGTAGTCCGCTCAAAAAAAGCACTGCGACTCTGTCGCGCGGTCGAAACTTAAAAAAAGAGGAAATGTTTGACAGCTTTGTAGGATGTCTCGTGTTTCGTGTAGTCTCTGCAATTTGAGTTGTGTTTTTGGTTAACTGCGACAAATACGCGAACAAAAAGTACCAGTCTGCAGGAGGGAAGGCGTGAATTAACTGGTGGTTCTTACAAATTGAATAGAATATGTTGCCAACGATTGGAGTTGAATTAATTGCAGTGCTTCGGGAAATTACAATGTTTTGGATAGTGAGTAGAGAAAACAATAATGTACACCTGATATTCAGTTACAGTGTAAACAGGTGTAGGACTTCTGTGTATTGGTGTCCAAAAATATATAAAGAATTGGACCGAGCACTGCGTAACTACTGCAGTAGTTTTAGTTCAATTCAAAATGCACAAAAGTGTTGCCGTCATGTAATGTTCGTGGAAATGTAACAAAGATACGTGAAATCAATACTCTCCATATAATTTTCCACTTTCTACAAGCTCAATAAAGAATTGATTATATTGTAGAATTATATATTTATATATAGATATGTATAGAATTGCAGAAGTGGTTATTGGTCAACACTACTTTTTCGCAGTTGCTTGATACGTTACAATTGTGTGATACGTAGACTGTGTAACATCAAGTGCTTTTCCCGATATGCATTTATTTGTTTATGGTTTTCAGTGCTGCTTTAACGTGACTTTATCCGAAACCTACTTTTACATATTGATTTAACCAATGAAGTCCCGGTGATCTATTTATAGCCCTGTTGATTTTCCTGCTCTAACTCGATCTGATGTTTGTGTGTAAAGGGAAGCTTTACATAAAACAATAAATTAAATATTTATAAATGTAATTCGGGCGCATGTATAAGTAAAATTCGTTAACGCTTTTGTACATCAGTTCCAGGTGGAACGGTCGGGCAGTTTGGTTGTTTGACCGGTGACCAGCCAAATACCCCCCAAATCAAATTATCTGCCAGCGAATGAATGGGATTTGCTAAATTGGACAAACCAGAAATGAACGGTAGCAAATTCCTCTCCTTTCTTTACACAAAGAACTCGAGTGCGAGGCACGACTTTCTCTTCTTTCAAATTTAGATTTGCACGAGAATATCACATTTTACAAAGAAATCTCACTTTTCAGACGGGAGAAAAGTCACTTTTCACTTCTCGTCTGTAAATGGAATTGGCTAAACCGCAATGACACTAATTAAATCCGGGGAATTTTCGAAAGCGACCGACCAAAGCACCTAGACAGTCAGCGTGTGTGTCTGTCTGTCTCTCTCTGTCTCCAGTTCTGCGTTTATGTGTATGTGTACGTGTGTGCATGCAAAGAGAGAGAGAGAGAGAGAGAGAGAGAGAAACATGAGACAAAGGAGCCTTTTACAACTGGAAAACTGGAAGCTCAGAACCTGGTTGGTCCTGAGCTTTTGTGCTTTTAGTACACTCTGACGTTTAGTTGAATTATTCAACCTTTTGTGACGATTGCCTCACTTGTCTCAAGTGTCACTTGTCGCCATTTCTTCTTAACGGGAAAAATGTTTTTTACATTTTACGTTTTCAAAAATTTCTGACTCTCTGACTCTCTCTCTCTCTGTCTACCTCTCACTTTCTCTCTTTCGCCCTACGTCAGGTGCGGAACTTACTTTTCCTGCGCGGAAAACGGAAATTGAAAAATAATTTCCACCGTCCGACACTTTTTTTTTTAAATCTGTGTTTAATGTGAAAACATATTTCTAGGGAAACACTTGAGTTCGAGTGAGAGGAGACGATTCAACAACTCGTTGAAGTTGGCTGTGTTGTAGTTGAAGGAAAAAGAAGCTACAAAATGTCAGTGACATGAGGAGGAGCGCCACAGTGACAAATGTAAGGCAGGAGTTTGCAGTGTAGTTTGTAGGCAGACTTTGTTTATTTGACAGTGGCAGAATATGCAAAAAGAAAGTCAATAATCTATCTAATTGATCTCTGACTGATCACATAAACTACGTCATACGACATTACATGTGTTACTGTACTAGTGCGGGATTGACACAGAACATTCTAAAAGTTTCGGTGTCTCGATCTCCCTACGGTTTTTCCACCCATACGTGCTTTTACTTTTTACAAGGAAACAACTTTCTACCTCATTTCATCCCTCAGTAACTCGGTCGAGTTGTCCTCCAAGTCCGGAATTTTGTCACTCGCTTTTTTTTTGCCGGAATCCGACCTTTTCGACCTCATTCATTTAGAGTCCGTTTCCGTTTGTCCTGTTTCTTCTTCCACGACAAATCGCCCCATTCTAACCGTTTTACTTAGCTTTCGTTAGAACAAATGAAAATTGAAGTTTTTCTGCTGTGTTTGTTGTTGTCTCGAGTACTTTTTTTGGCCTTTCTGTCAAACCCACGTGTTTCAACAATTCACTTTGGGTATTTCCCTTTACCTTTTTTACTTCTAGCGAAAGCTTCGGATTTATGCGGGCCACAAACAAAAAGGTGTTCACTGTAACCTCTGCCCTTATCATTGTTTTTTCATTCAACGAGATTTCTCCGCTTGTCTTATCGTCTGTCTGTTAGTGAGCCTTCCTTTGTACCACTTGAATTTCTTTTATTTTTCCCAGTCGTTCACAAAATGTACGCATCGATGCTTGATTGGTTAGACCAATATACGTTAATTTAATCAAACTGCCGAACATGCAAAAAAACTGCTTTGGATTTCGTGTACTAACTACTTCTATTAGTCATAATATGATTATGATTGTAGTTTTAGTGTTCACTCAGAGATTCGGTCTCCCGTTTTTGAAACAAATATAAGCGAACTCGAGAACCGTTTAACTTGGTAGGTGTACAATAGAATATTCCTTAAGAATTATGAAATTCTTATGTAATGCTGTTATCGAATTATCACAGTTAACAATAATTAGGGAACAGTCAGATTATAAAACAAAATTAAAAGAACCCATGATTTTAATGTGATGAAAGCGATAAAAAGAGAATCAGGTACTCGGGCAGGACAGGAAGACATTAGTGTCAGATAATCCTCGTTTTTCCCATTTCATCGGGTTCTTTCACCGTTTCTCAGGATTAAAACACCTACGCCACAGAATTCCTCCCACGACGTGTCTCTAATGTTAAAAGTGATATCAATAACCTATTTCACTGATTAAAGGTTAAGGGTTCTATTGTTTCATATCCTTACGTAAAAAGGAATATTGATTTTGCAATAAAGTAGTGGTGTCAGGAATGAATGAGTGAATGAATGAAAGAGGAATTGTGTGTGTGTGTGTGTGTGTGTGTGTGTGTGTGTTTGCATGCGTCAAGTACGCGTTTCTACTTTTACATTTTCATTTATGTCCGGGCTGGTGTTGGGAAAACCGAGTCTGATTGGAAATCAACACGCTTCACGGTGTGCACGGCCACATTTATCAGCTATACATAAATTTGGTTTCTCGCAGAGGTGATAGATACCTTTTCAATTTCCTTCAGCGATGCTGGTGACACGTCGGAATGACGTCGGAGCTCCGGAGACCTGGGAGGCGCAAGACCGCCCTCCAAAACGCCGGCGTTGCTCCCCGAGGACCCACTGCCAATTTTAATATCCGAATGTCTCCTTTGTAGCGCCTCGAGAACGGGCACATCGAGAAGGCTGTCTGTGAATTCTTGTGCGATCGCCGGCTGATTTCTGCTCTGCCGTTTTCTTCTACATATGCTACAGCTCCAAGTTGTCTGAAAATGAATTTGTGGACGACAAGAGAACGAATTAACCCTTGCACCAAACCCAAGTATTTTACCTCTACTTGAGGTATGAGATTTTGTTGTTATAGAAACGAATTTTAATTAAAAATCTGTTTGACTCGGAACTCATTACTTCCGCTGTGAATCGTCACAAGCTTACACACATTCAAATGTAACTTTGGCATTTAAGGTTATTAAAAAGTACAAACAGAATAGAATAGCCCTTGAATTGCTAAAAAAAATGGTGGGAAAGTTAGCAAACAAAGAGTGATGTAAAATTGTACTACTGAAAAAATGCTTAATGGAAAATTAATGTCTCTTTGGTGGAATAGGGTTATAGTTAAAAAATAGTTTATTTTGCTAACTACACACCGAAAGTAAAGAAATTGGAAAAATAATTTCACACCACACTTTACGGTAGCAAAATCTCGCACTGCGGGAGGTAGTAGACAACCCGACAAACCTTTTGGCCAGTAACAATAAAAAATTGTAGTTGGTATCGGAAACTGGGAATGCAATTGACTTAACCGTAGAAAATCGCGGTCTTCGAGAGTTGGCATACAACTGGTTTATTTTACTACTTTTCTCATTTTGCTCCTTCGGTGTTTTGCTGTTTTTTTTTTCACTCAGCAAAAACTTCCTAAATAAACGCAACTTTTAAATTTTGCCAAATGAGAGAGATAACAAGGTTGGAACGGATTGAGGACAGGCCAAAAGTGAGAGGAGAAGAAAAAAAGTTAGAACACTAAACACATGAGTTAAGAGCCGAGTAAAGAAAGAAACAAAGAGAACTTTTCCATCTAAAACGTTTGGTTAAGAAACTTTCCAAATTTTAAATTAATAAGCAGTTGGCCGAACTCGGAGTGAATGGGAGGAAGAAGAAAGCCAAGTGAAGCCAGCGGTGGAACGGGAAAATTGTGAGAAAAATGTTTATGAAATTAGAAGTATTAAAATATAAGTGAAAAAGTTTCTCGGGAAAACGGTGACGGAGGAGAAAGAGCCCCCGAGTAGAAGTATGAATGCGACGTTGAATTAAGGAAAGACGAAATATGGCGGACCGAGAAGTTAAGAGGAAAGAAAAGCGGGAAGGAGGAGATTCACTTGTTAAAATTGCTAAAAGTAACCGGAGGCGTGGAAGAAGTAAAAAAGCGCTAAAATTCCTGCAGCAAAACGAAGTCAAACGAAACGGGCGCGAGTAATGGCCTGGATAATTTCAAATGACACCTGAACGGTAGCAAATTTTGACCTTCGGTACCTGACCTGATGCAAATGACTTGCTGGGGGTAACAACCGTTTAATTCGATGACGCAACTAATTGAAATTTCACTTTTGGGGAAATTCGTAAGGGCCCTACCTCCCCCAATAAACCAATTAAAAATTCTAATTTTGAAAGACCACGGATTTTGTCTTAAGGCCCCTGAAGTCATCGGCCCACCCAGTCGAGTAAGAGTGACAAATTTCGGACGTTCAATAAAATACTGGAAAAATTACGGACGCGACTCAGTCACCTCGCCAGGTGCTCAGATGAGCTCTAACTTCTTTCTTTCTCTTCATTTGCATGCAACGCGACCCAGTTTTTTTTACGATCGATCAACGTGGACGATCTGCAAGGTCGAGAGTGGAGTGTGACAAAGTCAAAAGGAAAAAGAGGATGATGAAAATGGTGATCTCGGCGTAATAGAAAGTTTTTCAAACCTCCCAGGTACATCGGGTGACCCAAGAGACCTTTCGGGGTCCCCGCACCGGGCCATCCAGCTATTTGTCTACTCCCACGTCCTTCACTCACCTCGTCCTGATTCTCGTCCAGTTTAGAATATGACGCGCAATCCTCGCAAACTTTCTGCTGACACTCGGAACACATTTTGAAGAATTCTTCCGGCTTGAAGCTTTTAAGGCAGACTCTACAGGTACCAGCCCTTCGTCCAGGATCTTTGGGCCTGTGAAAGAAGCGGACAAAATTAAATTTTTTAATGGCGTCTCCGATGTCACGCCGAGAGAAATAAGAAAAGAATTATTGGCATTTAAGTTAATTCATTTCTCTGGAAAATTATTACAGTAAGAAAATTCTCTCCTAAATTAAGGATATTTCATTAGTCGATATCGGCAGAATAATTTTGCTCCGGTTCTGCTGCCCCGATTTTTTCACTTCATCCAAATCACATTCACTTCATGGAGATGGAAATTAATCGAGTTCCATTCGGATAGATAAGTTATGCATCTAAATGAATTCGAGAAACTACACAAGTCAAGCGTAGGGCACAAAAAATTCGAATGAGACGCCAAGTGTGCCATACCCTCAAAGTATTTTCAAAAAGGAGATAAAAACTACTTTAGAAAAGACACTCGGGACGCCGAGGACAACGTCTTCAAGGTATGAAACGTAATCAGAACTATTTCACCTTGAAAGATTGAAGTGCAGCAGAATTACGTTTTGTCGTCCTTTGTCTCTACACATTCCACTTATTCATTATTCCTTTTGAAGAAAAAAGTTATAATATATAATTATTCTATAGTTATTTTATTCGTGTATCATTTTGGGCTTTAAGTTCTTTGTTTCTCTTGGACTCGGTTCACGGTTTTACATTTTGTTATATAATGAAAAAATATTTACATATTTTATAAGAAATACCATCTCATTCGGTGCAAGTTATTTGCACCTATATTATCACACGTGTACCAACTATTTATATTATCTGTAGGAAGTACATAACATCGTGGTATTCATCGAATAATCAATATAATACACGACGTAACATAATGTTCACCATACATTGAATTTTGTATCATTGTATGATAATTACAAGTCTAGAAAACTACCTGTAGGATGTTGTCGCGGTTAAACTTGAAATGTTTAAATTTATCAATCTGTCGAAATATGAATCTCATTAACGAGGTAAAGCTCTAGTCGGAGTTGAATAATAAAAGCCAAGCTTTGAATCAATAGAACTACCCCCGGACAGGGTTACCGAACCTATCCGTTACGTCTTTTCTCTTGGGTAATTAATAAGATGAAGTGATTTCTCGTGTAACTGACAACGTCTAAGCCTATTAAATATTTCATTTTTCCCGAAGTCGCGAGAGAGAGAGAGCCGAGGTTTCGCTCGATTCAGACGGCCATCAATGTAAATAAACAATTCTGTGTGGTACGCAGGGACAAGGTGACACCTGAGGTACCGCCACAAACAAAATCACACCCCCAACGCGGACTTTAAATGGTGACAACCGGAAGCCGTAAGAAGATTCAAAGTTTCAGCCCTTAAACCCGTTAGCTTTTTACTGTCGCGCTCTGCTTTGAATTCGGGGATTATCCTCCTTTCTAAAAGCGTACAAAAATCCACAAGTATAACACCGCCAAAATGTAACCAAAGCTGAGCAATTGGGTAGGGAGGGATTGATGATCGAGAGAAAACTAAACACGACCAAACACATGAAACTGACTAAAAAAAAAAAAAAACTATTTCCCCACGCAATCCTGCACCAAATGTTTGAGTTTGACAAGTTTACATATGTCGTTCGATATATAATCAATACTTTAAAGACAACTCAAATAAACTACTCATTAATATTTATTTATTTGGTATTTAGATTTCTTTAATAATACAGTGTTACTTAGAGTGTCACATATTGTATTTTCTCCATCAATGCGAAGTTATCTATTATTAGTCACCGATTGAATGATTGATTGTCGAATAGAAAAAAGTAATTATGATTTGTCAGCTCTTGCTTAACAGAACGATGATTTCAATGGTTCAGTGCCAACTTAATTCTACGGAGTTTTTCATTTTTTTTTACATTTCACAACTCAAATACCAGTGGTATTATTGCGTAAATGTAAATGTGTACGTCTCTCATGTATGTTGTGATCTGTTTAGTTTTATTATAAATTATTTAAATTTTAAAATTTTAAAAATGTTCTAGTGTGTAACATAAGCAATTTCTAAAAAAAAATGATTTTATTATTATCCTGTTTTGTGTTAATTCGTGAGGGACTTGGGGGAAAAGAATTAGTCGACAGTTGCGACGTTTCGTCATTTCAGCCGCCATCTTTTTTTTTGTGTTCTAGAGATTTTCTATAGATTCTTTGTTTGCGGTGATACCTCTGGTCCTCGTTTTCGTTGGAAAGAATTTGAGGCTTTTTGTAAAGATTCACGGGTTCCGAAACTTCAATGACAATGACGGAAATTTAATTATTAAAACGAGGCGTGGAGCATCTCGGGGGAGAAGAAAACTTAAATTTTTCATACGTAGTAGGCCCGATTTGGGTTTTTACAAATTCTCAAACATAATAAATATTTCAAAGAGCCTTACGCTCTGACGGATTGGTACTCATTTGATGGTCACAATGGAAAACACCAGACGAGGGTAGGTTGACACCAGCACTACACCCTGAACTCGGATGCGACCTCCGTGGTTAGGGGAAGTTGAAGAATTCAACAATGGCGGGGTTGTAAGACAAACGACAAAGAGTCAAAGGGTAAGAAGAAGAGTTACTTACCGTGAAAAACGGGCGGGAAAAACAGAAAGAGACAAAAATCGAAGCAGGGGTAATAAAAAAGATATGTGTCAAAGGTAATAAAACCGTAATAAAATTGTCTTTACAGTTATCAGTTTGCATTAACAAATTACCAGAGTTTTTTCACCTCATCGCATAACGAAAATTTATTACCCGTAGAGAACGTGCACTACAATTGTAAGCCGAGAGAGTAGGATTCTGTCGAATACAAATACAAATACTTGCCCGGATAGTTTGTTCTCAAAATTTGGGCGAAAGGATAATTTAATAAGGCGATTAATAACACTGGAGTAATTAAAATTCGCCTCCTTCCTGCTCACTGCGACGTTATTTTCTTACCGGGTAATAAAACTCCCAAGCAAATCTTGTTACCCTTTTATTATTGAGAGGAGAAAGGAGAAAGATGCCGTCGTCTGACATTTTCTGTCGAGTATTTCTTTCACAATTTTTGTCACTTGCATTTCTATTTCATTCTGCTTCCACTGCCACTACCCCAGCTGTTGCTGCTGTTGCTTCTGCTGCTTCTATTTTTTTATTCGCTTTCTCCCCGGGGCGGAAAACGCGCTCGTTTACCTATAAATTAGGGTTTGCTTCTTCGAGAGTGAAGTTTATTACGGAAATTTCCAGGAACGTGAATCGTCTTCAACGTCTTCCACTACTTTCTCTGCTCCGCGACTTTCTCCTTTCTCTTCGCTTTTGAGAAGAAAAAAAAAAAGAAAATTTTTTTCTCAGCTTTAGACATTTTGAATTCTTTTTATGTTGCTTCTGGGCAGGTGAAAAAGGATTCATTCGGATATTACACTTTAATTTTCCTGTGAAACACAACTTTGTCGCTGCTTCCACGTCTGAAAATTATTTAACACTACAAAACTACAAGCGAGTGTGGGAGGTGAACGTGAGGGCACGACAGGCGTGCGCCAAATTTTGCGCTCGAAGAGCCGACACTTGTGCCGAAGCTTTTTTTTATTGCGAGCTTTGTGTTTTGACATTTTGTTTTATGTTTATGTTTGAACTTTTCTGCTCCTTCCACCGACGTTTACTTGTATCATAATAATAATATCATTCCTGCATCTTTCATTTCTCTCCTTTAGAAGCGGTAACTCATACGTCAAAAGAAGAGACTCAGAGGGATTCATTCGAAAACCCTACTTTCGCCATCCTAACTATGAATGGTACCCTAAAACATCCAATACAAGTTAAAATTGAACAGTCTATGTTGTGCGTATGTAGAGGTGGACCATCGCAGGATTCGCCCAGTTAACACAATTCTTAAGTTTTCTGCAGTGTACGTAACTTTGCTGTAGTTTGAATGGAACACCTGCTCCTCGGAAGGTAGGACAACCACCGAATTTGATTCGACTTCTCCTTCTGAACAATTCACCTTTGAAGTGACAATTCTCATTGATTTGTGCTCTCTCAACGCAGGCCTTTGATTGCCTCATGTAAAACGACCAAAATAGAAAGTTAAACTGTTTAGGTTTTTACATTGACACGGATAATCGTTAGTTCGACAGGTGAGACACGAAGAATAAATAATTTGAACAGGAATGAAAAGGAATAAGAAAGAAGCGGGTGTCTCGGATTGAGCGAAAGAGTCAAGTTGAACGAATTAGAACTGTTCAATGAGTCTACGAGTCTAAGCCTAAGAAGACCAACTCCATTTAGTGTTTCTCACTCTCGGTACTCCTATTTTTCTGCGACAATGTTTCCGTCATTTGGACTCGTACGACGCCATTTTATTTTTATTTCACGCGAGTGTTACGAGTATTTCTAGTGCTCCGTGAGTACTTCCCAGCCAGAGTTCTTAGTCGTAAACTGTTTAAGTAAAAAAAAAAAATGTAAGAAAAAGGAACTGCCACCAAGAGTAATATAACTTTATTATATTGAATCTCTCTTTCTCTCACTGGAAAATTATTTTTAATTCAATGAACTTGCAGGAGGGTGTGTGCTCGCCATCGGTTTTCACACCACGCAAAAGCTCGAATTGCAAGAAACTTACTGTGGTTTTGGCGGAGACGGCGCAGGTTCTTCCGGCTTGTCTTCTGGTGGGGTGACGGTACTCGTCGTCGTCGTCGTTTCCACTTGAGCCGTCTGTCGTACCGGCGTTAATTTCGTCACTGAAACAGCAAGAGATCGAGCAGATGAGTCGTTAGGTAGACAGAGAGTGAAAGAACCCCCAGCGTCCCCCATCGAACACCCTATTAAAAAATAAATTTATATGTGAATGTGTGAAAAGAACCCGAGGGGCTAGAAATAACATCATTGGAGGCCTCAAAGGAAAGTCAATATTCAGCGGCGACGATCCGAGTGTGACTTGAATGAGAAAAAGGAAAAAACTGGGGACGGGGAATAAAAGGAGAGATTTTTTTAAAAGGAAAAACCGAGAAAAAGGAAATCACTGAATAATGAATTAGCACTTTGGATGGATTAATTTTCACTCTTTTGCGACAGTAACCATTTGCCTTTCTACTTCTGCACCGATTCAGTCATTCATTTCATTCATTGGTTCTGTGTCCGGCGTCGCTACCCGGCTGGTCGTTGAATACCCAGCCGAAACCAAAAAAAACATCTGACGGTAGGTACCAAGCAGACTAAAGAAAAAAAGCAGGGATATCTTTCCCGACTCAATCTAATCTTTTTTTTACTTTCTTTTTTAAGAAAAGGAAAAAGTTATGGTGTCTGGTGACCATCGAGGTTGTTCGTAGAGATAGTAAACCAAAAAGGTTTCACCTTCACTAGACCTTTTGGTGAGCCGTCCCTTCTCGGTGATTTTTAAGTACTTGACTTGGAAGCCACTGAAAACTATTTCGTTCGCACCTCTCACGTAAATGGTAAGTAATTCTTTGCTATATGGTCAATCAGTCAATCATTCAATCATTCAGTGATGCATTCGTCGTACGTTAGGTCTGTGAGTTAGTGAGTGATCGGTAGCGACTGGGAAATATCATTCAATGTGTTTGAGTCAATTTAAAGATATCAATAAAGTTCTACATTTGCGATCCTAACGTACAACACAGAGTTAATAAATTATTTATCCGAACAGCAGCCAAAATCCTCCATCGAGGAGGAATACCGGGTGCGCATGCTTAGACTTTACACTTCCTTTGGACAATTTCAAATTTTCACATTTCGCCATAATCAACTTCCATTCCTATTTTTTTTAGAATATATATTTGTAATAATTGAGTGAAGATTCCAACTGACTACAGTCTTGTGTTCCAGTAATCCTAATATTTTTTATGAATAATTTAAGATAACTTTGAATACTCCCACATAAGTACTCAGAGGTAAACAAATGTGTCGTGGCAACTGGACTACAAAATTCTACAGTAAGTAGAATGACAAGACACCACATAAAATCTAAAGAACATTCTTATCCCATACAATGTCAGTTACATTAACTTGAATTATACGAGTAGAATTAAGTCAATTATACAAACTTGAAACAAATGATAATGAATAAAAAATACAATTAAATATTCATCTATATACCAAATCTATACATACTAATATCTACATAACACTAATAGAGTGAGGTGGATGTAAAGATCTATATGTAAAGCTATTAAACGCCAAAAGACAGAGATCTAATCGAAGATCAACGACCGGATCAGAAGGCAAAGTGAAACTCAAATAAAAAGAAAATGAGGGTGTCTGATTTTCTCAATTTGTTTGAGTTTTCTATTAGAAAAATACAATGTTTTTAAGTATAATAAACAGCGAATGGTATGATGACATCAATGGCCTGAATTTTGACGTTTCCTACTTGCCATCTTTTCTTTTCCTTCATTCCTTCCAGAGACCTGCACTCGTAACGTAATACTTTAACAGTGATCAGACTTTCCAACGTGATCATCGTTAAAAGCACCTTGTTAACTCACAAATTCAATTTCAAAGGGTATACTTCCAAGCCGGGAGCAAAAACTTTAGTCCTTGACTTGTTTCCTAGCGTAACACTATTTCTAATTCTATTTCTCCTACTTTCGCGTGCCCTTTGAAGTTTAATTCCATTTGTCGTAGACTATTCTTCGCCTTTCTTACTGCACAAAACTCAGATTTGATTCTGTCTTATTCCATTTATTTTTTTACCTCCCGTACGGTCCGTTTGTGTGTGCGGCAGGCAGCCAGGTCGACGTGGGGGAGGGCCCAAAGAGTCCGCGGAAGAATTCAGAGAGCGAGACTTTCGCGGGGTGTGCGTCCATAAATGAATAATAGCAAATTTTCAAATTAAATGAAATTCCCTTTGATGTGCTCGGATCGAATTGGGAAAAGGACGGGGCCTTTCACCCCGGGTGAACTTCATATACGGTTACATATATTATGCAGAATAATGCTCCGAGTGGATGACTCCGAGTAATTTAATAAACTTAAAGAACAATTTTCGGCTCACATTTAACATTTTCCGAGACTTTAACGAGCCATAAAGAGAAGTAAAAACTACTCTCGTCAAATTTTATGACTAATAGATTCCCATTTAGAGAAAGGCCTCGGGCCACTTCGATTTTAAGATGAAAAGAAATCCTGCGAAACTTCAAAGGAGAACCTCAGAAGGAAGAGAGAGAGAGAGAGAAAGAGAAGAGAGTAAGGGAGAGAGAGAGAAAAAAATAATGGAGGAAACTTCCGGCCGGGATTCAGAGGATTCAGAAGACGAATGAACCGCAGCAACTATGTGTACATAAACTTCACTCTGAACCTTCGAGGGTTCGCAAAAGGTTAATTACATCGGACCGGAAGTTGGCAAGTAGGTAGAAAATTTCTCGTCAGGTGCAGTAATTAATTTATAGCAATTATTTTTGATTCAGAAAAGAGCAATTAACCGAGCAGAAGAATCGATCGAACGGCGATCGATCCGATCGATTGGGTTTGTCGCATGCTGACGTTTCTCCAGCTTCTGCTTCTCCTGCTCTTTTCCAGCGACATCTGCTGTTGATTTTTCACTCGGTTCAGCTGACGTTGGAATCTTAACTTTTCCCCCCCGTTCTCATTCTAACTCTTTCAAATCCTGTTTCGTGTTGTTACATTCGAAGGACAACCCCTGACCAAGGAAAACTCGACCAAAGGAAGAATAATGTTTCGTTCGCCATAATAAAAAGGGATTTAAGATTCACGTTGAAAAAAAAAAGAAGACATGAGGTAAACCTGTTACGGTTTAACCATGTACTCTAAATTAATAATGCATAAACTCACGGTTTTGGTTAGCTCGGCTACAATTGGACAGTAACTTATGTAAGAAAGACATTTCGGTTCTTTGTAGTGAAGGCTCGCTCAAGGAATAATTAAAGTTTCATTTGATTGTGCTCTGTGACGATGAGCGAAAGCGACAGAAACCTCAGAGATAACTCACGGTGGCCGTGATGGTACCCCCGAAGAAAAGAATCTTGTGTTTTACCACCGCTACAATTCTATGAATATTTTACTTATGTACAGTCAAGGAAGAAAATTATGTGTATTTATAAATATAATGTCGAAAAACTATTAAAAGTTTGTCAAGAAGGAAGAACTAATTATTTTGGCCGTGTGAGCTGCGTCATGTCTACTTTCAGCAGAACTGTTGTTGCCGCACGAAAAATATAAAAAATGGTTTTGAAGAATTATTAAATATATACACATAATTAAATATAATATATAAAAATATATGTGAATCAAAACATGCAAATTACTGTATGTACTGTATAGTACTTTGTGTAATGTAATATCTTCATAACATTAATAAAACCAAATTAACCCTGTAGAATGCGAATTTCTGTACATTGTAGTTATGTATGTGGCTCCATAAAATAGTAATAAAAATACTACCATTCGTTACGTCGTGAATATGGGGATTGCATTCACAAAACTTTTTTCTTGTTCTTCTTATATTTGTATATTTTGGTATTCTAAGATGGAGTGCTACGTTTGACAGACGCCGGATATTAAGTTCGTGAAACTACACCTTCTTTTTTCTGTGTTTTACGGAATAATTCCCAACGGCTCTTGGAGTACAGTAAAAAAAGACACATAATATTTTGCAAGAGTAGTTTTACTGCGAATTTCTCACTTTAGTACGAATAGATTTACCGGCAAATAAATAAATTTAAGACGTGTGTGGGACGAACGGCTTCAAGTTGCAGAAACACGCTTGCGATTTACGCAGCGATTTGAAGTTCAAAATGTCCGGCCCCGGGCCATGTGTTATTTTTTTGAAAAATACATCTTTTTAGTCAAACTACTTCGAGGTTGACGTCGAGTTGAGTTGACCTTTCCAAGTCCATTCTACACTATCCTATCTGCATTAATCAATTCATAGTTCCCCCTGTCACGTAGTTTTGTAAACTCAAACTATCAGAAAATAACAAATGACAAAAATACATAAAAATAACTAAAGAATATATACATATATTTATTATTCTATTTATTATGTGTATATATTATATAGTTATCACATTACATCGTGCTTTATTTTTTATTTGGTGTTAAACTCGTGTTTTCGTAAATATGTTTTGTTTGTTTTGCAGTTACTCGTCTGTCGAAAACACGTTCATGACAAATTATGAAAATAAAAAATAAATAAAGGGAATGAAGAGAAGACGACGAAGTTTATTTGATAAGAGCGAACAAGAAACTTTAATACTCTAAAAAATATTTGAAAAAACACTTATGAGAATTGGGATTTGAAGAAAAGAAAGTGTAAAAGACAACGAATGCAGAAATACAAGAATTCAGGTTTGACAGGAGAACACCACAAAGTTGAGAACGGAATCCTCAAGATTGATTTTTGAACTGAAGAAAAGAAAGTGCTGGACACCAATTCTTTAGCCGACATCAAACGGAGAGGATGTCGAGGACTCACTGACCCAAGACTCAGGTGACCCAACTGTGCACCTTGGAAGAATTTCAGTAAAGTTCCATTCTACGATTCATAAATTATAAACGATTATGTATAATATACACATGGTATTGTAGTTAGTAGCGTTTATTGATGTGCCAGTGACTTGAATTTTCTCGTGTACTCAGCTGCGCGCTGTAGTAAAAAGTTACCTTGAAATTGCTGTTATATCGTGTTATGTACTCCTTGTTTTTGTTTTTACACGTTACTTATTATTAAATTTGTTTATTTTATCCAATACATTAGTTTTAATATTATTACTTATTATTTATTATTTGCAAGATATTGTATTTCATATTTTGTTAATCTTAATTTTTGTTATTTTTTATTAGTTTCGTTAACTATCTCGCAAAACTTATTCTTGTTTATTATTACGTTATGTACCATCATATTGTAGAACATAAAATTGGATCGGATTTAAACCATGAACATCGAGTAATTTAATAAATAAAAATAATTTTTGCTCAAAGAGTGATCACTTTAACCCACTTTGTTATGTTGTAACGCTAAAAACAGTTCAACTGATAGTTTTCTTTGAACTTATTGAAGAAGTAGACTCGTGCGTCTGCTTTACGACCATATACATATTTTATTTATTTATTCGTTCGTATATTTTTTATTATTATTTTTATTCACTCCGGTCGATGGTAACAAAGTAACGCCGGAAGGCATTACTTTTGACAGCGGAAAACCTTCTGTTGTTATTGAACAGCGCTTATATTTATTGTCATTTATTGATTCAATTTAATAATCTTTTTTTTTATGGTTCTTTCTATTACTCCTTTTTTATCGATGAAACTCTGCAGTCCTCTCTGAAGTTCTTCCGCGGGGTTCTTTCTGTTCCTGTTTTACCGCGTCTGTCGTGTGTTTTCAAAAGTTTCTCATCCGAATGTTCCGGTGGAGTTCAGTCTGTTTGAGTTCCCATGGGCACAGGTCGAATTTGAAATGTTTCCTCCGGTTCGGCTCCAGCAATAAGTACCATTTCACACGTAAACTGACGGGGAAACCTGGTTTTATTTTTATTTTCAAAATGGCGTACGTTTCCGTCTCTGGAGCAGCGTTCCGGCGTTTAATATTTTGATTCTGAGAGAGAAAAAAAACTTACTTTCGGTTCATTGGCTACGCACTCTCCTCCTTTGTTCCTTTGTTCCTTTTTTGTTCCTTTTAACAATCAGATAATTTCTGCACCATTTTTTTCCTTCTACCTTTCCTTTCGTTCCTCATCTTCCTCGGCTAGGTTTTTCGTCGGTTATTTGAGATTGGTGGCGATCAAGTGGAATCCAAAATTCAAAGCACGTAGACGAAGACTAAAATCATTCCTTCTCTTCGTCGTCCGCCTGCGTTTCCCATTCCTTTTCCTCTTCTCTCCATGTTAGACTTTGACGTCAGCGTTCGACTAGAGAAACGGTCTGAGTCTGAAGAATTTTCAAGTTTAGCAAACGTCAAGGTTGAACGAGCAGAAATTTCCCCGAAAGTTGAAGAATAAAATAAAAAAAGAAGAAGAAGAAGAAGTTTTCTTTGGGTCGTCACGCGGCGTTGCTGCTCAACAGAACTTTAATTTTTCGAAAGGCGCAGGGAGAATCAACCGAATTTCACCTGACTTCCTCGGATCTTCCTGTTGAGCTTTTAAGTTGTCCGGGGTGCGAAAATTAAGTTTCACAAGTCAAATTAATAAGTTTAAGGGAGATAAAGTTGAGATACTTTGAATACTTCCGTATCTCTCCGCGCTCCGTACTTATTCGGCTGCACAACTTGTAATTTAACACAAAATCGTTTTTTCCACTACAAAAAGTAAGTACCGGGTAGCGAGCGTTAACTAAAACCTCAAGTAACCTGGTCAGGAAATTACAATTTTGTATAACTCAAAAATAAATTGCGACAAGACCGATTAGAATCCATACTCTAGATTTAATAACGACTACTATATAATAACAATATTACATTTAATAATAATACATGAACGAATACTATAATAAGAAAAATAATATTAATTATAATGAACTGCTGTGTAATTATCGTACTTGTGAACTGGATATAAAAGTAAAAAATTGTTTATTATATAATTTATTAAAATATGAGAACTGAAATTTATGTATATGATTTGGTATAAGATCAAGGGGTCAGGGCTTCTGGCTGTTGCTTGGTACACGGCAATACATAAATAAAGTATACAAATTAAAGTGTACTGCATGTATTTGGAATAACCCAGGTACACGAGTCAAACACTAAATTATTTAATTCTTTCTTTTCCCATCTAATCCATCACTAAATTATTCAACAAACATTGTAATCTAATAATTATATATTGTTAAATTATTTAACTACGGCCGTTTCAAAGCCGAAAATTGTCCAGATCGACTTATTCGGCACTTAATTGACGGGAAATTAGAGACGCCGTGTCGTTTTGCACGCCATTAAATTTGGTTTTTATTATTAATTTACATTTGTAATGCACGTTTGAACTGAACACAAATTAATAAATAAATTGGTTTAGTTTGTTAGAATCCGAAAATCGAATTACGAGCATTAAATTTTTTATTCGATCGATCAGGTCACTTTCAGCCGGGGTGACTCCATCTGAAAAATTTATATTTCTCTTTGTCCTTTTCTTCGGCTTGACGCTGCCATCTTGATACTCCACTGGTCCGAAAGTCAATACTCGAGAGGTGCGTCACCGGATTGTACAGTTTCATTGTCCGTTGCACCTTTCCTCTGAATCTTTCACATTTTTTTTTTATTTCAAGGTTGACAAGTTACTTATTATTTATTGGTACCTTCTTCTTATTGTAAATTATAAATGTAGCTCTTCACCAGTAGTTTTGCAGGAGGCGAAATATTTACACTTTTTTATAATTCGTTATGTATAGGTAGTGTAATTGACAAAAGAGTTTTTTGTGATGATGATGTATTGATACGACACCTTAGAAAGTCACAATGATGTACTCGGTGTGTGTTGATGTACTCGACTTTATGGATAGCAACACTACAACTCTATTGATTTGTAAATGTAGCAATTTCCGACCGTTCTTTTCGATTGAGCAAAAAAGAAAAAATATAGAATCGAAACAAAAACTCCATTCTCAAATTTACAACAGAGAAGTACACAAACGAATTAAAATGTTCGGAATGTGTAAGTTTCACGATGGCGAAAACTCCGCAAAACGAAAGTTTTGTGTGTCTTCCTGAACTTGGTTTTCAAATTAAGTACTTTAAAAGAGTGAGAGGCCATTATTAAAAATGAATTACAAGTGCAAGAAGCACAATTATTGGCGAGTTCGTTTATACCCTAAATAGCTATTTATTTATATTCTAACGTCAGAGTGTACTTGTTCAAATCGTCGGCGGTTGTTTTGCTTGTCGAGTTATTGAAATACCTTTTTACAAATTTATAATTAATAAGCGGATAATGTTTTCTCATCGGTCGTTTACCCTTGATTAAGGGTTGCGGGTGGCAGGAGATTTTCTTCTGCTGCACGGGTATTAATTAACCAACTTTATTTGTCTTTGTCTCGAGCATTCCGCAAAGAGTTGATTAAATTAGAGTTTCGGCTTACTTCAACCTGAGAGAGATATTTTAGTGGTTCCAATTTTCTCTGTTTCTGGTTCCTTCCTTCGCTATCATTACGGGTGAAAGGTGAGTGTAAAAGAAAAGGACATCGAGTCATGTGTAATCAACAATCTGCAGAGAAATTTAATAATGGTGTAGGGCAGAGAGTTATATAAATTACAGTGTTGCATCTTAAAATAGTATCCCGTAGAGCTGTGTACACACACACACATACAAGGAAAGCGTACACTTCCTTACATAATAAAGGTTGTACTCTTATAAATGCCGTTCCTGTTTATTCTCACTATTATAAATATACTGAAGGTTTACAGGTAATGTATTTCCAGCACGAGAAAGAGTTCTAAGAATACAAGAATAAATGAACACTAAACTGGGACGACAATAAACCTGCAAGAGAAGCAGAAACCCCATTGTATAGTTTTTGTATTTGTGTTAGGTATATAAAAAATTATACTTTGACTGTAAAAAAATGTAACTGAGTCTCACATTTTGACAAATTTTTGGTTATCACCATAATATGCTATATTGGGTTTAGTTTAACACCACACATGACTCCTTCTATATCAAATTGAGTTCTTTGGCAGGTCGTTTTAAGATGGTCCTACTGACCGACTCGTTTCAACAATATTCAATACTATAATTTAATATTGTCACAGTGCATTCTACATAAAAGCTTATGTACAATAAGCCTAGGTCAGGGAAGTTTTTTAAAGGTAATAAATCGGAATCGGAAGTCGCTCCTAACTACTACTACTACTACTACTATTCTAAACCGTCACCAGTGCTCCTGACGCCATGTCTTCTTTTCTGCAACGTAAATGGTCTGTTCGGAAGTAGGCAGTTTAAAATTAATGATTGAGGCTCGCACAACAATAAATTTTGGTTCCTTCCGCGATAAAATCTTTTCACTTCATTGGCGTGTCATAAAAATATTCCGGGGGAAATTGACGAAATTGTTTTCAGGTTGCCGGGAGAGAGAGAGAGAGAGAGAGAGAGAGAGAGAGAGGAAAGGTCGTTTCTGAAAAGGTTAAAAGGCAACATCCCCTAATCCGGAGCAATATGTACCGCAGAAAGAAAGATTAATGTGCCAGTGGATGTAATTCTGGCATATTACAGAGGTGTTAAGGGTGAAAATCCTATATAAGAAAGTATTAAATTGATTTAGAGTGGGGGCCACACCTTTGGCTGACTCCTCGGGCAGCCATGAAATCCGACATGCTAACTTGTTGAGCTTATTGCTCAAACTTGCTCAACTTGCTCAATTTGAGAACGCTTTTTGGGCATTTTCTGCGGGATTTAAAGATTTCAGTGTCGTTTTGCTGAAATGGAAATTCGCTCGGGGAATGAAATAAAAAACATTTGTGATATTAAGAGAAACCGTAATGGATTTTCTCTCTTAAGAATGTTATTGCAATCATATTTTTCCCTCCAGGTGTGGTGGAATTTTTGGTTTCTCAAGCCACGTAGGTGATGTGACTGTTGTATTCCCTCTAGAGCTTTCTTGTAGTATTTTTTTGGGCGCACGTGTTGTCAATTATAGAGTCTTTTATTTTAAGTTACGACTAATATCAGGACGTCTTGTTTGGTATTAGTTTTTTTCTTGGAGCATTTCAATTATACTCAGTCACCTGTGAGAAATATTATTATTTTTACAAAACACAATGTAGAATGATATAAGATTTCGGTAATTTTTGGATACCTCGAGCCAATACTATGCAATATTTTTAATTACTACAATACAGCAAAAGCGTTCTACGTCAGGAAAACCTTGTAGATTTTTTTTAAATTTAGTTGTATTCTGAACCCTAGAAAGATGTAAACATTGTTGTCTTGTGTAAACAACCAAGTAAGTAAATTACTGTGTAGTAAGTACTTTGGATACTCTCTATTTTACACAACTTTTGATTGTTCCTCTAAGAGGACTCCGAGGGCATCGTACGCGTTTGTTGCTTCACCTCTTTCGCTAATAAACCACCGTCGGCAAGGAAAAGAACTGAAAAATGCCACTCTACGATAAGATGAATGTCCAGCAATAACTTTTCTACTTCTTATAGAATGAGTTTTCTCGGATTGAAATTTCACGAGAAAGCGGATGGAACGTGAAAGCCGTTCAAAAGCTCAGACACAAGAATAGCCCCGAAAGAAGTTCTTTTCACGTGACTGAGAGAGTTCTGATGATGGGGTTTTTTTTTGTTGGGGACCGTGGTGTGGGCTGTGGGGTCTTTTACAAGTCCAAAGAGCTCATTAGAAGAGAGAAGGACTGACCCGGTCCGAGTGCAGTTCAGTCAGGTGACCCCCGAGACATTGAGAAAGGTTGGAATGCAACGCAGGTAAAGTTGTGAAAAAGTTTCATCACCGACGTGGTCCTTTCAAACGAATTTCCCTCGGCTTAAGGGGATTTATATATAAAATATATTTAAGCCATTTACTAAGTTCCCGTCTCGCTTTATGTCGACCAAGGAAAACGTGTTTAAACTTCCTCATCAGGGACTATCTTTGAGAAGTTTTGTCTCGGGTTATCACATCAATGTTCCTTCTCGACTCCAGTAACGACTGTACTGGCCGAAAGTTCGGATGAAACTCTTTTACAAAAAAAAAACCTTTTTCAAAACTCAAAAAACGGTTCTAATTGCTGAAGGAGCACTCGTAAAAAGCGAATAGCAATTATCTTAAAATACGTCGATTTTTCTCAATTTACTCGATACACCAACTGGAACTTTTCATTTTTTTTTTTACTATTTCCTTTCAAAGTTCTTTAAAATTTCGCCGGCTAAATTACTTTCGAATTGGTTAAGTTCGATTTTACGACAATTTTGCAACTAAGAGTAGTTTAAAGTTCTTTTTACGGCACGTTCAGCCTTTTCCCCATGTCTTTGTACTTCGGAGGAAAATGCACGAAACGAGTGAGTATTGTACGGAGTATGAAGACCAACTCCTCTTTTAAAATTATTTTACTTTAATTCTTGGACCAGAGATTTAAACAGAGAGGGCCATCACCCAGTTACGTCTTCTTCTGCGTTTGTTGACTACTTTGACCAGCCGTAACGTTTCATATCGACTTTTGCAACCATCACCATGCAAGGAAAGCAAACATAGAAAAATTGAACAGACGGCCGATGGTACAAATATCCGTTAGAAATGTACAACTTCTGTAGCTGTAATTCCTCTGAGAAATTCGACGCCGGGTTTTCACTTGACAAATGAGTTCCACCACATGTTGTAGTATGATTACATATTGCGTGTAAATATAAACTACAAAAATGATCTGATGAAGTTAGATGCACGGCGTGACTCTGATTGTTTAATAAGCACAAAGCTTGATGTTGATGTATTCGAAACTTTCGCTTTCACTTACTCGGTGAAACTAACTCTAGACATCCCGTGTAAAAAAAAAACTATAGTGAATAAAAACGACGTATAAACCATTACGTGAACCAACCGCAGCGGTTTCGGGATTATTATAAAAATAAACTAATAAATAACACAAGCCCCAGAAAGGCTTCGAGGCAGATGCATCGGCCTTAACGACTACAACTCCTATACGACTACAAGTTACACTACATGTAGTTCCTAACCAAAAAAAAGCTACATAATTTGTAGCTGCAATACAAATTTAACTAGTGCTGGTTCTTGCATTTCAGTCACAACGTCGAGAGCGGACTTCAATATGATTAACTTATTATTATTTGTTTAATAAACCATTAAAATAATTGATTATCTTTGCCTCGAAACGGGCTATAAAATTTAAATTCATTCTGGTCCGAACATCAAAAAGTCAAGTAGATTACCACTTATGTGTGTGAATTGATAAAAAGGAACCATGTGGATTTGCATGGTCGTGAAATTAATAAATGCGTGCACGCGTTACCTTTATCTTGAGCGTTCATTAAACTGGACGACAAAGTCTGACGAAGTTTGCTCAGTGTGTTCCCTGAATCAGCCGGTTCTGTGCTCGACCCGGACACTGCCTCGTTGGTGACCATCTGCAAAAATACACACACGACAATAATTAATGGTTACGCGTGTACAGGTCGGGGATTGGACTTGTGTTGTCAGAAATCCCGCTTGTCACGTACTAATGCTGCAGAATAATAATTAAGATGCACACAAACACGTGTGAGACTGAGTTAACTGTGAGTAAGTTAACTGTATGTAATACCAACAGAACGTCAACTACGGTAATTACACAACGGTAGTAAGTAGTTGTAGAGCTGAGGGCATTAATAAGTTCAGCACGGCGTATATAACGCACAACAAGACAATTAATCTACTCCTCTCAACTTCGTACACCCTACTGGTTCAGTTCCACATTATATATTCATGTACATTGTTAATTTCAAGTCGTCATCAATATCTGAAACACTCGAACAGTGTGTTACGTAAAATCGTTTACTCTGTGACGAAGTGTTCTGAAACTTTAAAAAAAATTAATATTCTAATTAAAACGCATCACTTATGTATGATACATAACCATTGTGGGCACCTTAAGCTTTGTTCGTTTCGAAAACCGAGCGATTTCAACTTATCCTTCAATACGTTTAATGACAGTATGTGACGTATTTACATAATGGAAAATCCAATATTTTTTGTTGCGGAGCCTTGACTACCAGGCTACCGGCTTGAGAAAAGCATTTTCTTATTTATTCGTCTGGAATAAAAGTTTTCAAAAAAATAAAAAAAAATGGAGAGTTACAGGAATTAGAGAACGGGTGTAATTGCTGCAGGAACAATAGACTGCAGTTAAATAATGTAAACTTGATTTACGATAGAATGAAATAATTTTTTTTTTCCTTTGTTCTGTTAAAAAATTACCTGCACACAATTCAGTTATGTTGTAGTTTTATTTCCTACAGATGGTTTTAAATGAGAACGTAGCTGTAAATGTAATACTCTGACTAATTGAACTTTCATTAAGATTCATCAGAACGATGAATTTTTACCATTAATCCGTTGCAACATACATGTTACGTTACGTGTACACTTTTCAGTTTATTTATACGTAAATACACGTATATTATTATTCGGCAATAACATAATGTGTTTATGAAACGTATGAAGTATATATTATCTTATGTAATGTTTATAAATACATCTGTAATGAATTGTTCTTCAGGTTGTCTGAGAGATTGAGCATCACCTCAGGTAAAATTCAATAGGAGGCGTCCTCATTTTTCGACGCGTCACTCACCACGCAACATCAACATCCGATTCACATTCATTTCATTCGTTGGCTAAAGTCGATGGTTCAGGAGACGGACCGGCTGGGGACTAAATTCAGGTTCGAACCCTTAATTTGGTAAACAAAAGATCTCTACAGCACTGAAATTCCATCCAAAATATTTTGAATTTAACAACTACAATTATTTTACGTACCTAAACTTCGAACTTTGCGTTTTATTGAGAATTACTTCCATATTAAAGTTTATATTATATTACTTTATATATAATATTAAAATAATAAACAAAAAGTTGCTAAATAGTAACCTACTAAAAAAATATACCTAGAGTATAAAAAATTTTCTACAATATAAATCTTTTATAATGTAAACATAAAATGTGTGTGACACTTCAAGTTGAAATAATGTACTTTAATAATTTTCTAAAACTTTGTACTTCTTAAAATTATAATATTAGTTGAGAATACGAGAGAGCACAGTAAAGCAGACATCATCTTGTGGTATCAAAATTCCGTTTAGTGTAGTAGTTGTGGCGTAGTTTATATGAAACTAACCTCAAAAGTTGTTTCTTGAGGCAAAACTCAACATTCTGGTTGGCAGGCAGTTCAAAAGTCGTGTGGTGCGGCTCCCAACACTAAAAAATCACCGTCCGATAAAAAAAATTGTAATTTAAAATAAAGGACAATTAAATATTGTAGTTAAATTTTTTTTTAAATTGTTGGAAAAAATCATTTGTAACCCAGAGGACTGGTCTATTTGAAATTTCAAACTACAAGAGGTTAAACTCGTTTTCTTGTAGTAAAATTTACCCTACGCTCTGTGTACATAGACAAATATTGGTATTGTTGTGATTGGGTCAATTTTTCGCATAAAAACTATCTAACTAAAGTAGTGAGTGGGTCAAGTAAATAAATCCATTAAAGCGGCTAAACCGACAATTCCGGGGCACGAACGCATAAAATTCGTGAACATAATAATAGTAAAATAGTCACGTCTGTAAAGTTGACAAAAGGGCTGAATTACCACGTTCTCTTTGATCAAACTTAAGTTAATAAAAATTATGTATTTAACGAGAACTATTGCTCTCGCCTAGTCTTCGAAACAGTCACGGTAAAATAATACCGAAAATATTTCTGAATTATTTCAAATAAGAAAATGTCAAGAAGTGTACAAGACATTTACTTTCAATTCTCTGCTTCAAGATGTGCTGTCATAGAAAACCACAGAAAAAGAATGTACATACACAACAGACAGTAAGTCGGTTTGTTCCTCTGTGACAGACGTTTTTGTAATATTTCCAGAAGCAGACAGTAAGAAACCAAGGGAGCCATGAAAACTTAGAATGTTAGTGTTTTATTTCCTTCTCTTAATAAGTCGATAATATAACTTATTTTTCTGCGAACCAATCGTTAATATATTAAATATTAGTTAAATAATAATTTAAATTAATAATTTAAATTAAATTAAATTAAATTAAGTTAAATTAATAATTTTTTTGCATACTGTAGGTAATTTAATATCGCAGAGTGCACACTCGGTAGTTTAGCTAGAGTCGAAGAATAAAACTATAATATACACAAGAAAAACTACTTGTCGTTCATCAATATCCAACTTTTGGGATCTGAAACTTTGAAAGAATATAAAGTACATAATGTACAGTGTAATTTACGTTCCGTGATTCTTGATTTACATGTAGGATGGAAGCAGTTAGTTATTTTAATAAATAGTCGAGTTTCAGCTAACTATTAATAAAAAGTGATTGTAGTGGAATAGAAAGACCCGAATTATAAAAACTATTCTCACTGAGTAACTCCACAAAAGATGAGTAGTTGGATGTTGAAGTTAAACCACTGTATGTTAGTTTAAAATTCCACATTATTAATATATATTTAAATAGCAACTATTCGTACGTTTATGTATCTAAGCAGATCTACACCGACAGACTAGACAGGTAGATAGTGACCCGAAGACAAAATTTGAAGACTTACACTTCATCAGAAATTAAATTTTTAGGCTTAAGTTAAGCTTACGAAGTTGGTCGTGGCGCGGGACCAAGACGGCGGCGTCAAACTACAATAAATTTAGTTTAAAGTCACTACATCAAAGTCATCAAAATGTTACTTTTCATTTACTTCACTTCAACTCCTAACGCGGGAGACCTTTCACTTAAACGAGAAAGAGCACATTTTGAGTTCGATCGGGTCGCTGCCTCCGTCGTGTTCTCTCAATTTAAAATTTACCTTTTTCTTTTCGCGGCATGAAAGAATATATACTAAAAGAGAAACCATTAAAATGTCTCATATTTTCCTCTCCCAGAGTTAAAAATTAATAAAAGTATCCGAGAGTGGAACTCTTTATGCGAAAAAAAATAATAATAATAATAAGGGTAAACTTAAAAACAAACTTGAATGACATAATAAATATGAACTTTGAATGTCTCAAGTGAAATTTTATTAGTATTATTACACAAATTAATAACATACAAATATTATTAGTGTACGTAAGAGGGCAAACTGAATAGAATTAAAAATCAAAAATTTTCCTTTTAATCCGAGCATTTCACCGAAGATGAGAAAGTTAATATCAGAGCAGTGTTTGAAGAAGATAATCCAACCCGTGGGACTACTGCTGAGGCTGAGCAGAAAGGATACGACCCAGAAAAAGAAAAAGAAAAAGAAGTAGACGAAGAAGAAGAGGAGAAGGAGGAGGAAGAATAGCAGAAAAACGTTATTAAAAACCCGAGGATTTCTCTTTAAAGGGGGATGAACTTCGTTTTAGGGGCAGGGGGTTGTAAATACTGAAGCGGATTGATTATGAAAAATAATGGGAAACACCTGAGTCCTTCTCCTCGCCGAAAAAGGTTCGCTTTAACCTTTAACCCTTTAACCCAATTTGGATTTACGAGTGAATTATTTCTTATATTGATATATTGTTTATTTTTTCAATGGCGAAAATACGTCTCCGTTACTTGTAGAGGTTCGTCTTGGAAGCGGCCAAATATCTCTTTGTTAGGACTTTGAAACCTTTGAAATTTTTTTAAAGTTTCACCTCAAACACATACTTATTTTCTATATTGTATAATTGTACAATATAGACAATATATAATTGTACAATAAAATAATAAATGGGATTGTAATACTCGATATTTTTAGCTTTTCAATGACGAAAATACTGTCACATAGTTAATATTGCTAATATTATATAGTTATATTATGGTTATAATTATAAAAAGCTGTTATATAATATATCTATAATCTAGCTGTTATATAATATAATATATCTTATACTGGTTCGTAGTAGTTTGTGTTGTATTACTTTTGTAGTTTTTGATGAAAATAAACGTGTTAATTTTTTATCTTCTTATTCGGTCTCGCTCTCCTTGTAATAATTTATTGTAAAATTATGTATTGTATAATTATGTATTTTAAAATTATGTATTGTGTAATTATGTATTGTAATTGTGCAATTGTAAAAAATTAATAAATTTAGAGTCGGTTGTTATAGATTACAGGAAGGCTAGAGCTGTGTAGCCGTATTGTTAAAACTTTTGTTGCCAGCTCACTTAGGTAGTTTGAAATAACCGGTGCTATTGCTCAGACAAGTATCTTGACAAAAATTATTAATGTATCTATTCGTAACATACAAATTTAATAACCCTAAATGCCAGCTGCAACCACGTGCTAAACACAGCGACAAGAGACTAGTGTCAGTTAAAAGAACCCATCCGATTGTACACAGTGAACAATTTAAGTTGAAATTGATTATAATTGTAGCAACGTTTGAAATAGGTTTATACATTGTGAATATGCGAAAGATTAAAAACATGTTATTAATAAATAACAACAATTTGTTGTTGGAGACTCAGAAAATAATAATAAAAAGCAGCGGTAAAGAGGGCTAGTTTGTGGTCAAACTTTCACGCACTCCACACAGTTCCGTGTAGTAACCTGACCACATGGTGTGACCGTACAGTTGAAATCAAAAGACTAAGTCAAATTTTTTCGTTTAAAATCTTTCTTATAAACTTGGTGAGGCACGTGGAAGGACCGCCTGAATAAATAAATTAATAAAATTGTTTACAATTATTTATACATTGTTTATACATTATTTATACT
The DNA here is from genome assembly GCA_037055365.1 of Polyplax serrata. Classification (NCBI taxonomy): domain Eukaryota; kingdom Metazoa; phylum Arthropoda; class Insecta; order Psocodea; family Polyplacidae; genus Polyplax; species Polyplax serrata. The sequence goes on from JAWJWE010000001.1 coordinate 17,203,485, forward strand.
TATTTCTGTGTTAGTGCACCACTGCGTAGTACTCGCGGAAAAACATCCTTTATTATATTGTTTTATTTTTGTTTATTATTACCATTGTTTTACATTATGTACGTTAAGTTGATAAGATCATTTATTATATTTTTTTATTATATTACTCACATCAGAGTGACCCTCAATTCCTTTAAAAGTCAACTTTAAGTCTTTCACGAACTTAAGTCCGAGCAAACCGACTCGGTGACTTCGGTTGAACCGGAAATTTGTGTCTTCTCGGAAGTATTTCATATTTAAGTTTCCGACTAAAATATTCTTCGTGTTATTACAAATCCTTCAGAAGAGTTGAAAATGCAAAGGGAAAACGTTTGAATAATAGACGAGAGCGCCTGGGAAAGTTTCAACCGTTGCCAATTAAACAGCAATTCAACGTTCGGGAAGCAACTTCGAGTCGTGAACTCGATAATTCATTGAAAAAATTTCTTACCGACCAATCACCATGGGTATTTATTTAACTAGATACATAATTAACTTATTATGTAAATAGGCGCGACTTGAATTGAAATCGAACCTGGCCGTGGGGGTAGTCGACTTAGTTGAAGAGTCGTTTGCTGTATACAAAAACGCATACGCATAAAAACGTCAGTGACTTGTGACACACACATACACACGGTGCTGTCGTCAAGTTTATTAATTTAAAATTGTAGTTGTAAATAATTCGCCATAGTAGTTGTTTGTTACCTTTTGATGACCTTAGACAGACGAACGACCACTCCCCTTAATGACATGCTAAATTTTATTAGGAATTTTACTAGTAAGCAACGGTTAATGTATTAACGTAGAGAAAGGTCATTACAATTTTGTATTCAATAACTTTTTACGACCTTGAAATTGTCGAATTCCGCTCACACCTTTTCTTAAATTATTTATACGAAACGAGGAAAATTTCTCATGTTAATATTAAGTCGGGGACTTAAGTTCGGGTATGTTTAAATTATCACAGAAGTTTTCCCAAATAGAAAATGCCCATGAATTTTGTAACGATATTTCTCACATACAGAGATTTGGATTGTAAGTTTCTTGTCGTGACTTTGACTTGATTGCCGGGTTGAAACGCGGAATTTCTGACGTTAAAAACTTCACAGTGCACCTGCTGCTCTTTTACCTTACTACATCGTGCCACTACAGTACTCGTTCGCAATCCTAGTTAACATCACGTTTTTCTTCATTCTTAAATGATGCGATACGACTTTTCATCACTACTAATCCACTTCCAGTAATAAAAGTTAAAGTATCACACGTCTTCATCAATCCTTCCATTACTAAAAAGATTTCAATGTTTACTACTTTGTAGTAGAAAAAAGTAAAAATTCTACTCTTTTTACTTATTGTCAACTATTCAAGGGAATGAAAAACAAAAACTATGTATGCATGTATTAATCTTCAAAAGAAAGAACATAAAAATTTGTTACTAAGAATGGAAATAAAAATAGACTTAATAAATAGAAATAAATAAATAAATAGACTTGCAAGAGAGATAAAAATAAATAGATATTAAAAACAAAATGAAACAAAAATCAATATATTAACTGAAAAGAATAAAATTAAATAACTCAGGACACTGATGCAAGAATTTTATTCTATTATTTTATTTAATTGTATTTATTTGAGGTCAAATAAAGTTTTTTATAGCTAAAAAGTATTACCGTATTGTTTTTTATTATTACGTTTAGTTTTTATTGTAGTTTATGTATTGGTATTGGTCTTTAGAACTTCCACATTTTCGTATGCGGTCCTTTGTATTTGTTTGGTTACCACTGACACAGCCTGCGTTTGTTACTCTGCTTAACTGCGGTGCTTAAAATTCCCATGGAAATCCATCTTTTCACAACTTTTCCTTTTGCGTGAGATGTTAATTTCTCGGGAGAATGAAGTCCGGTCCAGAGGGATTTCCCCGATTGTAACAATTCTCTAATAATATTTACGTTTGGCAAAATATGTGTGCGGTTTCTTGTCGCGTCTGCCGCTAAGCACAGACCGAATTTAACATTGCAAGGTGCCCGGTACCCGGCTCTTCTATTCTCTCTAGTTGCCTAGAGCGTGTCTAGGAATGAGTTCTATCCCCACAATTTGGACGGTCGACGTCAATTCGGCTCTACTAAACTTTCTGTTCGATTTCATACTTGAGTGTGATTTAATATGAAACTTTTTCACTCACCTTTTTCATAAAAGACATTACGTTTGTCGGCAACATGGCGCCGGATGATTTTTCTCCTTTTGTTTATACCTTTAACGTGCCACCATTAACCGTTCCAATTTATCAATTATCCTTCGATATAAACGCATTTCCATTTTGTGGTACTTGATTGTCGTTAGATTGTTCCTCACATTTTTTTTTCTCTTTAAGGATTTTTACATTATCTGAAAATAGAAAACAGTGACGCAATTGTTAGTTTGTCATTTGTGCCAGTGAGAGGAATGAAAATTTAAGGGAAGTAGAAGACAACGGGTGAGTGCAAATATATATAAATTAAAAACTCTTCGTGGTGATGAATGGTTTAATCCACAGGAGACGGCGACGAACACTCGGTAAAATTTTTGCACATACAGAAAAGAAAAATTAATAACCAGTTTACATTATTTACTTTGACTATTTATTAATTAAATAATTCTTTTTTCTAAATGTTTCCTGAAATTTGTTCTGACATTGTTACTGTCAACCAAACTAAAAAAATTGTTAAGTCAGATGTATCATTTAGTTGTTCTCTACCCTATGTATTCTATTGTGTATAATAATCTAATCGCAATGACTGTAAATGCGCCTATTTTATTTTTATTCTTAACTTAAATTAATATTGAAACATATTATCAATTATATTTATAGAACTGGTACTTCTGTACTTTTAGTAGTAACGTTAATCGTGTCCATGTACCATCTAAATTCAATAAAAGGTTGAACACTAGGCAGTTGTAACAAGATAACGATGATTTATTTATTGTTTAATTATTTTACTTATTGAATAAACTTGTTAATTACACGTAACTACTAAGTAATTATATTATACGTTACTAACTTATACGTAATCGTAAGTAAAGATTTCTCTCGGCTATCTGCCATGCATAAGAAGTTCTTACGACTTCATAAAAAAATAAGAAAAAATGAACTACTTATTAGTGTACTTATTTTTATTATAGTTCAGGGTATGAACTTTAATAAAAATAAACAAGAAATATTAACCACTTAACGTGTTTCCCTTTACCACATCCGTACACACATGTGATATTATGTACAAAGCAATTTATATTCATGAAAATAATAAATATAGCTTTATTTTATCGGAATTTATGTAAGAGTGCTCCGGCGTTGGAAGTGTTTCCGTATCATCAGAGTTTTCCTGTGTCGTCTTTCTTGGCAGTCCGGCAGTTTGACGGTGCAGGTGGTTGGAAAGTACCCGGGGTCAGGTCTCGATCTCGCCTGTGTACTCGCTCGGTACGAGTATTAATAAAAGTAATAAATAAGTTCACTTCCCGGGGTTTAAAACGTCGAAGAACACAGCCAAACGGTTGGAAATGCAGTTTACTTAATGTCTTTTTAGTCCCGGTTTCTAATTTTATCTAAATATTACGGCCATGAATTAGTTTTCTGCTTTTGCTCAGATAATTTCGGTCGGAATTTTGAAAAATTTATATCGCGAAGCCGCATTCCACATGGAAAATCCGTTCAAAATGGCAATTTAATGCGAATTATAAATTTATATATAATTCCCGTTTTGTTTAATTTAAATTTCTATTATTTTTGGCCCGCTTACTTCTAATGAACCATGAAAACTTAGAATTTTCAGGCAAAAGCCACTTTGGCAAATCGGGAAACTAAAAAAAAAAAATGGCGGAGAGCGAGAGAGAGAGGCATTAGAAACCCAGACGTGATTTTATCTGTTTATTTTACGGGTCAAGGGTTTGTTTTCAACCTTGAAATTTTTTTATTATCTTCGAGGGTGAAATTACATTCAAACAATTCGGTGGTGAAAGTTTTGTCCTTTTGTCGCCCATTGCTCACCCCGTCCAACCGACAACGCATTCCAAATCAAACGGAATCGGAGAAAGGTGAAAGTACTTTCCCTTTTTTTTCTCGACTTGACACATCGCCCTATTGCTGGTTAACAATCCTAAAATTCCTCTTCCACGTCACTTGTACAATTCCACATTTTCCTCATCAATTTTTAGAACTTTTGCCTTTGGGTCTTCCGCTCTTTTTCACTGTCAGTAACCGTTAGAGACAACCGACGGATAATAAAGAAGAAACCACAGGGGTTTTGGGCAACAGGTAGGCAACGGTTAAGTTGAAAGGTTTGGAGGAATGAACCGAACGAAACAGGACAGCGGGTCCAAACGAACGGGATTCTTTGCGAACTTTCTCAAAGATATGTTTTACTCTTTTCGGAGTGCAAAACTTATAATACAAAAGTTTTTACATTAATATCCTGATACGTTAAATAAGAAATAATAAAAAGAAAATAATTTTAATTAAAAAGCACATAACTATATAATAATATAATGTAATAATATAAATATTTAGTTCTAATTATCATTGTTTTTACAAATGACATAAAAGTATAAATTGACCATGTTAAATCAAGTATAAACATAAATTATTTAGTAGTTATAAATTATATTAAATTAGGTAACAATTACTTACATGTACAAATTTTTAATAAAAACCGAATAACATAATGGCTGAAAGACATACTGTGTGGTAAATTATATTTAAATCTGTGTAATAATTATACTGTGTAAGCCAAGTAAGTGTAATAAATATAAAATTATACTATCTAAGCCAATCATTGCATAAAACTGCAAATGATGACGAAACAAACAATAATAATAAATAATAGTAGGATAATAACCACAAGGACAGTGATGTGAATTACTAAAAAATTAGTTTTAGTTGTAAAATTAATAATGGAGTTTATGAATAAAAACAACAATTAGATTAACTACAAGGATGTGCTTACAAATAGTAATCGTTGTAAACATTGCTCGCAATAAAACATTTAGACAATAATAACCCAAAAAGTAGTATAAAATTGTAGTGTATTGTTACACATGCTAACTGTGGTATAAATTGTACAATAGTGTCAACCATATAAGAAGTGTACACCCATAATACAGGGTACACTTTAAGGAGTTTACATTAATACAGACTGGGATATGGGAAACTTAATAAGGTGAAATAGGACAATAAAAACGATATGTAAGTATGTAAGTTATTAATTTCGTTTAGAAATTAACGAGGGAAAGTTTAGAAAGAAAAGATAAATTCGCGCCACGTGATGTTTCGTCACTTGCCATTAACAAGTTAACGAAACTATTTTTCCGGAAGAGAGAAAAAGCACACGAGAAGAATTTGATATTTTTGCGATCGAACTAGGTACCAGAGCTAGGACTAGAGCTAGACCTAGAGATAAATCAAGTTATTCGCGCACCAGTCTCACACATAGAAAAAGCCGGGAGGAAAAGGCTAATAAACAAACAGAATAAATTTTCTTCTTTGGGTTATCTCCGGGTGTGTGTGTGTGTTTTTTTCCCTCCTATCCTTTGTAACTTTGTAATCCTTTGGCGGTTTTCATCCTTTGTAACTGTCGTTAATTTAAACGAGAAAAACATACACAATAAAAGGCAGAATTCAAATTCCGCGGCTTTCCTCATCTGCAGAAATACAAAAGGAAGAAAAATTCTTGGGCTTGGGAAAAGGAGAGGCCCCGACAAAACGAACATTTTTTAACTTCGTGCGTCATTCGACGCGGGTTTCCACATGACCCGGAGAAAATGCTTCAAATTCTTTTTACTTCAAATTGTCCGGAATATTTGATACCCGTCGAGGACAAGAAGAGGAAATACTCTGGTCCGACCCGTCATAATCACCAGCAGCACATCCACCGCTGCTCCTGCACGTTCCTGCCGGTTGTACACGCGTCAGACCGAATTTGTCAATTGCCGGTACCATCCAGGTAGGACACGTGAAAAATAAAGGAGTGAGGTGGAAAAGTAAAGTTTAGACGCCTCGAGGAGTTCAATAATGAACTTCTCTCTGGGTTTTTGGACGACGGGGGAAGGAGCGGGTAGGGCGGATAAAAAAAACCTGGAAAAGGTACTTTTCGATTTTCCTATCGATGATTTACCTGTTTATTGACACTTTTCAACTTGCTTTGATCAAAAATTGACTTCGACGTGCCGGGAGGTTAATGCAAGGTAGAAATCTGTTAATTAATTCAACAAATTGATTATTTGCTTTCAATATAGTCTTATGTGGTAAACGATACGTGCATTTTCCGTTAAAACATAATTTATAAATTTTAATAACAATAAATTATTATTGTGCATATTTGCAATATACAGCAAACACAAGTCATAATAATAATAATAATACGATATAAGAATTATATTATATTTCTGAAAACAATGTTTTCAGATTATTGAAACTCACTTAACTACTGTAATAATTCAAAACGTCATAATTTTAACAATTTAATACAATATTTATTATTACTACTCCTTTATGAGTGAAAGTAAGAGCTACATGCTCCATATTTTACTTGTAAATATTCTACAACTGTCACAGGTATAAATTTGTTCAAAAGCTCTAAATACTTGTAAGAATGTGACATTAAAAATAATAAAAATACATAATTGTATTTATTAAATTTGTAAAGGGTTTGTATCGAATTGTTTACGAAGTATAATTAAAACAATTGTTACTGATCACTTCCCTCAATTTTCTATATAACTTAGTACTTTACAATGTTCTGTATCGTTGCGCAGTTGCTTCTTCTTTGCCGTTGAAACCTTTTACAGTTATTTAAGGTAGCACGACATGTTTTTCTCAACTTTTCTGAGTGAGCTGACTACCGCGTGGGCAAACGTCACAAATTTGTCTGTCCTGAACGCCTCATTAATAACAACAGTTCTCGTTGAGAAAGTTTCCCCAACGTGACAGAAGTTTCTTTTCCCCGGATTAAACAACAACATTTCTAAAATGCATATTTGTGTGTCATAATTAACACGAGACAGAAGAGGTTTCGTTTCCGAGAGATCGTCAAGGGTGGCAGGAACAAGCATTCATTTTATGAAAAGCGGTACTTGGGTGTGTATGTAAAAGCGTCCCGAACGGAAAAACCAAATTTATTAATCTCAGCCGGAATCATTCATTAGTAACAAAAGGAAGGATGTGGTGAAATTATAAAAAAAACTACATAAAAGAAAGTTAAGAAAAGAATCAGTCTTTGAGAAAGAGGAGTGAAGATTAGTTGGGAAAACACAGATGAGGTTTCGTTCTGTCGTGGCATCTTCAGATTTTCCGATTGAATGCAATTGATGATCAGATCAGAATCAGAAGTACCTGGAGGTACCCTGTACGGTTACCCAGCCAGGTATTTCCTGTACGCAGTGGACGAATATTAAATTTAATGTTTGGACCAAATTAAGTTTCCAGCAGCAAACCTCTTGGCGGTGGGTTTTTGGCTTTCTCTTGCGGTCGGTCGCCCCACTTTCCTTCTTCTGCTTTTCTGCAGGGTTTGGACAACCACCAAAACGCAGTCGCCCATTTTTTTTTTTTAGTGTCGAGTGACACACGTGAAAAATAGAACTTTTCCTTTCGAGAGCTGTGAAAACGGGGCGAGACATTCAAAATGGAAAGTTATTTAGTTTAACGTCTGTCCTCGTAAAATTCATTCGGCATATTAATTGGGTGTGTGCTTTCACATTCTGTTTCAAGCGACTGCTTCGACTCCGGTTTACAACTATTAAAGTAGTTTATTTTACTATTTACGAGCGGTGGAACGTTGTAGTGAGAACGTTCGAGTTCCGAGTTGGCTTTCAAATTAACGATGTGGAAATAGTTCCAGGAAGAGTTTTGGTTGTGGTGTCAAACCACACGGTACATCTCAAGAATCCCATCCGAATTTCACTACTTCCGTCCATCTCAATTTCGATTTAACTACAAGCGACAGCTGCTCTTTTGCCACTTGATGTTTTCTCTCGTCCATTTGACGAATTTTCCAATTTAAAACGATAGCAAATCATTCATTTGTAAAACAATTTTCATTTTCTTCTTAGACATCTGCGACCGCATGGTGAGCCGATGCTTTCACTCGACTCTGACATTTTCCATTAAGTGCCTGAAAACTTGTTAAAGTTAAGAAAAAATATGATGAAGAGCAAAAATTTTTTTTCATAAATCGGAACCGCGTGGAGACAGGTCAGGGATTAAATTTGACCGAGGACGTTTCGACTTGTCGCAAATTCAACAACGGGAAATTAGTTTGTTACGAAAGTCGAGTTAACCCATTCATAAACTTAGGCAGGTGACCACGAAATTAAACTGTGTCTCTCTATCAAGTAATTATGTACTTAATTTTATTTATTAAAATTTTATTAAAGGACTTTCTATGTCGGATAACTTCTACATACATTGATTGCAATTTGGTCTTGACAAGACCTGATTTTTCTTAACTACCATTGTTAGTAGGTTACATAGATACACTATAAAATTGCTTGCACCAATTTATGTATTATTATTACTCCATTTAATTGTAAGTTACAATTATTAAGGCGGCATTAGACCTTAGTACCTTACTTAAGTACTTATATCATTTCTATTCACCTTATAACTCCTTTCTTACATCTCCCTCACTTTTCGTAACTCTTTATTGAATCATTATTAGCAATGCAATAAGCAATACATAAGTTATTTTATTATTTGTGGTATTGTCGTTTCTTAACTTATTATTAACCTTTTTTGGGTATGTAACTTCAATTAGAGCAAAGAACTTGGTCCGATGGATTGATTCGTCATTTCACGTCTTCTTATAATTAACTTGAAAAAGCGTAAGAAAAGTCTTCCACGAGGTAAACACACCTGAATATTGATAAACATATATAAGAATTTGATATAAAATGTACGATAATATAAGCTTTAGAGGTTTATTCGAATCATATTACCCACGGGATTGTGTTTCTGTATCGAATTACCTTTCTCTGGGCCACTTGGTTTGTCCCCGGGGTTTCGTTCTCTGATTCTTATACGTTTCATCTGCTGTTCTGCTCTTTCAATAAATAAAATTAATTTTTATTTATAACGAACCAACGCAACGCGTTTGTCCACCATCATGAGCGCGTGTGCTGTAGATACTTAAAAAGTTAATAATTTTTTTCTCTTATAAGTAAATATTCTCTGGCGACACCATAAGCAATGCGTGCTATCAGAATGGCATGCAGCATTTCAACGGTCTTATCTGTTACATTATTTATTTTGTATATTGTCTAACTTCCCTTGTACGCGTTTTTAACCAAAAAAAAAATGGTTTCAAAGCAAAACTAACACTGTTCACGGGTGTACGAATAAAATCTCATACAGCGGTTAAATGAGGAATGTGAAGAAGTTGAAGTTGAGGAGAATACCATGTAATGGATTCCGTTCAATTTCCCCATGAGAGAAATTTGATTTTCGGAATTCGATTCCTACTAGTTATTTACAAGAGGATACATTTGAAATGCACTTATTATGTATTGCACCTCGAGATAAATTGTAGTCTTTGTAATTGAGTTGAAACGTTTTGAAAACATTTTAATCGAAAGTTCTTGTCAACTGTGCGTGGCGGTTGACGGAAAGTCATGTTTCATTAAATCGGAGTCTGTAACAAAATTATATATACCTACAAGTACATTCTCTATGTAGTTAGTTGCATATAATATAAATTAATAACAGATTAATTTCACATTAAGATGAAAATGTGTACTTAGTCGTTTGTTATAAATTGTCTCTGTTTAACAACGAAAATATAAGTTTTATTAAAAAACGTTTAATAACACCGGTACGCGGGTATTGTTAAGTAACATTTAAATTTTATTTAAAAATGTTCGCAGAGCTTCTTATAAATTTTTATAAAAACTGCAAATCTGTTTGAGAATATATAATATATAAAGGAAGCTTCTTCCACACTCTGCGTTTCGATTGTAAGTCTAAAATTTTTTACACCTTATTAATATAATACAAAATCTATAACTCTAAAAGAATACAATTTTTATTAAGTTATAGAAATACTTAAAATAATTCCGATAAAAAAATGCAGTAATAGGTGTTCCTAACGCTTCAAATACTAAGTATTAACATAAAATAAAGGCGAATTTAAAAAAAAATTTATTACATAAAATAATATTTATGATTTATGAAAAAAATAAGAGAGTGATACACTTCTCGATTTGCCTTGCATAAGTGATATACATAAAAGAAATACTAATAAATCAACAAATCGTTTTAACTTACCTTTATTTTTTGTTTTTGGTTCAGTTAAAAGTGTCCAGCCCTCCGTCTCCCTTTTTTTACGTGGAAACAGACAACAGGAATACGGCCAGGTGATTGAGACATAATGACCCCTTGAAAAATAAAAAGAAAAAACTTTAAAATTTATGAAAAAAAAACACAATTTTCGAACGGTAAATCGAATTGAATTTTTCGCGGAGTTACGAAAAGGAGACGTACAAATGCTCTTCAAATTTTTAATTGACTGATTTTAGTAGTTGTCTGTTGGATTACACGAGACTGTGGCAGGGCGAGTGATTGACAATTTCGTAGTCTCTTAATTGAACGAGATCTCTGATCGATTTGATCAGTGAAAGAGCATTCTACTCGAGGCAAATTAAGGCGCATACAAAATACAAATACGATTCCAATACAAAAAAAAGAAATATTCAGAATTTCAAAATGAAATATTCGAAAATGTTGTCACATCCACGGGTTCTGTTTAAAAAAAAAATAAAAATAAAAATGAACCCATGTATTTCTCATTCATTAAAAACTGTAAGTTACGATTGATATTTTGCGAACTTACGATCGGGATATAAGTCTCTATGTTAGTATAAAATTCATAACATTTGCTAATTACTTTGCTAAAGTTAAACGAATGAATATGTACCCAACGAGAGCAAACACAAGTAAATACATCCACTACCAAACCAAAATACATACAGCGAACGTCGTTATACATACTGTAATGCACGGTTATAAGTTTTTATACTGAATTTAATGTTCTTAAACAATTCATTTGTTGCCCTGACCGGTCGACAAACAGTCTATCTGACTCGTACTCTACTACGTCCAAAAACCAAATACCAACAACAAGAATTAGAAAGACCGCAGGATACCTCCTGAAACAAAGCCTTTTTCAGGACCTTAAACCTTTTATTTTATTTTAGAGAAAACATTATTATTATTATTAGACCTAAAGCCACACCAAAAGGTTCAATTTCGTCGTGGACTGTCCCTTACACCGATTTCTCGGTACCTGACTCCCTAACCAGTAAAAATATTACGTCCGCCATTTTTATGTTTATATATAATTCTTTGAAGGGTCAGTTGGTACCCACTAGAGGAAGCATAAAGTAATTATGTAAATATGTGAGCTTACTTGGTTTTCTGGAGAGTTGGCAGGTATTGGTTACTTATGTTCTACTACAATTTATTCTTCTGGAGGGAAAAATTATGGTGAGGTGTACCCTACACAAGAGCACACCTACATAGAATCATCGAGTATACACCCAAACATGTATTGTTTTATAACAGTGAAAGTGAAAAATTTATATACAATGGTATTACTTTTCATAAAGATATTACCTGACAACTCAGCTCTAATCTCTGTTAATTATGCAAAACTGCGAAAATCTTTTTAGATCACAATCAGATCAAAGAAGATTAGACATCGTAGAGAACGTCAAGGTTTGCTAAAGTTTGATTTTAATAACTGCAACTCAAACCTCAAAATACAAAAATAAGACCGGCACCGTCTGCACGTTGAATAAAAAAAAAAAGAGTTTTCCAAACTTAGGAATGTTCAAACTACATTGTAGTGGAACAAAATCGGAAAAGAAGTTGGCCGTTATGTGTTAGTGACTCAAAGGGAATTTGAAAATAACAAAGCCACAAACGAAGTACGAAACTTTGGTTTTCACAAAAACTTAAAAATTAATAACGTGAAAGTGTTAGTGTTACAATGCGGTGTGTTTAAGTGTGTAATAAACCTTCGTGACACGTACATAACTTAATTATTTAACGTGTTGAAAGCATCGAACGTTACGGTTAAAACACCCGGAACTCTAATTCGAATTTATTGTATACAGGGAAATTTCGTGTGAAGAAGTGAAAAATAACAAATTACGTAGTTAATAACACCGGCTAAGAAGTCGAAACTAGTTTTAAGAATTGACTGAGTCAATAGAAGCCATAATATTCTAATAATTTCGAGATTGAATAATTTCATGGAAATTTAACGGAGCGTTCGAGTCAGGGAGTAAACGTAAATCGATACGTTAAACATAACTTACATTTTTATGCGGGCTTTTATATACACATATGTAGAAAAAAGTTTTTTGTGATTTGTCTTTTCCTTACGACTTGATAACATCCCTGACACCTGACATTTAAAAAAAAAAAAAAATGGGTCCCAAGTCCAAGGAGTCAGATTTGAGTATTAGTTCGGATGTTTGCTTAAGAACTTAAGTCGGTTTTTGGGGAATGGGTAGGGGTCTGCGTTGCCGACTTAGGTTGCGAGCCTTTCTCTACACCTGAGCGCACCTCTACAACCGAAAACGGTTTTCCGTGTTTCCCCGGCGCAGCGCACCGAACAAGTGGAAATTGGAAATATTTTTCATTTTTCGTTTCGCGAGAACCAAACCTCCACCGCCGGTTGTGTATTCTTTTCTTTTCCTTAAGCGATTTATCTTTGAGAGTAATGAATAATTCAACGATTTGGTGTGTTTGCGCTTTGCCGGAAGCGTTAACTGTTTTGAAACATTTGAGGGCCGATTTGCAAGCGGAGAAACGTTGTAGTTGAAAATTGTTAAGGTGTGCGCCATCGTGCGAAACTGCTCCTGCTCCTCCTTCCTTCATGTCAAATGATTTCTTTTTGATACCAAGTTTGGTGGCCTCGAGATGACGTTGCCGCTCAAAATGGCGAATTTCAACAACTTTCTGGAGACGCAGGGTGAATATTTCACCAAGAAACTAAGTTTGTGGTAAATTCCGTGTTTTATTACACCCTCTTTTGAACTATGGAGTCGTTATTTTAACCGACATGCTGTTTTATACGTAACAGATTGACCACAATCGGCACCTCCTCGTGGATTAACTAAATTGTACATTACAAAACGTTTCCTTTATTCATTATACATATTTATATATATTAAACGGTGACATGTAACGAGTAATCATAAAGTCTTTAATTAAAATACCGAAGTGCGGTGGTACTACATTCCTACCGAAAGTACATAATTGTTGTGATACTAATTAACCCCCTATCCTTTTATGTTCATGATGTCATTTATTCTACTTTTGTAGAAGGCTTCCGGACACTTTAAATTTTTCATATATTCTACGGTAGCAATTATGATTTAAATTTATACACGCAATAAAAAATATATACAGTTTCGTTAGCTCCGATATTCACGTCACGAATTCCATGTTAGGCAAATTACCCCTCAAGAAAGTGACAATGTACATAAATTTTTTCGTTAATAAAAAACTATTCGCCGGTTATATCCAAGTTAAACGATGTGATGTTTAAGTGGTTTGTAGTTGCCAATTTGTAGGCAATTTGAATGCTGACAACATCAACGGCTTTACCGTTGCGATTTATTAATCTTACGAGTTTCGTACAGGGGGCAGTTGGAAAATGAAAATTCAAAGGAGACCACCCGGTCGTGGAAGACACGAAAGAATTCGAATGGGAGCGATCATCTTCCGTCAGATCCCTAGGAAATGCCATCCAAAATGCTTTTATCTCCCGGTAATGTTGAGATCGTCCGTCCTCCTCATTGCGGTAAAACCATTTTCTCTTTTCGCCGTTGTTCTTCTTCCGTGACGGTTTTCCTTCATTTCCTTCTTTTCTTTTTTTACTTGCCAACTGTTGAATACTATTTTCCTTTTTCTCACGAGTCCGAACGAATTTCTTCTTCACCCGCGGAAAGTCTCCATTTTCATCATTTCACGGTTTTCTGAAACTTTCGGTTTTATCACTTCACCTTTCTCTCCGAGGCTCTCGTGCCTTTTTTATAAGTCCGTGACTAATGACGGGACGGAAAGATTTATTCACGGTGCGGAACTTGAAAAGAAGGTGAGACAGGTTTTGGGGAAATTGGGGAAAACCCCTCGCCGGAGCGCGAAGAACCGGATGGATCCTTTTTCTTTATTGGACTCACACGGGGGTGGGCAAGTTCGACCGGGATCGCTAGACAACTTCGACTGCATTCCCGTTCTATTATTTTATTTTTAATAAACGAACGAAGGCAAAAAAAAATAATAAAGGATTAATAAAAAGGCATTAACGGAAAGAGTGGCAAGAGAAAAGGAGGAAACATGGAATCGGTTTAAGGGATTAACGGGCGTTCACCCGCTCACTCATTTGCCACATGCAGGCCGTGTGTGGTGTTCTTTTTCATCGGACACGTTAGAATCCCTCTGAAAACGTTTGCCTGCTCTTTTAATTCGGAAAAAATCTTAATTGTAGTCCCGTTCGTTTGTTTATTGAAGTTATTAAGAGATTTGAAATGTATACAAATTTTACAGGATTTCGTCTGAGGACCCGGGAATTCATGGTGACAGCAAGACACGTTTCGTTCTCGAAGTTCCCGCAGCCCACTGACGAACATAAAGCTTGTTTATTATATTAATTTGTTCTTGGCTATTGTGCCTTTTCTAACGATTACCATCATAACGAACGGTCCTCAAACCCTGCCATGTGTCGTACCATCGGTTCCACGTTCAGACGAGGCAAACTTTGCATTTACATGCGAATTTAATTAAATTCACCCAAGTCTTTTGAAGGAAATTAAAAATTCAAATGGCGAAACATCTCGCTCTAATTGTAATCTGCAAAAAAAGAAGTTAAAGAGCAGATACAGAAAGAGACATTTTTTTTTCCCCCCAAACACGGACGCCGTGCTCCCGGCAAGGGTACGAAAGTGGAAACGGTAGCAGCAACAGGGAAGATTACAACTATTAAGTTTTCAAAGCCGACGCAGGAAAAATAGTTTAATCCTCCTTAAAAATCTGGGGGTTGCAGGAAATGGAAAAGTTTTAAAAGGGAAACTACTTTGAAATATAAATATTGGACCAGAAGCAATGCTCCCGAGAATTTTCGTCTCTTTGGTACTCCTCGTACTCACCCCCGTGGTGTTTTTTCACTCAACCAAAGAGGCCTCCTCAAGCCTCTTAAACAAGAAGAAGATGGTAAACAAATATTTACCTTTCGAATTTTGCAAAGAAAGGGAATTATTATTTTTATTATTACGTTCTCTTCGCCTGTCACACTTGTTGTTGTCGTCTCTTTCTCTTTCTCCCTCTCCCTCTCTATTTTCACCTGTCAACTTGCCCTTTCTAAACTTTCCTGTCGATGTACTGGCACAGAACAAATTGAAAAAGACTTCTTCCCCATGTGGAAAACTATGTTTTCTGTGTTTGTAATTCATTCGGTTTTTTTTTCATAAATAAAATTCTGACCACGTGAACTGAAAAGTTTCTTTGTCGAAAGCGAAACCACCCAAAAGTCAAGGTCCAACTTGTTTTGGGGTGGTCGCCTGATGTGCTCGTTTTCTTATTAAAGTACAGTTTTAAGCAGAAAAGAAGAAATAAAAAATGAGATGAGGAAAAGTATTGTTTGTGGTTCTATTCTGTTTGTTTACAACGGTTTATTTCCTTCGTGTGACATTTGATTATTTAAATAATATTGTAAAAATGCAGCGCTGTAAGTGTGCAATACCTGCAATCCATTCCACTGGATTTTACATGACACCCAACGGTGATGCCCACTGCCTTTCATCACTCACATGCATTCACCTCGAATGTGTTCCAGGTCTACAGGACAACTTGATTCTCAACTCAATAACCTCCACTGATTTTTGTTTAAGGACAAGCATTGCTTCCAACACCCCATCAACTGCGAACGCGGTACTCCGCTCCCGAAATAAAAGTATACATAAGCGCATCTTCTTTTGAATTACAAATCATGTAGAGTAGAAAGAAGTATGTAGGTATGTTTTTTACGCGTAGGAGGTAGAGAAATTATTGTAAATGTAAAAACTAAATATAATAAATCAAAATAGGATTTAATATTTAGATAATTTTATGAAACATCGTTACTGGTACATCTCACATGAATACAATTAGTAATAAAAAATAATTTTATGGCTTAAAAAATTAACTCGTGACCAAAGTGTTTGCTCATTCAACAAAAGAGAAAATTTGACTTGTTCAACGTTCCCGGTTTTCTTATTCCTGCCACGTTCGATCATCTCGGAAATAATAGTAAGCGTTGGGATACTGTTGGACGAGTTAAGAAAGATTTTCTGTTTGTTTTGCGGTTTCCAAACGAAAGAAAACTATTTGTTTTTTTTTTGTTACAAGTTGTTTTCCCGGGGTTTCAGTTCCTCTTGGACGGTTTGCAACGGTGGACCAATGAATAGGAGAAAAAAATTCCGAAATAAATCAAACCAAATTTATGAAAACCGACAAGGGAAATGCGCCCCATCGATTTCTGTCAGGTTCCTCCGTCTTGCTGCCACCTTGGCTCCGTGGGGTTAGTTTTTGGCACTTCTGTCGTTCTTTTACTATTTCATAGATGAGGATGCACTAGGACTTGCATAGGAAAATCCAACGAAACAGCAGCATCTCACGTCTACTTCTCTTCGACCGCGTCTGATTTCCATTGGACGAATAAAAGCTTTCTACGGTTTTTTCGGTTTTTGGCAGATTTTGAATCGCCCGAAAACCAAATTTTGGCAAAAGCCCATCACATCACACGTTCACATCAAGCGCCGTTTCCGCTCCTCCAAACGCTTCCTTCAGACCGTTTAGTTTTAGTTTTCCATTCGCCTCCCACAACGGATTTATTCATTCGAGAATTTATGTTCCTCTCCTTTGCTTTAGAGTCAAATACAAAATTACAAGAGTCAAAATTTAAACACTTGAAACTTTAAAACTTCAAATATTTACCGAATGTGAAAAATAATTTAACGAATCAGGCAAGAACTCAAGAGAGGATGCCTCGGGACTCGTGAGAACCGTGTCATTTTTCAATATCAACGTTACAGGTGTTTTCTGCGTTTGTGAGAAAATCATGACTTTGATTCAACTTTTACCTGCTTTTGTGTACACACTGACTACTTCTTCTCGATTAAGTATTATTTAATCTCCGTTCAATCCTACATATTTTATAAATGCAAATTTGAATGTTCTTTTTTATATTTTCTCTTACGCATTTCTGCATTCCTAGTTTTGCCTTATACCTCTCATGTGCACATCACCAGGCATCCTCGCCTGCAGGACGCGGCATTTTATTTTTAAAATAATGTGAAATTGTACGTCCTCTGCGTCACACGTCACACAGAAGAGGTAGTGTTGCATTGTTTGTTGGTAAGAGTCAAAAACAAGGCAGCATTAAATCCAATTTGGAGTTTAGTGGGAGTCAAAGAGTGCGAGTCGTGGACTGGAACCCCACAAATATACATACGTATTGATGTATATATAAATATATTAATAATTCGTGTGAGATGGTGCTCTTTTCAAATTAAAAGTCTGCGACTTTGTGCAGCGACGAGTTTGCTTTTCTCTTTTGTCACCGGAAAATAAAGCTTAAAGTTTGTTGTCAGTAATTAAAGCATAATTTTATAACGAAGTAAAAAGTTGTCGTACGCGGCAACCCAACACCTGAGAATACGTAATCGCATTTCCTTAATTAATGTATGAACCCGGGGAACTAGTTTAACTAATATTCTTCTCCGCGTTTCGACTTGAATATTTCTGATTATTTTTTTATCAGAAACATTAGAAGTTCTTTATCATGGCCGCGGGTCGTGGAACCGCACGCAAATATTGAATTATTCACGGGGCGATGTGTAACGACACAATTGCCCCGCATTGAATGTTTTCATTGAGTACGTTACCATTAATGACAGGTTTTTATCATGCATAAGATGTGTGCGCGGAGTACATAAGTTATTAAGTTTAAGTTATAATTAGTCGAGTTAAAATCTCCTGTTCGAATATTTTCCAGAAGCAGTGGAAAAAAAGAAGCAACGTGGAAGTCATTTGTTGACCGTGTAACCTCATTTCACTCAGAGTTAGAATATCATAGACATTGATGGGTGTGTGAATAGTGATGGTTTGAGGGGGTTGGAGTCTGATCCCACGACTTAAAAATCCACGTTCAACCCTCCGAATGCATTTAAAGTTGGAACAAGACCGTTAGAGCTTTACGACCTCTCTCACTTTCATTTAGTTTATTGTTTCCGCAATCTCCGTCTAGTTGAAATGCTAGCCCTAGCCGGAAGCTTAATTGAAATAATAAAAATAAGATGTGAATCGCAGATGAAAATAACTGTTAATAGGAAATAAATATGTCTGAGGGAATAAAGCAAAAGAAAATGTGTGTGTGTGTGTGTGTGTGTGGATGTAGTGAAAAACAAAAGGAGGAAATAACAATAAGAAAGAAATGCGGGACGTAAAATAAAACCAATAAAAACCAAAGTTTCGAATCAAAGGGAAAAAAAAAGGAAATTTCATACTCCCAGCGGAAGGTGGCGATGAATGAAACGTTTTCAGAAGAAGATTTTATGTTAGAGTTTCGTTAGGAAACTACATTTGATACGTCTGTCTTCTCACCAACTCACGTACACGCGGTTCCACCCTCAAAACCTCAAAAAGAACGTCACATGAAAATCAATTTAGAATTCCTAACTGATTTTGTGAAGACATTGATTTTCTCAGTCTAACCAATTCTTTTGTCTTTGGCTGGAGAAAACCAAACTTCTTACCAAGGCCTATACGGGAAATGTAACTTGGAAGGATGACGTGACGAGGAGATGACTCTCGACCGGATAGGAAAGAATTGAACATTCGACCCTAAAAGAGCACCAGATATCATTTATACTATGCCACTTATATACTAAATAAGTATGATATCGTCCTCGATAGACGTGTTGTACTTAATACTGCTCCTTACGCCCATGGTCCCAGAGGATTCGTACACATTCAAATGATCTCTGTTTAATAGCAACAAGTAAGCCGTAAAAAAGTAGTAAAACTTCATCAACTTACTAGAAATGTAGTGCAATAGAAATAACATAAATAAATAAATAACAATAGTACACGTGTGAAGTTGCTTGACAACTGAAGGTTGCAGTGTTCGCTGCCCATGTGTTTATTTAAGTAAACATGCTCTACATTAAATTTATGTAAATAATTTTGCTCGAACAAAGGAGCACGTCGTATTCCGGATATTATTAAATTAGTAAGTTTAAATATTTTTTTTCAGCGGTTATTGACAGAGAAGAACTTGGTTGGCGAAAATTTTAGTCGTCGAAACATAAATCTTTTGAGGGTTAAAAGACACGAAACGAGCAAAACTCCTCAACTTGAGGGGTTGTTTTCGGCAAATAGAGGTAAATCGCTATTTGAAGACGAGTTTCGGGTCAGGATTATGGGTCACTTTGTTGGGGTTGTGGTTCATGATTAATTTTGGAAAATAAATTTGGCACCATCAAAATTGATTATTTCCTGAGGAGTCGCAAAGGTTCGCTGAGTGAAGCAATCACGTTTCTTTAACAAAAACGTTTCTTTAATGATCATAATTTAATTTTTGTCAGGTCACGGGAATCACTACAAAATAATGAACCTCTCGGATTCTCAATGACAATGTTCGTAGTGAACAAAGTTGTAGTCTTTAATTATGTAAAGTACCCAATACTACATTGTTAATCTCTGGAACATTGCTTTCATAACTCATAACTAAAATAGTAGTTTAATCTACATATAATGAAATGTTAATAAAATCCGTTCAACGCCTACATAATTTTTATTACCGCTTTACTCAGTCTTGAGTATTTATCACCAAAGTAGTTATCAATAAAGTAGTTCTGTTTATCTGGCACACAACCAATTTCCCAGACGCTTATTATTAATATTATTTTTATTATTACAAATAGTTAAATATATAATACAATGCTGTCTGACTGCCAAATAACTGAAAATGAATAAAAATCATCGTGCAACTCGTGGTAAAATAAACACTCAACATAATTTTGTAGTGATGGATAATATCAGTCGAAAAAGGATTTAATCTTTGCAGAGTTAATCCGTCAATTATGAAGGGAGAAAGAAGCTACAGGTGCCTCATTGATCGGAACACTAACACCGCTAATTACTTAATGAATCGTAGCCAATTAATGGCAAAATCAGTTTCTATTGAAAAGTTAACTTTTTCCGCTTCGGCATATCTTCTTTCAGACTCCGTTTTATGGTTCCATACGAACGGGTTCCCACGGCGGAAGTTCCCGGGGAAAAAAAAAAACCCGAGGATGGTTCAAATCGAACGGATGTGTCGTTACATAAATTATAAATCCCTCTTAACCGCTCGAGTTCCCAGTACCTTCGACTCCTGTGAGCTTTATTGACTGGATACCACCCTTGGGGGCTCGTAATTATCGATTACTCAACATTTTTACCATTCCCCGGTCTGATCGACGTCTGATCCGAGATCCTCATCGGTTTCCCAGTCCAAATAAGACGATTTGCATAATCCTCATGCTTCAGGTATTTGGTAATCCGATTTCCCAAAAGAAAAACAAACTACGGACAAACTCATGCGTATTCTTTGGCGCTCTATTGATCAGACTACACGTTGATATTTGCAAAACGTTTTAAAAATCAACTACACCCGCGTAGTACTAACGTTCCATGTTTTTTCTCCGTGGCAGCAGAGCACTTGGGTACCAACCAAAGTACTCAATTGTGTACCAACCTCAATTTTAATGAGAAGTAAAAGTGCTCGGTGCCTGTGAGCATATCCAAGGGAATTCTCCCTTGTTTTCGTAACAAATTAAATAACGTAAAAATATATTTTATTAAAGTATAAAAATCCCTAATTTTATACTGTGACCGAATAACACTGTACGTCTCTTTTTAATAGTTCACTTGCCAGTGTCAAGTGATGTTTCTTTCCGTTAAAAACCCACTTAAATTCCTTTCAACTTTACACTACACCTTTAACGCTTTAAATAAATATAAGCAACAAAATTAATATTATGTGATTATGTATTATTAGAAAGAACCAAAACTACTACTTAGTTAGTTAGTCGACTCAAAATAACACCGACTCAAAATGTTATTCACCTCCAAGTGAAGGATACTCCTCATTAGGACCGATTGATACGCACAGGCAAAATTGGAAAATCAAATTATACCCAGGAAAATTCCAGGTATTTCTAAAGGTCGCAAACCTGAGGTCAATAACCCCTTGTCAGGATTGCTTATCACGTAGCCGAGCATCTGTTCCCCCCGACACATCAACTGGGCTCTCCCGTTAAAATTTTACTATTTTTTTTTCTCCAGATTTTCGTTTTTTTCCGATTTCCTCGCTTATTGGTTCCCCTGGAGAACCGTCCTCCTTGTGCACCTCTCGGTTATCTCTTTCGGGTCATTGATTCCAAAGCCATTACAAAAATGGTTTTCGACTGCCGAATATTCGAGAATTATATGAAATTGTTGTGGTTTTCTGCGGTAAGGCCGAGGCCGAGCGGAAAGTCTCAACCCTCAAAAGTTTCCCTTCCCTAGGAAAGAAGAAAGAAGATTTTAAAGGAGACGTTGGGTTATCACTCGATATAATTTTGTTTACTTGATTTGTACAAGTTCGATTTGTAATATCATTGTTTTAGAAGCACGAACGGAGTTATTTAGAGAACGGAGAAAATTGTTTGACCAACGTCTTCGCCGAAAACATTAATAATTACTGGCGTTGGCGTGCAACACGACAACTTCTTAGAAATTGTTTAATTAATATAGAAGTTGAGGTTCATGAGATGTGAAAGAAGAACACGTTCAATTTGCACGTTCTGTTCTTTCTCTCTCTCTCTCTCTCTCTCTCTACATTTTCTGTTAACATCGCAGAGGAGAAATTTGAAAGAAACAATAGCCTGGAAGCGAACAACGAAATGAATTAAATACACGGCATAAATTTCTTTTTTTATTATTATTATTATAAAATTAGCGTAATTGTTCGTGGTTGGTTACTCAACGGTCAAGTTCTGCGGGCTCTTTTTTTAAAGAAAGGATATCCGGCCTCCTGTACACCTGGCCATAAATTCTTTCAGACTCTGAACCTGGGGTTTTAGCAAATTGACTCTTTTCACGACAAGTTCCAGAAACCAGAATACGTACCCGGTTTGACGTCGGGGAACTTGACACTTTTCTCTTCGTCACATAAATCGAAACCCGTGTGTGAAATTTTGCAACCTTTAACCTGATATTACTCTAAATTTGGCAAGCATAGAAAATTAGATAAACGAGGGAATAGATAAAAACTTTTAAGGCGTCGCTACGCCGGAAAGTTAAAGTAAAAGCTACCTAACTAATTTTGATGCAAACGCGTAAATTAATCTTGAAACTGAAGTTTTTTTTTTTTAAATCTTTTGTATTAGTTTTTAAAATATGAATCTCTCTAGCTTCTTTTACATTAGCTTTTAGATTCAAGCATTTAGCCTTTCACTTACTGTACTTGGAAATTTTGTACGTTTCGCGTAATGAAAAGAAAGCAACAGACTTTACCGCCCAAATAGAGATCATTAAAAACAGTAGAGGCTGTTTTAGGTACTGCTATTGCTACTAGAGGACTATTTATTCAATTTAAGTAGACATTTGTAGGTAGTTAAAATAATCTTCAATCAGAATTATAAACATCGGTGCATAATCGGTGTATAAACAACTTTCCAGTTTTTATTAAAAACCATATTTATGCCTTTACGGTCTTCTATATATGTTTTAACCGGATATGTAAGCCCGAAATTTTATTTTCCGCCTTTTTTTCCAGTTGTGATTTTACTGCTTTTTACACTTTCATGCCGCCCCAAGGGTTTTATTATTACATAATTTTTCAATGAATAGAAGGGGTGGGCAGGTGAAAGGATTTTGGAGCAAGCCACTGTGGCACACGTTGTGTGACGTCTCCCTGTCAGACAGAATCAGAAAAGAAAATCCTTCTAAATGAAATAGAAGAAATGCTCGTTGCAGTAAAATAGAAGACTCGGGGAGGGTCTCAAACAATAGAGTTGAGAAGTAACTAACAGCCAGCAGATGCTAGATGACATCTACGTCTGGAAAATGCAGGAGTACCACGGAAGATAACAATGGGTCATCTGTCACGACTGGAAAGAAAAGAAAGCTAAAATTTTAGATTAAGGCAATTGAAATTGAAATTAATGTCAAAGGCGTCGCCTTGATTAATCGGTTCATATATTAATACTGAAATGTCCCTCTGGAAAGTCCCAGGGGAAAATAATGACTCCGTAAATGAGAATACCGTTACGTCTCACCTGTATTTTCTGTCTGTAAGACTTTAAGTATAAGCAGCTGCTTTAAGAAAAAAAACTAACTAATTGAACAGTTTCACGAAATTTAGTCCTAATGACTCCCAATTTATTTGGAAAGGAAAAAATATGAGGGTGATACTAAAGAGAACATCTCGTACATAATGAACGTGTCCCTGTTTTTATAAACCTGAATGAAATACAATCATAAATTTCATTCATAATAAACTGTATTTTAGCAGAAACCCAAAGTAGTGTATTCAATCACTGTTACCTAAAAATAGAGTTAGTCTGCAGTCATCGAAGGGGGACTTATTGATGAATAATTAAATTAATTAAAAATAATTAACTTGTGAATTTGTTTTCAATACTCTGCGTTTCTCCGAATATTTTATTTATTTTTATAAAATTTATGTATTACAATGTATATCTGTAATTTTCATAAATAAATAATTTAATAGTGTTTGCGACAAGACTTGTACTATACATTTTAAGAAACTTATATTACGAGTTACTTAACTCATTCCTTCATCGCCAGCAACAATTTCTCTTCACATTTTACTTGAGACTTTTAAAACAATGTAGGTGGTGAAAATGCTGTTAATAAGCAGGGCAAACCACTCGTAGCAGACGCGACAGAGTTCGTTAAACAAAACGTAATATTTCCTCAAAGGAACGAAGCGAATGACAAAGGAAGTTGTGTGAAGGAATAACTAAATGGATAATTTAGTACGAGAACCCCCGACGCATAAATTTCTTCTTGACGTTTGCGAGTAGATGAGCCAGAAGCAAGTTTATGATACCCAAATACTAAAGGAACATGCTAAATTTTATAGTTCCATTAACCCCTTGGAGAGTCTAAACATTGAAAAATGTATATAGTTCGGGAGTCAAGAGGTTCACGATGTTCACCACCGACTCACGACATGCTTCATTTCCATTTACGGCACAACTTACATTAAAACGCACATAAAAATAATATATATTTTTAACACGCGATATCTCCAGTGGGGATCTGTTGTAAATTATTCCGAGTGGTGGTGCTCAATCAATTTGTGAATTTATTTTGATACATAAATACACGGAATCATGCTTTTCAGACACTTTAACACTATTAATATATATTTAGTTCAAGCCGTGTTGTTACTAAAACGTCTCGATGAAAAAAACGTCCTAATCTTTATAAAGTTTACTTTTTCAAAGCCTCGTCGCCACGTCTAAATTTAAGTTGCTTTATTTTCAGACTTTTCCAGAGGTTTTTCCCTTCCAAATTTGTCTATTTATTTCCCGAACAAAGGTGTTAACGTCTTGTTTGCGTCGTTCATTATAAATATATCTTTAAGAAATTCAAGCTTTTCCAGTAAGGTCCTTTGTGTTTTTCACACACTTTGATGCTCAAACGAGTTACACCTGAGATGAAACCAAAAACCCAATGTTTTTTTTATATATAGAAAATTCTTTGTGTATCGTTTTACTCCTGAGCAGATGACTGCAAGTCGGATTCTGTACAATCACCTAGAACTCGCCTACGTCTAGGACAAGCATCACTCGGTTGTTATTGACATTGTACTATCGGTCATGGAGTGCTGGACAAAGGGGTAACATGTAAACTAGGGGCATGCCATAAATAACCCACGTCTAATATGACTAACGTCCACCCTCGTAAAAATTTATAGATATAGGTTTCGTTTCCCCCGACATTTTAAAATTATTTACATTGATTTAATTTTGTTTTGAATTGATGGTTTGACAGGAACGGATGTATGAGAAAGAGAGAGTGAGAGATCGAACTACGTGCGGTTTCCATTCAGGGAATGGATGTCTGCCCCGTGAAAAAAAAATTGTATATGTTTTCTCCATATTCGAATAACGTCAAGTTCGTCAGCGAGAAGAAAAGAAATTTCTGATTTAAGAAAGCAGTTGTGAATAGGACATTTTAACTACACGTCGGTTGGCCCTATTGTAGAAATGAAAAAAAATATATACATTTCATAAAATTCTATACCGCTCTGAGTAAGTATTTTGTGAAACCGTTTCAGGTGCACACATCTCCACCGGTGTTTGTGTTATTCATTTTTATATTAACTTTCACATGTTGGTCCCTGTTAATTTAGAATTCAAATTGTAAGTTACAGTTCATACAGTCAATGCTTGGCAGAGTGAGAATTTATTTGATTGGCAAATGACAGGTACTCCTTGAATTTTTATACCACACGGTTGAATTTATTCAATAGCTCGTCGCTTATAGTTTAATATATAAATATTTTGTTTATGTTAGCTAAATGTTCAGTACTAGTTCAATAGAAATTCTTGACTTCCTTGACTTTGACTCTTGTGAGGGAAATAAATACGAGTACGTTACAACTAAAGCAGCTTTATTTTAACAATATATTATTGTATTATATTTCTTAGTAAGGTTCGTGTAAATAACTAAAATTACACTGCAACTCCTGCCTGTTAATTTACTGTAATGTAAACAATATTTTCTTCTTATAATATCGCCCGACTAATATTTTTGAAACGTTTTCTACAATTCAGGACAATTTCTTGAACTTCAAAAGTCCTGACTTTGTGGTATTACCATTAACTTTTATTTCATATTCAAACTTTAATTGACGACTCTAAATTGTGTAGTAATTGTAACAGAATAATAAATTACTTTCAGTTTACACACAAGAGGTCTTTACAATATATAGTTAAATACGTTTGAAATGAATTTATGTATAGGAACACTAGTTACAAGTGAGAATAGGAACACAAGTTAACCTCCGTCAATCAAATTCAATTCAAAAGTTGATTAAAAGAAGAAATGGGCAGGTGAACTGTCCTCGGGAATGTCCCCCGTAACTTTAGTAAGCGTTTAATGCCACACGAAATGTTAATATTCCATAGAAACGTAATGAGTTTTGGTCAGAAGTAGTCTGAACTCTCGGAGAAAGCCATAAATTTCATCAGGAGACGAGTGAAAAGCCCCATCCCCCACGAGTGAGGCGAAACGACAGTAGAAAGTTAAGCTATTTAAATTTAACATCTGATTTAAATAAATAAAAAATTTAATTTTTACTTGCACCTTCCCTACGCGGAGTTTTACACCTCAAAGTTAAGATTTCGAAGCCTGAGAATCATCAAAACCACTAAAAATTCTAATTCATTTGCATTAATATTGCTTTTACCTTTCTCCGACGAGTATTTGCCGCAGTCAAATACAACACTTCTCTCTTTCTCTTCTTTACCGCTTTACATTTTGAATCCTCGCCCATTAACATTTCTCCTCCGAAAGATTCGAATTATTGTGAGCGTACGTTTATATGTTAATTTTGTAGACAAATAGTAGTTTCACAAAAGAATTAAAGTTTTATGTACCAAAGAGTACATAACTTTCATTTCTACTCGTTCTATTACATAGATTTTCGTACGGTCCTTCAATTGTACCTGTGTAACCGTGACTAATCCGCATTTTACATCATTTTAATTTTGTTTAAGATTCACAGGTAACCATGAAAAATATTAGAGATATCTAAATGCGTAAGAAGATTCAATACTAAAATTATGAATTTATTTATTTTTAATGCATTCCGACCATTAGTTTTATTTTCCAATTTGAATGCGTCTCATGTTGTGAAAATTGATGTCCGACTGTGTAAACACGCGGTGGAGAACATGAATAATTCCAGACAATGCAAAATAGATAATTTGTAATGGGCTTCAGACCCCAATAATTGAACGAATTAAACAGATTCTTATCTGAAGGACTTTTGTCTGAGAGCCAATTAACCGTCTACAAATGGGCTAGAAAATTATGAATTAAATGGCGCCAACCAACCCCTTTCACACAATTTTCGGCTCGATTAATAAAATTTTCTATTATTTCTGTTACATTGTCACGGCTCGACGATACAAAGGCGAAAACCAGCGTTGTTTAATGCCGAAAAGTTTTATTTTTTTATCTGGGAGGTTTCCTACTGAAAGGTTTGTAGCAATTAATATACGTATCCATTTTTTTTCAACTCCACAGATAAGTATAGCCTGGTTAGAGAGTCACATTGGACAGTGTAAACAGTTACATGAATTGGTTCCCAATAATTTACGGAAATCATAATGAAATATAATAAAGTTTACCTGTAATAAATATAAAATACAATGGAACAATCGAAAGATAATTCATCAAAACGGAAAGTGGTAGAAGTCTACCGTTTACTTCTCTCCAATCAGGAGAGTGAAATTTAACCGCTAAGTACATTCGATGGCAATCTCTGTCGGAAAAACAAATTAAAAGACCCACACAAACGAAGTTCACTTACGCATAAATTCATTTGATATATAGAATGTTTAATAAATATGACGGGTCACGTCGGCCGTGTTGTGTCCCATCAAATCAACAAAACGTGCGGTTCGTTCGCCGTTTTATTAAAAGTTAATTTGACATTAAGACTCAACAGGTAAACTCCCGTGCACCTCACACCCCGGCTCTCACGGTTATTTGATTAGAACAAAACGGTAAAAGTTGTCCGTTTCCCGTACGAAAACGAATAGTTATGAAACAAAGGAAGTAACATCCGTTCGGGTGGACCGACCCAGTTTCGACCGGCCAACTTGCACTTTGCCCGGCTTCAACATCACAAGGAGATGCAACAAGTAGTTGTGAAAAAGTTCTGGTCGAATTCATTCAGTTCTATGCAAATTTTATCTAACAATTTATGACGGAAAGAACTTGTCTGTTATCTGGGGAGTGTTCATTTTTTCGAACGGCTTTCCCAACAAAAATAACTCCGCTCTCGCGTAACTTTCAACTCGGTGGAGAAGTTTCTGTGGAAGTACCGGCAAAAAGAAACTCCAGACAAATTTCATCTGGTTGTCGCCAGGTGGAAAACTCACTACTTTCACTACTCCTGTCGCAACACCACAACTCACTGTAGCAGTGCATCGGAAAGAAAAAAAAATATGCATAATTAAAACTTTAATGGCACTCATTTCGGTTTCACTTTATTTGTAAGTGTGGACGTGGAAGTGAACATTTCGTATTCTCTTTCTTTTCGTGGGAGAAAAGGGGGTTGCCAGGAAATGTAGATTTGTAGATTTCAACGCGAACGAGCGTAGAAAACGCAACCGAGCCACATGCGTACCAGCTTGTTGTCGGAAAAGAGGTGAGAACACGCCATCAACTTCTACACCTTAACCATTACTAACATCTTGGAAGCGATAGGTTTTCTACTTCACGAAACTAAGGTACGATAAGAAAAATAAATAATACATAAATGATCCTGCTGCTGTCAGTCTTCAGACACAAAAAATATGCGTCGCGTATATTTCTCAAAGACACACGCGCACCCCAAAATTTTACTTAAAACGTAAATAACTTTATTTTTACTTTTGTGTGGCGTGTCCATCAGTTTAATAAGCGTATTTCCTTGTAATAACTTAGCTACATACACGTAATTAAAGTAAAAAGTTCAAGATATGTAAATACTGGAACGAATCGACGTGAGAGGCAATTTGATTAAGGCAAACCTCTCGGCCGGGGAGCCAGATAGAATAAGATAAATAAAAAAGCTCTAAAAGACATTATTAAAATGATAACCATAAATCCGAAGGAAACTACTTAACCAAAAAGGAAACGAAATGAAAGTGGTTCTCGTTCTCGAAATTAATATTCGAACTTAATTCTCTAAATCCCGCACTATTTTTCTTTCCAAGTGCAGGGGAAAAAAATAAAATAAATCCTGTGACAGTTGTAGAAGTAAATTGAGATGGAATAACAAGGACATGTGAAGTGGAAAGAAGTGGAAGAAGGAGATGGAGGAAAGGAAGACAGGAAAAGGAAGTTGCATGGAAGAAAAAAAATAGCTCCCTTTGTCAGATTGATGACTGCATTCATTTTTCAGGAAGTGTTGTAGCGTTTTATTATAGAAAAGGAAGTTACGAACGGCAAGTTAACGCGGAAAATCGATGGATGTGAAAATTTGAACCTCTCCCGAAGAGTCGAGTGTTACCTCTCGAGTAGTTTCCGTTACCACTCGGACGACCTTTCTGGCGTGGCCTGGGGCTTTTGCTGGGACGAGATTTTCCGTGAGGTTAATTACACTCCTCTAGTTTTATCTACGGATCTCTCTCTCTTATCGACGATTTACGCCCCGTCTCTAAAATTCATCCGCGGCAAAACGGAAGTTCCGGAAGTTGACGTTTACCTTAACAAACGGTACGCCGTTTCGATTTCGGTTCGGTTTGCTGGCGGTTCAACTTGGTTGACTTCGGTTCGCACGGAGCTCCAATTGGAAACGTTCAAAGGGTCACGGGGTCAGTTAAAGTGTGGAGTCGCGAGACATAAAAGTCTAAATGAGGGTCCCTGAATTTCACCAGGAATCTCCCGTGAGGCGTTTAAGGAATACGTCCCAGGAAAGTGAATTTCCAGAAATGAGCTTTGCTTCTGGGCGCGTCTGGGCTACGCGTCTAAAGATGGAGGACCGACTCCCCGGGGAGAGTTCAATTCTTGCACACTCGAGCAGGTGCCTTAAAAATAAACGTCAGGTCAATTACAACAAATCCTGTCAAGTGGAAATTCCAAGCGTTAAATTATCACCATACAGTTTTTTTTTAATCGAAAGTATTTTATAATTGAACGCTTTTTTATAATAAAAATTATTAACACGACGTTTATTAAAACAATGTTGTAATGGAACTTATCGGTTGGTAACTCACTCAACATGCGTCACTAAACTTTTTTACTCAAAACTGTACAATGACAAGTGTACTCTCAGGAACAGTTTTACTTGCCCACAGGCTAACTCTGTGTTAATCTCTTACTGAAGCAAACCTGAAGCAAACTATACAATTCAAAATATATCCTGAAAATTGTTTGTATGTACGACTATATTGAGTATCACAAGGAAGTGTAAAAGTGAACACCTGTGTGAAAGGTAGAAAAGTAACTATTGTACAAGGCGAATTATGAAAGTTTCTCTAGAATGAAAACAGGTAGGTTCCAAGTGTTGTGTTGAGCTTTTTAAAATCTCACAGCTTTCTTTCAGTTACCAGCCACTGCCATCGCTTCTCTTACATCTCTTTGTTGTTTCGGCTAAATCACACTACATCACACAAGTTTTTATCTTCGTCGCATTTCATTTCACTTCACATGGTTGTGTGGCTTTGTGCCGTTGAACGAACGCAAAGCGACAGGTAAACTCTGCACGGCAAAAATAAAAACTGAGCGAAAGCTCCGAAATTTTCCACAAAAAAATTAACACTCAAATGCTTTCATTGTCGGATTCGGGCTTTTTGATGATTATTTTATTCCGCTCCATGAATAATTGAAGCAAATCAATAACGAAATGTCACAGCATGTCAAAATCGTTACAATTTCACTTTTCCCGACGTTTTTCTCCCTATCCTTCGGTAAATGCAATTCAATTCAATTCAATTGAAAGGTTCATTTTTTATTTTTTTTTTTGGCAAGGTGGGCAACCTTTTTGTCAGCTCAGAAAAATCGGATGCATCGGAAAAATTACGGTCGTGTGCTCTGTACAACTTTTCAGAAAATTTGATTCGTCTCGTCCCGCGAAACGAGGGAAAAAGAAACCCAAATGGAAAGGTGATGGGAAGTTCCCGTTTGCGGGAATTCAGGGGTGCCGAGGCACAGTAACATGGCACCCTAGCACCCTCCCACATAACACGAACAGCAGCACTAAAAAACTGCCAGAGTAATAGAAAATTATGTCAATAGAAGTAATAGAAAATGCCTATTCTGGCGCACTCGCACCGGGCACATATATCTATTGTGTGTGTGTGTGTGTGTATAAATACATAAGTATACATTTATATTAAGAACCGGAGAGAAGTGAGCAGAACGGGGCCGGTCATGCGCTCTGTCGAGCCGAACAACAACAGAAAACGGAGAGTCGGAACTGAGTTTCAATTTAGAATTTCAGGGCTAGCTGAAATTTATATACATATATATAAATAAATTGTTGTTCTCCCGGTGCCCATGTTTAACTATCCAAATTAATAGCGAACAGGTGGAATGAGTAATCGTCCGAAAATTAAACCAAAAATACGACTAGGTTTCCACGTAGAAATCTGATGAAACGACTCAAGTGGGAAACTGTGTAAAATTCTAATTCGTTCTTAAGTATTTTGTAATTAATTTTTAATACTAAGTTAATTAAATTATGCAATACATGAAGAAGCTTATTTTCCCACAGCGAGATTCACTGTAACGTATAACCGCTCGACACAAAGGTCTTGTATAGCTGGAAGCAGTACACACTCAATCATACGAATTAATATATGATACAGTTTCTACGTTAATGGATAAAAAGAGAAGTAGTTTTGAAAATATTACCGCCCGAATGTTATTCAGCTACATAACATTACTAACAAGTATGTATGTAATAAAGGTTCAATACAACAAGTTCAACAGATGGTTACACGTACACAGAATGAAATATGTAATGTGTTATTATGATATTATTTATGTTCTGCAATTGAATATTTTTTCTTTCAGGAGAGAACACCACTGTGCACTAAACTTTATCCCTCTATTCATTCAGTTGAAAACAATGCAAAACCATGAAAAATTCAACGTTTCCTTTTGCAAATCGACTAAGAAGTTGCTCTCGTGGTGGAAGAAGAATTTTGACGGTGCTCATCCACCAGAAGGAGAAGATCTAAGCCCTGCGGTGCATTCTTTAACTGGTAATTATTACAATACTGCGCATAATGCTATCAGAAAATCTGCCAAAGTATTTCCAGAATTTTTAAACAATACATTTTGCATTCTCCGTTTATTACTCGAATTCCTTTTGATGTAATTTCACATAAAATCCCGATCCGATCGGATCGAATGGATCCCGAGGGAACGTCTTAAGTTTATTCAAAATTTTACTTAAATTAATGATATTGTAACCTCGGAATATATATATTTTGACGAGCTCGTCAATGTTAATTCTCATAATTGGGAGTATATGTAGAAAAACTGCTGTGCAAAAACTCCTTTTCCAACAGAAAATTTAAAGTTAGAAGTTCGTCAGGTTGAGTTACAACCTACTGCTATACTGTTGTATTGTATACTGTACACTGTTGCATTTTTATGAAATAATAGTATATTCTTCCTTGGTCACAGGCTTTTACGACAAAACAAGTAATAGACTAGTTGTGACGGGAGTACCGCAGTTGGTAGTAGTGTGAAATATATGTGAAATAGTTGAAATATCAATTTTTACGAAGTTGTGCCTCATCATTAATTTTATTAAAATACTCCCTCAACCAGGTATTGAGGTGTTGTACCTTGACTTGCGTCACTCCGTCACTCCTGCAGCCCTACAAAAAAATAAAGTCGTACCGATCTTATAATTTAATAAATAACTTTTATGAATTAAGCGGAGGCAGCTTTTTAACGCGAAACAATTTCGTTCGGGTCGCAATAGCCTTACATAAACACATCATAAATTGTTTTTGTTACAACCGTGGGAGAAATAAAAATCTTCTTCGTTATTAAATTCATTCGGTTAAATAACGACTCGCGACTTTGTTTTTTACTCGCTTACACAAAAACACGTTAAACGTTCAGACAGAAAGTAAAAAAAAAAAACCAAAAACAAACGCAATAAAAGGCAGGTAATCGAATTATTCCGTTCGTCCATATTTCCCGTGCTTTTCACTCAGGTACATCTGCACGTGTTGCGTGCAGAATTTTCCGTCGCACACAACACGAGTCAGTACATAAGTCCGTTGCGAGCATCCGAAATCGTTCATCTGTAATTTATTCTTTATGTATTGACCAGAAAGTTTCGCTGGAATTCAGTTTTTTTTTTCTCCGTTTCAGGAAAATCCGGAGGAAAGCAAAACATTCTCCTGAAGGGTCGAGCAGCAGGCAACGTCGAATTCTCTCCGTCTCACTTTCTCTCTCGGTCTTTCCCAATACTTCGACTCTTTCCCTCTCGCTCTCTCGCTCTGTGCAAAATGCTTTCAACTTGTTGCGCTGTGACATCGCGCATCTTATCTCCCCGAGAAACCCCGAAAATCATACAACGGAGAATAACATCTACCCGCGCTATAAAACCTCCAGCTCCGTCAGTACCTTTTACCACCCACACTTCCACTCTCTCTCTCTCTCTCTCTCTCTCTCTCTCTCTTTTACTCTCGTTCTCTCTCAGATAAGAAACCTTTAAGCATTTTTTGAGTTATTTTCCGCCGCAGCATCCCGAAAGGAACGAACAGAATTAGACGCGACTCGCCTTGCGAACGCCCTCGAAATTCCCGGCCACTTTCGTTTTTTTTTTTTAACTGGAGACTGGAGAAAAAACGTTCCTTCCAGTCACATTCTGCTGATGTGAAAATGCACCGAGGTGCGTGTCCGTGAGTACCCGTCTACCCTCGGGTAGCGTCCGGCAGCGCAAAACCAACGGGTTGCCTGACCGGAAATGAATTATCCTCTCGATTTTATCGTACTCTTCACTTCCTCTGTGCTCCTGGCGTGCGTCTTTTGACCGGGAAAACCATTCGAATCCATGCGATGAAGAGGACGAAGTGAAAGACCGGGAGAGTTGGTGTTTTCCTTGTTTGCTCTCTGAAAATGACAATGAGATCGATCGGGTTGCGAAGGCCAGAGGAAAAGGGAGGACTGTCGCTCGGGGGTAAAAAGGAAAGCCGGAGACAAAGGGCGCAGAGTCCTTTAGTCAAAAGGACATGCAACAAGTTAGATGAAAACCTCATGTGAACATTACAACTTATTTTGGGCGGGAAAACTCCATTTGTAACCTTTAATTTGGGGAGGCCAGCTCCGCGCCGTTGCTTTCTCTTAACAGGTACCCGTCACGTGACCCGGAAACGGAAACGGTTAAAAAAAAAGGAAATAGCCGGTTTGACATCCGGCCAAAAAATTAAACAATGTTTTTATTCTGGTGGATTCCGCCATCCGCTTCGAAATGGACGTAAAAATAAAAGCGAATGGTTTGGAAGTCCTTTTTTTTTTATTGACCGAACCCAACTGAATTTTACACACTTCGATTGTTAAAAATGACTTGTTTTCACACCGGGTGGAACAATATCAATAAAATTGAACTCTTAATAATAGAGCTATTCATTGAAAGGATGAGCTTTTGATTGTTCGAGTCTGACTCGACTCTTTGGTTTTATTCCGTCCCTGTCTGATTACTCTCAACTTATATCTACGTGTGTTGTTTTGTTTTTTTCGTTTTATTTAAGTGCGAGAAATATTTGTTTATGCAATATGTGTTTCGATAGTGTGCCGGGATGCCGAAGAAATTGAATAAATTAATAAATAACTTCGTATGTTTATTTTTGTTCTACACAGTGGCAATCAATAAAGTGTGCTTTAAGTACGGTCAAACGTGTGTGTGTGTGTGTGTGTGTGTACTACCAGTGTGTTGGGTTGTCGTCATTTTATAATGAAATGGTAAGCTCCTACCTGATTGGAAATAAAAAAAGGTAACGAAAAGTTAATTATTATAAAAGAATAGTAACAAAATAATAAACGCACCAAAAAAGGTAACAGGAATTTAGCAATTCCTATGCATTTATTTAAGTTTAATTTCAATTGATTACTTATTTGAATTATATACGTAATGTGTAATTTTAATTACAGGTAATTCTTTCAATAAAAGAATATATTTGTGTAGTGATACACGAACAGAAATCGAGACGAACACCTACCAATACTTTTAATGTAGAAAATGACAACGGTATATCTTCAATTACAGAATTCACTTATTCTCCACCACACGTGTTCGGTCACGTTTCATTTTTTAGAGAATCAGCCGTAGATAATTACTTGTACATTACACACCTTCAGTCCAAACTAAATGGTTGCCGTAAATTATTAAAAGTTATTCGAGTAACCTTTTTTGTTGTGTTCACCTCCTGCTGGCCAGTTGACCTAAGCAACATTTTCAACCGCACGGTCTCTCACCGCCCCTTTATTTGTTGTTGAAAATTGTTTGCCCATTGATAATTACATTATGTTTGCTTAGCCTTAAAATTATTTGTTATTAATTTTCAAATATTTTAGTAGGGAAATTTGGCTGTACACGATTTTACATTTTGGTAAATAATTTCCAGTTAGATAGTCATGTGACAACAATTGTATTTATGTATTTGTTCAATTATTTCACATCATGAATGAGAATTTTTAGTTAGAAGTAATGAAAAGTTAGTTACCTTTAAGTATGAAGACATGAAAACGTATTATTTAGCGGAACATGTTTTTGTGTTGTGCACAGCTACGTACCTCACCAAGTAAACAACGACTACTCGTGCAACCCTTCGATTGTCAGTTTCTATTCTGACGTCACTAGCAATAAATACTGCAAAAGAAATAAATTCTTTCTTATTTTACTTAATTCCAAACTTTCCGGTTCAATCGTTTTTTTTGTCGTTTTACACTCCTGTATTTCCAGTTTTATTTATGAGAAAGTCAAGTTTTTGACGTGTTCTACATGGAAAAAATACAAAAACTACTTAATAAATTGTAAAGAAGTATGGATAGCAGCAAAAAATAGCAGGGGCGGCTACATTCGCCTGGCCTACATTTGCTGAAAGTTGAAAATAGTTCGAACTAGTTTAATAAATCCTTAACCGACAAGAATTGCAAAAGGTAGAACTAAGTTTTGTATACAAATTTAAAACTCATATTTCCAATATTGTTGGTGTTCGTATTTCAACTTTGTTGTTCAAGTTGCGATGTACTTTTTCCAACGATGGCGCTCTAAACTACTACTCTTGTCCCGCGCACTAAATCGATAGTTTCAGTAAAGAGAAAATGAAGACTAATCACACACACACACACACACACACACACACACACACACACATAAACTTTTCCAGTTCCAACACAAATTAGTCGTACAGCAATGTATTTGTTTTTAATTGCAAACCGATAAATTGAATTGCATGAATTGCACTCGTACATGTGTACATGCTTAAGTATATGTAACAAGTGATGTCAAGTGAACGGTGTAATTTGCACTCTTGGCAATTATTCCCCCTAAAAGTATCCCACACCCTTCCAACTTTATTTATTAAACTCTCATGATTCTTACATTTATAGTCAGTTTTGTGTTTATGTTTTACGTTCGCTGGTTTTATGTTTAAGTCGACAGGTTTTATCTTGATATTTGGTGATTTCTCTGTTTTTCTTTACTTTTATAGACTTTTTGTTTAGCCTTATTTTTTTTTCTATGCCGAAAGACAATCGTATCGCGATCACGACATTGCTGTTTCATAATACAATTCCTAAGGTTGTGTTTTTTTTCTGATAGGTAACTTTAAATAATGTGGAAAAACTACAGGAAACAGTTCTGCGGTCCATTTTGGTCGTTTCCGCAGCTTTTTTTCTCGCTGCCCACACGTACATAATTAAACATGGTAAAATCAGAATTAAAACTCGTTTAAATTTTAAATTCATAGAGTGTTTAAAGTTTTTTAATTTAGAACGCATAAAAAAGTGTCAAACTAACACCAGCAGTCGTGTTCCAAATGCAGGGGAAAAAAAAGAAGATTAAACCCGTGAAGATGAAAGTTGGGCCTGGGGAGGAAGAGAAGTCAAAGCGGTTTGCACTGGGGAGGTCACGCTTTCACGCTTTTCAACGCAATCCAACACTTGGGCCACATGTGGTACCCGACACACATAAGTAATGCCTTTTACAACATCTGCTCTTTACGCATATTTATTTTTCAAATGAAAGAAATCGAATTAACAGGAAGCAGAAACCAACAGGATATTAATGGCCATAAACAATTATGTCGACCGCAGGTACAGATGCACCCAACAGAATGAATAAAAGGCCAATCCAGTCAACTTCTACGGGATGCGAATGAGCTTTGTGCTCTTCCGAACTATGACACGGAGCTTACTCGAGCGTAAAATACTTCTATAATTTTCTATAATTTTAATTAAAAATTCCCACGGCTAACTACATAAAGACAAAAATATGTAAAATAAATATGAAACCATACGTTACTGTTTAAAAGAATAATACAAGGAACAACATTACGTAGGTTTAATGGACATAAAATAAGCAGACGCACGTAGCCACACATACGTCAAACACAAGCAAGGGACAAAATCAATAAATACATGGGCCCCTTATAATTTTTAATTATATCAACTTTATTATTTGTCTAAATATTTAAATCAAATAACCAATTAAATCAACTTATTAATTATTAACTTTTGCTTCCTTAAGTTACAAAGCAGAAGCCGTATCGAACTACAACTTAAATTATTGAAAATATTGCACTCAAGCAAACGTTAATAATTTTTATATAACTTATGTATTTTTTTCCTTCAAAAGTTCTGTCTTAGCAATTATTTGTGTTTACTCCAACGACCCAATAACTCCATTAAGAAATATAAATTTCTTATATGTAATTTTAAATAAATAAACACTTTTACCTGAAATAAATCAATAAGGACTTGGGTCACAATTTTTTGAAAACATTGAACAAATTTTTTTTTCTTATTGTTAAGAATTATTAACGAAATATATTCTTCTTGAAAAATGTATACAAGTTCAAACGTAAACGTTTGGCTACTGATTCACAGACTTTGTAAGTTGAAATGATGGCTACAAACATGAGGAATATTTTTCTGGAAGTAATAATAATGTTTGTTACCTACACAGGTATATGCGAGCGGAAACCTAGAAAGTAGTCATTGAATGTTAACTTTGCAATTCGCAATGTCGATGAAATTTTACCTGTGAATGTGACCAGCACCAACCACCTCACAACTACATATATAGAAAAGACGGCCTACGTTTCGCATGAGAAGTGAAGGAAGAAAAAAAGAAGAATGTGCAAACCAACGTTTCGGGGGAGGATTCGGTTTTCTCTCGACTCGGAAGTCCTCCTTACCACTTTCATTCGCCTGGATTTTGCATTATTTTGGAAAATTTATAGTTGATATGTTAAGCAATAAATCTTCCCCGTTCAATGACTTCTGGGCTCTTTGTTGTCAGCCGAATTGCTCTCGACTTTCTGCAAAACATCAGACGCCTGTTCTGTTCCCGCAGAATTAGAGAGCTCCTTTTGTACCTTTCTGTCCCATTTCACCCTCGTCCTCCCCTCCTCTACTCTTCTCCCTTCTACCCGCATCGTACCATTCCACACTGGTCGTCTCTTTTGCTAAATTTTCGACAAAATTAAACATTCAAATGACGCTATCAATGTTCGAGAACAGGGAGGAAGCGGAAGACGTTGATTTGAAAACGTTGAACAGATTTGAAAACGCTCAAGTTGAAAAAGCAATGCAGGAGATAAAGAAGCCTAAAAACTTGTTGCTTTTCTGACTATTAGCTTTCGGTTCTGCAGAGCTACCTATTGGATGGATTCCAACTTCCCTCAGGCGGTGGTTTCCACCCTCTCGGCAAGTAAAGAATGAATGAAAAACATGAGCGCGTTCGTCTGGATAGCTGGAGTTTAAGTAGCAACCTGTGGGTTTGATTTTCGTCCCCGCGAAATCACTTAATATTCATATCGAACGGCGTTTTCGTTTCTGTCGTTGAAACTGTCGTAGGGCAGTACCCTAAATAACCAGCTATTACCTTACGTAATTTACGACAAGTTCAGGGTTACACAAACTGTCATTCGCATAACATGAGTTCGTAACAATCGATTTCGAAGCGTGAGATTGATTACGTACGAAATTGGAGCTCCGTATAACTGCTTTGGAGATTTTCTCGTTGGAAATAACAACAATTGCTTTTAATAACGTGGCCGTGATGGATTCGTATTGCTCGTTACAAACACAAACAATTCCGTTTCAGTTGATTTTAGGTAAGGTAGGGTTTGATTTCAGGTTGAGTCGGAGTATCTCGTGTCACTTCCCGCCGATAGTTTTCGTTAAAACAATTAATGCGGCAAATCAATCGATACGTGCTGAAGTTTTTCATTCCTGTTCATGGTGCCTAATGGAAATCTCTTGCACCTCGCAAAATTTATGCCTCTATTTGTAATTATTAATCTCCGTTTCAGTCAGTGATGATTAATGGCCGGGATGTAGTTTTACACCCGGAACGCAGTATTGGATTGCTCCGAAAGGATTTTCATTTCGGATGGAGCCAACTGCGAGGAAGAACGTCAGAATGATGGTTGTTAAGTATTTTCTTGTTGTCGACCTTATTTTTGTTTCGCTTCACTTTCAAGCTTTTGCCGGATGGAAAATATTTCGGAAGAAGACTTAATTTTCTTGATGAATATGTTGTATTTCGCGAAGTGATTTCATCGAACGAATTCATCAGGAATTATAATGCGATTATTAAAACATTATATCGAATAATCGTCACCTTGTCTGTTCATCATTTCACCATCTGAGATGTGTGTTGCTTACAAAATGTGATTATTAAACATATGTCAATTACATTCTGTGTCTCTCACTTTGCGAGGGTTAATCCCCGTCGACAACTGACAGGGCGTTGTAAATATGGTGTTTAACTACATAACCACTAGAGACATTGGTAAAAGTCGTAGGCACTATTACTTGTGCCAATCAGCTCCAGCAAAGTTCCAAAAAAAAATAAGAGTTAATATAAAGGTTAAATAAAAGACTAAAATGTTAAAATTTAAAAATGTTAATGTACGTATTCCGTACAGGGCACTTCATCAAAGTTATCAATTCAAATTCAAAAATAATTCATCATTTGCATTTAATGTGAAAGAAACCGGAAACAAGTGACCGAAACCAATTTCCGGTCAATCAAACATAAAAGCAGGTACGAATGTATCATTGTAAAATGCTGGTAGCTCGTAACCGGTGGAAAAAAAACCTCCAAGTAAAAGTTAATAAACCGATCCGGAAGCGGAAACGAAACCCCGCAGGGGGTAACAACATTTGTTGTACATTAGATTTGTATTAGTCCACTGATTCGTGGTGGGGGAAAATTTTCGGGAAAATAACGACCGAAACGGTTTTTCAAAACGATCTTGTTCAAAACTATTTCCAGGAGAATGTCGTAAATGAAATTATTTGAGGAAAGAAACGCAGGCAGGAACGGAGTCGAAGCGGAAACGGAAACTCAAAAAATTCTCCCTGGCTCCTAACTCCTTTCACTTCGCGTTCCCATGCGAATTGAAAACCCCAAAATGACGGCCATTTGCCAAAAAGTAAAAATTATTTTGGAATAAAACGGTTAAGATGTTGAAAAAAATCGGATTTGGTTTATCCGTAAGTCGAGACCACTTCGATTTATGACTTCCCGACATCAAACCCAAGTTTTCTGTACGTTTCTCTTCCAGAAATTGAAAAAAACGTTGCCATAAAAGCTCACACGACAACAATTAACACTTCATTAGTATTTAAGCTGGTTTAGGTAATATTTATAAGTCCAAGTAGGCTCTAATACCTGCTTACGGTACTGACTCGGAAACTGCCTGTTCACTCACTCAAAGATTCACACTATTGTGTCCATGATGCACATTAATTTTTGGGGCCAGACTGTCGCGTGTGTGATGTGTAATGGTTATAATATATCATTTATCAACGGCAACGCTGTCGTTTAATTAGCAGTGTTCTAAGTGCCCATCTAAAAAAAAAACCCTTTGTCCTTTGGAGCGTCCTACGAACTACCACGAAACCTGCGGTCAACTACGCCATCCTTGAAACGAAACGTTCTCCTTCGGCGACAGAAGCAAGTATCTTCTTCTTGAGTTCGAAAACGGTACGGGGCTAAAAGAGAAACACTTCATTTGAGTAATAGCCGGGGAGAAGTACCGAACATATTCACAAAGCACATCGAAAGCACACGTTTCTTTTATTAAGAAGAAAGCACTTCGAGAGAATTTTCGTATTCCGTCCGGAAAGCGAAACAGAATTTCACATGGTTGCTTGGGTGCACTCCCTTTCCAAAATGGTTCTCACGTTCATAAAGTTGAAAATTTCGTTTTCGCTCACGTAAAATAAATCCAATGCGATAAAGATGGATTCGTGTGGACCGAGCTTTACAGGTTGATTGGCCTCGGACTACCTCGGAGAAGACAAATAACCGTAGAGAGAAACTCAGGGCGAACACTTAAAAATCGTTTTCTTCGTAATGAATCCAAGTCGAGGAGTGTAAAAGCCATTTGTTGCAATTCTAAATTATTCAAAATATAAATTATTCATTATTCACCCGAAAAATGTTTTCGTAAAGTCTCCTCTGAAACTTTAATTCACTCCAAGCTGCTTAAATTCAGTTCGGTAAGAAGTATTAAAGTGTTACTCGTACGAGTGCCGGAAAGGAGAAAACAAATTGTCGAGGAAATTTGGTTATCGATGATGATAATATACTGATATATAACATTTATCGTACACTTGACTAAAAACATGCATGGGAATAAGGTGTAACAAACATTACACATATATACATGTATACATAGGTACACATTTTAGGGGTACAATTTTCAACTTGGTATGATTTACTGTGTAATACTTCAAGTTCTTTGAAATGGTCAGACAATTTTAACCGTACAAAGAGTTACTACCAGCGCGAATGTTTAAAAACCAGACCAAATGAGACTTCCCATGCGTCTTTTGTCTTGGCATCCCCAAAGGTATTTGATCGACAGAGAATGGTAGTTGTATTTCAGATATCTACGTATGACTTGAGTATCTAGTTTTAGACATAGCGGGAATAGATGCTCGCATGCTATTCCCACTTGTCTTCGTTACATTCAATTCCCAATCGAAAGAAATACCTTGCATAATCCGGTTTTACTCTAGGAACTAGTCACCTTGGGGTGAAATCAGTCTTCTCCTTGGAGTTCTTGAAACTCGCATTACCGTTTCTATCCCCGGTCGACTCTGTGTTAATTCGCTTAAGAGTTTCCGTCAAATCGATTAGCAAATTAAATGAACGGCTTAGAAAGGTTGTGAAAGGTTGTACAAAATGGAAAAGAAATATCGGACGACCCAGCAAAATGTATTTTTTGTCTATTCGTTCCCCTTCTATTTCCTTTACTTGAATTTCGATAACATGAAATATATAGATAATTCACCATCAATCTTTGCAGGGGATGAGAAATGTATTTACTTGTGTAAATAATTAGGAAATGTAAAAGCAAAGAAACTCTTGGAAGAATAAGTCATGTGATTCACATGATTCATTAATACATG
This sequence comes from Polyplax serrata, assembly GCA_037055365.1. Taxonomy (NCBI): domain Eukaryota; kingdom Metazoa; phylum Arthropoda; class Insecta; order Psocodea; family Polyplacidae; genus Polyplax; species Polyplax serrata. The sequence goes on from JAWJWE010000001.1 coordinate 17,245,972, forward strand.
AAAATGTGTGACTCAACGTCTCCTATCGATTTCCTATAATAGTCTCCCTGTCGTATTTTTAACATTAATTCCAAATTCATAAAGCTCTGCCTATTTACAACGTAAGTATTTATAATTCGAGTAATTACGTAATTTGCTTTAAAAATACTCTTTTGAAGTGTAAATAAGTTAAAATCACTAGTTTATAATCGATATAATCGCCATTTGATATAGTATAGTAAACGAATAAATTGTTTACTATTATTAAGTGTTTATTGCAACCCTACCACTATTGCATTTTATTAATATTTCTGTAGAATGTTGAAAATATTGCATGTTGTGTGGTGCACACTCAAATATTGAGAAAAATATATTAAAATAATGTAGCTCAGTTGCGTTTGAAGAAAACCCCAGTTTTACTGTTTAGGTAAATCAACTTATTGAAATTTTTTTTCCAAAGCAATGCACCACAACCAAGCATTATCAATCAGAGTTACCTGTATCACCTAGTGATAAAAAGTAGGAATCATTCTATTTGAAAATCCATATTTATGAGAATCGTCTCGTGGCATGTTAGACGAGTAAAAGCAGTTAAATTTGTCACTGTTACTCTGAAAAGGAGACGCGTCAAAGGAAAAAAGTGGAAACTCGGAAAGAAAGTAAGAGAGAAAGAAGATAAAAAGAACAAAACAAAGAGACAGAGCCGCGAAACAAGTCTAGGAGTAACATTAGAAAAGTTTTCGCTCACTTTAAATAAGTAAAACGATTCGGTCTTTGAATGCGAGCAAAACCGAAGAGAATTTCACTTGTATTTGTCTAGTTTGTACGTTGAAAGCGTTCATTATCCGGTCTCGGAACAGAATCCAAGTCGACTCCTTCAACGGAACACACTTTAAAATAATTCATCTTACGTTTATTGTTGAGATTAATTAATTTCGGTTAGAATTCGTCGGTCGATAAACTGACCGCCGAACGCTCAATTCGGTGACCTCACCACCACTTCACATAAAAGGTTAACTGTTTCCCCGGAAAACGTCAGACGAGTTAATTTAGATAGAAAACGAGACAACTTGACAAACAGGTACCCGATTCAACCGGTGTCACCGTCATTCGTCGATAAATATCGTTCAATAGGGTAAAACGCTTTAATCGCCTCTACAATTTTGCTACGGCCCTGACAATCGCAATAAAAACTAACTTTTTCTTTTAGTTTTCGAGGGCGAACGCAACGATGTTAGGAAAAAGAATTCTGGTATTTGTTACTCTGCCTTTTGGGTCGTCGCATTCAAACCTATAAATTTGATCGGCCGTGATTGGAAACGCATTCCGACAAATCGTCAGATACAACAAATACGATAAATTTGAATTAAAGGTAGGAAGTGCAGGGCCGAAGGAAGGAAGGAAATTTGGTGCCACGTCGACGTGGATGTCTCCGCCTCAATGAAAGGAGAATAAGTCAAATCGAATGGTAATTGATTGAACTTATAGAAAATTGAAAATAAAAAGGCTTTCCTTTTATGAAGAATCATTTCAAGAGTTTTGCAATATGTGTAACAAGAGAAACAAGTAGTCACCCGCTGGTTGCCTTCACTACGTTAAGCGAATCTCGGCTGGGTCATAAATTTCCACCATCTTGTAATAAAAACCGTAAAATTTTGAATTGAATTTGGAATTGAAAGCAATTTTTCCAATGTAAAACAAAAACTTTTATATAAGCGTTATAAATAAATATACATACAATTCTTTTCACGGGAGGGGAGGTTTAGGGAGGTCACGATCCGAAAGGCACAACCCGTTTTCAACTATAACGAACATAATTTAAATTTTGATGATTTTCCGGAAAACGTCGTTCTAATATCACGACAAAGGCTTTCCAACTTTCGGCCATCCGATTTTTTTTTGTCGTCTCTTTCCTATTATTTTTTTCTCTACCTGAAAGTAAATTATCCGTAGTTTTTCATTTCCTCTTTTACGGTCTCCCCACACTAACTGCCAATCTGTTAACGACACCATTAAGTCCGAGTCGTAAAAAAAATAAAATCAACTTTGAACTTATCCGTCGTTCTCTCATTGGGGGAAAAAAAGGTTAGAACAACGAAACCGAGAAGAAAAAGAAGGAGAGACGAACGAAGAAAAGGTACTGTAGTAACATTCGGTTGAGGAAACAATTGTATTCCATGCCGTTAGAGAGACGACGAGAAGAAGAGAGGACGACGTAACAGAGATGTGGAGGCTGGAAGAGAGAAAGACAGAATGAGAGAGATCCGGGGAAAAGTTTCTGGCCGAGCTCTGGAAAACGTCTACTTTCTTTAGCCTGCGAATCCAGGTACGATCGAATAGATAGACAGTAAAAAAATATTTGTAGTGGAAATCTGAATGGTTCTTCCGTTGACGGAATCATCGATTTGCAGGATTTTGCACGAGTGGAAAAGGCGAGCGATCGGAAGCGGGAAAGTTCAACGGGTTACGGAGACGGGAGATGAGAAGAGAGAGAGAGAAGAGAGAGAGAGAGAGAGAAAGACACACACACATAGAAAGAGAGAGCTTTGAAAGCTCACAAACTCACCTTGGAGTTCGCTAACATCCGAGGCAGAGAGAGAGAAACAAGTTATCCAAGTAAATTCGCAACGACATAAAACAAATAGAAAATGACCGAGAGGCAGGTTCAATCCAACATTTGCCAGGTACCTGGTAGCCCGACCTGGTCCGCGTACCTTCAACCTTCTTTTCTGTTCAGAAAGGAAATCACCTTTTCCCGGGGGGCGAACGGTCGGACGTGACCCCAAACGCGTTCACGGGCTGACTGAGCCTTGAATCCCGTCGTTCTAGCTTTGCACGCTTTTCCAGAGCTTTTCCGAGCGAGCTTTTCCAAGGGTGACTTGCAAGGCAGCACCGTACCGATCAAAAAAACATTCATTACCTTCATTATCGCGTCTCTTTTTCGGTTCTTTTCTCTACTAATTTCCTCTTTTTCAACTTGAGTCTTCGGACCGAGAAGAATATGAATCAAATTTATTTTATTCCTCCCATTGCGGATGACATGCCTCTCCTATCCTGGAAAAATCTCCCGGCAAAAAGGGAAATTTATTGTTGCACATCATTGCACCACGATTGAAACCGTGCATTTATCCAAGCAACTTAAGCAGGAGACTTCATTTCTATGTATACATTACTGTAAACACTCAATAATTACGCAATAGAAACCGACTGGTTATATTAATAATATAGTTCTTCATTCTCATATAATAGTCATATTAATAGTAACAGTAATAATAATAATAATGCGCCCAAAGGTAATAAGCACACTCATACGCGTCATAAAGTTTTGTAATAACCACGGGGTAGAATAGAAGAATAGTAAGCAATAAAAAATGAATTATTTTACGGTTGTAGGTGTAGCACATTTGGAAAGGTAAAAAAAGTATAAATTACTCAAGTGGGTTACAGAAAATTGCACGAACAAAAAATGTTGATTTTGAAACATGCTAGTAAACTGTTGCATATGCTCTCACTTAAACATTCATAACCGTTAATAAACGAGATTAATGTAATAAATGTTCTGCTTGATCAGATTTCAAGCCTAACATGAAAATAAGCATTATATAATGCTATATAATGATAATGCTATATATAAAACATATTTACTTCTTAAATGTTGTTGGGTCACAGGAATGAAGGTGAATATTTATTGATTTGTTAAAGTAGTTTCACCGTTATATATAAAGCGCACTATGAAAAGTTTTATGTAATAGATATTGTATTTTGATATATACATGTATAGATAGATGTATTTTTAAGTTTTAATTAATTAGACAGTTCCTGAATTACACATGTTCCGCTTTAAAGTAGTAGAGAACTATTGAAAAAAACAAAATAATCATTGGAAATGATAATTCAAATGATTGTTTTTAAATTTTTGGTTTAATTACAATTATAAATAACAAATTCAGAATATAAACTTTAGGTAATACAACAACTGATAACACTTTTGAGTGAATTTAAAATGGTTTTAAAAATAAATTCCTGTACAATTTAAGATAAATTTAATATGATACTCATGTGCACTTCATCTTACACTGAGAGCAAATTACCTATTTATACGATAAGACTAACATAAATTAAGTCCAAAACTAAAACACCTAGTTTTGAAATGTGTTGATATGTGAAACCAAAAATGGCTAACATTCTTTGATTCACTTTTCGGCTACTTTGTAAAGTACAGTTTACTTTGTCAAAGTCAAACCTGTCTGGAGTGTAAGCCAATATAAAATAATTTTTTTACAGTTATTTGTTACTTCACTGGTATTATTCACTTTTTTAGGTCATTTTTTAATGTTTTCCTTGTTTTTCTCATCTTCAAAAGTTACCATGCCACAGGTAAAATTTTGTAAACTTTTGCACAGCCTTTTATATTGTAAATAATTAAAATTTGCATTTGTTATGTTACACTTCAGAAAACTTAGTATTCTTAATATAAACTTCTCCTTCACTTTTTGTACAATAAAACTGAAACAAATGTAAATGAGTGGATTAAAGCATAGATAGGTAAATAAATAGTTACAATGTTTTGGTTACTTATGTATTTATTAAATTTATACAATTGTGTTGTCTAGTTTTACTATATTCACAAAATAAAATATGAAACAATGATTCTATTTACTTCATTCTCTGAATTACTTTCCAAGTGTTTAAAACTTGGGAAATTTCTCTTTATTTAAATCTCTTATTCTTATTAGTTCAGCTAATTTTGGATCATCATCCCTTACAACTGAAACAAATTTTTGTGTAATTATCAGGAAGCTCTACACTTAAGAAATTTCATAGGTAATAATCTATGCATCTGTAATTACCAGTGTATTTTGGTTGGAATTTATCAAGTGACTGGTGTACACTGTCCTTGACAAATGGGTACTTTATAATAGCTCCTATAGGTGTAAGAACACACCCAATCAATAGAGCCAACACTATTCCAGGGCTATGTGCCACAAAGTACTTAACTTTGAATGAAACTAGAAAGAAAAAAGTAAAATAATTCACTATAAATTTAAAAATAATGTCTTTTAATTTAAAATACTGCATGATATATAATACAATTATCAAAATTCAAAAAATTATGATAACAAAATTACAAACTAAACATAATTTCTTATATCATCAGAAATGAAATTTAACACATATCGTAGCAATATTGCTTGGTTGTGCCTTGCCATCATGGACAAAAGCCTTCTCTATAATTCCTGAATACACTAAACCTAATACCCAAAATCATTCCTTAACCAAAAACTAATTTTTTATTATTCTAACCACAACAAGGTCTTTTGCATTCATTCTTATGTTCCATAATGTCTCTAATTTTACTCAATTTCCAGAAACTGCAAAATGCTATTGCAGGAGGAATTTACTTAAGATAATCAGTATTGTGCACCTCCCCCAAATGAGTTGAATTTAATCCGGAATTCTAAATTATGCCTAACTGAAAACTTAACCCCTTCCTAGATATTTTTCAGTTTGTAGAAAATATGTCTCTTTCACATAGATCAAAATTTATTTATGGAAAAAGACTTAATTAAAAAATAATGTTATACATTTGTTTATATGCTTGTTTTTAAACTCTTAGTAATCCTGTTAACATAGTAATGTTCTATTAGGCCTCGGGTTTTCTCTTTCTCTACTCTCTCTACAAAAATAATATTTGAAATAAGAAAAGTCTTACACGGCTTTCCAGCATATCTCGGTGCTACACTTATCTTGTCTGAGAAAGAGAACTTCATTTTGTAAGTTTTTCTAGTGTCAACGACAGAAAGAACTTCACTCCTGGGAAAGCAGAAGAAATCATAGAGAAATTATACCAGAAATAAATGCCCTTCTTATGGATGGTATACGAACTTCTTGACCAACAGATCTAGCGTAAATCATTGAAATTTAAATAAAAATAATAAAAAAATTTTATGGCTGATATTGAAAATTTTAATTAGCAAATACATCAGCCTACAGCGCCACTTCTCATCTTCTACATTCCTTGTCACAATTTTTGTTTTCATCTATGATTTTAAGCGTCATTTTTAATATCAGTACAACAACCAATTTTAAGTTTTAATTTGTAAAAGAATAATATCAGAGTAAATTTGAGTTGAAATAAATCAATAAGAAGAATTAATTTTTTTCACTCAAATTAGCAAATTATATTTTGGGGATTTAATGAAATCGTGGGTTATGCCACTACAGCAGTCGTGTGTTTGGAGTAACTTCCGGTTTAGTTTGTCATTTACAATTTGTAAATAAATACATACTGCACAAAATAAAAAGTTTCCGACAAGTATGGAAGCAGTATTTTATTAAATGTTTTTAAACAAAATGTTACTCGATTTTAATGAAGAGTTTGTAGCTTTTTATCAATTAGTAACGGTTCATTTTATATAAGTGAACACCTTCAATTTGGAAATGAGGTAAGTAATTTGTCATGTTTTAAATTTCAACAGCCTCACTGACATGAAATGTCTTTATTACGCATTGTTTGACGCCTTCGCTAAAACTTTCGCTTAAACTTCATTAACGTAACGTTTTCAAAGTAGTAGTGACCAATTAAATTGACCAACTGTCACATTAAAGTATTTTCAACGCGTTTCAATATCCTGAATTGGAATGTCAATGTTGTTTTTTTTTTATTTCTTCACAGCATCCCAAGGCAGCATTATCAAAGTGTTAATGGAGGAAAGAGGGTAGCCCCAAATAGAATGACTCAACAAATTATGTCTCCTCTGCCACAGCATGATGACATTATAAAATTTGTATTTGATTGTATGTAACTTCATGAACAATTTCAATTAATATTTTATTTATTTCAAGCCACAAGTTTTAATAATTGAAAATTTCTTTACAGCATGGTCCAAAGTCAACAGAGAGTTCAGTGAGCAGAACTTTTCAGAGGCAGGCCATAATCCATCAGTAACATACTATGAGGAAAGAGAACCTAACCCATTATTGAAAGGTTTGTAACACAAAATTATTGAGCTTATCATGAGTTTTTCAATTAAGTTAATGAGGGCACCCATAGCTTGCTAATAGTACTCATGTATCCATCCTATTGTTTTTTGCAATATATTCTATATTTAAAAGGTTAAAAATTTAAGTAAGTGGTACACAGCTATTCATGTAAGTTTTGCATTACCTTACTCATCAGTAGGAGTAATTCTGTTTAAATGTTTGTTCCCATATTAAAAAAGTTGGACATGATGACTTTTCAAGGCAGTTAAAGCAATACTTAAATTGACAAAATAATTTACCCTCTGTTAAGTATTTAAAGTTAACATTTGGAAAAGCAAAATAAATTTTTCATTTTATGTTGCAGATTTTGAACCATTTGATTTAGAAGCATGGTGGGCTAAAAGACTGGTGCAAAATATCCAGGCAGCTTCATCATCATCATCCTGAAATAATTGGTTTCCTTCTCATTCTCAATTATTTTGGTGCATCCCTATTCATTTCTGACTTTGAGCATATACCTCTGTGACTACAGACTTTTAGGCTTCCAATTTCTTGTACATTTACATAGATTGTACATTTCAGTGACCTAAGTATTTTGCATTTACCTCCTTTGTGCTTGATTTTATTCTGAATATTGGTCTTTGTCTTTTTCTGTCTTTCTGGTTTCCTGTTTCTCAGTCGTAAATTTCATTCCTTATATAACTAGTTTTTATGTAGATAGTGGAATAGACATTGTACACAATTTTTTTTATTATCAATAATAGCAAATTGCTTGTAATACTGAAAATTGTAGTGTGTCACATGTTTGAAAATTCAAGAAAAAGAGAATGTTTAAATAGGAACAATCCTACAATTTAAAATAATATTTTGAAGGCAATGGACGCACTTGAATGTCTGCCCAAATTTTTTTCAGGTGACAGAATGTATTCTCGTTAAACATTTTATTACATGACATTGAGCTGTGGGACAGCTGACATATTCAATGAAACGTGAAATGATCATATGCAGTTGTACAAGTTAAACTTTTCTTGTACATATAAATGAGAATAAATGTAAATTATGAAACCTCTGCTTAGATGCTGATAAATAATGAGCAGAATTTTTTAAAACCATTTATTTATTACCTTTCACAAAAAAGTAATAAGTAAAATCCATTTCATGCAGTATTTTTTCAGTGAAACCATGTGTTTTTCCAAATATATAATATGTATATGACTAATTCAATTTCTACATAATTATAAGTTGTAATTAAATTGTGGAATAATTTTTTTGTAAATTATTCCAAAATAATTTATTTGTATTTTTTACAGTGTCTCATTCTTTTTTATTTAAGTTAAAAATTACATTTAATGTTTGTAATTAAATTTTGTTTTTAAATAAAATGGTCAAAACATGAAATACTTTATTATATTTTATAATTTTTATAATTTTCAGGTTCTTAATTTTTATAATTTGTTTCGAGGATATTATTTGAGAATATTAAAATTCATTAATACATAAGCTTTGCTTAAATATTTTATCACTATGGAAAACTTACTTGTTAAGATAATAGTCATTTAGTTGGTGGTTTTGAAATATGCTTGACCTAAATGAGAGGAACATATTCAGTATATGTTGGTGGCATTTTTTCATTGGGGGAGTTTTTAGATTTTTGTAAAATATAAAGTAACGGCATGTTTGAGTAAATGAGGTCGAACTCATTTTCAACAAAATGTATTTTCTCCAGAGAAAACGTGGCAGAAAGAGTCTTCTGCTAATGAAACAATTCAACGAACTTTTTAATCTTCAGGAGTTAGGTTTTCTTGAATGTACATTCAATAGGTGCCTTCCCAACGGCCAACTTACTATTTCTGTTGTTCATGGACAGGAATGACACATTCAAACTGACAGAAAATAAGTGCACAGAAGCCGAAACAGTGTCCGAAGATTCAGAAAGTAGTTCTCAAAGTAACTTTACGGATGGATCATCCGAGGTACCATGCGTGCTTTTTTGTCTTAAGTAACGTTCCTGTCGACATTTTAAACGAGTGTCAGCTTGGGGAATGTTTTCCATGTTTTTAATGTATTTTATTGATAAGAATCCTGAGGCCTACATTGCTCAACTTGACATCCTGTCACTTAACAGTGATTGTTTTCATTCACATTTTTTTTTATTTACATTCCAGACAACTAAAATCAATAGTATCTTATTTATTGAGCCATTCTATGGTGGTTCACATAAACAATTACTTGATGTGCTGGATTGTCACCTAAAGAGAAATGCATCAATCAAAACAACTCTCTTTAAATTACCAGCCAAGAAATGGCATTGGAGAGCCCGAACTAGTGCTCTGTACTTTTACACTGCTATTCCTAGATATGGCAATTACAAAATCTTATTCTGTAGCTCTGTATTAAACTTGGCAGAATTGATTGCCCTAAGACCTGATTTAGCAGCCCTACACAAAATTATTTATTTTCATGAGAACCAATTGGTCTATCCAGTTCAAAAAGAAAAAGACAGGGATTTTCAGTATGGGTACAATCAGATATTATCAGCGTTAGTGGCAGATAAGGTGGTGTTCAATTCATACTACAACATGAATTCATTTGTTGAAAACATTGATAAATTTTTAAAATTGCAACCTGACTTTGTAATAAGAAACCTAGCAGATAAAATCAAACCAAAATGCAGAGTTATATATTTTCCAGTTGAAGTACCCATTTTGGAAAATAAAAGAGGTAATATTCTGCATATAATTTGGCCACACAGATGGGAACATGACAAAAATCCTGAATTATTTTTTGATACTCTAAAGCAATTGAAGCAGAACAATATTCCATTCTTATTGTCTGTTCTTGGTGAAGAATTTAGCAAAGTGCCCAAAGTGTTTCAGGACATTAAAAATTTACTACAAAATGAAATAATTCAGTTTGGTAGAGTTGATTCAAAGGATGAATACTATGCACTCCTGAGAACAGGTCATGTTGTTGTGTCAACTGCAAATCATGAGTTCTTTGGAGTAGCCATGCTTGAAGCTGTTTTATCTGGGTGCTTTCCCATCACTTGTAACAGACTTGTGTATCCTGAACTTTATCCACCTGAATGCCTGTACAACACACCTAATCAACTGTATAAGAAATTAAAAAACTTATGTGAAAACCCCCATTTGGCTGCTGTTTATTTAAATAAATGTCACATTAATTATGAAAAAATAAAATTACAAAATGTAATGAAAAATTTCACAGAGCTCTTACTCGATAATTCTGCAATTGAAAAATAATAATTGGTTTGCGGAGCTCATAAATATAATCAATACTAATATTATAATATTTATAAAAAGTTTTTTAAAATCACCTAATCCTTAATAGTACTTTGACCTAGAGGTTGTATCTGTCTCTGTCTTCTTTTTCATTTAGGTCAATCCTTTGTTGGAAGGTATTAGTAAAGTTAAAGACCTGATTCAGGAGTTGGAGGAAAGTTTTTGGGAATCCAACAATATCAGTAACAAAATGATTCTTAAATTCGTTCTTTTAAGGGCAGAAAATCAAAATTTGGTTCACAAAATCGATATGAAAGTAAGTCATACAGGTGAGCCAATAAGTATTTATTCGAAATGTGACCCGCACCACAGTTGACTAATGTCAGGATTGATAACAGTTCGGGAAAAATAATGTCCCTAAATCAAGGATGAAGTTCAGAAGCATTGCAATTCAGAGAATAGTAATAGCAAGAAAAGTTATGGAAAAATGGAGAGTATTTTGTTATCAAATAATGCCATATCATATGTTATCAATAATTATTTCCTTTTAGCAAAGCGTCTGAAAGAAAGTGAGAAATTTTGCTCGGAAAATAAATTAAATAGAAAAAATCATAGCGGTGACAGGGAAATAAAACAAACGGATTTTCTGGAAGAAAATTTCGAAAAACTTAGACTTTACGACAGTGTGCAAGAAATAGACACGTTGCACAACACCATCGGGGACCTGCAGAAAAAGTTACGTGACCGGGAGACAAAAATAGAAACACTTTGCCTCAAGTATATGTACCTGAAAACGAACAAGAAAAAAATGGTGAGATGTTAATTTCATTATAATTTAATTTTTAAACAAAAGCTAAATTCGTTTCTGCTGAGGGTTTCAACCGGACTTATAGAATTTGGACTCCTCCATCTGTAGCTGCTCGAGCAGTTAGCATCTTATAGACGGGTTGGTAAATAGTAGCAGAAAAATAAATAATAGAAATTACTTTTGTTAGGATGCAAGTGCAGGCGTTAAAAAAACCATGAAATTTAAATAAGAGAAGAAAATTGAGCGCAATTAACTGAACCAATAATACTGTTTTTATTGAATAGAGAAAAAGTTGCAATGTTTTTAGTTACATTTCATACTGCCAGAGTCTTTTTTTGCAGTCATTCAATAATTCTCTCTATTACTCTACTGAAACAAAGAATTGTGTTATTGGTCCGGTAAATTTTTGCTACCAAAAAAAAATAACTTCTACTTCTTGTAGGATCTTGGTTGTTGGATTACATTTTTTTGAATAATGGCATTATGGTTTTTAGTATAAAAGATAATATAATAGGTAAAACTGGATTTACTGAGGCCTTAAACGTCGAATTTGTTTTACTCTTCGAACTATTCGCACAAGTCCCGTAGAAGTTATAGCATCAGGCATCCTGACAGAAAATTACTTACCTGTGACAAAAACAAATAACACATTACTACTGTTTGTTAATTATTAGTTTTTAACCCCAAAATTTTCAGGAAAATGAATTGAAAAGCAGAATAATGAGCTTGGAGGAACAGTTAAACGTGACTTATGACACTCTGAACGAATTTCAATATGAAACGGAGGCTGACATTGAAGAAAACCTGACGTGTGCTGTTGATCTCCATGAGGCCCTTTTTCTACAAGAAAAGTTGAGGTGCAGTAAGTTGATGTATGAGAAGATTCGTCTGAACCACAAGATTCTAACACTCGAAGATTTGGTTCGAAGACAATCAATTGTCTTTTCCAGAGAGCTGGAGAGTAAATTTTGCAGGGTAGCTACCCCTAAGGTGGATAAAAGTACGAGTGAACCACTGATGAGATATTGAATTATTGCTCTATTATTATTTATGATAGAATAACTCAAGCTTACATGAGCTGTATATATTAACTCTCAATGAGATGTCCTATTGTAATAATCATTAAACAATAAGCGTTAAGCATTATAGTTAAATTACATTTTATATCTAATAGAGATGAAGAGAAAGTGTAATATATACTTTCTATTAAATATTTCGACACTATACTGACTATACTTGCTTGAACGCTGAATTTATATTAGGCTTACTTAATGACTCGACTAATATTTCCCCTCGTTAAATTAGGATTTTAGCAAAAACGTAGTCATGTTTTCATAAAAAATAATTCTTACTTTAGGTATTTTTTTTTAATTTCATAAGTTAATTTCGAAGCATTTGAAAACGGAGACCTCTGTCTCTATGTGACCACGTTGTTTTCCTCCGGTCCGGTGGTTAGCGCTCAAGCAGGCCACTCTTCAGGGATGTCCTAGTTATGACTTGAAAATATTTATTGTCAATTTAGCAGTATTCGATGTGGACTTGATAGTCGAAATGGTTCAAGGTGTAACAGGCCGTCTGTATGAAACTCCGACACAAGCCTTGAAGAGTCGAAGACATCACCGATTGATGGCCTAAGGGAAACGGGACCCGTTCGGTTTGTGGATTTCTCACATCAATAAAATTCTATCTTGTACCACTTAGAAAACATACCGGTGTACCTCTTTATGTAATGAACCAATTTAATATTGTCATGGAAAGTTGTCACACAATTGAAACGGTACTCCGACTACTGAAACACAAGAAATATCCACTTCATCACATCACAAGAAATCTTACTAATTAGAACAATTGAGAATCTTGTGATTTCGTGACGAATGGGTACCTTTATTTTTATTTTTTGGTGACTGATGAGATTGAATAAAACGTTGTCTGATGGTGTGACACTTGGGATGAATATTTGTAATGAGATGTATTATACTTTAACAGGATGCTCCGAAAACGACACTTTAGACCTGTTATTAGTTACGTGTAATAATGATATATAACCCAACTTATAAAAAAAATGCTTGAATGCGTCACATTGATCATAAATATCTGAACCCACACTAAAAAGTTCGGTACAATATTAATTATGTTTTCAATTTGCTGTATGTTACATGGAGCTAAGCCACTTAGAAAAAGTACACGTAATAAATAGAAGAGCCGTGACTACAATAGGCCTCTCCTTGGCTCTAAGATCTAAGTGAAGATTCTAGTTCAGTCGGAATTCAAAAGGACCTCAAAAACTTGTTCTTGACAACTTCTTGTAGACGGTTTATCGACGTCTTACGTCTAGTCTATTGCTAGTCTATTGACTAGATCAGTGACATTTTTTCTTCTCTACTCGAACCGATGAAACCCGAAAAATAAATGGAGTTTTTTTAAAAATCTGCATTTTTCAGAAGTATATATTTTCATCGGGGTCAACTTGTCAACGAAGAACATTTGTCCCGATGAGAATGAGATCCGCTGAGCTGTCTAAAGATTTTAGTGAAGGTGAACTGGAACATCACAAAATGTTTCCGTTTAACCAATACGAGCGCCTGTATAGGACGTTGTTGATCCTATTATCTTATTTTCTTATTGTTTCTGCGAACGCTAAATATTAACTTGCTCTGAGACTGCGTTCACGTTAACTGATACATAATCGTAATTAAAAAATATGTTCAAGTAAAACAGAGTACATGTAAAGTGTACATATATTAACAATACGATAGTTTGTTAAGTAGACTTGAGTAACCTTCGTTCTTGTGGCAGTTTGACGCTGCGTTTTATGGGTTAAGGTTTTATACTTTTATACAATACCATGAATAGTTTTTATTTAAATTTTTTTTCAAGAGAAATAAACAAAAATTATGTAAGGAAGATATTGGGATTTAAGGGACGTGACTTTTGTACCGATAAATAGTTTGATTCATGTCTATTTCTATGAATGTACCCAAATATAAATTCTGTACCAGTCAAGGTAGAATGCAGAGGTCTTAAGGTAATTTTACTGCACAACGGTACCGATATCTTGAAATTTTAAAAATAGTTTGAATAAGTAAAGTTATGATAAATAGTTCTTTGTAGCGAGAAATTAAGATCTTGGAATTTTTGGGTGTAATATCTGATTGACGTCTGCACCAGCTCAGGCGTACGTAACAAACCGTTATGAACCAATTTGCATTTACATCGCGTGTACAATTGAACTAATCGGTCTCAGTAAAGGAAGACCTGTCTTTCCAAACTCAGGAAATAAGAAAAGTAACCGTAAGTTTGTGTACCTGTGACCAACAATGTACCAATACTTGTGGACGTCCCGACGTTGTTTTTGTACGGTGGTAATAAAAAGCAAAGTGTGTCAATGACCTTCTTGTAGACTTGAAATTGCTGAAACAATTATTTCATACTTGAACGAATTTTACGATCACAAGTTATTTATTGTCACTTATGTTTTTGAGAAAAGTATTTCAATAAAAATGTAAATCGAATTCAGTCTACTAGACGAAAGCTAAGCAATGAAAAATTCTATTTGTTTTGGTGGGTCTCACAACTCTCTTAGAATTCTTACTTACCTCCGTTCCATACATCGTTGTTATTTATTTATGATGCTTCCAGTTTATGTGTTTAACGTTTTTTTTATTATTTTATTACTTTTATTAAGTAGACCTTTAACTTTTCTCGTTAATATTGTTTTGCGTAACCTATCAACGCTTTTCTAAGCTATTTGTTTAGTTGTTCGGTTTCAATGAAATGTCAAGCGCCCTGAAGGTTTTCTGTAGCTCTCGTCTTTCTCCGTTCATGGCTTCGCGGCCTGTCAATGGACGTGTTACATCTTTGTCACACGAGGCATTTGTACTGTTCGGCGAACTTGGTTCGTTAAAGTTCCCACGAACTCTAAACATGTTCGTGTCACGTAGAAGTTTGGTTTTCCGCATTGCCTTTGGCTATGTAATAATTGACCTACACAATTTTGTCCAGTTAATAATGCATTATTAAACCTTACCTATTGATCGGGAGAAGTGTGAGATTTTTTGTTTATGAATATTCGGTTCTTTGGTAATCGCGTAGCTCTACCTGTACTAATAAGAGTTGAAAATTATTTAATTTCTGTAAATGTGGCCCTTTAACTTGCCTTGAGGTGGACGAATTAAAATTGTACATTCCCACGGGTGTTGTGTAAATTGACGGGTAAACAGCGACCGATGACGAGTTGTGGTGTTCCATCGGCATGCTAAATGTCGAATAGCAGTAAACAACCGAATAACGTGAAAATGCATTTAATTATGAACACTACATATTGTATCTGTTTATTGGATTGTGCATAATTAAATGTAGAATACAAAATTAGTAGACGATTTGCCTAAACAGTACTAATTGCCTGAAGAGTTCTAAAAGTACTTATTTCGTTTAATATGTAAATACGGTAGTTAACTGTCGTATACATAAAGTTCAAGTTATATATAAAAAGAGGAATACTCAAATTTTTTTTTGTTTACGGAGTAAATGAATGATTAAATCATGATGGATCAAAAATCAGTTCAATAAATTTCAATGGTCATTCTAAGTCAATCGGAAATATATTTATATATATTTTTAAAAAATAAGTTGTACTTCAGTAGTTGCAATCACTGAAACGGAGAAGTATTTACATGAACGGACAAAAATTTTAATTAGTCTAAATTGATTTAAACAAATTGACTTCTCTTCGTGACCCGTTCACATTTCACTGTGATCTCAAATAAAATTTTAATTTTCAGACTTTAATAATATTTATATATATATGTTTTATTTATATAAACACTTATATAATCGGGTCGACCGCAGTTAGAAGAACCTCGATACCGAGTGAAAGTCAGTAAAATTTAAAAACCGGTCATTTATGTCGTTTTAACTGTGCGTTTCATACCACTGAATTGTTCACTCGTGGACATTTAAATAAATTGAAATCAAAATCGAGTGAAAACGAAAGCTAAAATCACATCGTACGTTTCAGTAACATTTTCGTATTGAAGACAAATAAACATAGTATCAAAAGAAATGTAACGTCCTATAATTCACTTTTATTGCGTTTAATATTCAGTCGTTCAAAGTAGCTCAACTCCCTGGCATCTGTATAAATTCCTACTTTACAAGAAGCCCTAAACAATTTTATGAAATAAAGCTGTAGCACCCACGTGTCTTGAACATTCTCTACACCAACAGACGCTAAAGAAAAATATGTTGAAAATCCTGTACGCCATACCCAATCACCTGCCTTAACAATATGTGCCGGGTTCAACCTACCCAACTATAAAATGTGTATGTAATCAATTACAATCCCTTGCGATATGTATGACCTAACATATATGTATATCCACACGTGTTTTGGTATTGGTTTTATAAGGGTAAACGTGATTTTCCTCCACAGGTTACCTGAGTTAGACTGTCACGAAACCTGAAAAGCGTTTCAAGGTTCCTTGAAAATGTCACCAAAAAAAACTTGAATCGAACCCGATAAAAATGTTATTTTCGAGTTAAGGTTTAAAAAGACAGCAACAATTTGCTGCTGACAATAAGAAAAAAAAATTCAAAATTTATAAACAATGATATATTTTATTGATACTGAACTTCAACCTCAAATGACCTTGAAAAACTTTTCGTAAAACCCCGCGTGTTACAAAAATAGCATTTATATAATATATATATATATTATAAGTTTTCTTTACTTAGTCTATATTTGTTTATAATATTAATTAGCCTATGTATGTATTTATGTATGTATAAAACGTTATCTAAAAAAATTGTCCCAATGTAGAAATTACTCTCTAGGAATAATTTTTAATTTCTCATGCATTTCCACGTGTAAAAAATTATTTTTATTTTCTTAGCGGTAGACAAATCGATGTGTTTTCTGATATTTTACTTCCGAAACAAATTATGTGTTCATGTTAATTTTTTTGTACACATCTTTCTCATTGTTCGCGATGACCATTCGTTTACCAATGCAGTAATGTAATTTTAAATTACGTTTTGCCACTTAAAATTTTTTCTTCGTAGCGTCGGTACCAGTTTCGACGTTACGCTCAAATACTTATGAATAATGTCCAGCGCGTGTTACACAAGACAAATCTTTTCTTTGTTCGAGTATTTACCCCTGGGAGAGATGCTTGCTTATATAAACATTTTATTTGTCAATAAAACTAATCTTATATTAATTTACAAAAGCAAAAATTACGCGACTCGAAGAGATTTCCCTTGGAGAAATTTCAAAATATCTGCGTTTGTTAGAGGATTATTAAGGCGTCAGAATTTCTCTTCTGGTCTTTACACACGAATAGTTTTCTACTCTCCGTGAAATATTACACTAACAGTTGAATTCCTATTGATGGTTTTCAATTTAATTTTAAACCAGACTGCTGCTGCTGCTGGTGATGATGCACTCAACAGAAGCAAACTCCCTGGGCGTCTAACTGTTTGCCTGTATGCCTCCGAAGAAAACAATCTATCGAATATTTTATTGCACGACGCCAGTAATTTAAATTAATAATTCCAATTCATAAATTTCAATTAATTTCTATTTAATCGCAGTCAACTGTAGGTTCCGAAAAACCACGATTCCAAGCAAAAATCTCTCTCCCATACAAATTACGTCTAAATTAAGAATGTAGTAAAATTTTTTTTTTCGGCTTCGGCTGTATATATTTTTTATTCGTACATATTACTACAAATTACACAGGGCAAAAATAAAGCGAAAACTTTTAATGAAGAAAGAAAATGAGAAAGAAACAGAGTAAAAAACAAAAGCAGAAATACGTCTAAATTAAGGAATTTTTATGATTTCAATCAGATTTGGAATGAATTATTTATTGTGGCCCCAATTTAAATTGAGTTGGCACAGATCGAACAATTGATCGGATGCACCGACAAATCACTGATTAATTAATTCGATTTTGTTTAGTTCGAGCGCGGCATTGAGCGGGTTTTGAGAAGAAAAAGGACAAAGAGAAGAATAACCCAAAACAAAATGTAAAATTTTCAATGTTCTTGAGAAGTTACGAGGCCAGTCGTATACAGTAATTAAACAATTCACTTGCGCTAGAATGTGAATTGAACACAATCAATCAGGGAATGATTGACTGTCGGACCGGTTAGGGTCCAGGACAGGAGCCCTCCAGCGTGGGGGATTTGCGGAAAGTTCCAAATGTTCCAAACCCTGTCTGGTCCATTTATGACATCCTGAACTGCTTTGAGTTAATTTTCGGCCTTCAGGTGTGTTAATTCTTTTAGAAAGTTGATTTTAATTACAAGACAATATTGCACGGATTTCAATGTGTCAGTGATGCACGACGAGTCTAAAAGAAGACCTGGATTTCATTAAACAAACTACAATTAATAACAGAATAAATTGTAGTTCCTACAAGCAGTTTTCATTGGTCAGAGCAACTTCAGTTTGTGGGTGAGGAAAGTGGCGGATTTGTGAAACAGTGCGAATCATAATTTCCAAAGCGTAACTCAAACGATTCCGAAGATGTCAATGTGACCAAACAAATCACTACAGGCCCGAATCAAATTCAATTAAGCACTTTCGGCTTTACGTAGAAATTTCTTAACGGCTACAAATGAGACTTGTGTACCGCTAGTTTTTACTTTTAACTTTCGCGAAATATTCGCGGAAACCGGTTTTTTTCTCGCTCATTTCGCATTCCGCCACTTTAACTCGATACAACGTTTACTTTCCATCTGATTGTAGTTTTATTAATAACAACGTCGATCGAAAGTTGCCAATTCCAATTCGTTGAGGGAACGTATGCAAAACCGAAACTGACTTGCGGATTATTAGCTGAGCTGTGAATTTCTAATCGAAGAAGGAAAATACCCAATGCTGACGAATGAGAACGCGTCTGACATGGCGCCTTTGCCCTTTTCGATAGATAAATACCGAAAGATTTCGAATTAGAGAGGTTGATCGGATGGTTCTCTTAGTACTTCTGATTACGAGGTTTGGCCAGTACCCCGCCAAACATTACAATATTAAATAGTTAAACACATCTGTAACTGACACAAATATTGCACTTTAAAAATTGGAAAAAAGAAGACATAGAACAAAATAACTGAAGAGAAACACAGAAACAAATAGAAAGAGAACATTGTATTTTTGTTGGGGGGAGGGGTATAAGGCGACGCATTATCATTAAAGTTGAATATTCTTACTTACAAATTACTTACACCCTAGGCTCATTTTTTCATTACAAATTTTCCTCCTGTTTCCAAAAATTAATTAGTTAATTTTACTTATTTTAAATCCCCCAATGCCAGATAACTGTAGGCCTTTCGAAATGAGCATTTCACAAACCCAACTGTTACTGTTACAGTTATCAACATTACTATTATCATAAGAAATAAGACAAATTACAGTAATGAAAGAAAATTTCTTAATGTGCACAGCCTGAAACACCCAATCATTCAACTAACATTTAAACTTTTTTTTCATAATAAAAAAATAACAAGCCCATATTACTGTGTAACAGAATATTTCTCATACTTTAATTATCACAAATCAGGCCATTGATTATCATTGATCATCCCCTAATGCATATACATTTCATATATATATATATGTACATACATATATATATGCTTGTATATGTATTTTAATATATTAAAAAAATATATCATTATTATATTATTTTTTTGAGTGTTTTCTTTTTTTATGTCTAGAACCTGTGTGTGTTTATGTGTGTTCAATTTAATCTTTTCTGGCTTTTTTCTTATTTTTTGCCGAATCGTCGCTACCCTTGCCCGGAGACACTGAACTGTTACTGTTTACTGACTTTGCTTTGTTGCCACCAGACTGCGGAGATTGAGCTGGTTTCTTTGATTGTGCTCCCTTGCTGTCGGGAGATTTCTTAGAGGACTTATCAGGGGATGAGGCAGCTGCACCTTCCACCTTCCTTTTGTTCTTCTTGTCCTTCCTAGAGAGAGCAGTTTCCCAACCACTGTCATCAAAATCCTTGGGTCTGTCATCTGTTACTTTCTGAGCACCCTTTTTAGGTTTGGGAGTTTCCCTATTTTCTTTATCACTTGATTTATCTCCCTTTTTGTCTACCTTTTTATTGTCCTTTTTGGCACCCTTGGCAGGTGACTTCTTAGACTCAGACTTTTTGGATTTTGAGTCTGATTTGTTTGATTGCTTAAGTGTTTTGCTGTCATCAGCAACTGCAGTTGCATGCCCATTTTGAGCCTTCTGAAAAATTAACAATTTATTATATTAATTTTGTCATTCCCACACACTACACATTTCTTTAGTAGTAATCATTAATTTTTTTCAATGAACACTGCTGTATTTCTCTTCAATCAAATTATCAGTATCAATCAAGTCAAAGAATGCCATATGAAAAGGTTGCTTCTTTTGAAATTTAATTTAAACTTGTAGTTAGATGTTATGCAAAAATTGATAGAATTGCCAATTCATAAAAATTAAACAAATTTATGTCTATTTAGCAGATTTGCAGACTTATGACTTGTCATAAGGTACAATGGTGTGGTGTGACCTCAGAATTTCATTTTCAACAGAAAAAGTGAAGAAAAAAAATAAATTAAGAAGTTTTGCTCTTGAAAAGGCGACTAACCGGTTAAACAAACGTATAAATGGCACATTTCTTCGCCGTTGAAAATTTTCTTGGTGAAAAGGGCAAAGGTTAAAGCTAAAATGAGGCAGCCACGATGGCAAGAAACTCGCACCAGATGGCAAGTGATTAATTCAAACTTATCAATCAAAAATTTAATTTTTCACTGTTGGAAGGAGAAAATATCAATTATTCACGTACCTTATCCTTAGTTTTTTTTTTCCCCTTGGTCTTTTTGTCAGCGGACGAGAACCTCAGGTGCTTGAAATTGGGAAGCTCAACCGATTTATTGAATCCGAAAACAAACACTAAGGCGGCACATACGATAACGAAGCCGATGGGTAAGAGAAGAAGTAATTGCTGTCCAACTCCGCTAGAAACCTCCATCTTTCTACTTAATTTAAATCATAAAAATTTTAAAGCACACTCAAAGTTCAGTTGCCAGCATAATAAACAGATGATTTCTGATGACGAGGCTCTCCTTTTGTCGGACACATAGATACACGTTGCCAAGTTTATGTTTACCAGCTGAAGTGTCAAAGACGTGGAACCTCATCAGGCTCAACGCTGCCTCCGCCATTTCATTGCATATAAATGTGAATCTGTTCAAACTTAATTCAACTGATCTGTGTTGAAGTATAACATTTAAAAACATAACCGAAGCCTACTTCGGGACGCTGTTGTGGCACCACTTGTATCGTTTCCGAATCAACAACTTGACATTCGCATAAGATTTCAAATTAATTTGGAAAGTTATCGAGCAAGACGGTTTTTTAATGGGAAATGAGGCAACAAGACGTCAACGTCCGGCCAACAGTCAATTGGCCCCCCTAATCAATTTTTATTTTCAAAACATAATGTAGTGTTTTATAATGTAAACAAACGGTAAAAATGATACTTCGATTCACAATTTGAAATAGCATAATAATGCAAACTAGTGATAAAACAAAAGAGATGTTTATTTTACGGGCTTTGGAAAAAATTTTAGCAGATAAGGACATTAAAAAATCTCACCACTCCCAGCTTAAAAGGGCCTGTGAGGTAGCTCTAGGTGAGTTGTTGTTGCATTTTGTTAATTACGGTTCCAAACGCTGAAAGGATGCTAATTTGATATGAATGAGTTCTTCGATTACGTTTGAAACAAGTTTACGGCCACTTTTAATATACATAACCTAAACTTGTAACGTACCTTTATTTTCTTATTGGAAGATTATTGTCTTTCATTTATGTATTAATTAAATACTACTTATGTAAGAATGCTGCAGTTTATTCCCACATCTTTGTTGAAGTTTGTATATGATATGTTGACCTCACCAATAATATTTTCAAACATTATAATGATGTAACTGTCATGTGAAATTGATCAATTCATTCTATCGCATAACAGACAAATTGTGCACTTATTAGTGTTAAGTAAAATACTGGAATTAATTAAATGGAAGAAATGCTATTTTTATATTAATATTTTTGTGACATTTTGTGCTATGAGATAGAATACCTAAGCATTTCTATCATTTGTTCAATATAAAATCTCCAACATGTAACTGATTAAGTAACTTTTTGTTTGTTTTAGAGGAAATCAAAGCTGAACTTAAAAACTCTAGTGAAGTTAATGCAACATCATCAGCATTACCCTTGCCAAAAAAAGACACATCAACTGTCACAGCTGAGAAATATTTTTTACCTTTTGAATTAGCATGTCAGTCAAGAGCATCAAGAATTGTGGTAACAGCTTTAGACTGTTTACAAAAACTAATAGCTTATGGTCATTTAACTGGAAATGTGCCTGATTCAATCACAGAAAAAAAATTTCTGATAGACAGAATTGTAGAAACTATATGTTCATGTTTTTTGGGTCCAACAACAGATGAAGGGGTTCAACTTCAAATTATTAAAGCCCTTTTAACTGTTGTAACAAGTCAACATGTTCAAGTGCATGGTGGTACTCTGTTGACAGCAGTGAGAACTTGCTACAACATTTATTTGGCTAGTAAAAACCTGGTGAATCAAACCACAGCAAGAGCCACTCTGACTCAAATGCTAAATGTCATATTTATGCGTATGGAAAACCAAGCATTGGAGGAGCAGGCAAAGAATTCAAAAAACAATGGAGAAAAAGAGAGGAAACCTATTGCACAAATGAATGGATGGAGTGGTGATGCTTTAAAAGAAGGCACTCAAAAATTTGAGGAGAAAGTGACTGCTGAATGTGTGGCTCCAAGTTCTGTCGATGCTGAAGAAAATAAGAATGACACCAGTATAAATTCATTCGAAGACAATACAACATCAGAAGATTTTTTTGATGAATCAACTTTGGAAAAAGAAAATGATTTAGACATTGTTAAAGATGTTTTAAATAAAATTATCAAAGAAGTTGAGATGTCTAGTGAGAATGGCACTGAAATTAATTGTATTCCCTCCACTCAAAGTGTGGACATGGGCAGTTTAGAAAATGAGCAGAGTGCACATCCTAAATTCACTCATGTTTTACAAAATGATGCTTTTTTGGTTTTCCGTTCATTTTGTAAGCTCTCCATGATGGCTTTGCCTGAAGGAATTCCAGACCCCAAGTGAGCAGTTCATGCATTTTGTATTTGTATGCATTAAATACTGTGAGATATAAAAAAATATTTATGTTTATATTTTGATTTTTAGGTCACATGAACTTCGATCGAAGATTCTTTCTCTTCACCTCCTATTGTCCATCTTACAAGTTGCCGGACCTGTTTTTAGGTCAAGTGAGAAATTCATCACCATTATTAAACAGTATTTGTGTGTTGCACTAAGCAACAGTGGCGTTTCAAACGTACCAGAAATTTTCGAACTCTCCCTCTCCATATTTTTGGCCCTCTTGTCAAATTTCAAGTTTCATTTGAAAATGCAAATTGAAGTCTTCTTCAAAGAAATATTCTTGAACATTTTGGAAACGAGCAGTTCCTCCTTCGAACACAAATGGATGGTTATACAGGCGCTGACACGAATCTGTGGCGATGCCCAAAGTGTTGTGGATATTTACGTCAATTACGATTGTGATCTGACCGCGGCCAACTTATTCGAGCGCTTGGTCAACGACCTGTCGAAAATTGCACAGGGAAGACAGGCACTGGAATTGGGTGCAACACCAAATCAGGAGAAATCAATGAGAATCCGTGGGCTTGAGTGTTTGGTGTCCATATTAAAGTGCATGGTAGAGTGGAGTCGGGATTTATATATAAATCCAAACAGTCAAAGTGTTCTAGGTAAGAGACATAAATAGGCAATTCTTGTAGCCCACATGCAAATACTTAATAACTTATTGTTTTTTTACTTTTAGGTGCTGCCGACAGGCATGCAACAAATCAAGAAGTGGAGTCTATTCACCCGACCGGTTTGAAAAGTGAAAGTTTAAAATCCTACGGTAGTTCTAATTCGTTAAATTCTGCTGAATCGTCTGCAAATAAGGAAATTCCCGACACTCCTCAGCAGTTGGAAGTTTTAAAACATCAAAAAGAAATCTGGGAAACGGGTGTCAATATATTCAATAGGAAACCTAAAAAAGGAGTGAAATACCTGCAGGATCAAAAATTACTTTCTGAAAACCTCGTCGAAATTGCCGATTGGCTTATCAACGATGACCGACTGGACAAGACGGCCATTGGAGATTTCCTTGGTGACAACGATGATTTCAGCAAGGCTGTGATGTATTCTTACGTTGATTTGTTAGATTTCAAGGAGAAGGACTTAGTGTTGGCCCTAAGGCAGTTCCTAGAGGGATTCAGGTTACCCGGCGAAGCTCAGAAAATTGATAGACTTATGGAAAAATTTGCTAGTCGATATTGTGAATGCAATCCGAAGTGAGTATTCTTTTTATAGCTTGGCTCGTTTTGAAGCGTGGAAATTTCCTTTGAAGTTAACTGACTTTTTCCCTTTTCTGAATTTCAGCAATGGTTTATTCTCAAGTGCCGATACCGCGTACGTGTTAGCATATTCAATTATAATGCTGACAACCGATCTGCATTCCCCTCAGGTCAAGAGTAAAATGACAAAGGAACAGTACATTAGACTAAACAGGGGTATAAGTGACAGTAAAGATTTACCGGAGGAGTATTTATCTCAAATTTACGACGAGATAGCTGGCCATGAGATCAAAATGAAAGGGAACATCACGAAGCCGGGAAAACAGGTTATATCCAGCGAGAAGAAGAGGAGAGTCATTTGGAACATGGAGATGGAAATGATATCAACAACAGCAAAAAATCTGATGGAGTCGGTTAGTCACGTGCAGGCTCCATTCACCACGGCGAAACATTTAGAACATGTCAGACCCATGTTCAAGATGGCGTGGACACCATTCTTAGCAGCTTTTAGTGTTGGATTACAAGACTGCGACGATCCCGAAATAGCATTGCTTTGTTTGGACGGGATAAGGTGTGCCATTAGAATAGCATGCATATTTCATATGGAGGTACGTTCAGAATTTCTCTTCTCCTTCAGACAAATTTGATTGTTATTGCTGTTATTGTCTCATAAACTTTTTCTCATGCTTTCAGTTGGAAAGAAATGCTTACGTTCAAGCATTGGCGAGGTTCACTCTTCTCACGGCTAATTCACCTATAACCGAAATGAAGTCTAAAAATATAGACACCATCAAAACCCTAATCACAGTGGCTCACACCGATGGAAACTACCTGGGTAATTCCTGGCTAGATATAATTAAATGCATTAGTCAACTGGAATTGGCCCAATTAATAGGTACAGGAGTTCGGCCGCAATTTCTCGCTGGATCAAACAAAAAAGACAATCATCATACATTCCATTCATCTCTAGAAAATCAAACCGAACTAAAGTTCAGCTTGAATTCCTTAGACCGTGAGTGAAGCCCCTTATCTTTTTTAGGTCTTTTGTGGGAGAATAAATAAAAATAAAATTTGTTTGGATTGCAGCAAGCGTGAAAGAAAGTATCGGGGAAACGAGTTCTCAAAGTGTGGTTGTAGCCGTTGACAGAATCTTCACGGGTTCGACCAGGCTCGACGGAGATGCCATAGTCGATTTTGTCGTGGCACTGTGTCAAATGTCAGTCGACGAACTCGACAATGCAACTCATCCGAGGATGTTCAGTTTGCAGAAAATTGTTGAAATTTCTTATTATAACATGGGTAGAATTAGGCTTCAGTGGTCGAGGATATGGCAGGTTCGTCACAGTCGCCATTTTATTTTTTTTCGGCTCGTTATAGCTTTTCGATAATAAGTAATTGGTTTCATTAATAGGTTCTGGGAGAGCATTTCAATAAGGTCGGGTGCAACGCGAACGAAGACATTGCTTTCTTCGCCGTAGATTCCTTAAGGCAGCTGTCCATGAAGTTCATCGAAAAGGGAGAATTTGCAAATTTCCGATTCCAAAAAGAGTTCCTAAGGCCATTCGAAATTATTATGAAGAAGAACAGAAGTTCTGCTATTAGGGACATGGTTGTGAGATGCATAGCTCAAATGGTGAACAGTCAAGCTCAAAATATTAGGTCTGGATGGAAGAATATTTTCAGCGTATTTCACTTAGCTGCTTCTGAACAGGACGACGGCATTGTACAACTCGCCTTTTTGACTACTGGAAAAATCATAAGTATGTTTATACATACAAAGTTTACATTAAATTGCTTTATGTTGATCTGTGCAGAGAATCTGATTTATTGTGTTACCAATTTCAGATGAATTGTATCACCAGCACTTTGCAATTATGATAGATTCCTTCCAAGACGCTGTGAAATGTTTATCAGAATTTGCGTGTAATTCCAATTTCCCAGATATTTCAATGGAATCCATAAGACTAATTCGCATTTGTGCTGTTTTCGTTGATGAGAAACCTCATCTCTTCATGGAGCATGTCATGGAGGAGGGTCATCAGGTGAATATGGTTAAATCCAAACCGTGATTTCGCAATGAACGTTTACTGACGATTGATTTTAAATATATGTAGGTGGCCCCGGAAGATCGTGCCTGGGTGAGAGGCTGGTTCCCGCTTCTCTTCGAGTTATCTTGCATCGTCAATCGTTGCAAATTAGACGTTCGTACGAGAGCCTTAACGGTCCTTTTTGAAATAGTTAAAACTCATGGGGACGCGTTTAAACAACATTGGTGGAAGGATCTCTTCCAAGTTTTGTTCAGAATTTTTGATAATATGAAGTTGCCGGAATTGTTTACTGAGGTAAATTTCTCATTAGTACCACACGACAGAGCTTCTAAGAAACTCATGATTTTAAGTAAATTTGTTTTACAATTACAGAAAGCGGAATGGATGACGACGACATGTAATCATGCACTGTATGCAATCGTCGATGTTTTCAGTCAGTATTTTGATATGTTGGGGCCAATGCTGTTGGAGGACTTGTACCTTCAGCTCCTTTGGTGCGTGCAGCAAGATAACGAACAGCTCGCTCGCTCTGGTACCAATTGCTTGGAGAACCTTGTTATATCCAATGGGTCGAAGTTCTCTTCCGAAACGTGGAATAAAACGTGTCGTTGTGTCGTAGACATATTTAATTCCACCGTACCAGCAGCTATGCTTACCTGGCGCCCGCACAAACACGAAAGTGATCTCGATATAATAAATTCAGTTAGTATAAAATCCTAAATTCTGACGTAACTGTTTATATAATGTGTGTATTAGATACAATTTGTATGTTCCATTTTTATAGAAAGACACTCCGAGGGACGCAGATAAAGAGATCCTTCCCCACCCGAAACCTATTCTGAAGGGCGTAAACAAGTCTCAGGTGCAGGAAGGAAGTGATGAGAAAAAAGAACAAGACAAGGAACAGAAGCTCTTTTCTGTCTTACAAATAAAATGTATTGTCCAGTTAGAACTCATCCAAACAATTGATAACATAATATTTTATCCGGCTACATCAAGGAAGGAAGATCAGGAAAATTTAGCACTTGCACAGGTAAGTGATTCCTTTAAAGTAAAAATTCGGTCCTCCCGCCAGCGGTACAGGTATTTAAGTGTTCGTTAATTTTTATTTTTTTCAGGCTGATTTATTGCATGCCGATAAGGGAGTAGTCAACGAACAGCAGAGAGAAGAGCAAGGAATGTATCGAAATCTCAATAGCCAACATCTATTTCTTCTTGTCGATTGTCTCCTGCAATCCCATCGATTTGCCAAAGAATTCAACAGCAACCACGATCAGAGAAACATTCTTTGGAAAGCGGGTTTCAAGGGAAACGTCAAGCCGAATCTTCTCAAGCAAGAAACACAAAGCCTCGCCTGCGTTTTACGGATCCTTTTCAAGATGTACTGCGACGAAACCCGTCAGGAAGACTGGACGAAAATTCAAAACAAATTGATCACCGTGTGCCGCGAAGCTTTAGAATACTTTTTGTGCCTGCAGTCGGAAACCCACAGAGATGCCTGGACTTGTATACTTTTGTTGATTCTCACCAGAATCTTTAAAATGAGCGACGAGAGGGTGAGTACACTGTGATATCAGTGTTCCTGATATCTCACCTGGGGAACTTGCAGGTTTAACAATGTATCTATTTTTTTACAGTTTGCCGCCCACGCATCCAGTTACTACCCTCTCCTCTGCGAACTCATGTGCTTCGACTTGAAACCAGAGCTTCGTTCCGTCCTAAGGAGGTTCTTCCTAAGAATCGGTCCGGTTTTTGGGATAACCGTCAAATCTCAGAGTAACTGACAAAAGTTGTATTCCTAGGTCTTTTATTCTCATTTACCCATTCGCAAACAGGATTTCCCATCAATTTTATTCTCCGTATTAAAGTACTACTTGGGAAGCTTCGGTGGTACCGGTGGGTACCTCTCCGTGGGTACCTAACGGCACTCATCCGAGGTATGTGTGCTCGTGTGAGTTTACGGAATCCGATGGAGTTGTATAAGTTCGCTTTGAAACCACGCAGATGAAGGGAATGCACATTTAATACAAATTATTTATAAAAGTTACGGATTGTTACGTATATCTATAAAGGTATACATAAATCAAATTAAATTTGTTATTTATATTTTATGTTTGTACTTTTTATTTGAGATAAGCATTGTTTCGGAGTGAGAGTGCATTGTTTCGGTTCACATAAAATGAGAGTATTATTTATAGCTTGTGTAGTCTTTCTTTTTTATACTTTGCAATTTATTAATCAATCACGAATTATTGTTATCACGTAGTAACAAAAATAATAGTTATGTGCTTTATTTGATTGCGTTTACAATCTCTCATTTACAGTAAGAACCTGACTATTATTTGTTTTTGGAGGTTTACAAAAACCCCATCCAGACACGTGGATTTGGTTCACATCGAAGGCGGAAGACAAAGACGAAAAATTGAACTGTTTCCAGTACTTACTGTTATTATCACTGATTGTTACAAATGAAATATAAATCTCATCCTAACATTAGCGCACAGAAAGTGTAAATTTAGTGAGAGTGCAATTTTAGTTGTGCGGCATCGCATTGCCCCAGGGTGTAAAATTAAAACAGTAAATATAATTAATATTTTCTATAGACATTACTGTGAGATGTCTTTTCCATTTAATTCTACCATCATTCCGCATTAACCGGTAGTTTAATGATGAATTTTACCGTTTCTCGTTTCAAAACTAAAATGTGATGATTCTGTACATCCGTTCTGGTTTTCTGGTCATGCTGTTTCAGTATTGTCTCGTGTCCTACTATTTTCTGTTTTGCTTGGTCGAACGCGTACAAAGTCAAACAAGGAAAATAAAATTTCGCTGTCGAACTTCAAATTTGTTTGTCCGTAGTTTGACGTATAACAACCAACATCCACTTCAGATGGATGTCCCACTTTAATTCATTTTACTTTTCAATTTCTTTGTTTTTTGTACTCGCTCCTTTTTCTTTTCTGTCCCACATAAGCTGTTTTACTGCCCTCAATTGAGTGTGTGCTTTACGACCCAACAATTCGCATCACAATGTTTACTCTTACATTCGCATTTTTCTGCGCATTATTTTTACGTCAGTAAATTGACGTTTTATTTTATTTTGTGACTGACCAAACATCATTAATTTTTAATGTCGCATTCGAAATTTCTGTCATTTACAATATTTCCGTGGTATGGAATCGATTGAACGACGCAGAAAGATATCGTACCGATCCGTTGATTGCAGGAATTAACATTTTATTTTACCACTTGACAAACGTTGGTTGTAACCAGTTGAGGGAGTTTAACGATAATGAGTTTAACTTTTCGCAAAAAATCTTGTACGGAGGTGTACAGTTTAGACATCCAAAATAGCAGGAAGAAATCAGGTTAAATGCACAGCCTGTTGATTAAGAACAGAAGAAACTACTTCAGATACAATTATAAATACCTATAGAAATACTTATAAGTTCACAATTTGACATTTGAAGAAATTTAAATTTAAAACCTTGAGCGCTTAACGTAAAGCGTAACCTTTTTCGGGTCATCCTGATAACACTAAACATTGGAGGGAGAGCGTACAATACAATAAGCAGCCTTGTGCGTGGTTTTTATCAAAAGTTGCGGATGATACACAGTAAAATGGTCAAATAATTTTTCTGTGCTGAACGACCTGACCTGGTTATCAAAACCTAAAGTAATTCTATTTAATTTAGTACTTCACCCCAAGCGGTACTTCGAACTGGGACGGTGTGTCATTTTCAAATTGGAAAAGTACAACACAATCGGACAACCGTCCTTAACAGAATTTTTTCACTTACTCCGACAAACGACCTCAGATATGCAATCAAAGGCGCGAATCTACCACCTCTTGTTTTTCGTATTTCGCGGTGGATAATTTGCAGTTGTTTGCCATCCGAACCAGGTACGTGACAATTCGGTCTCTTGCGCACGGTAACAAACACCTGTACAACGTCATGTTGCTTTTCCATGACCCGGGTAGAAGTAGTCATCGAAACCAAGGCTGATGTAACACGGTTTTCCGTTCTCTTGATTTCAACCACATGGATTTTTCCGGGCTCTTTGCCTTATCTCCGATGCATTCAGTAGAGGTGCCGCAGTATCTAAGACGAATTTTCCACCTTTCAACAATCGTAATGATCTGCTACAATCAGTGGCACCGGTGTCGTTCCAATAACCCTCACCGTATGGACGGCGACAAGTACCCGATAATGGCGTGAAGAACTGTATTATCACTTTGCGATTTTTAACCTATTAAAATGTCGGATGTCATTGAGAAATAGTTCTACCGAGTTATCTGCATGAATCTTTTCACAAGCCTCAACTAAATCAGATACTCGTTCCACTTTTACTTTTATTAAGATCCACCTATTTAATTACACATTTTGGAACGGCGTTAATTAAATAAATTATTGGTTCGTTAATGAATAGAGCAGGAAAGAAACGCGGTGATCTTCCGGTTCCGATGGTAAAGGAAAAACTCGACGAGAAAAGTTCTAGGCGAATTGTGTTGAATTTTCCGTCATTTTACGTAACGCGAGTCTCAGTTATGGTTCATGTCATGCCAATTTGCGTCCAGTTGCTCTGCCTTCGTTCTTCTTCCAGGTAGCCCAAACACACGAAAGGTTACTGTACCGCGAATCATAGTTTGTCTGGTGGGAAATCGAACCCCTGACGAGAACCATTTTCTTCTTCACATGCACAAGAGTGTATTAGTGAAATGTTGCATTATAATGTCACGAAAATTTATTAAATATATTAATGGTGTTCGAAATGTTTTTGTGTATAACTTCAAATTTTGTTAATGGGTAACGGCGTGTTTTTTATTAATTAACCTTTTGCAAACCTTAGCAAAATTGGAAAAAATAAGAATTATGCCGGGAGTGGCATACGAGTGAACGAGTGAATGGAAATATATTATATATATATAAGTAATTTCCATTTCCATTAACTGCCTATTTTATAACGAATTTTCACAATGGTCAAGTGTTAAAATACCGAATTTCACCGGCACTTTATTACAAATGCACACCACAATTTTTAAATGTGTCTACTAACAATATATTGATAAACCACAAAAATTTAAAAAGCTTGAATTTGCGTAACCCATACATTCCTTGAGAACATCTTTTTATACATTTAAGGGTAACTTAATTGGCTTGGACTGAGTTGATGGAACTTCGACTGAGTGAATCTGTCACGGCTGTCAGCGTCAGCAATTGTCCTCGACTGTGGGAGTCAGGCTCATGTAACCACATTGAACGCACGTGAACGTATAAAAATTACTCCTGTTTTATTATTCCTTGGTTGCACTAAAAATATTTTTATAACAATTTGATCATTCAGCTTCGGTCGTAGTATTTCTTCTTTCAAACGAAGGCCAACTCTAGGCAGGCTGTTCTCCTTCTTATTAACGGTACGCTGTGTTAAATGTTAGTTTTATATTTGTATTTCTTTGTAGGACATTCCTGATATCTTTAGATTGACGCGAACACTTTACTTCACCTTAACTACTGATCACCCACTAAATCACCGACCGAATGTATGACGAATGTATCACTGAATGATTCATATACTATACTCGTACATTGCTGTCCATATCAGTGGCGCGAACGCAATTTTCACCGGCTGGGAAGTCCGGTACCCAAAAATCAACGTGTATGGACGCCTCGCCAAAAGGTCGATTGAACCACCTTGATGGGCGCCAGACACCATAACCTTTTTCTTTGTTCCCAAAAGAAAGTACAAAAGATTACCGGGTCTTGAAAGATATTTCTTCTTTTATGACGGGTATTTTCTTTAGCGGCAACAGTACTTATTGTTAAATGTTTTTCGGTTTCGGCTGGGTGTTTAATGTATGACGAGCGAGATGGCGACGATCGATGCAGAATTAATTAATTAATTAATTGAGTGACTGAATCGCAACACTAACAACAGAACAAACTTCGCATATGCATATTTGCGAAGGTATTAGAAGGTTATCTTCGATCAGAGACGTATACTAAAAACTATAAAATCATTAGAATGTCCTCCTTGGCCATTTATTTCACTGACGGTGTACTCCGCTTACAGCAAATTGTGGTGTCGTGGGTTTGAGTGATGTTCAAATTGACAGCAAAACTAGCAAATCTATCTTTGGAAAGGAGTGATGATAGTAAGTCACATTCTGTTAGTAAGTATCCACCACGCCTTTGAGAATGTTGAACCCAAGACGGATACACAACCATAAAAGTGATGGTTAAATGAAAGGCCAAAGTGTGACGTGAAGTCTCAAAACCATGTGACACCACCCGAAATAAACGGAAACTATTATGCTAGACTGAAAATCCATAATGGAGCGTTGGAAATTCAAAAAACCTTTCAAAAAGTAAAACTTGAACAAAATTAGTAAGTCCCAGACAGAGTTGTAGTGCCTCCTAGAAAACGCAATAGAATATTTTACATTTACAATTTAAATTCCATTGTGCCGGTGAACAACTGATAATTCAGTTGCGTCGACCCTTGATCGTTGAATAGATCGACAGTGTTCAAAGATCAGTGAAACATCGGTGTCGGGGGATCGCCGTTGTTAGCTCGGTGCCACTAGATCGTTGTCTCTGCAGTTCAAGCCTC
The DNA here is from genome assembly GCA_037055365.1 of Polyplax serrata. NCBI lineage: Eukaryota > Metazoa > Arthropoda > Insecta > Psocodea > Polyplacidae > Polyplax > Polyplax serrata. The sequence continues at coordinate 17,279,110 of JAWJWE010000001.1, forward strand.
TCCGTCAGCCTTTCTTATCGCTCCTTAATAAATACCCCGACAGGGCAGGGGCAGTCAATTTCAACTCGCGATTGTTGTATTTCTGTCGTCTGCTGTCGACTATGAATGTTTGAATTATTTACATAGTCGGAACCCGCGCGAAGTAAACAATATGAAGTCTTTTTTATTATTTTTTACCTTTTTAGTGTATTCATCTGCGGAGTGTCCAACGGTGGAAAAGGACTATCTGCCCTGCAACCAGCGACCCATCGTAGGTGAGCCTCACTCAATTACTAACTATTGACAGTTCGTATAAAGTGCTCGAATCCGGTTTATTTATGTATCTGCTATTACTATTTATGACTGAACACACATAAACGACAAATAGGTTCTTTGTTATTCCGAAATGGGAAGACACGAATGAGCAGTTTCTTACTTCGTGATGATCCATTTCTTCTTTACTGATATTTATCTATGTATCTGATAGTTTTATTTTATGTTTTGGACTCTTCGTTATAGGTGGAGGTGATCGAGTCTTATTACATTTAATCATAGGTAGCATTTTATAATTATGACATATTGACTTGAGTAAAATGCACACAGATCTTTTCAATTTGTTGTTGTTTGCATGTTGATAATCTGTCATCAACTGCCTTACTTCGGATGACCTACTGTATATGTGTAGACGATACAACAAAAGTGTTGGTTTTAACAGGAACGTGGAATCAATAGAGACGTAAATATTAATTTAATGTTTTAATAAATGTACATAAAGGTAAAACAAGCAGCGAATTAGGTCAGACTGCAGAAAATTGGTTTCTGTCGAAACTTTTAATTTCTCACTTGGAAATTAAAACTTGTCTAATTTTCGTTAAAACTTTGAAAAAGCTCAGTTATGTAAACAACTTTTTAAAATTTGCGGAAATTAATTTTGTTCAGGTTTGACATGAATTAATTGGGTTGATTCAATAACGTGTGTATGTTGTGAATAAATTTTTTTTCTCCGTTTTTCGATTAGGTATACTGTCGCAGGAAGTCACAGGACTGCTCAAAGATTACTATGGAGATCATTATGCTTACATTTCGGCAGCTTACGTTAAACACGTTGAAAGTGCCGGTGGTAGGGTTGTTCCCATTTGGTGAGTATCTACCCGTAAAAACAATCAGGAGAACCGTTAAACTTTTTTGTTTTATGTAAAAGTTGCGTTAATAATTAATTAGAAAGCTCGAAGGTTTGATATGGTGAAAAGCTCTAAAAGTAAAGAAATGTTGATTTGAGTACATTTCACTTCAAGCAATCGATTTATTTTCTTAACGCAAGGTACCTGCAACTTGCAAAAAGGCCTCGGCTGTACACGACATACATAAACCTGACCTCCATCTAATAAGAAGTTATCAAACTAGAGCACAAATATCCCGATACGACATTATGTACATACGCAAAATCAAAGTTGTGCCTGAAGGATACGTAAAGGACATAAATAACATAATAAATTGAAATAATAATACATATCAGTGTAGTTTTGTATAGTTAAGCAGCAGGTTCTTTATGTAAATTTTTTGAGTCTTATGTTTGAATTGGCGGGTTTCCATTAATCATATTAATAGAGCAATAAGTCTCGATTGAAAAATTAAAATCTTATTATGTCAGTCGTAGCAGAGTCAGAAATGTAAATTAACAACACTCGAAGTTTATTAAGTAAGGTAAAGGTGAGTTTAAGCAATGCTACCCACTAGTCCATTGCCTTCGGAGGTATAAACGAAACTATCAGGTTCAGGGTAATAAAAACCTCAATGTACCTGAATGGTATAAATAAAATAATTTAATCACTTGTTGTTTGGGTTTCCCAAATGACAGGAAACTACTCGCTCGGTAGCAAGTATTGTTGTAGTTGGGCAACAGGCAATATATTACATACGTACGCATTAAATACAACTTTGTATGAATCGGAGTGTGGACTGGTAGGGTAGATCATTTGCTCACGGCAAGACTAGCCTAAAAAACACAGCACGTGACTGTTCGTCAACAAGAACTGTCGAAGTTTCGAACTGTCCGACCGCTGCGTCTAAAAAAATTACTATTAATGTGATTTCTATCGATTATAAACAATTCTGAAAACTATTTACAATAAATAATTACGTAGAATTATGCGAGACGAAAGCCGACTGAATTTTTCACCGAAATCTGTTTTGAAATTAAAATTTGTGACGTATTCATGATTGGTTTTGTGAAGTTTGTAAGTTGTAACAGGGTCTTATGTTCTGGGAAAATTTTCTTTTTGATTTGAAAATCGAAAAAAGGGAAACATGTTCATGTGAAAAGCACCAAATAAGGTTTTTTGATAAAAACCACCCCCGCACGCGATCGACCTATTTTCCTGTCCTGGTTTTCGTAATTTTTTTATTCATATAAATCCGTTCAATATTTTTCGGTTACTGTTTCATCATGTAAAACACGTTAGTGGTTACGTGCTGTTCTCAAGATAATGGGAATGATACGAGTTACTTCCCGATGAGGTGTAACGGAGGTGGAAGGAGAGGCTGAGTAGGAGAGAATTCAGTGACAGTCTGTTTCACAAAACACAAAAAATGAATCTTAATAAGCTATGTAGACGTTTGAAAATTATAATTGTTACTAGTACCGATGAGACAATAGAACAGTACTAACAGAACTGTGAGATTTGTTTATTTTGTGGAACTCATTCCATATTTGGAGTAGTGCTGCTTTAGGTGAAAAAAAATCTACAAAGTTGCTTAAGGTCCGTTGAGTAAAGTGAGGTGTGATCGGAGAGAAAAATTCTATTATTTTGAAATGCTTCAGGTAATTGGAAAACTGCTCGTGCTGGTGATAACAGATAACAAACCAAAAGAGGAGGTGTTAGGTAAATATGGGCAAGATGCTCATTCATTGAGTGCGATGACTTTGGTTTTATTTGATGGTACTCCTCTGGTACTCGACAGGACACCTTTGTAGCGGATCCCAAGTTCAGCTAGGAAGTAATTATTAAACTTATCAGTCAAATTCGTACTATTAATTTTTTAAGTGCGCCCGAGCTATATAAGTTCTGTGAAATGGAACGATTCGGTAAAAAAAACAAATTCAACATCGTTACAGTCAAGAAGTTGAACTGTTTTAGTTCTGCTCAAACGACCTTAATTTTTTTTTGCATACCGTGCACTTCCACCTTACCAATAACAAGATTTATTCCGTATATAAAAGCATTCCATTTTTACGACCTGACTTTTTCAATTGGTGGGTTTCCATTTTAGAAACAAATTTTTCTTTGCCATCAACAAGCACATAAATAAAATGTGCGGCAGAAATCCGGAACAATACATTATTTGTCAAATTTGAAATGTGTCTACAAGGTTGAATAATTAATTTGTTTATGAGTTTTCCAAGGTGTTTTCCTAATCACCAGAAATTTTTCGAACTCCTAAAAAAATTGTACAGCATAATGGTAATTCTTCGAATTCGGGTCGAGTACCAGGAAATCATCGCTGCAGAAGTTGAATAAATTTTCCAGGTTTCTGTTATTGGGCTTTGCTTTCCTCACCTCACATTTTCCTTGTTTGACTGACACGTGTTATTATGTACTGTTTGTTGGCCCTCCTAGATTTTATATTATTTATAATTTGGTTTATAATTAAATAGTTTCTTCGTACAAAATAATTTATGCAATTTATAAATAATGATTTATACCTGGATTACACTTATTACTTGAAAAGCAAGACGGTACATGGCCGAAGATTCATTTCTTTGTGTATACGAATCGAGAGTCACCTTTCACGGATGTTATTTATAAACAATGAGTTACTTAAATTACCATAAAATTAATTGTTTTAACTTAAATCACGGGCTACCTTTGAATACTGTTGGGATTATTGATTACTCGTAAACGTATTCAAATATTTAAATTTATGGTAAAAAGCAGTTCATTATCGACGCATATTAATATAAATTTGCTTATTGCGACTTATTTCCCCAAGTCTTGTTACATGTTTTTAAGACGAACTGTCCCTTAAGTTACGCTGTCGCAGTCTGCACCTTAAAAACGAACATTTCCTTGAATAATATAAAACTAATATGATTTGTGTATAGTCCTTACACAACTTTCCGAACCGTGTAACAAATGCCGTTCCATTACAACTCTTATTAAATAATGTATTTCCGTAGAATAGGACTGTTTAATAATGAGAGATGCATAAACGTAATTATGCAATTCAAGAGCTAAGAATGAAGACAATTTCAAATAAATGTTTATTCACTTTCATTAATTTTTCCTCTCGGTCTACTTCTTAAAGAAGGAATGTGGACGCGCGACCAGACAACTCGACCACATCCGCTTTGTTTCGTCTGTTGAGTAATAGTTTTAAATGAGAAATTGTAACGTGGAAATGTCGGACCGTTTAAGATTTATTTCAAAATCTGAATTATCCGAAACTTCGTCTTTCGAAAAAGTCAAATCTATTCACTCTTTCGAAAACAGACATTTCGGTTGTGTAATTCGTGTTGTCGTTTTCACGTTTCAGGATCGGAAAGGACAGGAACTACTATCGAAGCATTCTCTCTCTTATAAACGGGTAAGATGTTTCCTAAGAGTCCCAAGAGGACGTCCATTCCGACGTTTAAAAAGACACACGAAACCAACACGAGTTTTCCCATTTTGCCTTTCAGAGTTCTCCTGCCCGGTGGGGCCTCTTACTTTAACGTGACGGACGGCTACGCCGAGGCTGGCATGTACATCATGGAAATAGCAAACGAGTTCAACATGAACGGAGACTTTTTTCCCGTCTGGGGAACTTGTCTGGGCTTCGAACTCATTGGTTATGTAGCTAATAATAACCACGAAATAAGGGAAGATTGTTCGTCGCACAACGAAGCCATACCCCTCAGGTTCAAACCAGGTAAGACTCACCGCGCATTATGATACGTCAACCTGTGAAGGACTTTACTAACAAAAGGTAATCGTATACCTGCTCAGGTAGTTCCTAGATTAAATTCTGTGAAAACCTTTTGTCATAATAGTATTTATCAAAACGATAACGACAGTCTAGTGAGCTGTTAAAGTGGTAACGAAATTTCAGAGAAAAATCAGACATGACTGATGGTAACGAAATTGACCGACTAGACCAACTAGTCATTCTCGGAATAGAAAAAGACAAAGACAACAAACCGCAAGGTTAACGGCAACCCTGGTCGGCGTCCACTCAACATTTAATTCTCTTGATCACTTTATTACTTCATGAAAGCTTTCACCCGTAGTTAAACATGCAGGCATATTAGGTGATTAAAATAACTCTACTTAGTGGAACTTGTGATGTCATGTAGGAAATTATTTCGTACGCTTTTGTACGGCTGTAGAAAGTTTCCACGAAACTATATACGGATTTGATGTATTGATCAGAACTGAATTAATTTTATTAGTTTAAAAGCTGGATGTTTTAATGGTCATAAAATTAATTTTTCGCACTCTGATTATATTGACGTTTTGCCAAACGACCGCTATAATTTCTACCGTAGGTCTACTTTTACTACACGGCTACACTCCCTCGTTCATGTAATTATTTCTTTCATTTTGATACGTAACTTACCGAAAATTCATGTTGTCACTTTTACCACCGCTTAAACGGTTTTATTTCTATTATATTTTGACAGATTTTGCATGCAGCAAACTGTTTAGAAATATGCCGGAGTCTCTGATTCAAGTGCTGGCCCGCGAAAACTCAACGATGAACTTCCACCAGTATTGCATAACAGAAAGGGTAATTATACAAAAGACTCGTCTTACACGATCGCATAGATAGTCTGAATCGAAGTAATCACTTTGTTTGCTGTAAAAATTTCAAATTCAACGTTATCAGGTAACGAAGCAAGCAGAAGTAGTGGGTGTGAGGTCTATCTCTTGATTGGAAACTAGGTCATCATCTATTCAAGTCCGAAAAGTGAATTTCAAAGTTGCGACGTGAATAGTTAACAGATTTCAAAGGGGATTTTCGGTCAGATCACCAACGGGCAAAGGTAGACTCTCACAAAAGTAGACTGATCTCACGCGTACATCGTGAGCCACGATGAATGTTCTTTCCGCTTTAATTTAACTAAGGGGTACCCGAGGGAAGTAAAACTATGAATGTTCTCCGGTTCGGCTGGATGTTAAGGTCACATTAAAAAGTTGTTGTAGTTTTGGGTGCAGACCGCGATGGGAGTTCTAGGTGTGTAAAATAGGTCAATTGGAAAATCGTGACCAAATGCACCAATTCGAGTTGACACATCTGACGTTTATCCCGGTTTATTAGGGCATGGAGAAGAACGGCTTACTCCGTTCGTGGACCATCATGTCAACGAACACTGACGAAAATGGTCTTGAATATGTTTCGACAATGGAACACAAAACAATGCCCTACTGGGGAGTTCAATTTCACCCTGAAAAACCGGCCTACGAATGGAATCCTAAACACAACACACCCCACACTTTCAACACGATCAGAGCCAATCAGTATTTTGCAGATTTCTTTGTAGAACAAAGTAAGTTATATATATATATTTGTACGTTTAAATTCATTTAAGGGTATTGCATTTAACACTTCTTTCTTTCTATTAATACAGCTAGAAAAAATTGTCACAAATTCCCGTCATACGAACAGGAAAGACTGTATCTCATATATAATTTCCCTGCTACATACGGCAAGCCTCAAAGTACGTTCACTCAGCTCTACTTCTTCGATTGACAAGACGTCTGATCATATCTCGCCTTCTGTTCCTGGAACTCATCCAAAGAAGAACACGACGGAGGAGGACATCATCGGTACCGGCATCATCAATAATCATTTGGTTACAATCCAAACCACAAAGATAATTCAGTATATATAAGTTTTCAACCTGTACGTCTTCCATTTTGGAAAATTTCACCCGCAGTGATTTATTTAAAAATCGTTGGTGGAAATTTACGCAGGCTTTCTTTGTTTATCTCAGGCTTGCTCTTAGAATTGTGTTTTACAAAGGCAACGCTTGGAAATCTAAGTAGTATACAAATATAAATATAAGCAGCACGTAATAAAAATACAAGTCTTAAAATATGATTGACCTCACTTTAATTTCAAATAAGTCTTTGGTGCCTATGTATATATATATAAATACAATTGAAGCAGTAACGGCACACCTTGCATCTCTAACGGTGTATCCCAGTTCTTTCATCCCCAAGCAAACCCCCCGAAATCGGCCATCATTCGGTTAAACCCAGAAATCGACACCGCATTTCACTTGGGTCACTTGGTAGTTACCATTTAAATTGTGCACCTCGGAGTGCCACCCTTTCTTCTACAAACTTCCCTTCGGACGCCGTAAATCTGCACTTCTTCAAAAAGCGTACATCAGCCATTAGCCGTAATTCCGTAAGTTACCCTCCGTCACCTCAACGGTTCAATAATATTATATGTCCATTATTCAATACAATTATTAATATTAAAAGTATTCAATCGTTTCTAGGGCAGTTCAGGCGACTAAAATGGCGCGGAATATTATATTTGTTATTAATCTCTTTGGATGAAGCGAATCTCTTTAGGCAGAATCCACAACTGCACACACACACACACCCCATATACATAAATATATTGTCCGCCTTATGTACTACAGTAACATATGCATTGGCGTTTAACCCAGGCCTTATACAACATCTGAACAGGTTCATTTGCTTGCTCGAGTATTAATCGTTTTCTAGAACTATTACATAAATACTGTGTTCCCTTTGAGGACAATTTCGTAGGTTGCTCATCCCCTTCCTTTTTTTGGGATGATATTATTACATTAAATCGAATGATCCTATTCGACGTAACGCTCACCTCCTGCACCATCTGACACTCATCAAACGCCGGAAGAAGCACGAGCCGTATGAAGAAATACCAATCTCGTGCTCTCGAGGCCAGAAACAAAAAAGCAATATCGGCGAGGGCCTACTGCACTCCTTTGATTAAACTATATTAATAATAATATAATATTAACCATAATTTTCAGTATGTGATCAAATGTGAAGTTTATGTAATTTGTTAAATCTGTAAAAGGAAATATCAATAAAATCAGCTGCTAGGGTTTGGGCTATCTAAAGTAATATTTGTATATTATAGTATTATACACAACAGTTTATTATTTTGACATTGGGTAGAACCCTCCAACTCTCGACAGACTGACCTACGGTAACGTACAGTTTAATGTTGCGTTTCTGAACAGGGTTTGCACTTACAGAAGTAAATAATTAACTGATTGAAAGGCCAGGTGCATTTAAATGTTTGAAAAGCGAAGAGAAACTCTCACACTTCGTGTGACCAATACCAAATTAAAAGACCAGGTTTTGTAGTTTAGAAAACGATAAAAATCTTTAGCTTTCCTACCCAAACAAGTAATTGTGTACTGCTGTCAACCACAGAAAGCATTCGCTTGAAGAACTCAGGGTCGGGACCTCTTTCACTGATTGCACTGACATTGACGCTAAAATATCAGACTCCTTAGGTTAGGAGAAGTAGTAGATGATAATTATTCGGAAAACACAAAAAGGAAACTGAACTGTTAAAAAGCGAACAAAAATGAACTGAAAAAAGGTATCGAACAAAAAATTAATTACAAATAGGCAAGATAAGACATGGCATCTACTCAGTGAGTCGTTCAATTGACATTGCAAAACTAACAGTAATTCACAATTAATAGATAGATCTATAAATTTCCTTTGTATTGATTCTGTAACAATCAAATGATTAAGTTCGTAATAAATCCAATTACGAGTACTAATAATGTAATCGAACAGTTATTGACGTAATAGAAAAGACATCTTCGTAACTGTTCTTTTAAGTTTACAGCCTACATCGCTTCCGTTCGTTTCAGTTACAACTAACTCATTATTTTTTACAATTTATTGAAATTCTGGGGTAATTAAGTATTACAAGTCGTATATTTAGAAAGAGAGCTGTACTTTTACGTATTTGTCTACGTATCAGCCTAAATGAAGGAAACTTATTTTTTAAATATGACTGTATATTAATTCTGTTTATAATTTATTTTAATAACATATAGAATACTACCGTATATAAATATTTATTACTAATAATATTTATTTCTGATCGCACTTCTTATTGGTATCACTCAAAACTTGTTAGTAATATCCCTCAACTTTGCAATAATATTAAATAATTACCTTATTTTCAAACACTTTTTGTAGACAGTGCCTGATGCCCGAGCATGTTACCAGTGATTTAAGTAGTGGTGACGTAAAACCAACACGGATAAACGTCGTACCGTGTGGGAAAATAATTATTACTGAATATAAAAGCTTTTCTAAATCTGTCAAGAAATAAAAAATTTAATTTTTAGAAGAATGGGTTAAGCCTTACAACAGAAAATAGAAACTCCAAAAACATACGCAGTGTAATTTGACGCAAAATTATTATGAACACCTATTAAACATCGAGATGACCACCCAAAGGCGTTGTGTGAGAGTGAAGAATAAAAGAATAGAGTTTAGTAGGGGATGGACCTCTGCGCCAGACAATTTAACAACTACCTAACTCTTTACAAAAGCTGTAAAGTACTTCATAAAATCCTGTTGAGTTTAAACACTAAATAAATGTACAGAAGAAATTAAATAAATAATTTTAAATTTTTTCAACAGAAATTATAATATTTTAACGGTGTAATGAAACAACATCAGTGGTAGTAAAAATAATTAACAGTACAATAAAAATAAGTAACACTGTAAGTACCGTAAATAATCAATATTTTATTATTTTAGTTTGCACAGTAAAATATGAACGATATATAAAAATTACAAAAATTAGAAGGGGAGACAAGAAAATACGGTGAAAGCTCACCTTACATCTGTTTTTCATTTTTTTAAAAGTAAAACTATCAAACTTTCGCATGTAGTTAATTGTGGTTTATCATAATTTATCCATGACAATTTAAAAAAAAGCTTTTCATTGCTTTCTTTGCTTGCTCGGGGTAAAAAAATATTTCCAGGTGTTACCAAAAGTTTTTCTAATATCCAATATGTCAGAAATGGAGCCTTGGGAAGGGAGCCTTAGGAGAGAGGATTGTTACAACTGCAAATCAGGCTGGGTTGACGAACTCCATTCATAAATACAAAGGAAAGTGGAAAAGTCGTCTGACAAGTGCGACGAAACGAGCCTTGAGGGGATTTTGGAAAATCTTATGGGAATTCCATTAAGGGCGATAAGAGAATGGACGACAGTTAAGAACATTCACAACTGAAAATTTAGAACTCCTAGACTTGTAGGATTTAGGTCGGGTTATTGTACCCTATTCAACCGTTTCGAACAAAAAAAAAATTTTTTTACGGGCCACGAGAGAAAGGAAAATTTTTACAAGTAACATCCTCAGAATATTAAGTTGGTCAAAATGAAAGAAGAAGAAATTTTCAAAGAAATGAATTTAGTGGAATGTGGACGGAACCTTTGTGTTCATTCAACACACTCCAAAAATCTTTCTTTTTTAAAATGATTTTATGTGCGGTAAGAGAATGTACACCACCATGTCGGGGGTCCCACCACAACAAAGTTACTGAGTTGAAGACACGTGAACGGCAGTTAACCTTTCGTAAAAGAAGCTTAAACGAGAAGTTTGTACACAAAGGTAATGTTTTTTGTATTTTTCCGTAGGTTGGCCAACTTTTTTAGCGAGAAAATATACATAAATATACAAACGAACCAATCATTTTATTTTATCAATTTCACGAAATTATTACAGTGGCAAACTTAGGAGAGCGTCACACAATTAATGTGAAGCTTTTTCTTTTTGTTACAGTTATTTAGTACACAAGTTGTGCCGTACACATTTGTAAGGTCAATGTAGACAAATAACTATGTTGTACGACAACGAGGCTTAAATCCAATGAAGCTTTTATTTATTATATACAAATTTTTGTACTCATAAAGAGTACGCCGTGGCTAAATTATTTCGTAAACTGTCCTGATACTAAACTCAAAAACCTTCTCGATTCCTTTTATTGATTAAAACACATAATGTTGTAATTTAACGAGTGATTATTATATTATGCGTACCATTCTAATTTACAGATTCAGCTACATCACAACAATATCAGGCAATACGGTCACCATACATAACTTTTACTTTTCACAATGAAAAATATGAACTACCTTGAATTTAATATGTTAGGGGTTTCTCGGGTTAATTTAATGTTTGGATGATTTAATATGATGAGAAAAAATTTGTAATTCTTACAGATAATCTTCAATAATTTCAAAATCATGTAACACATTAGTTCATTTAAGTTATGTTACGTATAAATGGTAACTAATTAGGAGATAAACAATTAATTATTGTATCGTGCTGCACGGCAAATTTCCAGTCATCGTATTCCTACAGAGTGACCATCTTCAACTCCTATTAATTTTCATTATCTTTTCCTTTCATTAGATTCACCTAGATTTTATCTAGGATTAGCAGAGGTGCAACCGATACGACGTTTTCTCATTCTCTTTGACTCTCCTCCAAAACCCTACAACTGTTTTCAAGCGTTCTAGTGACCCAGAATTAACAAGTTCCATCAGAAGAAGGCAGCATTCAACCCCAAAACACCGACAGTCCAGGCAACTTAGAGTTCCCCACGGTCTTCCACGTGGAATACGATGACGTAAAAATCGAACTGTTTGTCCGTGTGACGTAACCGGTGACGTAATAGTCTCCCCTAGCAACTCGCAGGCTCCAGGTTGAAAGTGATCTTCCTCCGTTGCTGTGGTCTATAAGAAAAGCATTGGTTTTCCAGTTGGATTTTATGCCGTTGTTGAAGTGATCCACCGCTGACCCGACACGTGCGAGGACTTTGACCTTTTAAACTTGCAAAACAGCCTGAAAAACCTGATGGGTGGATTTCGAGCTCGTCTGTTTTCACCAGGCGAAATAACATTAATTTATGATCACTGTTGGACCGCCACAGGTTTTCCTGGACGAACTGCTTCGAAAGTGTACTGCTGGGCAGGATGTCCACGTCGTATGACCTAATAAACTAGTTCCTTGAGTTGAATGATGTCGGACCGCGTTGCTGGAAGAAGAAGAGGACGGAAATTACCTTTCTACGGATTCATTCGAAATTAGATCAAGGTCCAGCAAATGCAATTTTTCATCTTAAAAAAATATACCGCCGTAATGGCCGCCTCCTGCTTGTTACTCTTCATTTACTTTACATTTTCACCTGAGAAATGCCTTCATTTAAAAAAAAACATTCATTACATCAAAATTATGTTTCTGAGGGGTTCGGCAAATGCATCCTTTTTTCACCTTGTGTTGTATTACATAAAAATTAGGTTTATTAAAGAACCTCACAGCACGCAGATTAGGGAAATGTTGAATACTTGATGTATTAACCTTTTGTAGATAAGTGAATTTACACCACTTTTTGTAAACACTAAGAATTTTCAATAATAGAAAAACCTAATTAACATAATTACATAATTTACATAATTAAAAAACTAAAGATATGAACGTTCAAATGACACCCCCAAATTATTGCCATCAGGCTCTTGTGGCACAGCTTAAGAAGAAAAGAAGGTTTTAATTGACCAAGGAAAGTGATACATAACTTGCTACGTACGTAGCACAGTGTAGTACATATGTACATAGCTGTAGTGTACATTATTTGCTAAACCGAGATGATGTGTGTATATGAATAAATAAGTCACGCAAACTTGAGGCTTATGATTTTTTTCAATGAATAGGGTAATGTCCTGGGTAACGAGGGTAAAATAGCGAAAAATCGAACGTACAACTAGGAGAGAAAAATGTAGGTGAGAGAGTTTTCTATGATTGAAGATTAAACTGTTGAATGAGTAAAAGCATCTGGTTCAGACCGGTTAAAGACAAAATTCCAGTCGTTTAATTCTAAACAGGTTGGCTTGCACTTTGCGGTTATTTAAGAGCTCCGACTGGAGTGTTTGTTTAAAATTTTACTTTTCCTTTTAAAAAATTCACTTGACCTGTATTTATACTGTAAAGCACGATTTCTATTTGTCATTTGTATGTACAAATAAAACGCTCGAACCACGTCTACCATGAAATATGCATACCATTTATATAACAAATAGAAATGGGACACATTTTGGCACCTTTACGTGTTGGAACTCGGTGCGAAGAGCCGCTGGAAAACCTCTTGAAAGTTAAATAAATTGTAGTCGTGTGAAAATCCAAAATTGTTTGAATATAGGCAAATAGAAGGAAAAATAGACCACGATATCAGTGTTAAAAGGCGTGCAAATTGAAAAAAAAGTAGGTCACGATGCTGAAAACAACTGCGTTTCATCCCCTGCCAAGTCCAAAAGAAAGTGTTACAACTTTTTATTCGATTTTTTTTTCTCGCACCTTCGTTCATGTTATAACACTCGAACTGACATTTCAACGTGGTAGAACTTATGTTTTCTGCCGACACGACTGCCGCGACCGCCAAAACTACCACGCCACGTGACATTTCTACCAAAAGTTTTGGTAAATAAATTACTACTTTATTGACTCGAGAATTTCGTTTCTTGGTCCGGTTGTAGTAATTGTAAAGAAGTGTGTGAAAACGAAATTACAATACGGTATTTTTAAATAAATAGTTTTTATCAGGATTTTCCAGGAATATCAGGACTTCCAGGACTTTTATTCTTAATATTTTATGTACATGCAATGAATGTAATTCTGACGTGATGCTTATGGACATGTGGAATTTATACTCAATTTAAGCAAACCAATTACAATAATATTATACAACAAAATACAATAATAAATAAAAATAATTTTAAAAAAATATAATAAATGTATCGCAAATTCGCGTCGCTCAGAGTCATTGTTCACGTCTAACAAATGTATTAAAAGGAACAATCGGTTAATACAACATCAAGGAGTGAGAAAAATGAAAAAGAAAACACAAAGTAAAAAGAATAGTACAAGAAACTTAGCATTCGACTCCCTAAATAAACACAACTATTATCCGAGACGAAATGATACTCACAGAAGAAAAGAAAGAAAACGTACAATTTTAACAGAACAATGAAACGTTATATTTTTCACGTATAGTAAAAATAAACTTTCATGCTTTGGCTTAGTGTGGGATAAAGAGCGACATCGGGTGTATGCAAAAGCAAAGCATATGCAAAAGGCTCGAACGTGCATGATACGTTCGCCTTTTCTACGGCTTCTTCGATTCAGTTAAGAAAGAGCAATGGAAACATATTAATATTAGTATAATTAGTTCACCGTTGTCAACAGAACAATGTGGCACGCGTCAGTGTGCACGTCGAGGGTTTCTCGCAAACGATTTCGCTCGTTTTATTTTTTCATTTTGCAAAAAGGTTCCCGTGTGCATGGTCGAAATGCGTTCCAGATCGCGGAAACATCGTCCGGCCACATAAACTCGAAAAGAAAAAATTTTATTGACTCATTTGCCTGAGTTATGAAAACTGAAATAAAGGCAAATGGTACGTAAATCAGAATCTAAGCAAGGGCACATAACTTATTTCTGATTCATTTTGCTTTCATCATTGACCTTCAACGAATTCGCATCATTGACTAGAAAGATAGTTTCACTTATGATTTCCTTTGCTACTTGAATAAATAACGACTGTTTCATTAACCTTTCACTTTACTTGTAGCCCTGGTTGATATGCACGCGTTTCTGAACAGATCGGGGGCCAAAAAAAAGGTAAACAGTAGAGGAAACCGCGCCCGAACTAATTTACCAACTACTTGACACTTTCTTATGTTGCTGTTTATGTTATGAAACCGCCTTCGAGTGTAACACCTGATAACTGTTATCAGACAACACTAACGTTATAGATCAGCATGGTGATCCGATTATATTGTGATCGATACTCGATTAAATTATTAATACTAAAAAGAAACAGGCAACGGTGAAGTTATCGAAAACAAAGTTTTCATTACTATTTTATAGTTTTCAATATAATACATTTTAGTATTACGACCGAGATGAATTTTGGCTTTCAATTTGAATTATTTAATTTTATTATTCCTTCAGGGGTAATGCGTTTATTACGTTGTATTTCCTATACAATAGCCCACCCTTATGTGGACTCATTAAAAAAGCTATAAAAATAAAATACGAAGAAATACAATCTTGTAGTGGTACAAATTACAATGTTGCAATGCGGTCAAATCAAATTTAAAAGCAACACAACTTTTACTGGGAATTGTGTAGGGAGCGAGTAGGATTAAGTTCTGTGATTCTCGCAGATCACTGCAGATCACTCCAGATCTTTCGAAAACTCACTTGATCAGGTCGAAATGGAGCACTTTAATTATAAGCTACATTAAGTGTTTACTTCTGAAATGTTTTCGAAGATCAGATCTTTTGTAATTTTCTTATGAATTTCTCGAGAAGCATTCAAGTCTACGTAAACCCTATGCCATTCTTTCTGCGGCGGGTGAAATGTAAACAGTTACCCCGGAACGGGGGTAAGTAGGTACCTGGAAAAAGTTCCTGTCTTTTAGGGAGTATTAGAGAACTTATAGAATGATTTACTAATAATTTCAGGAACACAGGTCTATTTCAGTAGCCGTGACTTCATAAAATTTTTCCTGGTCGTTAACTTAAGAAATGTAACAATATCGTAATTGATTCTAAAATATATTTCAGTTAAAAAATATATATATATATATATATGTGTGTGTGTGTGTGTGTTCATCTACATGCGATTTAGAAGTTACCGGGATCAGAAATGTGAGATTCTCGTACAGCCCTAAAACGTGAGCTTCAAGACTTGAGGCCAAAACACGTGAGGAATTCTTTTGGGGCTGCTTTCTCTCTCTCTCTCTCTCGCCCTCTTAACTCTCCTTCTCTTTTCCAATCATTTTGTCTACAAAATTTAACTTTGATCCTTGATTATATCCATACGAAACAAAACAAGAAATTCATTCGATTGGTGGTGAAATTGATTTGATTAGAGCTTTCACGAAAGACATGTGTACCTACTAAAAATATTGACGCATTCGAGTTATATTTTAAGATTTTTGTACAGAACGTTACGTATATTGTTTCAGACACATTCTTTCACGTTGAATTGATTTTAATTTTATCTATAATACTGCAAATATATTCAATATTAATATGTACATATAAATGATTTAAAAGGAAGGTGTTCCAACTTTGCACCAGGTATTTTTCATGAAATCTAATAAAAAATATTAAGTCGTTTTACTTCTATATAATAGTATTTAGTATGACTACAAAAAATAATATTAAGAAATAGTTATTTTTACTATAGTATTACAATATAAAAATATATTATGTATCACATGTAATAAATACATAATAAATACAATTAAATAAACAAATGTTCCGAAAACAGTTTTTTTACTTAATAACAATTATTATTATTTATGCTGAAAGGTCAGTAAAGCATGTGCTAAGTCTCTTGACTATAAGATTAGGACTTCAGAGTAAAAACTAGTGACCATATATTTTTATTACTGAAAGATAATAATATTTTAATTGTTCGGATGATATTAGTACAATACACAAAAACCTCACGTGTAGGTTTTCCTAAGTAAAACTCATCAAATGTTGTACGGTTGTTTCAGCAAAGTTATTTCACCACAGCACTTTGCCTTCGAGTGCACACAAAACAAAATAGAAATTATGAAAGTAATTATTTAATAGGCTAAGAATAACAACTTTACAAAAAGTGAACATAAAAGAGGACATGCCATAAGTCATAGTTTCAACGCACCAACAGATGATATATCTGACCGTTTGCCTCCGCACCACTTGATTTTTCTACTTCGTGACACGCAGCCTAGCCAAGAAAAAAAATTCAAACTTGTTTTTATTGTTGCCTTGTGAATTTTTTTCTCGTCTAAAACTATTTTCTAACACGCTGCAATAGCAAGGCGAGAGCTCTACCTTCTATTTCACAAGGAAAGTGAGGAAAGGAACGGCTGCTCGGGTGACTGAGAAGGCAAGAATATTTCTCAATAGATAAATATAAAATTAATAAATCGTTTGCGTGGCGACTTAAGCGATTGGAAGGTCAATTAAATAAAATAATAATAATAATAACAACTTCATCACAGTTTTAGATAGATAGAAAACTATCAAAATAGGAAGACGCCAACGGGATAAAATGATTAGTAGTTCAAGGTATACGTTTAAACGTTTAGTTGGGTGCTAATAACGGCCATTTTAACATGTTAGAAACGGTGTATTCGTAGCAAGGTTATTATATTACGATAATTAAATAAATTAATAATAGTTGGGTTGGAAGCCAGAATAAACAAAAAAAACCTCTAATGCTTAACTATTTTATCTGTCAAAATTGTGCGCCAAACTAGTCGTCCACTACAAGAACCTGTTGTCGTCGTGTTACACTACCTGCCGAGGTATGTAAACGCAATATAAGGATTGTTGCGAGTTGGTTTAGCTACTTACTCTACTAAGTAGAGAATGTTAAAAAGTTTGTAAACATTTCATCGTCACTCTATTACTTTTCTACAACCTCATGTGGCCTAACTTTGACTGGCAAGAATCCAGCAAAAACTGGGGCGAACTGGAATTACCAATTTTCGCGTTTAATTGCATCCATCTTTTGTCCGGGGTGAATTCTATTTTCATCCCGTTTGTGACGATAGAAAAATTTTCCATTTTCCGCCGTTTGAACTTCTTCTGCGGTACTTCTGACCAAACACAACGGAGGAAGAAAAAGAAAAAAAAAGTAAGAAGTAAAGCGCAATAAAATCACTTCCCCTTAGATTTCGTGGTTGAACTGCAGGTACTAAGCTGCAGTCGTGTGAAGTTGTAGTTACTGGACTACTACAGACATAATTTCAGTGTGAAGTTACTAGCAAACGAAATCACCGGTTTAGTTGGTTAGTTAGAAACTCGTACTGTTCACATTTGTTAGAGACAAATGATGCCTGTTACTTACGTACAGAATTTTTACTACTAGAAATAGTAAATATTTTATCGATCGAAGGCCTCCCAATGTAAACAAGTTGTATTTTAGGCAAACAAAGCGAGACATTATGTTTGTTACTGTAAATTGTCACATCGGAAGGCCCCGTCAATTTGGTTTAAAAAGCTCCCCCCTCAAAAAAAATGTCATCCGCACACATTATGCCTACGTCAATCAAGTCATGTCAAAGGTGAACTGGGTGTAATCATTCTTCATAACAGCTACAGTTATGAAATTGTATCCAACATTTCTTAACTTCCTTCAGACATCAAAACACACAGCGTTAACCACGAATGTTTTAAATTCCCAAACATTTTAATTTTTATAAATTAGGCATAATAAATTTTAGTATATTATTTCTCAATTCATTGTTTCATCATTCAAATATTACCTAAAACCTGTAATTTTTCGTCGTTTAACATCCGTTTCCGGGAAGACAACCGGAAAGAAAATTGAGTTCATCAGCGACGTGGTATTTTCCCTTTACTGAAAAACTATTGCTCGATTGAACACTTTCTCAGGTGTGTTAGGGACAAGTGTCAGGTGCTTTGAGTCCAATTTTATATAAATAAAATAAATAAAAGAAGTTTTGGCCTGGTTTTGGCGGTTGCAAATGACTCCTAAACATTGGGTTATTAACCCCTGATGAATTAATTTTTTCATAAACATGAATTCTCGTCGTGGGTGAGTATTAATAATACCGAACAAGACTTACCTCCAAAGAAAGTAGGAAAATTGAAAAATACTTCACAGAAACCTTTTGGGTAGCTGTTACTTTCTTTGACTGTGTGGGGTTTCTTTACTTTCTGGTTTCTAATGTCAGATGGTTATTTGCAGACGCGAGCCGTTTTGTATTTTTCTCTTTATGCTGTTTAATTTCGGATCGAAATAGAAACAGAAATACATAGGTATACATAAAAGACGTGTCTACTAGGTTCTTTGATTGCCGTTAACCAATGTCTTGTCAAACCATTAAGTTCTAATATTCCTTTCAGAGACAGGCAAGTTCAATCCCCCTGTGTGTGTATTTTGTTCTCGTCTCAACTCCTTATATACAAAAAACATCATTGAAATTCTTTACTACACGACACAACATTGCTGAATGAATATGTAGAGTCCGTGTCCAAGCAAGGAAGTAGAGAACTCATGTAGGTCAGCAGATTTAAAAATAGCTCAACAAATTTTATGTATATATAAATTTCACTGAGCCTTCGACGTGTGTAAGCAATAACGTTTAACCTTCTTGAAGTTGCATTTTACTGCACCGTTAAATGCATTTAATTTTTATTTGTGCAATACAGTTTTTATCTTTATTAATATCCTTCTCCGACATTGTACATAATATATAAACAAATGTTTGTTGATCGCCTTGAATCTGATTGCCAAAATTGTGAATTAAAATTTCTACAGGCGTAATTATGTTAAAATTCTTTCCACGGTACTATTAATATGAAAGTATTAACATTTTTAACGACAATAAAATTATAAACAAATGGCAGGGATTACCGCGGTGGTTTCAACTTCGAGGGGGCGGCGACACGGAACTACAACACGTGCCTGGAATAGTTCAAGAAAGTTTAGTGGCGAAAGGACGGACTGGTTCCACGACAGAATGACTGATAAACGAGAATGAGTTGATAACAAGAAACTTGTCCGAAAAGTTGA
This sequence comes from Polyplax serrata, assembly GCA_037055365.1. Classification (NCBI taxonomy): domain Eukaryota; kingdom Metazoa; phylum Arthropoda; class Insecta; order Psocodea; family Polyplacidae; genus Polyplax; species Polyplax serrata. The sequence continues at coordinate 17,298,718 of JAWJWE010000001.1, forward strand.
ATGATTGTGGGCCAATTACCTGAAAAAGTACTTTCGCATGAAGACGAAAAATATATTTAATTATATATATTAATAATACTTCCGAATTTACGTAATTTATATTAACTATTATTATAAACATGGCAAAAACTCAAACTGAACTAAAAATTTCTACATAGGTGCGTGCTCACTTACCGTTATTTTTCATTCGAGGTTTTTGATCAGATCACATCGGACTGACTCAACTTGAATTTTTTTTCGCAATGTATTCAGATATTCAGATTTGAGGAACTCATGATCTTTTTAAGACTAAAGGAAGATGTGGAAAAAGAAAGGGTTCTGTGCCAAGTACTCTCGATACTCACGTTATTCTTGCTTTTCAGATGAACTAAATCTTACAAATTCAAATCTAGGTTTTATTTTTATTAATTTACATAAATAATCTTGCATTAAACGCAGTCGGCTCGACTTTATTTGAACTTACATAAAACTGCTCCTGAAATCCCGGGGGCTAAGGATTAACTGAAATAAAATTTATGTGTCCTTTAAATAAAAAAAATTGATTATATTTCAATAACTACAAATGTCTACAAAAGTTCATTAACAAATATTGTATGTATATAAATTGTTGAATTGTTAGAATTAATTTATTATATATACAAAAGTTTTAGCCTATCAACGTGAAACTATGTACTTCTATACTTCCTATAGGGAATAGATAGGCTTGAGCGGCACTGTACGTGGTCTCACCCACATCCACCAGTGATTTTCATATACAATGGAGGTATTGTCACTCGCTGACCATCTACCATCAAGGATGTTCTTCTCCAACGACTAGAGAAGTTTTTTATCGATAGTAGTATTTAGGATTTACGTGAAACGGAAATTTAGGTGTGTCACTAACAAAGGCAAGTGGTAACCTTTCATGCATGTAATAGACGGCTCCGTGAGTATCTAACTGGAACAAAATGTCCACCGGACGAGCTACGGAGGAAAAGTAAAGAACAATAAACTTGATATGTTTATTTTTTTAGCTGAATTACAGCTTTTCCCTTTGGATTACTCTAACGCAATGTGGTGGGTCTGTTGGATTCGACTAGACGTGCTCAATTGGACCGAGCTGTGGGTTCCTTATTAAAAAAAAAACTGCCATCTCATTACTACAGAAAACGACATCGCCTTGAGTGGAAGTTACTTTTCTTCGTTCGTCCGTCCAATTACGACTGAATGGGACGTAACCACCTGGAATGTAACGGGCGGTAGTAAACCTTCGTAAATGTCTTTTTTCACAGTGAATTTTTATGAACCGAAGGATTTAACGGCAGATGTGAAAACTTCTCGTTGAATGAACTCATTATTTTACTGTCGTCTGTTAGATAAAGAAGTCACGGGGCAGCGACCCGTCCCGTGACTTCTTTACCACAGCTCGTCTCTCATTCAGTCCATCTCCTGAACGCCACTTTAAAACAATAGTTGGTGCTGGTCGAAAAAGAATCATCGGGTGAACAACAATACAAGAGGAAAAACTCTTGTTCGTTGTCGGTGGAACGGAAAGTGAAAATCCACACCCCCAAGTTCTCCTGCTGTTCGTATTAATACGGTAATCATTTTTTTTTATTTCTGCAGAGTAATAATTACCATCGCTTTCGTATTTGACGCCATTTTTTCCACACCGGCTAAGGACCTTGAAGTGCTCAAGGTGAAAGAAGAATTTCTGAGGAAAAATTCTTCCCCACACACGATTTTGTTTGCTTTCATGGAAAATTGAAATGTTTACGGTTTGTTTAATGAAAGTCAAACAAATGCACCTCACCTGCAACGACGAGGCCTTTGCCTTCCCTCCCTTTAAGTGACGTTTTTGAATTGGAGCCCGCTGAATAAACAAAAACGAAAGAAAAATGGGCACGGCCTCGACCAGAATCTACAATTTTCCCTCTGTATATTTATATTGTGTATAAAAACCGTCACAGCCTCGGTATGATTAAGTGTTGTCAACTTTTCTTGTGGTACGGGAAGCTGGAAGAGTGTCAGTAACGACGTGTCTTACACATCGTCTGCTAAACGTTTGATATTATATTATTTCTCAAATGATAGTAACTCATCCTACTCCCGGGTAGTACCCGTAATGATGGGTTTAGCGTATGATGTGGTGCGTGCAATGAAAAGTCGTTTCTTTTCCCACCCTCCCAGTTCCTTCCCCGGGGTAGTTCTATAGGAAAATGGCAGCAATCAATTAAGACGATAAGCCTCGAGTAAGTACGTATAATGTGATCGGTTCTGCATTTGATTAATATTAATGTTTCCCTGCACTTGAGGCACGTTTTTCGTCACGTTTTCTTTCCAAACGGTTCCACCAGTTTATCCGGTTGTTGTTTTCTACCGGCTGTAATAAAACACGTCAAGCTTTCGTTCCTCCAAAGAGCCACTCGAGTACTGGTGTTGTTCCATGGAAAAATGACCGGCACCGTCAACCGTTGGATCGGAGTCGTCCGCTCTTTTCCTACGGTCCTACCGCACGAAAACCTGATTTTTCACGACTGACTTTGTTTTACTTTGTTAAAAATAGCAATGAATAAAACTTACGACACCGCGTCTGTTATTTAATTACATTAATCTGTTTGACGGCGTGTGGTGACACGCGGAGAAAATGTGACTTCACACTTCACTGCTTTTGGTTATTAATCCGGTCTCCTTCCTCTCCGGTACTTTTCCTACGCACCTTTCCTACTCGAATTAATAAAATTTGACGAAGACACAAATTTGAGGAGATGGCACCGATAAATTGACCTGGTTAACAGCTAATGCTTTGACTTCTTAAAGAATCGTTCAATAAATACCCAAGGGACAGTACTTAATAGAAAAACCTATTGATTATTTATTAAATAAAAGTTGATGTCGTTGTGTGACGCAGAGATGTACCTCGACGTACGTTTACGAGAACTGTACAAAGCACAATATATGTCGTCTAGTATTGTACAGAACTTGTTCACATTTGTACCTGTCACTTTCATCGATTCATACTGAACGGTACACACGACGAGTACGTCACCGCGCCACTGAAAAGTTAAAAATAAAGGTAAAACATCATTCAATGTGTGATCCAGGGGTCAAAGAAACATTCCTTCTCAGCAACAGAATTTCGTTTCCAGTCTTGAATTCTTACAGAGTTCTCGAATGTTCTTCCGTAAAACGACATGACTTGAGTATCAAAATCAAATGATTCGTCAATTGCTCAACACCACGCATATGTCCAAAATACAATGCTCAATCTCGATTCCCACTACATAACTATCGAAGCAGCGTAGACAGAAAACTTAAGTGCTTGAAGTATACAAATATATATATAATTGTTCACTGCCGTGAACTACAACGAATTGAAGTGAACAATTGTTGGTAAATACATTCTCTTTACCAACGGATAAAAAAACAGCCTTGTGCTATTCATTCACCAGCAACCGAACAACAAAAAACAATTCATTTAAAATAAATAAAAACATTTGAATTCATATATTGTAGCATATAAACAAAAGTTAAGTCTGCGACCGAAACCGTTTCATTAGGAGTGTTACTCACCCATCGATTAACTTTCTACCCGCGACTACAATTTTACATTACTCGATACTCAACCAATTTATTTTTGCTTTATTAATTTTATTAAGGCGCTTCGTGAGTGCTTTTCCGATTTTTCAGATGTGTAATAATATTTTTAGAAAAATCTGTCTAAGGATGAATTATTGTCTGTGTAACTATTAAACTAGAAAATGCGAAGGACACATCGCGTGTTCGCCGATGTCTAGTAGTGACATTACAACTAGATTTGATTTAAACTAGATTTACAGATAAGTGTTAACTGTCTAACCCCTAGAGTACTGATTATTGTAACAGCCGTTAGTGTTAATTACAGATACTTTGACCGTTGGCAGCCCTGAGATACCCCTGACGTACGTGTGGGTAGCCGGCTGCCGTAGAATTTTCTGCGGACTTTTCTTGGATCTTTTCTCTTTGGAGATGCTTTCTCTGCGGTCGGTCACTTCTTTCATTTGAGAAAGTGTAAAACAACTAAGACTTTTAGAATTTAAGTTTAAACTTTTAAGTCCTTTTCTCAGTGCGGGATTGGTCGGTTTTATGGATTCCGCCGAGGAAGACGACGAGGCCGTCGATTCGTTCGACGAGGAGTGACTTCTTCGTCCTTTTCGGTCCGTCTCGTTCGACTCGGAGGAATCGTCGTTACTGCTGCAGGTGTCACTACCGGAAGAATGGTGGTGCCTGCAGGGGGTTGAGAATTTCAGGCACTTCTTCTGTCCCTGCTGGGACTTGAGTTTATCCGTTTCGCTCGGGAAACCGGGTTTCTTCGTCTCCAAGACGGGTTCTCCGCCTTTGTAAAAGTACTCGCACTCGTACTGCGAATTGTCCTCCGGCTTTTTCGGCGACTTGCCCAGGCTGCTCACCGACGAATTCGAGTCCTCGTCATCGTCCGAACTCGCACATTTGAATTCTTTAGGCTGTCTGATTCCGCGTCCGATTTTCTGGCTTATCACTCGAAAGAGGTTGAATCCTTTTAAGGAGCGATTCGGAGACGGGGACCTCGACGAAGAGTCGCCACTTTTCGCGCTCAAATAATACGAGTCACACACGACCATAACTGGATTTTTATCCATTTCAACTGTCTCTCTGGAGAGGAACTTGTGTACAAAATAATTTTCACTTTGTAGCACTCGATCATGCGCTACACTCAAATAACACTACTTGATTCGGAACTTAAAAGTCGGACTGTTGTACCGGCTTGAAATTCTGGCGGAAACTGTAACGAATTATTATTTGTTTTCGGGTAATATTTTCTCCAAAAATAGCGAACCGAAACCAACCAAGTTTCATCTGTGTTCTTTCTTATGCTTAGCTTAACTTTCCGGCAACTTCACTGTCACTGGCGACAGCGCCTGTGCACGATTTCCGACAGCAATTCGGATGAAAAACGTTACAAGTGAATTTTAGAAAAATCCCTCACTTGTCCAGCGTTTTTCGCATTCTTGGAAGGTTTTTTTCTTACAAAAGCAATTGTACACACTGAGGGATATGACAACAGAGGCTTTCCGAAAGTTTTCTTGCTGTGTCTCGTGTATTCCGATGGGTGGCACACAACCAAGTGTTAGTGGTAATGTGAGTTGCACGATTAAAAAAAACTTGTAGAGTACTATCACTTTTTTTGTCCGGGAGGAAAATCAATAAATCAGAATAGTTTCATCATTTTTATGGCAAATATATCGTTATCGACTACCATTACAAGAACTTAATGAGGGAATCATTCCGTTTTTTTCTCCATTCGTCGAGATTTACCTTCGCCATGCCGCGCCATGACCTATTCAATCGATTCAACAATTCACCTGAGTATTATCGATAGAAATAAAATGGTCGAACAATGGCAGATTAGGATAATTACACAGGTACCAGCTGCAAGTTGTGCTCACTTTTACGGTACCCGTTAATCTTTCCTCACGTACGACTACAATACAGACAATGAAGTCGGTCGAAAAGCAATGAAAATCAAAAAAAAAAAATCAGGGATGACATCAGCCTGGCAAAAAGGAAGGTAAATCACTCGGTGGCCTGGTACTCAAGGGTAACTGAGCACTTGACGGTTGTCTGTGATGTTCGCATCACAGCGAGACCTCTGCAGAATCCTCACTTTTGGGCTTGATACTTAAGGTTATTTTACTTACTTCACTTCCTTTGATTATTAAATAATTATTTCAGGTGTTTGTACGAAACATTTCAGGGTCTTTTGAATTATTCGCAGGGACAACACGACACGAAAAAACAATAATGGTTTTCAATTTTATATATACTTTTGTTCCTGTTCGATGCCTACATTTAAGTTGATTACACGGATTGTAGTGAAAATGTTGGTAAATTTCCATTACCTCGATCTCTAACAATTTGAGACTTTATTTGTGGAAAGATCATTTTTATAAACATTTCTTGTTTTTACTATTCAATATCAAAGGAACAGTTGTTGTCCGTACATCAATTGATATTGCAACCAAATTCAAGACTTTCGAAAATGGTACCTTGTCTTGTAGTGTAACTTGTAACACCGTTTACAAGTAGTTTTATTGTTTACTTTATCATTTGCCGTTGCTCCACCATTGCTACCACTATCATTCCTAATAATTACTACTGCCAATGATGATTTGTTGTTTTTCCTTTTTGTAACACTTGATCACTGGCAGTGCTCGGTGGATAATAACCGTCATTTTTCATGCATGCCTGTCTTTTAACAATTATTAGTTTCAGTCCGATATGAAACTTATATCATAATTTGTCAACAACGGGCAGTAAAAAAGTATTGTTCTTAAGGTGGTAAGTACAGAAAGTTTAAAAATCAACAATACGTTTGAACGAAGCAAGCTTATGATGTAACTTCGTACAAGCGCTGCAGTGAATACGAGTTGATTTTTGTAACCAAAAAAATAATTAGTTGTGAATCAAAAATTCTACCACAATGAATTGTGATGTACGAATATCAGAACTTACAGGAGTCCTTAAATGGTTTTGTTGTGTTATTCGTAAACAAATAACTCCACCGAATAAAGTCTGCTACAAGTTTTCTATATATACATTCATATGTACTCATTATTTTTATTGTGTGATGAAAGTAAACGAGAGACAGCATTGTTTCCTTCAGGTGCGAGGACTTGAGAAGGACGAAATTCATTCAGAGAGTCAACTCAAGCCTGGAGAAATTCACATAGAACGGTTTTGTCCAGAGTTCCCGCAACAAGTTCTACAGAGCACATGGAAGCACCCTGAACATTACCCGACTGCGGGAAAGCATTGAAAAAATAATGATGTAACGACTCTCGAAATATTCTAACGCCACGTTCTTCTGTCGCCTGTCACGGGACTTTCAGATGAGAATGCCACGTTGAAAAACATCTCGTTTTTTTCCCCCAACAGAACCCTTCCTCCAGCACAAAAGCCGATTCTTCAGTTCATTTGAACGTCAGACAACGTCCCCTGCGACGGTTTTCCGATGATGAAAATGAATGACGTCGCTTTGACAATGAAAAACCGATGACGCAGGATCATCCAGAAGATTTTGGTGGCGTCCACCCCATGCTCTTTTTGGTTCGCCTCTTCGGGCCAGGTCTCGAACAATCCGTCCGACGATTGTTTTGCAACGGCGCTCACCTTTGTCCCACGTGTACTTAACAGAAAGTTTTCTCACAAAGCTCAGGCTCGCACCTTCCGGCGATTTGTGTCGACAATCTGACAGCCCGGCAGCACCACAGGCGAGGGCATGTTGGTCCCGATTTCGACATCACACCAAATTACAATGTTACAATTATGATTTCCACCAACGGTAGAAAACGGGTTGTGGCACAAGAGAAGAATTACCGAGCGTGGGTTCGTGGGTGCTCGAGATTCAGCTGTTGAGCAGTGCGAAACGGACACTCCCAACGCTGGATTACATATAATTTAAATCGAAGTTGCTTATTTCCTCGGGTACTTGCCAAACGGTCACGACAGTAGTGATGAAAGATAGACAAAGGGCAAAGACCCCGAGTTAAACAATGTGTCTGGAACAATTTGTTTTTGTAGATTTTTCATAACGAACTTGTTCAGACCTTTTCTTTCAGGGATTACCTTGTGGAACGATGGGGAGGGGTGTGTGGGAATGTTGCACTTTTCCTGTGGGATTTTCTCCATCGCAAAATCACGAGACAAGTCCAATAAGAAACATTAATTGCAATACTCTACGTGACGTCGTGGCGGTTTACATAAATTCTTATTGATGTCAAAAATAAGCCTCCTTTCTTATTCTTCCTGAGAAAAAATTCTCATTTTTCATTCACAGCAGTTACTCATTGTTATTTTTTTTTACTTTTGCCCCCTTCCCAGGGGTGTCAATTTGCTCAAAACTCAGAGGTACTCTCACTCTGAACTTTAGGAATGTGACAGTCAGTCGTTCAGTCCGAATCGGTTCAACATGATAAAATTACATTACATATTTCCTCCATCCTTAAAAGTACAAGTTATTTTATTAATTCGAAGTCATAAAAATAAAACTCCGCATCGGTCACCGCTTCGAATAAACCGCCACGATTTTAAGTGACAAACTGCCTTCGGGTGTTTCATATGTAATTCGTAACGGAATTGAGCAATGTACTTCCATCCTGTTTGAAATGCGATGTATTAATATGTAAAAGCGTTGGGTGACCTTGTGTAATCGGCCGTTGCCCCACCTAAACATTTAATTTACTTTTAATTTACTTTAAAAAGGAAAAGGCTCGAAAAGGCTATCTTTTTAAATCATTTTATTAAATCGTCAAACGGAGACTGTGTGACTTCATCGTTGCATACTACAAGTCTCGCATTGTAGCGAAATTAAATTGTTGACCATAAATTAACTCCTGTGTGATTTGTACCTTGCCGGTGATGTTGTTAAGAGCAGGTGTCGGGAACGGTTTTCCACCGCCCCCCCTCGCAATGAGTCACCCACCACTCCCTCACAGGTACAACCCGTCACACACCTGGTACCCGTGTCGCCTGAGTCCTAATTTACGCTGTCCTTCTAATTGACGATGAAATAATCGCTCAGCGATCGAGTGTGACATTCAAAAGGGTTTATAGACCTGATCTGATCTCATAGAGATCTCCCACGATTTGACGCGGAGATCGGTGCGACATTAAATTTTAGTTTTTACTAGGCGGAGAGACAGCTTAATGTTGTTCAAATTGTGTCAGGGAAGTGTTCGTTTCCTTGGCATTTCTCTCTTTAATGGGCTCGCTCGACCGATTTGACGTTTTTCCTCTTGCGTACGGACGCTCCGGGAGAAAAACTTTCCTCGAGAAAATCCTTCGGATCGTTAAAGAATAAATCTGTCATTGTGGGATTCGCAGGTTGCAGTTGCGGGGGGGGGGATCGAGATCGAGATCGAAATCGAATTGAGATCATCTTGGAAATGTGTCTCTTAACCCAGACAAAACCTGAGTACCCGGCCAAAGTATGTCAAGTGCTCAACTTGTCACCACGCGTTTTATATCTTCGTTTTCCGGTAAATTCGAGTCTTGAGCAAGTTTCGCAAGTTAGTCGTTCCGTATAAATTATCCTGCTTTATTTTTTTGAGTTGTTTTTGAGAATTATCTTAATTATTTCGAAAGGGAATTTTTCATTATGTTACACTTTACTGCATATGGGAAATGACCACTCGGCACCGTTATTCCATGCATCCGTCACGTTGTGTACACACTTACCTGAACGCTTTTATGTATAAACAACGTCGAAGAATTTAATTGTGAGGTGCCAGAAAAAAACGGGAGCCTTTCGAAAATTCAAAAAAAAAAAAGAAAAGAAAACAAGGAAGGAGAGCTAAGAGGAGGAGGAGGAAAAAAGCCGTGAACGAGATTTTTAACTCAAACTATAACTTAAATTACACATTACGCTTGAATAAATCCGTTTCAGTATAAAGAAAATAATATGTCTAAAATAGTAGTAACTCGCCGAAAACGAAGGGCAAAACCGATTTGAATCAAAAATCAATTTCGAAATGCAGTCACTTTGCGTAGTTTTCATAGATCACGCGTAGATAAAATAGTTTGCACTTTATCAAGTCAAAGTGTTTTGAAATAGGGCCAATCGACACAGCTATTGATAAGATTCAGATGAAGGAAAATTCGACCATACAAAGAAATGAGTAGTTGCCATGGCAGTGTGACCATTTGATCTAATAGATACAATGTAGTTGTAATTATTTTTTACGTTTACATTTTATTTAAAAGGTTTTATAAGAGAATACGAAAAATAGTGTGCTTTTCCTTACCAATATTAAAGTCACAAAATACGGGAACTTTCTTATATTAATATATTAATATTGTCTAAACAGTCACGCAAGGGAAGGAGGTTGTAGTCGGCGGGAGGTTAGCACTAGCTGTAATTTGTCAGGGTGCCATCAGTATTCCCGCTGTAATAAATATTTCCTACTAAACAATAGTGCGGTAGTATTTCGTAGGAGTCTATGTCAATGTAAGGTACTTGTTAAAGTAGGCAGAACACTCCTGTTATGTTGAAAGTACAAATCTTACAAATTTAGCGGGAAATGACTGCAATGTTTAGGTAGTGTCAAAAACAGATCTCCACAAATCTCCAAAATTATTCGTGAAGAACAGGCTTGGATTTCTATGAAGTAATATTATATTTACGCATGCGAAACTACCACTTGCAACTTTCATGGTGAGGTAACTTATGGGGACTACAAACACAATGTCGTTATCAATAATACGATTCGCACACTACATCGGAAACCACTGCAGGTCAAAGTTCAGAAAACATTGCGCCAGTGTAACTTTAATATAAAAATAGTTTACCCAATTACCGGCCGAAATTCGATAGTTTGCGCAATGGAAATGGTAGAAAAGGATAAAATGTTAGCCCCGTTACAGGTCCTGCTCGTAACTATTTTTGTTCGAGTTGTTCGTTAGGAACCCTCATTAAGGCACGACGAAGGATTCACGCGAAGGTAGGCAGCAAATGGTAGAAAAAAATATTCTTTTCCTGTGTCAAAAATTACATAAACAGATGTACGGTCGTTATGCGATGGAAACAATCGGTACTCGGTCACGTTTATTTACAACGATGTAAGAGAAAAGAACTGGCAATTATAGTTATTGGTCCTGGAGGCCGGCGGCTACTATTGACTCCCCGACAACTAACGACTGATCCCGTCCGCCGCCTCGATAGTTTTGGCCGATACACTTGGCTGAACAGTTTTATGTAACAGAAACCTTGTCATTGAAACGAGAATGGGACAATTCCATGCCCGAATTTTCCTATTTTTTTTTGTTTCTGTTTCGAGTTATTGCAAATTATTTGTTGATTTTTTCTGTGATTCGAAGAGTCAAATGACCGTGGCGGACGCGTGAGTACTTTGCACATACTCAAAGTGACGAAAAATGAGAACTCCGCAGCAAGTAACTTGAACGTGTGTTATTGTGCGTCGAAGTTACGTGTTGTTGGTTACTCAGTTCTTTTCAAGAACCGCCACAAAACCGCCAGAAGGACTTGTTCTCAGTAGATTTGGTTCCTGTTTGTCATATTATTGACTGCCTGTTATTTACAGTATTAATTTATTTTAAAGGCATTTTGTCTGGCAGGTCCTGTCTTCGTACTATTCTCCATTGGGTCCTGGTATTCCTCAGTAATTCAATATGTCTTCTATTGTTTTATACTCAAACTATATCCACAAATTATTAGGCAACAGTTAGAGTACTCTTGGTTTTGTTAAATTAGTTGTTATTATTATTATTATTATTGTAATAACATATAAAAACAAATAGTAACATTATTCACTACATTTGATTCCCTTAGAATTTTTTACACGAAGAAATGTCCAGTACTCACGAACCTATGTTGTTTTGACAGGTACTGTAATTTCCAAAAGAAAACCATTAATATTGATGTTACAGAAGGACAATTATTACGTTTATTATAACTTGAAAAATGTGTATTTCTCATGTACATATATTACATGTGGACATAATGAATACAATAATTTTATGATAATCATAAGATAATCGTAATAATCTAATTTATAATAATATTTTACCGTTCACTACATTCTAAGATACATAAATCATTTATTAAAATATTTATTAGAACTTTAGTTCTAATTCAAAAGCTTTATTTTGTTTGTTTTTATGAGAATGGTTTATGTAGTGTGACTTTCACCTTAATAATGTGAGCAGTGATTTTATTTATTTTTCACATGATTTTATTTCACAAAAAAGTTATGTACATTTAACAGTTTTTTTTACAGTCAAAAAAACAAAACTTTATTAGTTTTATATCAATGTATATTGGTATAATAATAATTCATTAAAATGACACATAAACAAATTTTCTATCAGTTCATTGTCGGTATAATTTTTGTGTTTTGTAGTCTTTCGATGTTGAACTTATATAAATTGTACACAGTTTTAAAGCCTAACTTGTTACGATAATGTGGAGTTCACCTTATACGGTAAACACACGTCATTTCCAATCAAATAGTCAACTAAATCTGACAGCTCGGAACTTTTTTATCTCAAATACTTTTATTGCGTAAGAATTACTTGTATTCTATTAAAATACGTAATACGTAACACTCTTCAAACTTTTAAAACGATCTTAAGACGTTTTTAATTAATGTATCAATTTGATAACTAATTTTAATTTACATAATAACAACCTAATAATGTTTGACGCCGACTTAAAACTTATACGCGATATGTTAACCTTTCCGTCTAAACGAAATCTTCGGGTTGTTCAGCCTAGACCTGCGTTCTATTGACTATTTTACGCAACTATCAATCAAACGTATTGTGTTATTTAGTTTTTCTTTCATTACTCATCGTAGTTTTTGTCCTTCCTCAACATTCTCTTGGCCGGCGTCCACTCGATTCCGGTTGATTTATTCTCGTATTGAACACAACAATTTCAGCCATTTTCAGATCGCTCGGACCTGACTTCCTGAACCGACTCCTTTTCGTTTTAACGATCAGATCACTGTGTTTACACTAACCGTAAACCGTCGGATCCGGAACAGGTGGACCGAGAATTTCAGTTTCTGTCCTTTGAGGTGTGGCTTCGTCCGAGAACATTCAAAATGTGGTCGCTCCAATTCGAAAAGATTAAATAAACAATTTTATTTATGATCATCTTTGGATTTTATTAATTTCTTTTTCAACAACCTTATTAGGTACATTAAATAGGTAGTCAGTCAGGTTTGTAGTTTTCTCCAAGGACCCTTTCGACACTCCAATTGTCCCGGTTTTCCGTTTTGTTTCTGTTTCCCCCCAAAAACAAAATTTTACTCGGAGTGCAATTCCAAATGTTTCAAAAACCAAATCGCCCACTCGAGTTCGATTGGTCCTCAGTCAAATTTTACTGATTTACGTCGATGCGGTTTACCATAAGTTTCAATATTTTTCCGCTGAGACCGAGTGGTGACTACAACGTTATTAATTATTTTTTTTTTTTTTTTAACGACGGGATCAACCTTTCTATTTAGCGTAATTGATAATAAGTCCATTGGACAACATTCACTTGTGTAATTTCGTTATTTTATGCAACACGCGACCGGTAAATACCGGCTTTCATGTCGGGGTTACCGCGCCCTCAGGGGACACCTACCTTGACCAAATCCGAGCCTGAAAGGAAGAATTGGGTGGACGGTGGCGAAAGATGTGCTGCCACCCGAGGCCCAGACAAATCGACACACTACGACTAGGAAAGCAATGGGTGTATACACTCGGTCCAAAGACACCGTAGAACTATTTAATTATACGTTCACATCATCAATTAATGTACTTTATTGTCCTTAAAATGAGTGGGTCCATAGCTCACCTCCTGTCCCGGTGTTAACTTGCTTTTTTAGTTCTTTTACTTAACCCGTTGGTACCAGGCAAAAAGAGAGTAACTTCAGTATTGTAGTGCCGAATGACGGCGTACAACTCTCAATTTCTAAAATTAATCTATTAAAATATTATTAACAATTTAAGTTACTGAAGGAAATTAGAGAGAAATGCACGTCATATTAATTAATTTTTCCTTGGATGAAGGAAACATAAATAATGTTATTATGCAATGATTTCAAGCTACTGTTAGTAAGTAACATCTGAAAACTAAGACCCTACCCTTACGTGGCTGACAATGCAAAATTCCGTACGAGGCTACTTACATAGAGGCCCGGGACAACGTTTGTCCCGGAGGATGGTGCAACTCCACTGCCCGGTGCCGAAAGCAGTTCCAGTTATCTGAGAAAATCTC